>JASSKH010000010.1:12240674-12856591 GCA_031763025.1 Macrocystis pyrifera | reverse complement strand
CCCGCCTGGCTGTATTTGAGTCGTCGTCGCCGCCCCCATCCCCATCCCTAGCTGCTGCTGCACAACTCCGCCGCCACCTAGTAGACCCCCCCCGCCTCCTCCGGCATGCCCTAACCCGGAGGACCCAAACGCCTCCATAACCTTGTCAGGCTTCCCGCCTCCCATATTGCTAGTACTACCACCGCCGCCACCAACACCACCACCCCCCCACAGCGGGCAGGCTTCTCATGCCCCCGCCCATGCCACCGCCTGCAGCAGCGCCGCTGTTGCCCCCCCCCCCCCCCCTGCGGCTGCTGTGCTTTTCCGAGCATGAGTATCTTGAGCTGCTCCAGCTGCTGCTGCTGCGCCTGGAGCTGCTGCTGGAGCGCGGCCTCCTTGGTGGCGCGCTGAACGAACGCGGCGTGCAAAAAAAAAAGACGTTATTTCCGCCAAAACAATAGTAAACATTCAGCAGGTGTCACAACGAAAGAAACACGATACGCGCAGGCAGCAGGGGCAGGCAGCAGCATCGAGTGCCAAGTAAGTACTGAGCAAAAGCGTAGCGTACGCACAGCGACGAGCGTAAGCTCAACGAGCGTAAGCTCAACGAGGGAGGGAGCGACAGGGTAGGCGTCACGGAGTCTTGAGAGGGCGGGGGCGAGCAGGGGAAGGGGGAGGAGAGGCGCGCGGGGGGGGGGGGGTCGGGGGGCTCGCGAGGCTGAGGCACGCGCTCCCATTGCTCCATCGCCGTAACCATCGCACTTCGTCGAGAAAAGGCATTATAGCTCGATCGCGTGTGTGAGACTAGGTAGGCTCTTCGGTCACGCACGCGGGTAAAAAAAAAGTCTGAAACGTGTCCCCCCAAGGATGTGGGCTCTCTTCTCTGCCTCTTATTTCGTCTCTCTGTACGTCCGTTTCTTTGTGTGTCTGTCTCTTCGTTTGTCTCGGGGTCTGCTTCTCTGCTTCTTTTCACTGTTGCTCGCTCACTCACTCCCTCCCTCTGTCTCTCGCTCAAGTGTTGTCTGTCCACCTGTGTTGTGCGTTTTTGTCCCACCTTGTCCCTGGGTCTGGTTTCCCCGTCCCGCTCTGTCTTTTTGTTCTCTCTCCCCTGCCTTTTTTTGTGTGTGAGTTTTCGCTTGTTTTCTCTGGTTCCGTCTCTCTGTTCCTTGTGTTCCTAACCATCTCTCCCTCTCTCTCTGCCAAGTGCGCCTGCCTGCCTGCCTGCCTGCTGCTTGTCCGTGTCTGGCTCTATTTCATTTGTCTCCTTGTCTATCTATCTCTCTCGGTGCTCTTTCTATTTTCCGCTCTCTGCGTGTCTTGAGCATGCCTAGGTACGTGTCCGCGTCTCTCTCGTTGTCTCCCCGCCCCCTGTCTACATGCCGTGCCTCCCGTCTCCACTTCGCGCTCACCACGAGGTCTTGGGATTCCGGGACGCTGGCCGGCTGCGCCTCTCCGATGTCTAGATCCAAAAGGTCCACGGCGAGGGCCTGGAGGAGCGGCAAAAAACCAACAGGCACGGGGGGCGTCAGCACAAACAAGCAAGCAAACAAACATACACGAACCTAACCAACCAAAATGTGTGCGTGTGTGTGTTTTTTTTCCAGAGATTTTTCCCCTTGCACTTACTTGCCTTTACTTGCTTACCCTTGCCCTTATCCTATGTCAGAGGCTTGCACCTTTTTCTCTTTTTCACGGGCTCCTCCTCACTTTTAAGAGTTGTACACCTACCTCACCCCAAAACTAGTTCTTGATATAATACGAACCACGAGTACCAGGTATGAAAAAAAGCACCGGAAAAAAAACACATCCCGTGGCTCACTGCTCGCAGCAGGCAGGTATTATCACGAGACTCCGAAACTATATCTTGAGAATAATACGAAGCGATCAGGTGTGAAAAATTCATCCGATTCACTACTCGTATATAGCAGGTATTTTCACGAAAAACAAACGTTTTTTTTTTTTCCAAGATAGTAGGAAAACCTTCCTCAGGCCGTTTCCTATGCGGTTCGATTTTTGAGCTTCAGATTTTGACCCGATGGCATTGTCAAATATAAACTTGGCAAATCGAAAGAGTCTACTCTACCTATGCGGAAAAATCAGATTTACTGTGCGTGTAGAGATTTCAGCAAACGCCGAGACCAACTGCTGTTATTGTGGTTTGGCGCCGCGAGGAGACGCGCTGGGTGCGCTGCCCTGCGCGTAGGACCCAAGCGTCCGAGCCCACGCTGACTGCCTCTGGTCTGGCAGCGAAGAGACGTGGCGAGTGCGCTAGAGTCAACCTGCCGTGGTATTTTGTGTTTCATTTTGTGACCGACTGCTGCTGCTGCTGCTGCTGCTGCTGCTGCTGCTGTACAGCAGTGTAGTCTACGAGTACGTATCCACGGAGAGGCGCGTGCCGAGTGCGCTTCTCTTGGTCTCTAGGCCCGAGCCCGCGCCAGCCGACTCTAGTCTGGCCACGGAGGGACGCGCCGTCCGCACGTCGGGAGCGAAGCAACGTCGCTATACAGCAGCTGTATCAACATCCAACCCATCGATCGTTCTGCTGCTGTTTGCTGTCGTGGATAACATCTTGAATTTAAAGAGCATGCCATTTTTCGATTTGAAAATCTAATGACCCAGGTCGTCGGATTTTGGCCGAAAATCCGACGACTTGGGTCATCGGATTCTCAAATCGAAAAAATTCCGGTCAGATTTTGCATATTTGGACTGCATAAGCAGGGTCATCATTTTTGAGATCGAAAAATACAAATCTGAAGCTCGAAATCGAATCGCACAGGAAACGGCCTCACTCGTTCGTAACTATTTTCTTGAGATGTTACGGAGGACCATAGGAAATAAATAGGACCTACACTCAACACAAAAACCTATTTATATTTACCGATTTTTTTACCAACAATACTTGGTCCTATTTACTATGGTCCCCCGTAACAGCATGAAAAAAAAAAAAACACCCGATCAAACCATCCCGTGCGTGGCCCATTACGTACTCGTAGTAGGCATGAATCACTACGTATCCGTATTAATAGTGAGGCATCACTATTACGGGGGTCCATAGTTAACAGGACCTATGGTGCACACAAAAACCTATATATTTGCCTATTTTTACTAACAAAATTTGGTCCCGTTAACTACTATGGACCCCCGTAATACGTACTCGCATTAATAGTAGGCATCACTAGGTACTCGTATTAATAGTAGGCATCACTATTACGGGGGTCCGTAGTTAACGGGACCAAATTTTGTTAGTAAAAAAATAGGGAAATATATAGGTTTTTTGGTATACCATAGGTCCTGTTAACTATGGACCCCCGTAATAGGTACTCGTATTAATAGTAGGCATCATCGTGTCTTTTTTCGTTCCTTGGAAAAATTCACCCGATGAACCACAACCATCCCGTGGTCCATAGTAAAAATAGGACCTATGGTACACACAAAAACCTGTATATTTCCCTAATTTACTAACAATATTTGATCCTTTTTACTGTCGTCCCCCGTAATAGTACAACGAAAAACATGGAAAAACAGCAGTTACTGCTTGCTGTAATGTAACTGCAACTGAATTTCCTACGATTTTGGGTACATCAGTTCCTCGAAATATGTTCAGTCGAGGAGCCCACGTCAGTGGGAAATTTCTTGGTAAAAAAAAAAGGTACAGCAGTATCCCAATCATAGCACGCCTCCTCCCCCTCTACAGCAGTATCCCTATCGTAGCACGCCTCCTCCCTCTACAGTACCCCAATCGTAATACGCCTCCACCCTCTAAAGTACCCCAATCGAAACACGCCTCCTCCTTCTACAAATCATAGCATGCCTCCTCCCTCTACAGTGCCCCAATCATAGCACGCCTCCTCCTCCTCTCTCACCGCCACCACCTTTACATTCTTACCTCCGACCTCGCCTTTATCCTCACATTTTTACCGCAACGCTTATTAACCCTAAATACGAGCCCTGCTTCTCTGCCCTCCACCCCATCCCGGATTTTTTTTGCGAAAAAAACTCCGGAGCCGGAAATCTCCCGACCAAAGTGGGGCTTGGGAGCGCCTTTTCTTCTTGTGATCACGTGTATGCAGTGGTACTTACAACAACAAAATGGGGGGGGTTTGCCCCTGCGGTCACACTGACTGGCGGGGAAAAATCCGGTTCTCGGGAAAGTTCCGGGAGAAAAAAAAAAAAAACGTGAACTAAGAATTAAGGCTTTTATTGCATCATCTGCCTTTCTTTCTCTGCTATTTCTTCCCCCTTCGAGTTGGGTTTCGATTTCGACGTCGATTCGTTTCACCCCGTCGTTTTAAATTTTTCCCCGTGGGTAGCAAGTAGTACAGAGGACCATAGTACTGGGACCAAATTTTGTTATTACGGGGGACCATAGTAAACAGGACCAAATATTGTTAGTAATACTACCTAATTATATAGGTTTTTATGTGTGCCATAGGTCCTGTTAACTATAGACCCCCGTAATAGTAAACATAGGGAAATATATAGGTTTTTGTGTGTACCGTAGGTCCTATTTACTAGGGTCCTCCGTAATAGTACTACTATGCTGTCTCCTCGGTTTCGGTTTGCGATTCGTACAGCATACCATACGTATCCGATACGTACGTGCGCTCATTGCACTTTTCTATACTTGTCTGGGGTACGTATGTAGAACATTTTGGAAGCCAGGGTCGGAGATATCGTAGATCTCGTAGCACGCACGCGCGAAGGACACGTCACCGGTCAAGCAATACCAAATCTCGGGTCACGAGCGGTCTCACGTCATTGACGGTGTTGACCCGTCCCCGGGAGATAGCGATCGGGACATTATCCGCCCGCAGACCCTGGGGTGACCAAAAGGTGTCCCCCACCGAGTCAGACTAGCTCTCTAGCATCTCCTTGCTAAATATCAACGAAGAACTCTGCTCGGCTTACTTTTTTACGTCGGCCGTAACGACGGCTAGAAGGGACCTTCGCTCCGCGACCTCATCACGGCGACTTCTCCGCGAATTCTACACTGCGACATCTCCGCGACGACCTCCGTCCGAACGACCAGCGCAGGTACTACATTACATTGGTGACCACCGTGTTTCTGCTGCTGTCTTACAGAACTGTTGTGTCTTTTTTTTTTCCCCGTTTTTTTATTTTTCCCTCCACGGAAGCAATCTTCCACTCCAGAGTTATTGGAGCCTGTCCTGATTCCACAGACTGCATTGTATTGTGGCGATGAATTAATGTGAGAACAAGTAACAACTCACGCATGCCCATACCCTCACTCATCCCGAGCCCTACCTGTCTTGTGTAGTCGCTGTCCTCTACCCCTTGCGTTCGCTTTCGTGGGTCCGCAGAGTTGTCGAAGTACCGGTCAGGCCTGCCATCGTACATACCTGGACGGCGTTGGGGACAACGGGGAGGGGGGGGGGGGGGGGGGGGGCTGAGGAATACATTTGTAAGTAGAAGTAGACTGTAAACATACTATTAATACCAACACGCACAAGGGCGAGGGTCGTCTTTGTCCAGAAATCGCGCCGACAGGGCTAACGTAGCGGGGGCGTCGGAGTCATTCAAGCGCGTCTTCTCCAGCCCGCCCACACACTCATTCGCGCACTGATTCACCCATCCACCCACCTACCCACCCACGCTCTCACGCTCCGATCCACCCACCCAACCACTCGCCCTCCCCCCTACTGAATGAACCTACCATCCACCCACGAAACCCATCGACCAACCCCCACACGCGTGTACTACCTGCCCTGCGCACCCGAAAGGTACCCACCCACCCACCCACCCAATCCACCCACGCACCCCACTCACCCACATTCTTACCGACCCACCTGCCACCCCTTGCGCCGCCTGCCCTACTACGCCAGAAGTGTCAACACAGGGTTTGGCCACAAGGACAAAGGCCCAAGTCCAGGGCATGGGACGAGGGCTCACGCGTTCTAACCGCGCATACTACAACTACGAACTGCTGCGGGGTCCTCAACATCTCGAATGAGTGACTAGTTTCAGGTCCCGCGGCCAACGCATGACACCAGTACACACCCCCTCCCTCCTTTCTCAGGGAGGCCGAAAACAACAAAAAAAAAAAAAAAAAAACGAAGCTCCCCCTTTTTTCCCCTTACGCGGGTAGTAGACGAAAAAAAGAAAAAAGGAAAACGAAGAAAATCGAAAAAAAAAATAATCCAGAAACATCAAATACTGTCTGTCCAATCCATATCAGCGCTAAAAATAAAAGGTCGAGTAATACCGCTAAAATTATCGAAGCATGAACAAATCTAGATACGTACGATATCGCTAAAAATATCACTAAATTTTCCAAAGGAATGGCAAGAGGGAACGTACGTACATACGACACCAAGACCTATTTGCTAGCGTTAAGAATAGTATAGAAAGAAAGTACACTCGCCTGGCACCTGCTGCAAATTGAACTTGGCACCCACCGATCCTTCTGGAATTACCCCGAAAGCATCCTCCTGATGTGATGCACAGAGGGGGGGAGGGGGGGAAAGGGAAGGGGGGGGGGGGGGGGGGGGGGGGGGGGGGGCTGAATCGTGCTTCTTGTGGGTGCGGGTGATTCACCCAGCAACAACAAAAAAGTTTGATTTACGTATATGATGCTACGTGCTACTTCCTATTGTCAGAAACCGCGCTTGGCATGCAATGGATCACGCGAGAAACAGAGCACAAACCGGGGAAGGGGGGGGGGGGGGGGGGGGGGCTCGAATACGGATTCAGACTCGAAAAACGCCGCGCTGCCGCCGCCGCCGCCGCCGCCGCCGCCGCCTGAGACTCACGATGCCGAGGTCTATCGCCTTCGGTTGGACCGGAGCCGAGTAGTCATCGGCGGCGCCCATGGGAAGCAGGGCATCAGGCGTCCTCCCCTCCTCCCTCGCCTCCCGGATCGCCTCTGAGTTCTTGAGCAGGTCATCGAGCTGGAGGGACGTTTTTTTTTTTTTTTTTTTTCCGTTTCGAACATTTTTTTTTGTTCCAGGTGTTTGTATTGATGGATGAATTCGGCCGCCGAACGACGAAACAGACCGATCGATCGAGATCGATCGATCGATCGTCGTCGATCGTTAAACGGATCGATATATTCGTCGGCAGATATATCCATTGATACCAGGCGAAAATAAAGGGAGGGTGGGAGGGGAAAGGGAAGGAGGGAGGGTGGGAGGGGGGGGGGGGGGGGGGGTGAGGGGAGGAGGGAGGGACCGGGGGGGGGAGAAGGAGGGAGGGAGGACATCCGTTGACGCCGGGCGAACATGAAAGGAGGGAGGGAGGGAAGGATTGAGGGAAAAATTAACATTGGATAACGAGCTTGGCACATGTACTCCATTCCCAGGGAGGGGGGGGTGGGGGGAGGGCAAGGCTAGGACGAGTAGGGCTACGCCCGATTTTCAACCCCTCAGAGAAGGTAGCTCCTTGTTGAAAAAAAACGACTTCTCCGCATCTATTGCACGCAGTCCTGCTGGCTAAAAATCGGAAATCAATAACACAACGGAGTAAGCAGCACGCCGCGCAAGGCCAGGAACACCCACCCACCTAAAAAAACAACGGCATTCAAACGTGGGGAGCAGGGGAGGAGTGGCAGGCCTTAAAAGAAAGCGGCCTCGAAATGCTTCATTCAGCCAAAAAACAACTTGAGCAAGGTCTTGGGCATTGGCACGGGGGGGAGGGGGAGGGGGAGAAGGGTACACGCAAAAAAAGAATGCTTCACTCCACCCCTACTGCTGAGCCTATACCCCCTACCTACTGTATAACACGCAAGATGACCCCCCCCCCCCCCCCCTCCCCTACTTCAAAGCAGAGCGAGCGATGCGCCCATGAAAATATCGCGACGAGATGCTTCCAAAGTAATCATTTTTGTTGTGCCCTGGCCGCGCTTTTCTAGGATAAAAAAAAAAAGCTCGCAACTATATCTCGGGGGGGGGGGGGGGGGGGGGGGGGGCGTACTCATTTGTTACTTGCCTAGGTCATTTGACCATTGACCACGCATCACTTTTTAGACGGAGCACTATATCCCAGGGGGGGGGGGGGTGTACTCGATAGGAGAGATGTACTCGATCTCATGCATGGCCGTAGTCGTATGACCGTAGACCTCGCATCCCTACAACGCCGGGACGGAGCATGTCGGGTTTTTCACCGACCAGGCAGACATTGCTTGCACCAAGCTTTGCGAAGCGCCGTGAGGTGTCCGGCGAGTCGCATGAAGGGTGAGCTGCATCCTACTAAGAACCGCTTGTGAGGCGGACTTGCATATGGATGACAGCCTCAATGAGTTAGTTTAATTTCCGGTGTAGTCACTTCCAGAGACAGCAATGGGAGTACTATGTAACTGCCTCTTGGGTGCCTTACCTTGAACACTACGTGATACGATCAACTCCCTTGTGCAGAGTAAAGGTTCTTTACTTCGCACAAATGACCTAACTCGACAACCAGCTGTGGGCAAACCGCCAAAAAAAAAAAAAAAAAAAAAAAAAAAAAAAAAAAATGGTACCCTGGTTGTCTAGTTCACGCAGTGAGCGCCATATTTTACAGTGTCGTTGCCAACCGACGCCAACCCAACCGGGGGGGAGTATCTGAACACCAAGCGATGCGTCTACGGAATGATCGCGACGAGAAGTTTCCAAAGAGACCATTTTCGTTGTGTGTGCCCTCCCTTAAAAAAACGCTCCGAAATAAATCCCAGGGGGGAGGGGGGGGGAAGTGTGATATTAATCAACACAGAGCGATGCGGCTAGGGAAAAATGGCGCGAGACTTTTTTCAAAGCCACCGCCGTTTTCGTTCATGTATGTGTGCGTCTCCTTTTGTTTCGGAGAAAAAAACTCGGACGATCATCCCCGGGTGTGTGTCACGTGTTACCTTGCGCGCTCCCAGGGTGTGTTATGTGTGGCCTAGTGTTGTCTCGCGTGTTGTCATACCCCATACCCCCCCCCCACCCCCCCCCCCCCCCACCCCCCCCCACCCCCCCCCCCCCCCCCCCCCAAACCCCCCCCCAAACCCCCCCCCCCCCCCCCCCCCCCCCCCCCCCCCCCCCCTCCCCCCCCCCCCCCCACCCCCCCCCCCCCCCCCCCCCCCCCCCCCCCCCCCCCCCCCCCCCCCCCCCCCCCCCCCCCCCCCCCCCCCCCCCCCCCCCCCCCCCCCCCCCTCCCCTACTTACTCTCTACTCACCCCCTACCCCGTACCTACTCCAGTAGTGGACAAACCTTGATAGTAGATCTTCCTGGGGTAGTTAATTAGGCACTCTGATTGGCTAGGGGTATGTTTTACGCGGCTCAATCAACTTTCGAGTATTTCCCAGCCACAGCATCCCGAGTCATCGCAAGCTCAGCATCTACGCCGGCCGAGCCAACCTAGAGTCTTAACGAGCACAGCATCCCAGCACTGACCACTGGCATAGGCATAGGGTTAGGGTTCGGGTTAGGGTTAGGGTTCGGGTCGGAGGGTCGGCTTCAGGCATCCAACACAAAACCCCCATAAAGATCTACTATCAAGGTCTGTCCACCCCTCACCTACTCCCCTACCTACCCGGCACCTACGACCTCTACCCACCTCTGCGACCGCCTTCCGCACGGGTGCCTCGAAGTCCCCCCCCCCCCCCCCCCCCCCCCCCCCCCCCCCCCCCCCCCCCCCCCCCCCCCCCCCCCCCCCCCCCCCCCCCCCCCCCCCCCCCCCCCCCCCCCCCCCCCCCCCCCCCCCCCCCCCCCTCCCCTCCCTACTCCAAGCCTATACACTATACCACCTATCTACTTCCTGTGTTTACTCCATACCCACCCTCCTACCCGATCCTCCCCTCCCTACTCCAAGCCAATATATCATACCACCTATCTACTTCCTGTTTTTACTCCATACCCACCCCCCTACCCGATACCTACAACCTTTACCCGGGTACCAAACTCCCTACCTACTCAGCACCCTGCTCCCTGCGTACCCGGTACCTACAACCCCTACCCACCTCTGCGGCCGCCTTTCGCACGGGGGCCCCAAAGTCTGTGCCCCCCCCACTCAGCGTCCCCGTACGTCCGTGGATAGCAGAATTATATCTACGTAGGTTGTCTACCTGCAAGAACAGCCGCATTATGTGGAGGCGGGATGGGGAGAGGGGGTTGAGGTCGGAGGGGGAGGGGGGGTGTACTCGATAGGAGAGATGTACTCGATCCCATGCATGGCCGTAGTCGTATGACCATAGACCCTCGCATCCCTACAATGCCGGGACGGAGCATGTCGGGTTTTCACCGACCAGGCAGACATTGCTTGCACCAAGCGCGAAGCGCCGTGAGGTGTTGGGCGAGTCGCTGCATCCTAAGAACCGCTTTAGAGGCGGATTTTCTTGCATATGGATGACAGTATCAATGAAATGATTTAATGTTTGGTGAGGCCACTTCCAGAGACAGCAATGGGGTTACCATGTAACTGCCTCGTGGGTGCCTCACCATATACACACTACGTGATACGATCATCCCCCTTGTGCGGAGTGAAGCTTCTCCCCGCACAAAAATGATCTAACTTGATCGCCAGCCGTGTAACCGCCAAAAAAAAAAAAAACGGTACCCTGGTTGTCTAGCTCACGCAGTGAGAGGCATCTTGCTCGCTCGAGTGCGATTCGAAGCGCTCATGAGTAGGCAAGTTTTTCTTCTCTTTACGGCAGCGGGAGTAGCGGTCGCAGCAGAGGTGGCAGCAGTAGCTGCAGATGTAGCAGCAGCAGTAGCGATAGCAACAGCAGCGGTCGCACTAGCAGCGGCAGTAGCAGCAGCAGCAGCAGCAGCAGCAGCAGCGGCAGATGCGATAGGGGTAGCAGTAGAGGCAACAGCAGCGATGGCAACATCAGGTGCTGCGGCAGCTGTTGAAGGACACTGTTCAATAACCAGAAAACTAAACTCTCACCCGTCGTTGGTGGTCCCAAGCGTGGTCGACGCATCTCTCTGCGCCGTACAGGACGAAGTGGTGGAGCAGCCTCACCGCCTGACGGGGCGGGGCGCGCGAAAAAAAAAAAGACAACGGGATGAAACGAAAGTGAAAAGGAACGTAAAAATAAAGACGAAATCGAAGGCGAAAACGAGAATGAAACCAAGAAGTGAAACAAAAAAAAAAACAAAAAGAAACGAAATTGGAAACGAGCACAAAAACGGGGAACGAAAACGAAGACAAAAATGAAATGAAGGCACAAATCAAGAGGAACAAATGAAAACGAAACCGAAAACGATATGAAGACGAAAACGAGCTGAAAAACAAGACCGAAAATGAAAACGAAACCGAAAAGGCCGAAACGAAAATGGAAACAAAACTGAAGCTGGCGTATGGCGACAAAAATACTGGGCTAGGATAGGAGGCTCTCCAACGGAGAGGAGGGAAAGAGGGAGGAACGGAGGGAGGCGGCCGAGCGTTGTGAGTTCGATTAAAAATAAATAAATGACCCAATGCATCGGAGGATATCATACACGTGGTCGTACATGCTTGGACTGTCTCTACTGCGGCAAGGTCTGATCTCTGGAGGCGCATTGAGATACGAGTACGTACTACTACAGCATCAGCAGTACAGGAGTTCAGGGGCGTTCTACGAATATGTACAAAGCAAAACCAAATATTCATAACAAGCGCGCCCGATAAGCGTGTCTGACGTATTACGCAGCTTTCAAAGTTGAGTTTCAACCACTCAATCGGTCGTACTCACAGCAGAAGTTGTTCACTTTGAAAAAAAATCATATCCAGATCCCAGGCATCTACTCAAGAAATGGGAAATATGGTCCCGCTTAAAACATACAATTTTTTGTACCAGGTATAAGATAAGATGTTCGCCTTACCAATTTCTGGTGAAAAAACGCGTCAGATTGTTTCGGTGGGCACTACTGGAGGTAACCGGGCGTTCGAGACTGCTTGCTCCCACTGCGAGTACTCGCAGTATGTAGGGGTTCTGTGCTTCTGTGGATACTGCTGCGTTCGGGGTTTACACTTGAGTATACTGCCCATGTCAGCAGTACTCTGCGGTTGTTCGGTATTGCCGATCGATATCAGGTATCATCAGGTATCAGGTGTTCGATACTGCTCACACTCGAGGCATCTCGGGTTATTTGCTGCGATTACTGCCTGAACTCATGATTTGAGTATTTCATGGCGCGATAATGCGCGTACAAAACGCGTCGTACTCGACGTGATTTGGGCGGACACTGCAACTAGTTTTCTGGCGATGCTGCTGCGATGCTGCTACTGCTGCCGCTGCTGCTGTTGCGTCTGCGGCTGAACAGCAGCAGCAGCAGCAACCAACCGCAGCAGCAGCGATGCCCTGCTATTACTGCTGCTGCCGTTTTTGCTGTTGTACTGCTGCTGTCGCTTTCATGTGAGGGAGAGGTCCATCTCTCCTTCACAAGCGCCGTTGGCAGTAGGTACAGCTCACCGTAGATAGGGTGTAATGCTTCGGCGTGGGTATTGGGTACTTGGCAGCTGGGGATACAAAGGGAGGCAGTACTATTATAGTACATAAAATCCAAGTAATCTCAGTTCTGACAAATGTGAGAAACCTCTCAGAACTGAGCTGATTTCTGCCTCCTCCATGAACTGAGATAAAAAAGTATCGATGATTTCCTGGCCCATAATAGATGGTTCTGATTTTTGAGTCAGAGATCGCTGAAACAAGTTAGAAATAAAGTCGCAAAAAAAATGCCATAAAAGTTGGTCTAAAATGCGAGTGAGACATGCACAAGAACTGAGAACTGAAACTCGGCATTGCCTTTTTCCTGCACCACTTGGCATTGACCTGAATCAGATCCTGTTCGTTATAAGATCGAATGGTGTATTCATGTTAGCTTAGTCACAAATTGGCACTGAGGTATATTTCCCTGTCCGGAGCATGGGTGCCGGCAGGCACCCATCCGGAGCCCTTGTATAGTATATATTTTTTAATTCTACACATATCACCCCAGGCCACCAATCCCATCGGTGTGCAATAAAAAATCACGCTCCTCGCCTTTTGTAGGGTCTTCCAGGTGTTCTCCTTGGGGTTGAGCGCCTTCTCGATCACGGCCATCACCCCGGCGCACTCCCGGTCGTTGAACGTCAGCGCAGCCAGGCCGTGCAGCTCGCGCGATGTGGCCCACTCTGTCTTCTCGTCGAACAGAAACTTGCTCATCTGTGAAATGTTTTTGGCAAGGGTATATATATCACGTAAGTTTGGGGTGCGTGTTTTTGACGAGGGGCAGTATATACAGCAGTAGTAAACAGAATCGACGGTGGACCCAAAAACCAGGGCTCTTCATGGGTCATGACGCTAACCCGCGGGTCCGGTCAGGAAGTTATTGAAATGTCACCGGTCGGGTCGGGTCGGGTCGGGTCGGATCGGGTCCGGTCGGGTTGGGTCACCCTTACCCGACCCGATCCGACCTGACCCGTGAGGTTTGATCCGGCCCGTGACACAGCCATGCCAAAAAGTAGATATCCCCCTGTATGTATACACACCATATTTGCTTCTCATTACTAATAATAATATAATAGTACATAGAATTGTAAAAAATAGTGTGTTTTATATACGTATACGTACCTGGTACAGCGTTTTTCGTAGGGTGTACATACTGCCTGCAGTATATACCCCTCTGCTCCGAATCGTAGGGATCGTTAGTGTACAAACATCACCATATACGCACGTCTTGGTTTTTACATTCCTGTACAGAGTGGTGGTGTATGTATAGGTACTGCTGTAGGTAGGTTCAGTTAAACCTCTTCGGGGCTTCAGAGGGAAAATTGTTGACCACAGCATCGACCGACACCAAGCAGACGGGGGCTGCTGCTTGCACAGTACTGCTGCTGCTGGGGGTATATCGAAACATCACAGCTGTGAGATAGATCGAGGATGTCGTCGAAGCTCGTCTTCGCAAGCGGTGCAAGATGCTACTGTGCTGTACAGTAGTGGTGCTTCGATCGCAAGTACTTCGGGTTTTATACGACCTCATGCACGATGGATACAAGGGCTCCGCATGGTTGCCGGCATTCGCCGTCACCCATGCTTCGGGTAAGGCAGGGCAGGAGTTCGAATTGTCTGATTCGACATCATACCTACCTGGTACTACTTCTGTGTAAAAACAAACAAACATACCAGGTACATGCTGTACGTGGTACGTGCATGCATATACATGGGATACGTATGAAAATTAATATAACACATTGAAGTGAAGTAATGTCAAGGGTTGAATTGGCTGGGTGAGGTCTAGTAATATCTACAAGGCTGGCTGGAGATCGGGGTCGAATGAAATGTTAACGTTGTAAAAATTGAAATCGAGCGTTTCTTTGGTTGATATTATTACGGGGGTCCATAGTTAATGGGACTTATGGTATACCTAAAAACCTATATATTTACCTATTTTTACGAACAATATTTGGTCCTATTTACTATGGTCCCCCGTAATAGTTATGAATCAATGAAATCGATGGATCGAAGGTCATCATTCTTCGCCCTAATGGCGCTATTTTTACGCCGAGCCCATGCCATCGAGATCGATTTTTCTGGCAATGCTTTCAATCAGTCGATTTTATCAGGCGATCTCGATGAATTAAGGCTGCGTTGAAGTAGCTTTGGCATACGTCTGTCTCAATATCGGTGTCCAATAAAGCAAAACATAAAAAATATAGGCAGAATAGCGTCTACACGGTTAGCAGCTAACAGGCAGCAGCAGTAAGAGGCAGTAGCGATAAGAGGAATCCACGACAGGAGTGCAAACGTGTAGAGAGACAGCACGCTGCAACATCGATCGCCATGGCGGGGGGAAGGGCATCACAGCAACCAACGGCATGATAATGAAGTACGATACCTGATATGTGCGTACATATACATACTCGTATTGTATGCTCAGCAACCTAGTTCACAAAACACTATTTACTCGTTTAGACAACAGTATATACAAAAAGGGATCCCTTATACAACCCGTAGTACGAGCAAACTCGGATTGTTTGCAAAAATTGCAAAAATTGAGTTTCGGCGAAACCCTCGGCCTCACAGCTCATTTCGTCTCCCCGATTTCACAAAATAAACAATTAGACCTATGCCAATGGAAACGTGAAGTCCAAACGTTTTTTTTCAAAAATATTGCTTTAAAAAAAACAGCCGAAAATATCCTCGGACCGCCGCTGTGGGGAAAAAAGGGGAAAAAAATGTTTGATTTTTCTTCTTCTTTTTTTCTGAAGGCTGCAGGCGGCGCAATTTGTTTTGTCTCGTTGCAAAACTGTCAACACGCTGATAAAAATCAGCTCGTGCGACGATAGACGCTCGATCTCGATATAGACTCAGTCCACGGCCAACCCGCTTGGTGTCGGGCCAATGAGTATAGATGACGGAATCGAAGATAGAAAGTCGATACATGCTCTTAGGGGGTGAGAGCTTGCCGGCGGCGTTCTGCGGTATCCTCCCAAACCTGAAAAAAAGCCTGTTCTTTGCCATTCGAGACGGATCGAGAAATTTGTCTTGTGTTTTGTACACACCAGCGGCTATTTGTTTTTTTTATCGTACGCCTGGCCAGCGCCCGCCATACGTCACTGGCCATTGTGTGAAGACGGTGACCGGAGGGTGGGTCGGAGCCCCTAACGAGCGCACTCCGTTCAGAATTCATGACGCAATCGTTGGTTTTGTCGATCGATGTCTGTTGAGGACTCGGAATCTCGCCGCTTCGAACCAAACATCCGCCTGAGTTTTTCTGAAGCCGATCTTGGCCCAACATCGGCCCCAGATTTGCATTTTTCGGGCTTTTCAAAAAGTTTGGAACTTTTCTTTTTCTAAACGTGCCCATAGGAAGCGTGTTCTATATTTTCTTGCCGGTATCTTTGGAATTCAAACTTTTTAAGGGAACTTTGCGTTTCCATGAGCATAGGTCTTATACCTATGTTTGTTCATTTAGCTTCTACCGATGTCAAATTTCCGATTTGGGGAAGCATCTGATCAAACCACACAATTAGTTTGTACCAGTACATCCACCTTGCTTCTCTGACCTATTTATACGTATTTTGTACGACTCTAGACGAAAATGCAAGGGCTGTCAGATCCTATTCAATAATACTACTACATACAAGGGCTCCGCATGGGTGCCTGCCGGCACCCATGCTCCGGATAGGGAAACATACCTCAGGGTCAATTTGTGATGATTTTCAAGCAAGTTAACATACATACACCATTCCATCTTATAACGAACAGGACCTGATTCAGGTCAATGCCAAGTGGTGCAGGAAAAAGGCAAAGCCGAGCTTCAGCTCTCGGTTTTCGTATTTTTACTCGCACCATTTAGACCAACTTTTACGGCGATATTTTGCGACGTTATTTCAGTCTTTTTCAGTGATCTCTGAAGCCCAAAAATCAGAACCGTCTACTATGGGCCAGGAAATCATCGATGCTTTTGTTTTAGCTCAGTGCCTGGTAGGGGCAGTAATCAGCTTAGTTCTGAGAGGTTTCTCACATTTCTCAGAACTGAGATTAGTTGGATTTTGTGTACTGTAGTACTGCGTGCTGCCCTTTATCTCCTCAGCTGCCAAGTACCCAATACCCACGCCGAAGTATTACACCTATCTACGGTGAGCTGTACCTACTGCCAACGGCGCTTGTACAGGAGAGATGGCCTCTCCTTCACATGAAAGCGATAGCAGCAGTACAACAGCAAAAACAGCAGCAGCACCAGCAGCAGCACCAGCACAGTAGTAGTAGCAGGCATCGCTGCTGGTGAGTTTGGTTGTTGCTGTTTTTGTGAAGCAGCAGCCGCAAGACCAGCAGCAAGCAACACAGCAGCAGCAGCAGTAGTAGCAGCATCGCAGCAGAAAAAAGTCTTGCAACATCCGCCCAAATTACTGCGAGTACAGGACGCGTACATCGCGCACCATAAAATCATGATTACAGGCAGCAATCGCAATGAACAACCCCAAAATGCTGCGGGTATGAGCAGTGTATCGAACACGTGATACCTGGTATCTGATATCGATCGGCAACACCTGGTACAGAGCAACCGCAAGGTACTGCTAAATATAACATGGACAGTGTTTTCAGTGTGGACCCCGAACTTCTCAGGCTGGATATACGTGAAGCACACGCAGCGGTGTCCACAGCAGCACGGAACCCCGACAAGACCGCGAGTACTCCCGGTGGGAGCAAGCAAGCAGTCTCGAACCCTCGAATATCTCCAGTGGTGCTAACCGAAACAACTTGACGCGTATTTTCACCAGAAAATTGCAAGGCGAACATGATACCTGGCACCTGGATATTATGTTTTTTCATAGAGTGAAAAACGTCTGCTGTGCGTACGGCCGATTGAGTGGTTGGAACTCATCATTGCAACGGAAGATGCGTGATACGTCAGACACGCTCATCGGGCGCGCTTGTCGTGGATATTTGGTTTTGCTCAGACCTTGCAGCAGTATAGGCAGTCCGAGCATGTACGACCACGTGTATGTGTGATATCCTCCGATGCATTGGGTCGGTACAGGACTGTCAACGGGCACTCGTGCAAAAAAATAATCCTAGGAACTCCGAACGAAATTAACCGGTGTGAGTCGTTCAGATCCTGGGTACACAACTGTCCACGTGTACCAATAAAAATTATTCCAAACAAATTGACCCTTGGACCTTTTATATCTCGAATACGAATACGGCGGGACTGTCAACGAGTACCAATAAAAAATCCCCCGAGATGTCTCGAGTATGAGCAGTGTATTGAACACCTGATACCTGATACCTGATACTGATCGGCAACACAGAACAACCGCAAGGTACTGCTCATAACATGGGCAGTATTCGTAGCAACGGCAACAAATAGAACCTCCGTCTCTCCTTGCCCCAGCAAAGATTCCTTGAGTTCGGGGTAAGCGATAGCACCAGCAAGACCGAGAGATCGATCTCGTCGAGAAAAAGCTAAGATCGAGCCTGTCACAAGAAACTCTTCGCGGAGCAACAACAACCAAATAAATCTCCACGACCGAAGAAAATAGAACCTCCGTGTCTCCTCGCCCCAGCAAAGATCCTTCGAGTTAGGGGTCGTTGCGCTCGTCGGTGGCGCGGGACTCCGAGATACGCGCACGGGAGAACACCCGTCGGAGCCCGGCGAGCGCGATCTTCGAGGAAAGCGGTCGAAAAAGCAAGCGCGAAGCCAGCAAAGCGAAGGAGTCTGGAATCCAGACTAAATTCAACACGGAATCGGAAGCGAATGCTTCGCTCTCAGCCGTCGCGAAGGGTTGTATATATATCTATATTTTCAATACTTATAAACATATGTTACAGGCGGCCGCCGTGCAATTTTTACTCCCTTGCTACACCCCGTCGACGACAAGCCAGGCGCCGATGTAGCCCGTTGCACGGTCGCCTGAAATACAGGGCGGGGCGTTGAAGCTGGATGGAGCGAAGCCGGATGGAGATCAGGCGGCGCTCCGGGGAGGACGCGTGCCATCGCTCGCCCCGTTGGTTGCCCATGGGTGTGTTCGTTGATCTTTTCATGGATGTTCATCCCAACACGAGTTTACGTTGACGAATTCAATGACGTTTTTTTGCTTTCATTTTCCTGGTTGAAACGCGGGTCCTAAGATGAAAAGCAGCAACCGCGCGAAACAAGCATCCCTACGGCAGACGCTCGCCCGATAGAGTAAACAGCAGTACACTTGTTTCGCTAATGCGGCCGCTGTAATGGTCACGCCATACGTAGGCGGACGGAGTGACAACAGCAGTAATGCAAGCAATAATACAGCACTTCGGTCGTCCGACCGTGAGAGAGCGAGGCAGAAAGAAACCGCAGCAGATGCGCATGCAGACGAATTATAAACGTGCAAGTGTAGTGAGGTTAAGCTTTATTCTTACCAAACTCGCCGGAGGATGAAAAAAGAAAAGAGAAAATAAAGCATTCATCCACGTTCTAAAATTGGGAAATCAATCTCCAATTCTTCAAAGTCTGCAAACCTCCAAACCTCAGAATCTCGCAGCACACCACGACGTACATATATATACGAGAACAGCAAGTAACTTAAAATTCTACCAGGCACAGCAGTATGCTCTGAGTCAGTTCTTCCTCTGCAGTAGTTCGGGATGAACCAGTGGTCTTTTACACCCGCGAGGGCTGGTGGAGCCGGTCATGTCATCGTGAAAGGGAGTAAACGATCACTTCCTCAAGCTTTGATGAACATGAACACTACTGTCAGCAGCTAGCACACTATGAATAGGTTCCGCGAGTGTACTGTTGCGGCGAAACCGCCGCTCGCAGCTATTGTAGCCTCCCCAATCCCCGGAAGGTGAATGCCTCGCCCGAGACGTTTTATTCTTTCGTTGGCACACTTCCCATCACAATTGGATGCTAACAGGCGTCTGGGCTGGTAAATAGCGGGAGACAATAACTCACCCATCCTGCGCAAAGTCCCCATCTTTCCCTCTCTCTTCCCTGTCGTCCCTCACTAAGTTTCTCATTTTCGTACCAGCGTACCAGAGTACCAGAGGTACATATTTCTGAAGGTTTCCGTTGTTTGGGATGGCGTTTTTTGGGGAGTAGGCAAAATTCACTGAAAATAGAAGATTCGAATTTTCAGTATACTGCTGTTTAATCCACTGGTGCTCTCAAGCCAGTGTAAATATACTGGCAGTATACTTGCACTGGCAGTGTAGACTGCGCCAGTACCCAGCCCTACAGCAGTAGTAGCGGTAATGCTTTGTGCGAGTATCAGATATACCGGAGACACCCAAGGCTCACTCGGCTAAAATTAAAAAAAAAAATCCTCGGGAAATTCAGAGCTGGCATTTTTCACACACAGCCGCGTCTGTCAGCCCTATACAGCAGTACCTGGTACATACAGTATTATTATTAATAGCCGCACTTAGTGCACGGGTGCACGCCTCTAAGATGTACTCATACCACGATGATGCCCTGATGCGCGCATCTCTGTCCTCAAAGAAAGGTCTCCACTGCACGACTGCTGTCTCACAAGGAAATAGTTCGGGGCCGCTCCCTCACACGGAATTGAAACAAGAAAAAACAAAAATAAAAGACCCGAAAACGGGGCTATCCTGCTCCGCTGGAATGTGTGCGTCTCTTCCTCCGTGCGTGTGATCGAGTGATCGATGATCGATCGAATGTGGACAGATGTACAGCGGCGCGGAAGCATTGGCAGGCATGGCAACTTTCTCACCTTTTTCTCCGACTCGGACCCGAAGAAGTTGAACGTCAGCTTGCTCACCGTTGTGGTCAGCTCCTCCAGCGCCATGATTGCGTGCGATGGCTCGGGCTCGAACTCGGATATCTCTTGACAGAGAAAGTCGGACTTTCTCCCTCTTGTTTGAAGTTACTTTTTACTTTCTACCTTTTTCGAGACAAGGTAGTCGTATATATGCCGTGAGGTTTACGGGGGTCGCGGTTTCCACTGCGATCTCCCTAAGCGGCCAGGATTGCGTCAGGGCAACTGTAGGAGTCTACAAATCGTCGGCCGCAGTTAAGAACCAAACCACCGAGACCAACGGACAGTAGGGCTTCCTTCTTCCTCTTGTGTTGGTGTGGGTTCTGGCGGCGCAACAGCACGACAGCTGAGAGGTATGTCCCCTACTCTATTACCGCCTGCGACGCCATGTAAACTCCCCGAACCGCGATTTTGGGTCGATGTTTTCTGCTGCTGTTGCGCGCTCGATACAGACAACGGAGACCTACACCAGAGACAAAACCAGGTACTTGACATGGGATAGGGTGTTGCACTGATTTTTTGGTAGGGTTATGATTGATTTCATTGCCTAGGAGTTGCTGCCAAGTGCGCGTAGTCAGTCTCTTCTCCGGCTCTACTCGTAGCTGCCCACCTGATCACGGATGACACATAGAATGTTGAAATCCCAGAATGCGGCCCACGATCCACGATATCACGAGATCATGTTCGTTGTGATCTTGCGTGAGAATTTAGCATGCAGCAGCTGCTGCGTGCTGCTGCTGCTGCTGCTGCTGCTGCTGCTGCTGCTGCTGCTGCTGCTGCGCTTTCTTTGCTGTACTACTGTAGACTGACTATGGCATATCTGCAATGCAAAGAGACACCTGTGGCGAATATTGATATCGCACAGGGTGGCAGCTTTGAACTCCCGCGCTTTGAGCCTGTTGCACACTCTCGCGATGCGACACGTTCGGCTGCTGTCGCTTCACTCCCACGTATTGGATATTGGATGCAGCGTCGCCATTTTATGTTGCGATCTTGATCCCCATCCTGGGCTCTATCTTGGCCTTTGCAGACCATGCGCTCTCTTCATTCAGCAGTTCTGGTGCAGCAGCAGCAGCAGCAGCAGCAGCAGCAGCAGCAGCAGCAGCAGCCAGTAGCTGCAGCAGTATCAGTGGCACGACTACTGAGTTACGTACTGCTGCATTGTGCCTGGTATTGAGTATTGCGGTAGAGTACTCAGCACGATATGTAGGGACAGCAAGGGCCAGCGAGCGGTATGTAAAAATGAATAACAGAATACCAGGTATGTAACAGAAGTACTACAGGCAGTACATGATTGTTTTACATACTGCTGTGCTCGTATTTAATATTAATAGTTGAAATTTGAATTTGGACGACGGACACGACAAGGAGATCGAACTTGACGGACAAGCTGTGTTGGATTCCCCGTAAGCAGTATCCACACTTCCGTCACTCTCGGCCCCCTGTTGACGAGCAACGGTGGGGGCAATGCCCACGACGTGGCAGCAGACTGCCGCGATAGCGTATTTATTGTATTTTACCACTTCGCCGCCGGAGAACTCCGGGTCCTCCAATGATGGTAACAGATCGATTTTGTAGGTGGGCGCAAGTATATCGATCCAGCTGCAGCAGGTGCAGTGCAGATCGACGGCTTTGCGGACGCCAACGCCAACGCTCCTGTTTTTTTTTTCGCACGCAATGCCCGCCCGCCTGGCCGCGCCGAACATCTCTCGTTTCCCCTCTCAGCTCATAGCTACTGGCGGTTCCCCCACCCCCAGTCCCCACCGTGAACACCACCCCCACCCCTCGACCACCCCCACCCAACCCCCGCCACCGCCACACCTACCCCAAACACTACCCCCACCTCAACCTCCACCCCTAAATTCCACCTCCACCCCTACTCTCACTTTCACTCCAACCCCTACTCTCAATCCCTTAATCCCTAACCTACTCCCGCTCCCAAGCCCCCCCCCCCCCCCCCCCCCCCCCAGCCTCTAACTCCCCACCTCAACTCCCACCCGAACCCAACCCCCACCCTAGCCCCCACCCCTCGACCCGTGCCCCTAGCCCCGACCCCAATCCCCACCCGTACCTCCACCCAAACGCCTACCCTCACACCCATCCCTACCCCCAGCCCCACCGCCCACCCCTCATTTCCTAACTCCCACCCCACCCCGACCCCCCCCCCCCCCCCCCCACGTCCACCCTAATCCTAACCCCCGTTCCCACCCCCATCCCCAACCCCCATCGACGCCTCAGAAGCGCAGAAAAAGAGACGCAGACACTGTTACCGGCGCGCTCACACAGCATCCATCCGCGAACCGGATACCGGCTACACACTGACGTAACACAAGAAACAGGGCGCCTCTTCTCAACGAACGACTGACTCGCAGCCGCCCATTTCACACTCTCTCGGCTCTTCTCCTCCTGCCTACACACACACTACGTGACGCAAAACACAGGAGGAACGGGAAAATATGGATCCTATGGAAACAGAAGAAACTGAGGGCGTCTCTCGCTCCCCGCGCCGACCGACGCGTGCCGCGTCCCCTCGGGAGCGCCGCTCCCGCGCCAAGGGTGGCCGTGCACAAGACGCAGCGTCATCAGTATCACCAACGCGAGCACGGGCACAGGCACGAGCAGCTGCAGCAGAAGCTGCCGCAGCCGCGGAAGCGGAAGCGGGGGCGGGAACGGGGGCGGGAGCAGCGGCGTCGGCAGAAGAAACAGCAACGGCAGGAGAAGCAGCAGCCGCAGAAACAGCAGAAGCGGCGGCAGCGGCAGCAGCAACAGCAGCGGTAAAAGCAGCAGCAGCAGCAGCATCGTCGTCGACATCATCATCATCATCATCAAAAGTAAAAGCTAAAGCTAAAGCTAAAGCAAAAACAGCAACAGCAACAGCAAAAGCAAAAGCGGCAGCAGCGGCAGCAGCAGCAACAACAGCAGCAGCAACAGCAACGGCACCAGCAGCAACAACAGCAACAGCACCATCAGGGGAGGCGACAGAAGCAGAAGCAGACAAAGAAGGAGGAGCTGCGGCGGCGAGCGAGGAGAAGGGCGTCCCCGGCCCGACCGTTGTCCCAAGCGGTAACGGAAGCGATAACGGTGACGATGGTGGCAGCGGCAGCGGCAGCGCCACCACCACCACCAACAGCGATAGCGGTGGCGGCTGGGAGATGCCGAAGCTGCAGCTGTTCGATCTGGTGGCCGGAGGGGCGTTCGAGCGCGCTCTGGAAGGCATGGGGCGCCAGGAAGGCGGAGAGGTGCGCTGTGCTGTGCTGTGCTGTGCTGTATGGGGTGTGATGCCATGGTGTGGTATGGTTTGATATTGTATGGTATGGTATGTTGTGATGTGGTATGGCTTATACGCACAGATGCTCCCAGTATACTTCACACCCCGAGTGTACTGGGAGTATTGAGCACTGACGGCCCAAGTAGTATCGGTACTGGCAGTATCAGCCGACCAAAATACTGCCAACACTGGCGGTACCCGCCCGAACTACTGCCAGTACCGGCGGTACCCACAGGACTTGCTATTAATAAGAAAACACGATTTTGACCCCTTGACGGACCTTCCCTACTCTAAATCTAGTATAGTAAGGCCAAAAGAGGCCTTGACGCGTCCAAAAAAGACCTGGCCCTTCCGACTTTGGTGTGGTTGTGGTTGCTGCGCTGTGTTGTGGTTGCTGTGCTGTGCTGTGGTTGCTGTGTACTGTGGTTCGGTGTGCTGTGGTGCCGTGTACGAGTGCGAGCAGTGAAGAACGGTCCTCTTGCTTGGAGGTGGACGTTTCTGCCGAGTTGGTTGTACGTCAGTATCAACATAAGTGCGTACTGCTGCAGTGAAAAAGAGGCTTGTTGGACAGGGTGTTCTGTGCGTACATGGTACGTACGTAGCGACCGTCTTCATTTCCGTTGCGTCTCCCGCAGCAGTGGCAGTGCTAGAGTAGTTCCAAACCATCATTTTATAGTCAGGGGGGGGGGGGGGGGGGGGGGGTGCTTGTGTCATGCGTGCCCGCAGTCGTAGGACCGTAGACCCTCGCGTCCCTACAATGCCGGGACGGAGCACATTGGATTTTCGCCGACCAGGCAGACGTTGCTTGCACCGAGCACGAAACTAAACGTGAGGCGTTCGGTTAGTCGAATGAAGGGTGAACTGCCGCCTCCTACTAAGAACCGCATGTGAAGCGGGTTTCGGCATCTTGTGCGTACTTTCTTGCATGCGGATGACAGGGTAGGGGGATTGATGAACTTCAAGCCCTGTGTGACACCAAAAACATAACCTAATTTACCCCGATATATCCTTAACGTGCTAACGGATAACCCCCCCCCCCACCCCATACAACTACGGCCATGAATGATATCGAACACCCCCCCTACTGTATCTATAGGTTGGGTTGGCGCCGGTTGGCAACGACACTGTAAAACATGCCGCTCACTACTTGAGCTAGACAACCAGGGTACCGCTGTTTTTTTTTTTGTTATTTTTTGGCGGTCGGTCACAGCTGGTGGCGAGTTAGATCATTTTTGCGAGGTGGGCAACCTTCACTCCGCACAAGTGGGAATGATCGTATCGCGTACCGGTAGTGTTTATGGCAAGGCACCCAAGAGGCAGTTGCATAGTACTCCCATTGCTGTCTCTGGAAGTGGCTACACCGGAAATTAAATTAACTCATTGAAGCCGCCATCCATATGCAAGTCCTCCTCACATGCCGTTGTTAGTAGGATGCAGCTCGCCCTTCATGCGACTCGCCGGACACCTCACGGTGCTTAGCGCTTAGTGCAAGCAATGTCTGCCTGGTCGGTCAAAACCCGACATGCTCCGTCCCGGCGTTGTAGGGATGCGAGGGTTTATGTTCATACGACAACGGCCATGCATGCGATCGAGTAAATCTCTCCTATCGAGTACCCCCCCCCCCCCCTCCCTACCCCTCCCCCAAACTCTCCGCCCCTACCCCCACCCCTAACCCCCCACCCCTACCCCCTCCGCCCAACGATCCGTCTCGGAAGGGATGCGTAGTCAATGGTCCAATGACTAAGGCAGGCAACAAATATGTACGCCTCCCCCCCCAAAAAAAAAAAAAACCCAACCCCATCCCCATCCCTACCTCTACCCCCTCTCACCCCCTCCCCCCCCCCCCCCCCCCCCCCCTTCACCCTCTACCCCCCCCACCCTCTCTCTCGCACTCCTGCTGCCGCCCCCCCTCCCCTCATCGTTATCCCTCGCCGGCATCCCCATCGGTGCCACATATCGCTGTCCTTTCGGGTGGCATGTCTTGTGTGTCTGTACCTCGAGAGCAGGAAGGCGTGTGGTCCTACCTGCCTCTGTTCCTTCAGATGCTGCGGGACGGGAGCACGCGCTCAGGGGCCGAGGCCGGCGATCGATTCGACAAGCTCCTCAGGGTGAGCAAGCCTACCCCACGTCGTGGGCTGTGGCCGATGCTGACACAGCCATTATATATCAAAAAGTTCCCCGGTACCGACCGAGGCGGCGGGGCGTAGCGCGTGGGTGTGGGCGTGGGCGTGGAACAAACAACGTCCTGGGGGGAGTGGGGGGGTGCTCATTTTCATGCATGGCCGTAGTCATATGACCATAGACCCTCGCATCCCTACAATGCCGGGACGGAGCACGTCGGGTTCGGGTACTCGATGTTATGTATGGGGGGGGGGGGGGGGGGGGGGAACGGAGGAGGGGGGGGGGGGGGGGGGGGCGTACTCATTTGTGGCTTGGTGGAATTAGCAACCAACCTACTGAGGAGAAGGGAGGATGGGGAAGAGGGAGCAGGGGAGGCGGGGGAGGGGGGGGGGGAGGAGGGGCAATGCGGTAAGTAGATGTAGTACCGTGTTTATCGTTTTCCATCTATTAATATAGTGGTTGCGCTCATCTGTTGGAGGAAAACTGGTTCTCTTTGGAGTTAAGAGTTTGCTCGGTGTTGGAAGTAGGTGGCGTTTTGTTTGTTTTCGTCGATTCGCCCTGTTGCGATCCGTGCTCGATTGGCCTGTTGTTCTACTGGGTTCCGATTTGTCTGTTGTAATCGGTTGTTGATCGGCGCGCAATCGGTATCGTTTGGTCTGCTGTACTCCGTTTCGAATGGCTCGTTGTGATCGGAACGGTTTCGTTTGATCTTGTTATGATCGGTTTCGCGTTTGTCTGTGATAAGCCGTCTCGATTGGTCTGTTGTAATCGATTTTTTTTTTTTCGATTTGCCTGTGACCGTTCTCGATTGGTCCCCTGATGTGGTCGGTTTTCGACTGCCCCGCAATCAGTTTCGGGTGGCTTGCTGCGATCGGTTCCGATTGGTCCGTTGTGATCGGTCTTCGATTGGCCCGTGATAGGTTCGGAGGGCCTGCTACTATCGATTTCGATTGGTCTCTTGTGGTCGTTCTTTGATTGGCCTTTCAATCGGTTCCGTTTGACCTGTTTATGATCATTTTCGCTCTGGTTTGCTGCAGACTCGGCCTGTTGATTTGCGAGCCACGGGCATGGATGGCAGTTTCTAGGAATGCGAACACACCATTGTGTCCTTGCCTCCCTCCTTTTCGGTCGGGGTCGGCGGCCGGAAGCAACCCCCCCGCCCTCTCTCTCTCTCTCCCCCCCCCCCCCTCTCGCTCACACCGCCTTCGAATATACCACTCTGTCCGGAAATATAGGGACTGTTTGAGTATTACAATGAGTACACAAATGTTCCTCACCTTTCCGGACAGAGGAGTTCCCACGCAACGCCCCACCAGACTCTCGAAACGACGTATTTTTTCCAACGTGCTGACCCTCCCCCGCCCCCGTCTCCCCTTTCTGCTTAGGTGGTGGTGCAAAACCGCAGGGCGGACTCCACCGAAGACTACCTCAACGTTGCCAAGGATTGCTGCGCGCTGCTGCGGAGAGTCCCCGTCCCGTCCGCCATCGCCTCCAAACCTTTCACCAAAACTTCCGCTAAGTCGACTGCCCCGCAGGGGCTGAAAGGGGAGGGGCGCTCCGCTTCTCCCGTGCTCGGTTCGTCGGCGGCCAGCGGTGGGGGAGGGGCGGGGGGGGGGGAGGAGGGGGAATGGGGGCCGGGGGAGGGGGGGCGGGAGCGGGGGGAGGGGTGGGGGGGGGGGGGGGATGCCGGCATGCAGACGCCGGGGGCTAAGGTGGCCAAGGTGACTACTGAGTGGGATATGGGTGAGTGGGTTGAGGGGCGTAGTGGGTAGGCGGAGCGAGTTGTTACGGGAGCGGAAGCGGGGGCGGGAGTGACGGTGGTAGCAAGAGTAGTAGCTTGCGGCGATGGTCGTAGCGGTGGCGCCTTAGTGGTGGTGGTGGCGGCAGCAGTATGGGTATCGGTATCAGTATCGGTATCAATATTGGTATCGATATCGGTATCGGTATTGTTATTGGTGTGGGTATCGGTATCGGTATCGGCATTGGTAGAGGTAATGATGGTAGTAGTGGTAACTGTAGTGGTAGTAGTCGATAGTGACGGTATGGAACTGCAGTAGTATACTGTTAATAATAGCAATGTGCGTAGCAGCAGTATCTGTGGTGGTATTATAGCAGCAACAGCAGCAATTGTACGGGCGGTAATATTATTGGTAGCAGTAGTAGTCGTAGCAGCAGTAGTGCTACGTAGTAGTAGCAGCCGTATTAGATGTAGTAGTGGTATTATTGCAGTGACATAGCAGTACAGTACTTTATATAGTGTGATTTTGTTTGTGGTAGTTTCTAGTAGCAGTAGCAGTAGTAGTAGTCGTGGCATTTTGCAGTGTGAATAGCGGTAACGGCGGGAGGCGAGAAGCATCCTCTGCCTAATGACCGTATTCCTTCCCCCGACCGTCGAAATTCGTAGTAGTAGTAGTAGCAGTAGTAGCAGCAGCAGTAGTAGTAGTAGTAGTAGTAGTAGTAGCAGTAGTAGTAGTAGTAGTAGTAGTTGTTGTAGCAGTAGTAGCAGCAGAAGCAGCAGCAGTAGTAGTACTACTAGTACTAGTACTAGTACTAGTAGTAGTAGTAGTAGTAGTAGTACTAGTGAGTAGTAGTAGTAGTAGTACTAGTGATAGTGGTAGTAGTAGTAGTACTAGTGATAGTAGTAGTAGTAGTAGTAGTAGCAGCAGCAGCAGCAGTAGTAGTAGTAGTAGTAGTAGCAGCGGTAGTAGTAGTGGTAGTAGTAGTAGTAGTAGTAGTACGAGTAATAGTAGTAGGAGTAGTAGTAGTAGTAGTGGTAGTAGTAGTAGAAGCAGTAGTAGTAGTAGCAGCAGCAGTAGTAGTAGTAGTAGTAATAGTAATAGTAGCAGTAGCGGAGGGTGGGCGGGAGGAGATCACTGACACGTTGACCGTATAACACCCATTCCCCCGTTCGATCGTTGCCAGTGGTTGCCGCGATGGACAGTGAGAGAGCGAGCGCCGACGACGAGGAAGGCGGAGAGGGCGACGACGGTGCCGCGCTGCCGAGGCGCGACGGGAAACAGGTGGACCTCCTGCTGGAGGTGGAGTCTCTGGAGCCGAAGCAGCTCATGTCGGTGAGCGCGACCGATCGATCGATCGACTCGTTTTGTTTTTGTTCGGGGTTTGGCTGACTGGCTGTTTTTTTTTTGTCCTGTTTGTTTAGGTTGCACCTTATTCGTTGCTTGGTTTGGTGCTTGGGTTGTTGGGTCGTTGACTTGGTTGGCTTGTTTGGTTCCCTTGCTTGCTCTGCTCGCTTTTCGCTTGCCCCCGTTCGCCTGCTTGCTTGCTTCGTTGCTTGTTTCGTTGTTTTGTTGCTGGCTTGCTTGCCCATAACCCCCCCACCCCGTTGATTTTGTGTTGTGGTTGTTTTGGTGTTGTTTGTCTTGGTGCCCCACCCCGAGCGGCTGTGCCACTGCCAACTCATCGTTTGTTTCTACAATATTTCTTGAAACAGAAAAACACCCCCCCCTCCCTCCTGGTCGGTGAAAGCCCCCCGACGTGCTCCGTCCCGGCATTGTAGGGATGTGAGGGTCTATGGTCATACGACTACGGCCATGCATGGCATCGAATACACTCCCCCACCCCCCCTCCCCCCCCCACCCCTCCAAATCCGGCGCTCGCTTGTAGGTTGTACTACGCGAGCTGCTTCTTCTCATGGCCGCCTTTCGTCGCGGAAAGGGGGACGTTATCGTAGCCGTCCCCGGACTTCCATCGCTTCCGGTACCCGCCGCCGTGAGCCGGCTGCAGGACAGCGGCAGCAGCAACCCCCCCTCGCAGGCGTCGCCAGGGGCGGGGGGCGGGGTTGGGGGGGGGGTGGGGGGGAGGAGGGGGGGGAGGAGGGGGGTCTGGTACTGGGATGGAGGCGATGGAGGGGTCTCGAGGGGAGGGGGGACGTGGCGGCGGTGGTGGTGGTGGGGGGGCGGGGGGAGAAGAGGTGGCGGGGAAGAAGGGGGAGCGAGAGGAGGGTCGTCGGAGAGCTTGGACCTGCTGAGCCAGAGGTGCGATTATGGTTTGGCAGGGACGGGTGGACGGGTTATGTGTTGGGTCTCGGTCCCGGGGTGTCGTTCATTTATTTTATTGATTAGTTGTTTGTTACGTAATTGATTGTCCATTTATTTTATTGATTTGGTTCGTCCATCAATTGATCAATTAATTAATTCACTGACGAGTTCGCTCACGTCTTTGGAACGGACGGGGAAAAAAGCCCGATCCGCTTTTTTTTTCCTTCTTCGTCTTCTTTTCTTTCTGCCTCCCCACGCGCAGCGCCTATACGCCTGCCCCATTTTACCACTCTTTGCGTTTTGCATGTCGTACGAGTATGCATACCGGTCCCCGCCCCCCCCGGGAACAAAACAAAAAAAAAAAAACGCAACGCTAAAATCGAAACACGCCAAATATGTCGGTTGACGGCACTCTTACAGTACCCCTTTGACATATAGCCGTCAAGGAAAGCCGTCAAGGACAGCGGTCAAGGAAAGCGGTCAAGAGCAGGGGTCAAGGAAAGCGGTCAAGGACAGCGGTCGAGGAATTTCCCACACTACAGTAGTTCGTGGTGTGTTGTAGCACTATTACAGGGTGGGCTAATGTAGTAATCAGAACCCCCGATCGACCTAAAAGCCATATATTATCCCCATACGTTCAACGCACCATATTTGGTTCTGAATACTATGTTCCCTTCACTACTTTTTTTTTTTTTTAATCATCGCTTTTACTTTCCAGCCTAACTCGTATGAGGTTTTACCCTCAGCGACCGTCTGGACAAGCCGTGGTCACAGGTGTCGTCCCTTTTTCCGACCCGGTACGTTCTTTTTGTTTGTCGCGCATAGGGTGCAGCATTCCCACCGCTCGTCGATTTTCATCGAATGTAGCTAACTCACGCTCTCGCGCTTTCCGCTAATCATTTTTTTATACAAGAATTACTACTCTAGAATAGGAAGTCTAAAAAAGAAGAGGGGTGTTTGCGAAAATTTGGTCTGGTTGGGTTTCTTCTTGTGGTCTGTTCCCTATATAATAATAAAAAAAACCAACCCGCGAAAAAAGTACTTGCTGTGGGACAAGAAACTAAAATTTCGTTGTTTTTTTTCACCCCCCAAGTATTCTCAGGTTGGGAAACTCTATGGGTTGCTTGGCGAAGCGGTTGGAATTTTGATCCACCTGTTTCACCAATCAGTTCCCCTCCCGGGTGTCGGGTTTTAAGTATCCAACCCGAAATTGGATTTATCCGCGAACACCCTGTTGATAGTAGGGACTGCGGGTTTGGCTGGACTACGTGGCGAAATTAAGCCACCAAGACAGGTAACTACCGGGCTTTTGTATGGTCTATCGAGCTTTTGTATGGTCTATCGAGTCGCAGACGCGCCAGTCAGGACGTACGAAGACGCAGAACTCCATAGTTTTTCCGCGCACAACCATTGAGGGCTTCAGATACCGACGTAGCCGAAATGATATCGATTTACGGAGGACCGTAGTAAACAGGACCCGTCCTGAACACAAAAACCTATATATTCCTGTATTTTTACTATTCATATTTTGGTCCTGATTACTATGTTCCCCCCCCCGTAAACGGCCTTGGCCGGCCTAAAACACACACGAAAACCCAAAAAACGCCGCGAAAAACACATTTAAAAAAAAAAAACAAGCGAGAAAAAAACACCCGTCAAACCGAAATGTTTTTGATTCCACCAGGTCGCTCGAGGAAGAGCTGCACATTGCTTCCTTTTTGTTTTTTTTTTTGTTTTTCTCGGTGCTGCTGCTGCTGCTGCTGCTGCTGCTGCTGCTGGCGCAACGGTTGGCGGCACTCTTTATTGCCCCTTTGACGGACTGGATCTAACTCTCTACACTAACACTACAGGCAGTAGTTCACACCTCCAACATATCATCTACAGATAGATCATGATCTAGATGATCTATTAATAGTTCCTCACCTGCCGGTGTGAGTTGTTGTGCCTGATCTGTGCAGTACATATCCCAACCCAGGAAACTTGCCCTAGATCACGCTGATTTAGTATGGTTCCCACCCGGCAACATGAGCTAGATCATACAGATCTTATAGCTTATACATGTCACACAGATCACACAGATCATATAGATTATACATGTCATACAGATCGTGCAGATTATATAGATTATACATGTCATACAGATCACACAGATCATATAGATTATACATGTCATACAGATCATACAGATCATATAGATTATACATGTCATACAGATCACACAGATCATATAGATTATACATGTCATACAGATCATACAGATCATATAGATTATACATGTCATACAGATCGCACAGGTCATATAGATTATACATGTCATACAGATCATACAGATCAGGAACCTGTCTGCTCTGAAAGATCTGAGTCATTTCGAGGTGTGCACTATTTTTTTTGTAATTGCACAAGAAGGGCCTTGACGGGCGAAATTTATCGTTGCTTGACCCTCAGCCTACACGTTCGACCGCCGCCACCCGCCAGGTCGCTCGAGGAAGAGCTGCACATGCTACTGCCGGTGCTGCTGGCGCACGCCCCTCGCATGAAGATGAGGGAGGCGTCGGCTGCCCTGCTCCGGACCCGCTTCGCTCCGTCGCTGCTTCACGTCGCCGCCATGAACGACCCGCTATGCCTGGAAAGGTTTGACCCGCCCCCTCCCGCTACGTACCCCCGCCACCCTTGCCGCCGCGTGCTGTCCCCGCCGGTGTGGAGGCGTTGTTGATGCGTCGGGGTTTGTGTTTTTTCGTTGGGCCTGCGTCTTCGTCTTCGTCTGGTTTAGTGGCGTTGTTTGTTTGGTTGGCTGTTTGATTGTCTATATTGCATCGGCATAGTCTTGCTTGTTTGCCTACCTGTCTGTCGGTCGATCTGCTGGTCTTGCCTGTCTGTCTGCCTGTCTATGTACCTGTCTACTTGTCTGGTTATGTGTCTGTCTGTCAGTCTTTATTCCTCCCCCCTCACCCTCCCCTCTCCCCCTCTTGCCCTTTACGAGACGAGACAGTACGAGGCAGCAACGGTAGGGTGCTATCACAGCATCTTGCGGTACAGCATTATCGTAGGAGGATTCGTTGCTATTCGGAGCATAAGCATGCGCACACGCCCCCCCACCCCCCCCCCCCCCCCACTGCGCTCTCCATCCCAATCCACCCCCCCCCCCCCCCCCCCCCCCCCCCCCCCTCTCTCTCCCCACCCTCTCTTATTCCTCCCTTTCCCCCCCTGCCCTCGTCCACCTTCTTCCGCCACCCTAATCCTCGTGCGTCGTGTGTCTTTTTCTTGCAGCATCGTCTTGGGAGTGTGTGACGCTGTTAACCCCGAAGGAAAGCTGACGCGCACGCCGCACAGGGTAGCCCAGCGGGCGGAGGAGCTCGTGATGCGCCTGTGTCGCTTGGGGGCGATGGCGAGCGTTAAGGTTCGCGGGGTCTTGGTGAGTTGGGCGGAGGGGTGGATTGCGGGGGGGAAGGTTGGAGGGGTGGTTTTGCGGGGAGGGGTGGAGGGAGGGATTTGTGGGAAAGGGTTCCATGCCGTTCAGGTTCATTTTTTTGGTATTACGGGGGACCATAGTCGATAGGACTTGCGTTGCAGATAGACCTATCTATTTCTCTATTTTTACCTACAATTCTGTCCTATTTACTATGGCCCCCCGAAATAGTTATTTTCCTGGTGTGTTTTTTTCTCATCCGGTCAATAATTACTGGAGCTTGTGTCGTGACGACGGACTAGACTACTACGGGGGACCATAGTTAGTAGGACCTACGGTACACGAAACACCCATATATTTCCATATTTTTACTAACAAAATTTGGTCCTATTTACTATGGCCCCCCTTAATAGTTTATGGCGAGGGGTTAGTGTGAGAGCAACGCCCCCCCCGCGTCCCCCCCCCCTCCCTCCCCTCCCCCCCTATATTTTATATGATGGCACCAGGTATATATGTACAGGTTGGGTTGGCGTCGGTTGGCGACGACGCTGTAAAACACGCCTCTCACTGCGCGAGCTAGACAGCCAGGGTACCGTTTTGTTTGTTTGTTTTTTGGCGGTCACCGCGGCTGGCGGTCGAGTTAGATCGTTTTTGTGCGGGGGGAAAATCTTAACTCCGCACAAGGGGGATGATCGTATCACGTAGTGTGTATTTGGTAAGGTACCCACGAGGCAGTTACATAATCGACCCATTGCGGTCTCTGGAAGTGGCCACACCAGAAAATAAATCAACTCATTGACGCTGTCATCCACATGCAAGAAAATCCGCCTCAAAAGCGGTTCTTATTACGGGGGTCTATTGTTGACAGGACCTATGGCATATATAAAAACCTATATATTTAGGTATTTGTACTAACAATATTTGGTCCTGTTTACTATGGTCCCCCGTAATAGTAGGTTGCAGCCTTCATGCGACTCGCCCAACACCTCACGGCGCTTGGCGCTTGGTGCAGGCAATGTCTGCCTGGTCGATGAAAACCCGACGTGCTCCGTCCCGGCATTGTAGGGATGCAAGGGTCTATGGTAATACGACTACGGCCATGCATGATAATGAGTACCCCCCCCCCCTCCCCTCCCCTCCCCTCCCCTCCTCCCTCCCTCTCTCTCTCTCGTTCTCCCTCCCTCCCTCCCTCCCTCCCCCCTCCCATTTTCCCTCCTTCACTTCTTGTACCCCTCCCTCCCTCCCTCCATCCCTCCATCCATCCCTCCCTCCCCCTTCCTCTCTTCATACTCGCTGCCGTGCCATGTACAGGTCAAGCGTCGCGCCCTTCCCGGGGCGTGTGCGCGCGTGGCCTGCGAAGTCCTCCACGACACCGACAGGTTCTTGCTCGCAATAGCCGCCGCCGATGCCGCTGTTGCCGCCAACACCACCACTGCTGCTGCTGGCGAAGACGCTGGTGATGTCGCACCCAGCGCTGCTGTTGCTGCGGCGGCGGCGCCGGGGGGGGGCGGTGTCGTGTCTAGGCGTGGCGCCGCCGCGAGGGGCGGTGTGCGTGGACGCGGAAATGGTGCGGGGTTTCAGGAGGAGGACGGGGGCGGTGCGGGTTGGGGCGCGGGTGGAGGTGGGGGTGGGGGTGGAGGACGCGGCTCGCACTGGATGTGGGGGTGAGAGGAAGGGGCGCTACGTGTTGCGGACTGCGATTGTTGTTGTTGTTGTCGTTGGGGTTGGGGCGCTCTGGGTGTGTGCGAGGTGTTTTCAGTTTTGACCCACCACACCCCACCTACTTGCAGTTTTTGGGCGCCGCTTCGAGTGTATTCTACGCTATCTGCGCGCGGCACGGTTGCTTCTAGGCGCCGTCAAGGGCGATGTTTACCGCTTCGGAGGTTTAGTGGGCTCCGTCTGTTGGTTTTGGCTTGACCAGGAGCTTCTTTTTTTTTTTAATCAGTACATGGGACTGGGGATGACCCCCCCCCCCCCCCCCCCCCCCCCCCCCCCCCCCCCCCCCCCCCCCCCCCCCCCCCCCCCCCCCCCCCCCCCCCCCCCCCCCCCCCCCCCCCCCCCCCCCCCCCCCCCCCCCCCCCCCCCCCCCCCCCCCCCCCCCCCCCCCCCCCCCCCCTCGTTTCTTCCGCCTTGGTTTGTTGCTTTGGACCGTGTTTGCCGCCCCTCTATCATAGTCTCAACGCACTTTTTGATATTTGGCCCGTTTCATCACCGCTCCTTATGCCTATAGCTCAACCACCTGCCCCCCTCTCGCACGCCTACTGTAATGCAAACCCCGATGTTTTCACTCGCATGTATTGTTCGTTCAGGCACCTCCAAAAGTCGCCCGATTTGGCCGGCCAGCTTCTTGATGCCGTGCTGACACGAGCCGACGCTATTTCCTGCGCTCTGACGGCGTCTCCTGCGAACAAGAAAGGGGATGTCACAGGTGTTGTCGGCGATGGTGTTGGTGTTGGTGTTGGTGGTGTTGGTGGTAGTGGTGGTGGTCGTGGTGGCGGTGGCGGTGGGAGCGGAGCCTTGATGGGCGACCTCTGCGCCGCCCTGCGCTGCTACTGCGACCTGGTTACCCTCGCCGGTCCCTCGCTCCGGCCGCAGCACCTTCAGGCGGCTCTGTTTGCCCCGCTGGACGCGCTCGAAGCCACCCTAGTGGCTGGAACATCATCGTCGCCGTCGTCGCCGTCGTCGTTGTGGCCTAGGTCATCGTTGGCTGCGGTGGCGAGACTGGAGGAGGTGGTGATGTGTTGCATATTGGTTACCGCGGGTAGGGTAGGCGCTGGCGCCGGCGCCGGTAATGGCGATGTGGCGGGCGCGAGGGGTGGTGTGCCGAGGAGCCGCCGCGAAGAAACGGCTGCCGCTGCTGCCGCTGCTTCTGCTGCTGCTGCTGCTGCTGCTGCCGCGGCTTCTGCTGGTGGTGGTGGCGGCGGGGCGACAGTAGGAGTGGGAGCAGAGGAAGGGGCGAGGCTTTGCGCGGCTGCGCTGCGCGGCCTTTTGTTCCTCGGCCGTTCAAGCGCCGGCAAGGGGGGCAATGGCAGTGGCAGTGGCAGTGGCAATGGCAATGGTCGCAGCAGGAACGGCAGCGGTGCAGGCGGAACCGTAGGTGCCGGTGGTGATGGCGGAGACGGCAAGGTTCTTGGCGAGGTCAAAATTCTAGGGGCTGGCGGTGGCGGCGGCGACGGCGGCGGCTGTGGTGGTGGTGGTGGTGGTGGTGGCGGTGGTGGTGGCTGCTACGCCGGGCTGTACGCAACGCTGCTCCTGAGGGGCTCTCGTTTCGACGCGCTGAGGGAAGTGGTGGGGGACGTCCTGGGGACCAGCCCCCCAGCACTGAGCGGCTCCAACGGGACAGGTAAGTGTGCGTTCGCGTGTGAAAGTCTTCAGTAGTGTGGTGTGGGCTTTATTTTCCCTTCCCTTGCTTGTTTTTGCGGAAGTGTTTTGGCAATGCCAGGGGGGGGGGAGGGGGCGGGGGCGGGAGTGGACTGAGGTTCCATTGGTTTCGGGTTCCTTTGGTGTGCCGAGCTCGTGGTAAGAGGAATGACAACGAGAATTGTCAAATTTCACAACCTTTTTTTCGTTTTCGTTTTTCGTTCACGATTTCGTTGTCTTTTTTGTCGTTTTTTGTGTGTGTGTCTTACGTTTTTCGTTGGGTTGCAAACATCCTCGGTTTTGCGTCGTTTGGTGTTAAGGAGACGGGCAATTCATGTCTTTTGTTCTTGCTTGTCTTCCTTTCGGATCCGGATTTGTCCGGGACCACCGGCAGGCGTGGTCGCTTTGGTGTGCGTGCCCCCTCTGCTGAAGCCGCGACCGATCTATCCGTCGCTTCGTTTTCCACCCTCCCCAACCCCAACCTCAATCCCGCCTGGCAAACCTCTCTCTTCTCGCCCCCTTCCCTATGCCATTTGTTTTCTGACTCTTTCCCAACCCATTTTTTTTTTCTCTTTCTCCATCGATCTCGCCTGGTCTATCTGTCTGTTTGTGTGTCTGTCCGTCTGTCTGTTGTCTGTCTGCCCCTCCTTCCCACCCTCTACAATTCGTTCTCTCCCTCCCCCCCCCCCTCCCCCTTCACAGACCCGCTCCAAGCCCTGCGCGACGCGGCCCTGACATCTTCCGCATCTGAGTTCCCCTCTCCACCGCCTCCTCGCTCGGCTCTCTCACCGCGGCCGGACGGCAATACGTCCATCCCCGCCTCCACCTCCACCTCCACTTCCACCTCCACCGCCGCCACCTCCACCTCCACCACCCCCACCCCTCACCACCTCCTCGCTCTCGGTCTCTCAGCAACGTCAAAGCATTACCGCTGCGACTGGTGCAAGTGCCCCAGGCACGACAGCAGCAGCAGCAGCAGCAGCTCGCTCGCGGGTTCGCTCGTGGTCGACAGGATCAGGTGGTGTCGTTGCGGAGGTAGCGGCGGCGGCTGCGGCCGCAGAAGTGGCGGCGGTGGCGGCGGCGGCTTACTCGGCGGGCGGGTTGGGGTGGTTCTCCGAGGCGGCGCTTGCCGAGCGCATTAAGGAGCTGCCGGTTGCCACGAACGCCGCTGCGGTGCGGGGTGCGGGAGGAGACAGCCGCGCTGAGATTGAAGGTCGGCGGCGAGCGGAGGGAGGGCGGGGGGAGAAGGGAGAGGGGAAAGCCGGGGGGGAGGGACGGGGGGAGGGGCGGGAAGGGGAGAAGAAGAGGCGAAAGGGGCAGGAGGAGGAGGTGGAGGAGGAGGAGGAGGAGGAGGAGGAGGACGGGGAGGGGGGCGGGGACTTGGACGACGAGAAGGAGGTGAAGACGGGGCAGGGGAAGAACAAGAGACGGAAGGGACAGGTGCAAGAGGGGGACGAGAGGGAAAGGGGGGGGGGGGTGGAAGGTGTTGGTAGTGGACGCGGTGTCGACGAGGAGGCCAGTGACGACGCTACAGCAGCGGCGGCAGTGGAGGCGGCGGCGTATCGGGGAGGGGGGCGGTGGACGCTGGGCCCCGTGGACTGCGTAGAGGAAGCGCTGGAGCAGGTAATTCGGGTTGGCGTTAGGTTTTTGTTGGGAAGATGGCGATTTTTCATGAAAGGGGGGGGGGGGGCGTCGGGTGTCGGAGAAGGGGTGTCGCTCTCCGCGGGGGGATCCCCAAGCGTCGATTGTTTTGTGTGCTGCTTTTCCCATGATGTGCTAGGGTTGTACCCGTTTGGTCGTAGGAGAGCGCTTTCCGTCAGCGGTGGTATTGCCCAGCCTGTAATCCTGTTTCTTCTTCGGCTAGCGTTGCGCGAACCCCTTGCCCCCCTCCCCCCGCCCTCCGGCACGATAGCTGCTTTGTTGTTACCGATGCTAAAGCAAGGGAGGGAGGGAAACCGCCCAAAAATCGCCCCAAAGCGCGCACCTAAAATTAGAAAAAAACGAAACCGTCGTGCCGCCCAATCACAACACGGTACAGACCTCTCGCTTTTGCCTCGCCTCCGTTGTTGTCGGGTCGCCTTGACCTCTGCTCTTGCCCGGCAGGGAATCTTGGTCCGTCACCGCGTGGACTTGAGAGAGTGGATGCTGTCAACCATCAGGTTGTCTGGTGTGGGGGGGGCGGGCGGGACGACGCACTCCTTGCACCCGTCCCTGCTTCGCGCGGTTTGTCTTTTCGCCGCGGCTTGCGTTGCCCCGCCCCGCCCCATGTCTCCACCGCCGGGGGAGGGGATGGGGGGGGGGTAGGGGGTGGGGTGGCGGGGGTGACGGTGGGGGGGGGGGCGACGTTTGTGATGACGCCCGTACTGCCAATGGAGGTGACAGAGATCGTGCAAGCCGTCGACTGGGTGAGCTCCAGTATGTACTACTGATACTAACAGTATCCACTGATAACCTACTTACTGTTGTATTGTTATGTTTCACTGGGTGAGCTGCACAACGCAAAACCTACTGGCTGAGCTACTGTATCATGATACATACTGCCAAAAGTACTGCTGTGTTGCTGAACCTACTGGGTGAGCTACGCACTGCAGAAGCTACTTTGTTGCTGAACCTTCTGGGTGGGCTATCGCAGAACGTGCCTGTATTTGTTCAACCTACTTAACTGGGTGAGGTACTTACACAACCGACGATACCTGCTTATTGTTGAACCTCTTCGTAAGTGTCTGCCTGCCGTGGTATTGTTTTGTTGTTGTTGTCATCATTTTTGGTTCGTTTTTCGCGTGGAGCGGAGCTCGCTGGACCATATTCGGCACCACGTCTATATCTCTCTTGATTCTACACAATTATCCCACGCTACATCCAGGTAGCTTCTCCCCTAAAACGTGGGTGCAGTTACTTAAGGGATTGAGAGGCAATTGTTTTGTTTTTTTTTCCCTTCGAATGTCCAATCAGGGATCGCGGTACGTGTGCGCTCGCGCTCGCACTGTCGTCATTTGTGGTGGTGGTGGTGGTGGTGGATCGAACTTGCAGCTAACGTTTGTTGAAGTTTTTTTTTTTTTTGTTATAAATGTAACATGCTGTCTGAAAGAGGTGCACCCTAACCCCCCTGCCCCCCTCCCTGCCCCTCCCCCCCGCCGCCCTCCCGCCTCCTTCTCCTTCTATGGTGGGCGCAGGGGCCAATCCAATCACCCCCGCGGGACCCCCTATTCCCGGGGATGCCGCCGCCGCTTCCCCACCCTTCGATGGCCGCCGTGTCTCTACTGCAACCGGGGGTGGTGGCGGGGGCCGAGGGGAAAACCTGGAGAAGGAACGGCCAAGTCTTGGGAGGTGTGCATAGCGGAGAGAAGCAGGTGATGTGCCGTATGCAGGGGGGGGAAGGGGGGGGGTGCTCTCCCCCCTCTGCTCTTCCCCCCCCCCAACCCCTAGACTGTGAACCACCCTCCACCCGTACCGCCACCTCCATCCTCGCACCCACTACTCTCCCTACCCAACACCCACCCCACCTACTCCTACACCCCCACACCCCCCCCCGTCCCCTATCCCACCCCCAACTCCACTTTAACCCCTCTCCCCACCCCCGCCCTAACCCGTACACCTACCACCTACTCTCACCCCCCCCCATCCCACCTTTCATCCACCCCAACCCCCTACCCACACATCTCACGGGTAGTGCTTACGACTTGGCCCAACTTGGACCAGATGGTTGATGTCCCAGACTACCTCTTCGTTACATCTTTAGTCCGGAAGGTTTCCCAAGCGGTCGGCGTTCGGGCTACGGTCTTGGTTAGAGTTTGGGTTAGGGTTGAAAGTCACGCATGTTTCAACCTTTTTTTGTCGATGCCTCCATCCCGAACTCGACGCCTGCGCTCTTACCTGTAGCCCTACCCAATCTAACCCCCAAGCCGCTCCACCACTCCCACACCTACACCTAGCTCCAACTCTCACCACCACCCCCACCTCAACCCTCACCCCCATCCCAAGTCTAACGCCCCCCCCCCCCCCCCCCCCCCGCTCATACGTCTACGGCTATGCATGACATGAGTACGCCCCCGCCCCCTCCCCCACCCACCCAGCCACCCACCCTCTGCCACGCCCGATTTCTGTTTTCGTAAAACGCAGGCGGTGACGGTGTCGGAGGCGATGCCGGCGCTGCTAGCCACGTGCTTCGCGCTTTACCACTCCCACTGCATCTCGCAGAGGCGCAGCCCGTTCCCTGGGCCTTACCGGTACGAGCTGAGGGAGCTGCCCCTGTCTCGCATGCTGCGCTTCACGGCGGAGGCGGTGTGGGGGAGGGGTAGAGGAGGCAGCTGCCGCGATCAGGGGTGAGTGAGAGGGGTGAAGGTGGAAAGTGGACGGGGAGAGAGTGGGAGGAGGGGGGAAAGGGAGAGACTGGGGGCAGGGGGCAGGGGGGGCGGGAGGTGGTCCTTTTATAATGCTGTGTGGCGTTGGTGGCGGTGGTGGTTGGTGGTGTTGGATGGGGGTAGTGATGACGGTGGATGTAGTGGCCGGGGCTCTCTCATCTCCTTTCCTCGCGCCCCCCCCGCTCCCCTTCGGGAAATTCACGGGTTTTGTACAACGCGCCTTTATACATCGTTCCCGCGCCCATGCCCCCCCCTCCACCACCCCGGTCCCTCTCGGTTCCCTCCCCCCCCCCCGCCCCGCCGCCCAACACCTCACGGCGCTTCGCGCTTGGTGCAAGCATTGTCTGCTTGGTCGATGAAAACCCGACGCGCCCCGTCCCGGCATTGCAGGGATGCGAAGGTCTTTGGTTACACAACTACGGCCATGCATGTTAATGAGTACCCCCCCCCCCCCGCATCACCGTCTCTCCTCTCCCCACACATGCATCCCTCCATACATGCTCAAAACCCTTCCTTCCCTGCCCTTGGGTAGGCTGGCGAGCCTGCACGCTTTCATGGTTCCGGCAATAATGGATGTGTGCCCCGAGCTCTTCTGCCCAGAACATCGCGGGGCGGGCCCGGAGGAGTCTTCCGTGCTGGTTGGGGAAAGGAGCGGGGTTTCCTTTGTCGTTGACGGCGGTGCCGCAGGAGGGGGACGGGGGGGGACAGGTGCGGACGACCCCTCTGCGGTGGAGGTAAGCGTGTGACAATAGGAAGCAAATGTTGGTACGACTATGATACCAGTATGAGTTTGTCCGGTAAAAGAGGGGTTTCCGTCGTCGTTGACGGCGGTGTCGGAGCAGGAGGAGGGGGGGGCAGATGGGGACGACCCCTCTACAGTGGAGGACCTAAACGAGTGACAAATAGGAAGCAAAAGTAACTACTATGATATTTTACGAGTTAGCCCGGGAAAGGATAGGGGTTTCCATTGTCGTCAACGGCGGTGTCGGAGGAGAGGGAAGGGGGAGGTGGAGGCGGGAGGGCGAACGGGGACGATCCCTCTGCGGGGAAGGCTACTAATCTTTTGGATCCGGTCTGATTTTTTTCTGAATAATATCTGTTGGATGTCTAGCCCATGTATGGGGTTTGTTGTGTCTCGGGCTTTATCTTGCAACTTTTTTCACACGTCGGACAGGCTATGATCTATCTATTAATAGCTGTCTACAGATAGATAGATAGATCATCTAGATCCTAACCTGCCGTTATGGTACGTTGTGCACGATCGGTGTTTGGTACACATCCATCCCAGGAAGTATGTGCTGCCGTAGATGATGCGGACTTGAAACAACCGGCGACATGAGCTGCTGTACGGTAGATCACGCTGGTACACATCAGCAGCTCCTTGTCAGCCCTGAACGGCCTACTGTGTGTAGATCGCGATCCCAGAAGCGATGATTTTGTTCGTGGTGTTGACTTCTTTTTTTTTCAAATGAGGACCCTCATACAACGAAAAGGACCATCCCTACCGTTCGGGGTAGCTCTTGTCTGGTGCGTTGGGTGGCGGTTGCTGTTGGTGCCGCGTTGCCCCCTGTCGCGTGTGTTTCGTTGTTACTGGTGGGTGCTCTATGTATAATGTGCACCGCGGCTATGGCTGTCCTTGCCGTTGAGCGTCGTTTGTCGTCGCTGCTGTTGTCGATGGTGTTGTCGATGGTGTTGGTGCTGTTGCTGTTGGTGCTGTAGCTGTTGTTGTTGTGGTTGTTATGGTGGTTGTTGTTGTGGTTGTTGTTGTGGTTGTTGTGGTTGTTGTTGGTTGACATTAAGGGTGACCGTAGTATATAGGACCAAATATTGTTAGTGAAAATAGGTAAAACACATACCTGGTATAGTTTTTTAGTGTGTGCTGTAAAGTCCTATTTACTGTGGTCCCCCCCCAAATAGTTGTTGATGTTGTCGGTGCCTCGGCTGTCGTCATCGTTGTCTTGTATATTTTGTGTTTACCGCTTTTCGTTGTGCAAGAACCGTTACTTTCCGCTGTGGTTGTTTTTTCGTCGTAATATGTATATATTGTACCCTGGTAGATGCTTACCGCTGTCGTTGCACGATGTTCATTGTGCAATTCTAGTGTCGTGATCGCTGTCATCACCGTTCCTTTTTCTCGCCGCCTTTTGAATCGATCGGCCCTGGTTATTCGTTGCTTAATCCTTCCCACTCTACGAAGGGAAACATATAAGGACCGGTTCGGTCTTCGTAATGATGTCTAAACATCCCTTGTATTGACGTCCAAAAGTGGTACCATTTTCGTTTTGGCATCGTTTTATCTTCGCCCCCCTTCTCTAGCTGGAGAGGCGGAGGCTTCACGAGCACGCCTTTTGTCGGGTAGGGGATAGGGGATCGTTCGAAAACTTTCCCGCCTGTCTTCGATCGGTCGGTGCTGTCGCCGTCGCGCGGAAGGCCGATGTTTAATTTGTCGCGTGGTTGGTCGTGTTGACGTGTTTTACCCTTTTGTGTTTCTTGTTTTTTCGTGCTTTTACCCTTTTGCAGAAGCGGCTTCTATTGGAGACGGCGTTTCTGCGTCGGGCAGCCGGGGCGCTCCGCTCGGCTCCCTCAATGGCGACGGACGTTCTCCGGGAGTTGCTGACGTGTCCGGCGAGCGTTCTCCTCTCGGCCGGAGAAGAGGCTCTAAAGGGAATGCTGCCCAAGGTGAAACGGTGGCGCTTCTTTTTGCTTCAATTTGATTGGTTAATTTTGTGCGGCTGGTTTTATTGGATGGTGGGTTGGCTTTTTGGGTCGGGTTGGGTCGGTTGCTTGTTTTATTCGGTTCGTTGGTTGGTTGATTGGTTGTTTGGTGGGTTGGCTACTGACCTGAACTCTCTTCTCTATCACTCTCAGTGTCTTTCGCGTCTATTTTTGTCTCTCTCTCACACACCCAAACCATAACTCTCCCTGTCCTTGACGTTCTTGCGCTCTCCCTCCCTCTCTCATTCCCTCCCTTCCCTCCCGCCGCGTCCTCCCTCGCCTGTTCTACAACTCTCCCCTCTTCTCTGATTTCTTGCACCGCCCCCAGATTGCCGGCGAGTATTTCCCGCGTCAAACTACGGTTGCATCCCTGTGCAGCTCGGTGTGGATGCGGCTGTACGAGCTGCACCCCAACGGACAGGCAATGGAGACGTGGACGCTCAACGCCCTGCTGCAAGGCGACTCTGAAGCTGCTCTTCCAAGGTATGGTATTGGGTGGTGTGTACACACGGTGGTACTTGTTGGTTTTCATTCTTGCTTTGTTGTGTACCCGTTCTCTCTTTGCCGGTCGCGTTTCTGTGTCTAACATCCTTGCTTGTTGCCGCCCCCTCCCCCCACCCCCGCCCGCCTTGCCGCGCTCAAATCCACCAGGAACGTGACGTACGAGACCATGTGCCGGGAGCCGGTACTGATTTTCCGCTGCCGCCCAGAGGTAAGAGCCAACTCCTACGTTTTATATCCGCGTTCTACTTGATACCTACCTTTCCCCATCTCTCTCTACCCTCCCCTACCTTATCCTCCCCTCCCCTACCCTACCGTACCCTACTCTACCCTACCCTACCCTACCTTTCTCTACCTTAACCTGCCCTATCCTACTTCGACCTACCCAGATGTAAGAGCCAACTCCTACGTTTTATATCCGCGTTCTACTTGATACCTACCTTTCCCCATCTCTCTCTACCCTACCCTACCCTACCTTATCCTCCCCTCCCCTCCCCTCCCCTCCCCTACCGTACCCTACTCTACCCTACCCTACCCTACCCTACCTTTCTCTACCCTAACCTGCCCTATCCTACTTTGACCTACCCTACCCTACCTTACCTTACCTACCCTTACCTACCCTTACCTTACCTACCCTTACCTTACCTACCCTTACCTTACCTACCCTTACCTTACCTTACCTTACCTTACCCTAACCCACATGCCGTTCATTGGAACGGGGCCGCTCCGGCTCCAACTCCGGCCTCCGAGCATATCGAATCGATAAGAAGGCTCGAAGCTCGGAGTACGTACTTTTGTGGAATATTGTTGACTGCTTGATTTGGGGAACCGCTCTGTGTTTGAGGGGGGAGGCAGGTCGGGTGTCGGTTTTTTCGGTGACTTGATTGGTTGCGCTTGTCCTCTCATCTTTTCTTCTGCCCGTTGGTTGGTTTATTGGTTGTTTGGATTGTGATTTAGTTGGTTAATCAGTGGGTTGGTTAGATGGTTGGACGGTTGGTTGGATGTTTGGTTGGTTTGTTGGTTGGTTATTACGGGGGTCCATAGTTAATAGGACCTATGGTATACGTAAAAACCTATATATTTACATATTTTTACGAACAATATTTGGTCCTATTCACTATGGTCCCCCGTATTAGTTGGTGTTGCTTAATTATTTGGTTGAGGTGGGTTGGTTGGTTAGTTCGTATTGGTTAACTAGTTGGTTGATTGGTTAGATTGTTGATTGGTTGGTTAGTTGGTTGGTATTGGTTAATTAGTTGGTTGGTTGGGTGGATGGATGGTTGTGTGTCTGGTTGCTTCCGTGCTTTTGGTTGGTCGACTGGTGGAATGGTTGCCTGTTGATTGGCAGCTTGCTGATTGGTAGCTTGGTTGATTGGTAGCTTGATTGATTGGCTGTTTTCTTGCTCACTCGATTGCTTGTTTTTGCGTCCTTCTCGCCGGATTTCCATTCTGTGGCAGGCGTTGTCCTGCCCTTACCTCCTGCGAATCTTGCTGAGGGTGCTTCGGTCACTGCTGCTCGCCTCCGAGAGGACGATCGACCAGGCCGTTGTCGCGAAAGAGGTGCGTCGTGACTCATGATTCGTGACGGGTGACGGGTGACCGGTGACTTGTGATTTGTGACCGATGACACATGGCTTGGGATTAATGGCCGATGCCTTTTGGCTTGTGCCTGGTGATGGATGACCGGCGATCGGTGACTTGTGACTTGCGTGACTCGTGAGGAGTGGCCGACGACTTACGACGGTTGACTAGTGGATGGTTGATGACTGATGTCCATGATTATAGCCTGACGACTGATGTCCGGTGATTATAGGCTGATGACTGATACATTGGTAGCTGGGAAGATATGTTTTTGAGAGAACACGATCTGTCCCCTTTGACTGACCGCCCCGTTACACATAAAATCACTACATTGTAAAAAAAATACAAAAGAGGCCTTAATGCGCCCACAAAGACCGGTCTCATGTAGTGGCATGTTTATAATTTATATAGCTGGTGACGTGCGACTGATGACCGATGACGGACGACTGATACCCGGTGGCTTGTGACTGATGTGTGATGGCGGATGGCTGATGATGGATGTCTGCTGTCGTGATGACTGATTACTGCTGACCTGATGACGGATGTATGAAGACTAATGACAGACGACTGATGATTGAGGGCATATGACTGATGACAGTCCCTCTCGGCCCATCGCTTTTCCTTGGAGCCCGAACGACGTTATAACTCATGTGAAGTTTATTGATGTTTATCGGATACTCCTCGCCATATTTGTATGGACACCCCTTCTTCTTTGTTTTATTATTTTACCGTGTATTTCTGGTATTGTCGTTTGCATTTCCGGCATTTTTGTTAGTTCTGGCTTGTTTGTGCTATCTTGCTGGATTTCTGAACAATTTTGGCCCGCTGCTGAAAAAAAAACAATCACAGTACATATTTTACACGTCGCTCACCCATATTTTCACCTTTTAGTTTTTTTTTTTTTTTGGTTTTTGTTCCCAAACCAGTTTTTTTTTTCTTGTTTTCCAAAACTACGGCAGTCTGTTTACTTTTTCCCCATATTTTTTTGGGTTTGCTCCCAACACGCCATACAACGGTCCGCGAAAACTGTACCTTGCATGCACGACAATGACGCAGCGCCGCTGGGAAATGGTGAGCGTGTCCACTCGCCGCAAGAAGGAGAAGGCGGTCATCGAAGCTGCCATCGCCGGCTCGGTCGCGGCTGCGAGCGCGGGTAGTGGTGGTGGGATTCAAGTTTGGGAAGACTACGAAGAAGAATCTTCGAGGGTGGACGGTGGGTGGTGCTGTGTGCTCGGTTATTGGGAGGGGGCGGTGGTGGTGGTGGTGGTGGTGGTGATAGAGGTGGTGGTGGTGGTAGTGGTGGTGGTCGTAGTAGGGGGGGGTAGCGGTACTGGTACCGATAGTCCTAGGGAGAGTAACAATGATAGTGGTAATAGCAGTAGTAGTAGTAGCAGTAGTGGTAGCGGTAGTAATAGCAGCAGTTGTAGTAATAGTAGTAGTACTAGTAGTAGTAGCATGAAAAGTGGGTACTCGAACATACGTGGTATTATATAGTCCGCAGTAGTAGTATAGATCTATAAATAATCGCGCATTAAAAAATTACACCAGCGAAGAAAATGCCCTTCTGGAATAGCAGTCACTTGACCTGCCCCGACCTCGGGGTGGACCGGAGCCCGTCGGGACTTACGACGGTCCACGGGTGGTCATACGAGCCTCAGCGTCGGTAGAGACGAACCCTGTGCGGTGTGGTAGGTGAACTACTGACAGCGCGGGGTGGCGGCGATTATTTTTATTTACAACCCCGATGTCGAGGAAATCGTTCCAACAGCAGAGGAGGAGCGTCGCCACAGCGGAGAGCGCAATGGGCACAGCTTGGGTAGAGGAGAGGCTGGGCATTGCGTTCGGAAGCGAACCCCCCGACAGCGAGGACGAGTTTGTCGGGGTTTGGGATGGGCTGGGACGGCTAAACCCAGCCTTTTGAAACGAAGGCACGCACCGGGCTAGAAAACAAAGAGCCTACATCGTGATACAAAGGGAGAATACGGGGGGGAAGAACAAGACGAGGAAAACGGAGGGATCGGGCCACGCGTCGGCCAGCAAGGTTTGCAGCGGCTCGAGCGAGAGAGCAGGAGGCACTTGTGGCAGTAGCGTTCTACAATGTGAGCACCCTGGCTGTGAAAGGGAGGAATGGATACACGGGCATGCCGAGTGCGTGCTGGCGATTGCCCGACAATTACGCTGTGACTTCATTGGCCTGCAGGAAACAAGGAGACCCGGAAAAACCGAGTTTTCTGCAGCAGGATACCGGGTTTTCTGCTTTAGGCAAGAAGAAACGGGTGGTAGGCAAGGAATATACGGAGTTGGTTTCGCAGTGAAGGAAACGGTATGCCGTGAGTCTGTTTATACCCGCCAGTCGACTGACGACCGCCTTATGTCTATGCGCTTCGAGTTGACTGGTGAGTTCCACGAAGGCATTCGAACTCGCGTGCGTGTGGATGACGGTGAGCACTCGGAACGGTTTGACGTCACTCTGGCTGCGGCAAGGATGCATGCTGTCACCGCTTCTGTTCAAAGTCTTCTTCGCTACTGTGATAGACGCCGTGCTGATACGCTTCAGTGAAGACCCGGATATTTTGAGGGACTTGGTTCGCCTCGAGGAGGACCTCGGGGAGGACGGGGTGAAGGTTGCCCCACTAGCAGGCGTAGGGTGGGCAGTACGGGATATGATGTACGCGGACGATGCAGGCAGTGTGTCTTGAGTCGGCAGAAGGCGTTGCGAAGATGATGGCCGTCGTTGTCACCGTTTTCGAAGCAGCAGGCCTCACCGTATCCGAAAAGAAAAAAGCGACCATGCTGCTGCGGACACCGAACCAGGCGCCCCAGACCTCGCCGCTCGTCATCGAAGCAGCGGGACGGAGGTATAGACAGACGATGCAGTGTTTGTACCTGGGCGGTCTTATCGCAAAAAGCGCTGACGTTTTGGCAGATATCACACGACGGATCCGACTGGTATGGGCATGCTACACGCCCATGCTAAACGTTATGGAGGATGCCCCGTTCACTCTAGAAGTGGCCAAGCTAAAGGCCGAGGTGATGGAGACCCTTCTGTACGAGTGTTTGATGTGGCCTCTTGGCCAGGAGTACTTCGCTGAGCTCCGAACGGCACACCACAAACTCCTCCTACGGGTATTGACTTCCAGCGCTGACAACGCACCGATCACCTCATGTCGTACGCCAAGGCCCTTAAAAAAAAAGAAGCACAATGCGAGGGCGTTGAGACGACCATCCGCAAACGACGCCTCCTCTTTGCAGCGGCCGTACAGCGGACGACCAATGAGCGGCTGATCCGCCGGGTGATGTTTGGGACGATGGCTGGTGGGGAGAACCCAGGACCAGGCCGACCAGAACATAACTTGGCTCCATGTCTAGCAGACGACCTCAGAGTTTTCAAGCCACTCAAGCCACCGAGGGTTCCACGGAAAGTTCCCCTTTGCTGTTCGGAGACGAGATGATGTTATGGCGGAGGGCGGCTAAGAAGAGCGGGAAGTGGTACCGGGGTGGCGTCGAAGCGGCAGGCTGTTTCATGGCGAGGTGGCACAGGGACGAGGCGCAGAGAAGGCGGCTGCGCCACTCAGCCGAGGACGCCAAGAGCGGCGACAAGGGGGAGGGAGGGGGGGGAAGGGGAGACAGCCGTAAGGATATACCTGGTAGCTGTAGATGAACGCAGAAACGGAATGATGTAACGTGTGGCTTCGCATCGGTTCGACTAGCCCTTGAATTCTAGCAGTTTTTGTTTGGTTCTTGTTGAATTATTCAATGAAGGGGGGGCGCGACAGCGGCAGTACTGACACTTGACACCGCTACCGCTATTGACGAGAGTAGGAAGGAGGCGGCAAAGGATGTGGCTAGGTTCCCGAGTCGATTTTCCAGCAGAGACTGGCACCCATGTTACTATCACCGCCTGGAGTACGATTTCTATTTTCCCCGATCTTCCTTCTCTCTTGCTTTTTGCTTTTTTGCCTTGTCTCTCCCTTTGTTTCCTTTCCCCTCGCCGCCGTCCTTATGCCGGTATATTCCTCTCCTGCGTGTTGCTTCGTCCGTGCAGCAGCTATTTGTCTTTCTTGAGTACGTAAGCTTTCCTTGTAGCAGCCTTTCTGATCTCCTTGCGTCATTTGTATTCTGTTTCTTTTCGTAATTGTTTTATTGTCCTTTTGTTCTTATTTTTTTGTCTTGCCTGTGTTGTGTTCTCGCACACGGTACACCCTGGCATTTCACTTGCTTTGCCCATGAACCTGCAATTTTTTTTTTTGTGGTTTTGGTCTTTCTCCGTCTCACAGTGTGACGACAGAATTTAGTATCGCTCTAAGGAATCAGGACGGACACCGGGTGTGCTGATGAAGCTGGGTAGATAGCACGATTTAATGTGAAGACAACACACACATGCAATGTAAAAATAGTAGTAGTAGCAGCAGTAGTAATAGTAGTAAGAATAGTAGAGGGCGATATCATATCATTCCGGGGGGGTGCTGTTACGGGAGGCCGTAGTGAAGAGGACCAAATTTTGTCAGTAAAAATATGGAAACATATTGGTGTTTGTGTGTACCGTAGGTCCTATTAACCATGGTCCCCCGTAATGGCTGTTCTACAGTAAAGGGTTTCAGCTTGGAGGCCAAACATTTTTTACTCACCGACGGGGCTCCTGAGCTGAGGAGCTATTATACAACTCGGGCAGGTCGTCCGTTCCCACTGCATGAGCTAGCTCTTCCGGGGAAAAACTACCCCTGACCTCTCATGATTTTTGCTTGCGTTGCCGGTCGGGAGCCTCCCTTGAGCTGCATGATCCACATAATAGTAGTAGTGTTTCTTGGGTTGCATCCGTACTGCTCTGGTGTACAGACTCTGCACGGCACCTCGGAACGGCAGGTCAGGATCTAGATGATCTGTCTGATCTGTACATGATGTATACGTATGATTTATATGATCTATCTGCAGATGATCTATGTGATCTATCTGTAGATGACCCATCTGTTCGACATTCTTCAACATTATTTGGTTAGATAACTATTTACGGGGGACCATAGTAAATAAGACCATTTTTTTTTAGTAAAAATAGTGGAGTATATGTGTTTCTGTGTGTACCGTAGGTCCTATTTACTGTAGGTCCCCCATAATATTACGGGAGGCAATTAACGGGTGATCAGGATCATACACACAACAAATACTATATACTCCAGAGTTTTTTTTTTTTTTCTAAAGCATCCTTGGTCCTTATTACTATGTCCCCCCGTACCAGACGCATTGGCAATGATACGTATGTATTACGGGGGTCCATAGTTAACAGGACCAAATATTGTTAGTAAAAATAGGTAAATATATAGGTTTTTATGTATACCATAGGTCCTATTAACTATGGACCCCCGTAATACATGATCTATCTGTAGATGATCCATCTGTTCTATCTGTGTATGATGTGTCTGTAGATGGTCCATCTGTTGTATCTGTGTACGATGTATCTGTAGATGATCTATGTGGTCTATCTGTAGATGATCCATCTGTTCTACATCTTCAACATTGTTTGACTGGATAACTATTACGGGAGACCATGTTGACGGTGATCAGGATCATATACACAAAAAATAAACCAGTATATACTCCAGTATTTTTACTGAAGCATCTTTTGTCCTGATTGCTGTTACTACTGTATGATGTCCCCCCGTTCCAGATAGAGGCAATTCATTATATAGGATTCATTTCTCTTAACCCAGTTTTCTCAGCGTTTCCCAAAAAGTGAGCATTATGTGCTTATTGCATCGGGCACGTTCTTTTTGGCGGGCCTATATTGTATCACGGGAGACCATGTTGACAGTGATCAGGACCTCACCATAAGCTCGAAAAGCTATGTACTCCAGCATCTTTTTCTCCAAAGCATCTTTGGTCCTGATTGCTGTGGCACCCCGTACCAGGTATAGAAGCAATGGGGCTGGGTTTAGGGCTCAGCTTGTTGGGTCACTGCAGGTATGGAGGTACAGAGCTCGAGCGAGGAGCCTCATGAAAAAAATACATATTACGGGGGACCATGGTAAATAGGACCAAATACTGTTGGTAAAAATAGGTAAACATATAGGATTTCATGTATACATTAGGTCCTGTTAACTATGGACCCCCGTAGTAGCTACGTATGATACGTAACTACATGCCCCCTATACATCGCGTGTAAGCCCAAGCCCGGGTGGTGGAAACAATTTGCGTAGACGCCCTATATGTCGTGTGTAAGCCCCGAGCCCGTGTGGTGCAAACAATTTACACAGACGTACAGCAGTACGCATACACAGCAGTACGCCCGCACTCTGCCAGGCCAGGGCGAATCGCGTCCCACTAACACTGCTGTCGTTGTGGCCCGTCGTCATCGTCGCCGTCGTCGTCGTCCTCGTCGTTGCCCTTCGTCGCTATACCATATTATCTCCAGGCTGTATGATGCTGCTTATCCAGCAGGCGATCGTCGCTCGCTGCCTGCTGGTGGTAGCTCTGGGGGGGGCGGGACATTCGAACAGTGGAGGCGGTGGCGGGGGCGGGGGCGGTGGTGGTGGCGGTGGGAGGGAAGGGGGGGGGGAGGGAGGGCAGCGGCGGGGGGGGCGGGGCACAAGGATGGCGGAGAGGTTTTCGGCGGTGGGATAGCTTCGCGGACGCAGGCAAGCGTGAAATGAATGTCTAATAACGCAGGTATTCATTTGTAGGAGACCGCGGTATAGCCCTTTTTACCACCGCAATAATAAAAAGAACTACGCTGAATCCAAGCAAAAATCCCCCCGCCCCTCCCCCCTCAAAAAAAAAAGGAGTTTCCAGTACTAAAGGGGTTGTGTTAACCCCTCGGCCGACCGCCTTCCTAGTCTAAATAAAACTGGCAGGTTGAGGAGAAAAGAGCTCACCACCCACCCCGAAAGACAGGGGTCCTGCTGCTCCACCTGGTAGCACTACAAACGCAGCAGTACGGCTGTAGCTTCTTTTGCCGACAGCCGGCGTGTTTTAACAAGAGAGAGAGAGAGAGAGAGAGAGAGAGAGAGAGAGAGAGAGAGAGAGAGAGAGAGCCTTCCGAACATAACGATGTTGGAGTTTATCAGCACCCTCAGTTGTCTACGAAACGAGCGCTGAGGGTACGATAGCACCTTTGTGCGAACTCAACGCGATTCTTCGGTATATTTTCTCGTCGGCCCAGCGATAGGCGTACAGGTGTACGGCCCCATCCGTAGTCATGGTGCATCTCGATCTGGACATTATTGGACCGTTTTTGATAAGTATGTTGATACATACCCCCACGGTCCTGACGCTCCCGAGCAAAGTGGTAGACACACCTCTGGTATCATGTGCGCGCCGTGACACGGCAGTCAGCGACTATCCGTTTGCTGTCGGCAACAGGTCTATGGACTGTTCGGTTGATTCCTTTATTGTTTGATTTGTCTGCAATACCCGAAGAGCGCGTAAAAAAGGAGAGAAAGTTTTTTTTCTCTCTCTCTTCTATTTGTTTGTTTTGGCTCGGCTTTATAGAGCGTGAAGCGCTAATGTTAAGATAAACCTTTTAAGTTTGTCAGAAAAGTATAAAGCAGTTGTGCAGGGCGCACGTACCCCGCCCCGCTCAGGAAAAAAAGCTTCGTCCTGATCACCAAAACCTCGATTTAAAAAAACAAACAAACGTAATTGACTACTACAGCCATGTACTGCAACAAATCATCCCACACGAGTTCCAGCTGTTGCGTTCCCAAAAACCCGCGGCCACAGCTCAAAACGTGTTACAGCAATGCTGTGTCTTTATGGATTTATTACGGGGGGGGCGTAGTAAACAGGGCCAAATATTATTACTAAAAATAGGGAACTATGTAGGTGTTTGTGTGTAACGTAGGTCCTGCTTACTATGGCCCCCCGTGATCGTACTGTAGTCTGGTGCTATGTTTGTGAGGAGCGTCCAGGCATCGATACGAAGACCAGGCGGTCCTTGTATTTACCCCTTTGCTAAGACTGCGGTTCCAATTTGGGGACAACCCAGCCAAATTTCAAGTATTACGGGGGGGCCATAGTAAATGGGACCAAATTCTGTTGGTAAGAAATAGGGAAATATGTAGTTTTTTTTGTATACCGTACGTAGGAGCTATTTACCGTGGTCCTCCGTAATGGTTTGTTCCCAGAACCGGACTGCGGCCCTAAAAGGGTTGTCGTCCATAGTGTAGAGATGAACACGGGGTGGAATCAATTTTGTGGTCACGAGAATAAACTGCGTGAAATTATCATGGAACGATTTTTTTCAGTATTACGGGGGAGAGCAGTAAATAGGACCAAATATTTGTTTGTAAAAATTGGTAAATATGTAGGTTTTTGTGCGTACCGCAGGTCCTGTTTACGGTGGTCCCCCCGTAGTAGTAGTAGTAGTAAATGATGAGAGACCATGTATTCGAGATGAGACACCACGTTTTTCGGGACTGTCACGGGGTGGTCTTGAATCGGTATGCCACTACTGTGCGTGTTGTGTCGCCCAGCAGTGATACCTGTGGTGTGCATGCGTTTATCGCTGTTGAGACTTTTGCCGCTGGAACCAACGACACCGGTCGTTGGAAGGGTGGAGGGTTAGTCGAGGCGGGTTGGTGATGCGGAGGAAGTTTGGTTCTGCCACATACTCCCGTTTTTTTAGTTTGACGTGTATTTCCCTCGCTCTTTTTTTTTTTTTTTTTTTTTTTTTTGTGTGTGTGTGTGTCTCAAGATAACCTCTGGTCATTTTTGGTTGGTTTACTCTCCGGTGTTGTGCGGCTTGATTCAGCCACCATCGATGTGCGAGTCAATTCCGCGTCCCAAGCGGCTCTAAGTAGCATGCAGCTCACCCTTTTATGCGGCTCGCGGAACACCTCACGGCGCTTTGCGCTTGGTGCAAGCAATCTCTGCCTGGTCGGTGAAAACCTAACGTGCTCCGTCCCGGCATCGCAGGGGTGCGAAGGTTTATGGTCGTACGACTACGGCCATGCATGATATCGAGTCCACCCCCCCCCCCCCCTCCCCCCTCCCTCAATACCCCTCCTTGCCCCCACCCCGAGGGCTGTGTAGACCTTGGCCCAGCTTTGAAAAGTGGCTTACATATTTGATATGGGACCCTGACCCTGAAAACCCTAACCATAATTCCGACTGCCTGGGAAAGTTCCGGAATGAAGATGTGGAGTTACGTATCCAAGGGCCCGTGTTGACGAAGATAGGAAGAAAATAGAATATAAATTGGATTGTGATTTTCGCGAAAAAAAAAAAAAAAAAATGGTTCGCGTCCATCGGGGAAGGTGAGTTATTTGTTCAACTGGAGTCAAAATAACGCAGCACGTTTCATGACGCCCGGCTGACAAACTCCGACGACAGCAGATGAGACCGACGGCATGCGTCGGTGCGTACGGTCGACGCCAACTTCTCTTGTTGTTTTTTTTTTTCGTTCGACGGCGGCGGCGCAGGCTAGGAAGCAATCGCTCTCAGGGTATCTTGAGTGGGTAGGGAGATCCTTGGAACCCCGCGGGCGGGACAGCTGCGGCGATGGAGCTCGTATCGATCCCTTGAGCGCATCCTCCCGTTTATGGGGTGGATCGGTCGGTCCTCGTGCGGTTTTGGCGCGTCGACCTCCTTGAAAAGTTGGGATTGCGACCGCCGTGGTTAGATTGTTTTTTCAGGCGCCACCGCCGGGGTACGCTGTGCTATGGTCTGTAGGCGTGGGCGAGGCTGTTGTCCCGGTGGCCTCGCGTTGTGGTTCACGTGTGATAGCCTCGGTCGTGCTCATTCGATGCGATCAAGGAATGCGCCGGGATGTCCGGGGGGCGTTTGTCCCACCGCTGACATGCCGGCTCGAGTGTGGTGAACTCCCAAAACTGGAATTTTGATTTACAGCAAAAGTAGGTCCCACTGGGACCTTTTTGTTGTTGTATTTTTCGTCCAAACCGGATTTTTTATGTACTTAAGAAACAAAATCTTCGGTGGTGGTGCGTGTACGAAAAGCGAGAATTATTACGGGGGACCATAGTAACTAGGACCAAATATTGTTGGTAAAAATAGGGAAATATATAGGTTTTTGTGTGTACCGTGGGTCCTATGTACTATGGCCCCCCGTAATAGATTTTACTTTTTTTCCAACTAGGATTTCATTTTACCTCGTTTTTTTCACAGCTGCGCTATCCAAGGGATACGAAGCATTTATACGCTATTTGCCCGTGTACTGCGAGTACTTCCCCTACTGAGTGAAGCGCGCACGCCTTTTCGTTACAAAACCGTGATTTTTTGTTTGGAACGGTTGGTGTAAAACTGGGGGAGGGGGGTGTACTATCCATTGTCATACATGTCGTATGGCCATAGACCTTCGCATCCCTACAATGCCTGGACGGAGCCCGTCGGGTTTTTACCGACCAGGCAGGCATTGCTTGCACCAAGCGCGAAGAAAAACGTGAGGTGTTGGACGAGTCGCATGAAGGGTGAGCTGCATGCTACTAAGAACCGCTTTTGGAGAGGTTTTGCTTGCATATGGATGACAGCGTCAATAAATTGATTAAAATATTTTGGTGTGGCCACTTCCAGAGACAGCAATGGGTTTACTATGTAACTGCCTCGTGGGTGTCTTACCATGTACAAAAATGAAACGAAAAAGGAAATTGAATCGAAATTTTATCCAATTTGAATAGAAAACACGCGCGTATTGTACCATGTACATACCAGGCATATTTGTATTCAATCGGTGAGTCAAGTAGGTTATAGGATTGTATACTCTGGGGGTACCCGGGTACATGCCCGAGTATACTCTGAAGGGTACCCGGTTACATATTCGAGTAGGGAAACACCTACTGTACTGATGTGGAGTATTTACAAGGGTGTGTTTAGTAAGGTATAGGGTTATATACTGTGGAGGTACCCGGGCACATACCCGAGTGTACTCTGGGGGTACCCGGGTACGTAGTCGAGTGTCACCGAATCAACCAGATGTGAGGTGTACACAGGGTTGTTGATACTAAGGTATGTCTGGTAGGGTTATATACTGTAGAGGTACCCGGGCACATACCCGAGTATACTCTAAAGGTACCCGGGTATATATTCGAGCGTAACGGAAACAACTATTAATAGATGTGAAGTATATTGAATGGTGTGCTTCGTAAGGTATAGGGTTATATACTGTGGAGGTACCCGGCACGTACCCGAGTATACTCTGGGGGTACCCGGGTACGTATTCGAGTGTAACCGAATCAACTAGATGTGAGGTGTATACAAGGGTGTGCTTAGTAAGGTATACCTGGTAGGGTTATGTACTCTGTGGGTACCCGGGTACATACCCGAGTATAACCAGAAGAATAGACGTGGTACCCGGGTACCCCAGGGTAGATGTACACTAATACGCCATCAAACACACCCTGGAACAAGCTACACAGTAAATCTCCAACGAATTGAAATTCAATTTTAGTGTGTATGTGAAACACGCGGCATATATTTTTTGTATTACAGTATGTGCTTCAAACCACATGTTTTTTTTGTTTTGTTTTGTCGACGGCAGCAGTGATACGTTCGAGGTGTGCTTAATCCTATTCCTACTTACCTACTAAAAACACAAGCTTCTTTTTTTTTCATGTGTGTACGGCGGCAGTGCTCGAAGCTGGTGTGCGAGTTTCTCCAGGCCATGGTGTCGGAGTGTCCGCCGCTGCTGCACCTGCTGCTCCGACAGACGCTTCCGATGGAGGCGTTGGTCTTGCTCCTGGATGGGGTGAGTTTCGAAGCTGCTGGGATGAGGCCGCACCGGGGGGGTTTTTTTTTTTCTTTCTTTTCTTTTCGCGTGTGTTGACTGACTACACTCGAAGGGAGTTTCTGGCTTGCACGGACGGCCGCTTAACATTATGGGGAACCCCTGTTGAGCTTCGTGGATCCGAGAGATCGTATGCATTGGACTTCTGAAGCCGCCGGAGAGATCCGCGCCGTCCGATCGAAAGCGACAGTTGCTATTACGGAGGACCATAGTAAGTAGGACCTACGGTACACACATAAACCTATATATTTCACTATTTTTACTTGCAATATTTGGTCCTATTTTCTATGGTCCCCTGTAATAAATTCGAGACCTAGGGTTGTCCTTGACCGTAGTAAATAGGACCAAATATTGTTAGTAAAAATAGGTAAATATATAGGTTTTTATGTATACTATAGGTCCTGTTAACTATGGACCCCCGTAATAGCACATTTCCGCTAAAATGTTTTCTGAATGGCAGGGCTCCTTAACCCCAAAATCGTCGGAATGACGTTCTTGTTCGTAAAAATGACTTTTTTTTTTTAATACTTGGGGCCATTGAATTATTCATTGGGATACAATATGATTTTTGGTGAAGTCAGTTTTCGGGTGAGGTGTGGGAGCTCCTTAAGGTCAAGTGAGGAGCCTCACGAAAATTTCGGGTGAACCTCTATCGTAGAACGCCTCTTTTGTTGCCGCTACTATCGTACTGCTACTTTGCCCATAAAAAAAGCGACAAACGTTTGGCCTTACCGACCCATCTACGAACAGCGAAGCAGCGTTGAGCGCGTATATAGCAGTACGAAGCAGGGTCACGCTTGCCCGCGCCCATGTCGCGTCAATCCTTAGTTCCGACAACCGCACTTGTTGATTTACCTCGACCGGGAAACGATCGATGCTGTAAAATAAATGATGACCGTTTTTTTTTTTTCTGAAGTCTCCAGGAAGGGTAAAAAAAACCAAACGAAATGAGAAACCGTGCGAAATCCCTGCGACGACATGTTTCCCACCGCTTCCGCTGCCGACGCCGTTAGCTGCTACCGCTAGCTGTTTCTTCAACCGCTGCGTACCGCTACGGCTATCTTCATGTTTACGGCTACGTACCGCAACTTTTTATTTATTTATTTATTTGTTTGTTTGTATCCTCCGGCGGATTGTTTTTTTCTTTTCTTGTCTCTTAAGCTCTCTCCACACATACACATATAAGATACGTGTCGTTTTGGTATTTTATTGTTTTTTACCGCTTCCCGCTACCGTTATCGCCGCCAAACCGCCACCGCTGTCGCTGCCACCACCGCTATCGCTGCTGCTTCCTCGTCCGCTAACGCTACCGCTTCTACTACCGCTACTAAATACTACGGTCGCGAAGGTGCCGGCGTGTCGGGGCGCCACGCGCTACCTGGGAGACGTGATGGTGCCCAGCAGTCCTGGGAGGCCAGGGCCTTCGGGGTGCGCGCTGCGTCTGCGCTCGCCGAGAGGTTTCCTACGGAAGAAGTGCGTAGGGCGTTTTTTATTTTCTACCTTTTACGTTTTTTTTTGTTTTAAGAATATTCCGCTTGGTGCCCAATTCGTCTGTAGCTACTGTGCTCATTGTGCCCCGTGTCTTGTGTCAGGAGGCGTTTTTTTTTAGTAAATTCCGTACTTGCACAAGTCGTACAGGTCACGAGCTATCTAAGTAGATATTCATTTACAGTAGATCATCTAGATCCTAGCCTGCCGGTTGATCACCTAGATCCAAATCAGGAATAATGGGCTACTAGATGATGTAGATTTGTAGGGCTTCCACCCGGCAACTCGAGCTGTGGTAGGAATGTATGTTCCGTGAAATATCTACAGATCGTGAAATAGTTTCGAGAAATGAAGCGGTAGCCGCCCAACTGTGTTTGTGTTTTGTGTGTTTTTGTGTTTGATTGCTTGTTTGACTCTTGCTGTTGGCTTGTTTTGAGCGTTTTTTTTCTGGTTTGCTTGTCTGTTCGTTTTTTGTCTTGCTCTCTCTGCTTGCTTGCTTGCTCGTTTGTTTGTATGTGTTGTTTGTTCGTTTGTTTTTGTTTTGTTTTCTGTGCCTGTTTGTTCGTTTGTTTTGTTTTGTTTTCTGTGCCTGTCGTTTGTCTCTGTGTGTTTGTGTGTCTTGTGTGTTTTCTTCTTCCGGAAACGTGGGCGTTTTTTTTTTCCCACGGCGAAAAGACGGATGGAGTACTCGTACTGTGTCGTAATGCTTCTTGTTTGCCTCAAATGTCTGAAATGCTGCCGCGATGCCGCGCCCGCAGGCCTGCCTCCTGTGCAGAAGCGCGCTGCACATCCTGGGCAGCATGTGCGACTCCGAGGCTCGCGCTCCGCGGGGTCTGAACGCCCTCGTGGGCGCTGGTGGGGGCGGGGGCGCGGGGGGCGGGTCGGCCACCGCCCTCCTGGCGTGCGGCATGCCCTCTGGCAGCCTCGTCAGAGAGACTTTCTCCTACACCATCAACTTGTGCCAGGTGATCGTCTCTTGAAGAGCTATTTTGCGCGGAAGGTCGTGTCCGTCTAATTGTGCGCCCTTTCTGTAGGTGGGCCAGTTTCTCTGCGGGAACGTTCCAAGGGTGTGGTAGGGTGTGGCGATTCGGCGCGAGTCGACGAAGGGAGAAGAAAATACGGAGAGTCTTGTGTCGCGGTAACAACGAAGGGCACGAGAACCGTAGTTGAGGGGGGGGGGGGGGGGGGGGGGGGGGGGGGGGGGGGGTGAGCTTGCTATGTGACCCCGGATTTGAGTCACGCCTGTTAACGTAACCGGGGAGAAGAGTGATCAGGACCCATCTTACACACAAATACCTGTATGTTCCATTTTCTTCACTCAGAATATTCAGGCCTGACTACTGTGTCCCCCCGAAATAGAAGAGAGAGAGAACGTAAGGACGAATGTAGCAAATGGGATGGGGATATATATGTATGTGCATGTTTCTCTAGGGTACCCGAGTACCGAAGCTGATCTTGTTGGTCATGCCCGGATAAATACCCGGGTACACCTAGACAATACACGAAGTACCGTACCTAACGCAACCTTGTATATACAGTAGCAATAGTGGTCGTGTGTTTTGTTGTTCCAGGTGCTCTGTTAGTAGCAGCAGTAGTCCTGCCACATTTTTGCTGGAATGAGATGCGAAGAGGGGGGCGAATAGTAGGGAAAGCGGGATGGTTGTGGCCGTGGGGAATCTACTCAAACCTGCCAGCGGGAAACGTGACACACTTTTCGTGGAGTGATACCTCCTGCGTTAGTATTGACGGTGAAGAGGCGAGGAACGCGCGTGTACCTCCCTTCTAACTTCTCCGCTCTCCTTCTCCCCTCCCCTCCATTCCATTCTCCCCCCCCCCCGAGGGTCTATGGTCGTACGACTACGGCCATGCATGAGATCGAGTCCATCTCTCCTATCGAGTACACCCCCCCCTCCCTTCTCTTCTCACTCCTCCCCTCATCCTCCCCCCCCCCCCCCCTTCCCTCCCCTCCCGTCCCGTCCCATCCCGTCCCCTACCCCTTCTGCTTCCCTTCCCCCGCTGTTTGCACTGCGATGTATCGTATGGTGTTTGTACTGGGGCAGGCGTTTCCTTCCCTGAAGAGCGATGCGATCAGCCTTATCGAGGCCATCTTGCAGAAACAGGTCGGCTGTTCGATGGTGGTGGTAGTAGTGGCGGTAGTGGACAGACGAACGCATGGAATTGCGTAGTTAGCTCTTGTGCGTTTTGGTAATGGATATCATGTGGATAGTTTGTATTTGTCGTAATATATCGAGCTCTTGATGTGCACAATATCGAATCGATGTGTCGACATATTGAACTTTCGATATATATAGTATCGAATCGATCTATCGAGATGCGAATAATTAGTTAATTTATATCTGGTACTACGCGTACGGTACTGCAAGATATCAAATATTATCCGCATCGACGGAGACGATATCCCACTTTCGATTTCAATGTATGATTTCGAGCGTGTTTCGCCCTCCAATTCCCTGGCATCCCCGTGTTTTGTTGTGCTGATACTGAACGAAGGCTTCAAGGTATCGACTGTCGAAATCGTATCGATTACGTTTGTTGTTCATGGATGACGGCGTCGAACGACTTTATGGGTGTAGGGGGGGAGAAGGGGTTAGACAGGGATAGGGAGGTAGGGGTGTGTGGTCGATATCATGCGTGGCCGTAGTCGTATGACCAATAGACACGCGCATCCCTACGATGCCGGGACGGAGCACGTCGGGTTTTCACCGACCAGGCAGACATTGCTTGCACCAAGCGCGTAGCGCCGTAGTGAGGTGTTCGTTGAGTCGCATGATGGGTGAGCTGCCTCCTACTAAGAACTGCTTTAGAAGCGGATTTTCTTATGGATGACAGCTTCATTGAATTACTGTATTTTCCGGGTTGGCTACGTCCAGAGACAGCAGTGGGAGTACTTGTGACTGCCTTGTGGATGCCTTACCGTATACACACTACGTCGTACGACCATTCCCCTTGTGCGGAGTAAATGTTCTCCACCCCGCACAAATGATCTGTATCTCGATCGCCAGCTACGACCAACCGGCCACACAAAAAAAAAAACGGTACCCCTGGTTGTCTAGCTCACGTACGTAGAGCGGCATGTTTTACAGTGCGGTTGCCAACCGTCACCAACCCAACCTATACATGATATATAGGAAGGGGGGGAGGGGTATGAACATATGGACAAAGGGCGGAAGGAGACATGGAGAACGTGAGAAAACTCAACGCCAGAGACCACAAGCGATATCGACGAGGGGTGTCCCAACTTTTAACGCGGCATAATGGTAAAGTTGCTTGTTTTCTGATGTTTCGGCGCGAACGAGGCACTTCTCCCCCGTCCCTGCTCGTCGGCGCAAGACTTTTCGGCAGACTAAATAGTAACCCCGCCAGGACAGACAGCGAGGCCACTTCAGGGCCCGCTTGCCCCCCCCCCCCCCCCCCCCCCCCCGCCCCCGACCCCCCTCTGTCCGCCCCGAGTCCCCCCTCCCCCCCCCCCTTCCCCTCCGCCAAGCAATGTATGTCTGTGTCGATGAAAACCCGACGTGCTCCATCCCGGCATTGTAGGGATGCGAGGGTCTATGGTCATACGACTACGGCCGTGCACGACATGACTTCATCTCCTAACCATCCTGTCCTCTTTTTTTTGTGCTTACCTGGCGCTTTGTTTATTTTTTCGTTTGTTTGGAAACCAGGACCTGGCCAAGATGCACGGGGCAAAGGGAGCGGCCAAGCTTCGAAAACGCCTGACCAAGATTGTTGCCAGCATCAAGTCGTCGGAAGGGGGGGAAGGGGTCGGAAACGGGGGGGGCTGGCCCCTGTCGGCCCCTGCCGCCAAAAGGCTCAAGTTGGCTTGAATATGGTTATTTCGTTATTTCTGGCATAATATGGTAATTCCTGTTTCATATGGTTAATCCTGTTTTGTACTTGGTGTGGTTTTTCCTGGTAGCAGTACACATACCTATTCCTGGTATAAACCGTACCGCACCGTCTAGTTTCGTGTTTACTCGTGTGTATGATACCTGGTGCTATTGTTTTTACGAAGGCGGGCTACGTAGATTACAAGGAAATGAGCTACTGCTGTGAGAAGTTCACGCTTATGATGTGCATGTGTGCGAGGTCGTATGGTATATGGTATGACAGCAACAACAGCAGTGTCTTTTGATCGAGGCGACGATGGCTGTTTTACTTTTGGGGGGCTGCATTCCGGATTTTATCCGCCCACGATTGAAATATGGCCTTCAAAGACTCGTACACTGTGTTTTACGGTATGTGCCGTACCGCATTTTGGATAATTAGGCTACGTGCGGTATGGTATGGTATGGTATGATATGGTATGGCAGAGTGTCATATGTTTTAGTGGCATCATTGTGGGGTAACCGCGGTATCATACGGCTAAGGTAGACATGTGGCTGTACCGCACAATAGGTAAAGCGCGGTATGATACAATGCGCAGATTTTATATGGTACTTCACCGTGTATTATTTGTAGTAGCATCAATAATATGGTATTATAGCCGGCGTCCCCGGTGGCTTGGTAGGTGGTCCGCGAGCCTATCAAGATCAATTTCGTGAGTTCGAGTCTCTCCGAGTGCATGCTCATAGGGACTTTTTCTTGCATATAATTGATTAGCGGAAAGCGCGAGAGCGTGAGTTAGCTGTACATTCGATGAAAATCGACGAGCAGTGGGAATGCTGAACCCTATGCGCGATAAAAACTAAAGGCACGTACCGGGGGGGAGAAGGGACGACACCTGTGACCACGGCTTGTCCAGAAGATCGTCGAGGGTAAAACCTCCTGCGAGTGGGCTGGAAAGTAAAAGTGATGATGAAAAAAAATAAAAAATAAAAAATGATACAATACTCCATGCAGCACGTAGTGGGACAAACGCGGTACCATACATATTATTTTATTATTCTTATCATTAATTATTATTATTGTTATTATTATTATTATTGTTATTATTATTATTATTGTTATTATTATTATTATTGTTATTATTATTATTATGCTTGCCATCCGACATTGTGTAGTGTTCTAAAAAAGGCTTAACATAAAGTGAAGAACTCTCCAGAAAAAAAAAAGCGCGGCAGTATCATACGACAAATCAAAACTGATGTGACGCTCATACATATAATGCCCGGTACCAGATATATATATACATAAAAGATGTATACCTGGTAGTGGTGGTAGTAGCAGGAAACATGCAGATAAGGCAATGAAGGAGACCCCGGGACGCTTCTTCTCTGTATTACATTGCTGTTGCAAACCATGAAATACGGCGTTACGGCCCGCGCTAGCGAGTGTGCGTTTTAATGGGAACGGCATTATACTCGGTGTACGCTACACAGCCTACCACAGGCTCGCTCGGACTCCTATTGTGCGCATTTGGGTTGCTTGGCTCGATTCTTGATGACCCGCTTTCCGGCGACTTTTACGTATGTATACCTACTGGTAGCTCGATGAGTCTTAAAAGCAAAGGTTTACAGTACAACAAGGTATTTTGTGTTGGACTCCTATTGTGCGCATTTGGGTTGCTTGGCTCGATTTTTGATGACCTGCTTTCCGGCGACTTTTACGTATGTATACCTACTGGTAGCTCGATGAGTCTTAAAAGCAAAGGTTTACAGTACAACAAGGTATTTTGTGTTTTGGAACATTTTCTTCTGGCACAGTAGTATTATATGCTGAACCCTGTTCTCGATAAAAATTATTATACGGGGAGGAGGGAACAAGACACCCCTGTGACCACGGGTAGTGCTACGTACGTACGATGGTGCTATGATCAAGAATGCCGCTCGGGGTAAAACCCCCCGCGCGTTGAGCTTTTCGGGAGAAGAAGTGACGGAGAAAAAAAAACGCGTATGGTCATACAGGAACAAAAATGTTTACTACCTGATACCTGGTACATTTTTCACTGACACCGTGTGGTTCTGTCGGTCGGTGCTGGCTGCGTGTCGTCGGTAGAGAAGCAAAAGGCGTTTTCGCTTTCTCGTAGAAATGATCATGATGGGACTGTTGTGTCATTTTTTTTCGGGGGGGCAAGACTCTGCCGCTACTCGAATAACTTTACGGTACGTACGTAGACTACTATTACGGGGGTCCATAGTTAATAGGACCTATGGTGTACACCAAAACCTATATATTCACCTAGTTTACTAACAATATTTGGTCCTATTTACTATGGCCCCCCGTAATAGTAGTATGTACGTATACGTACCTCACACTGTTAGTTTGTTAGTTCTTTAGGTTTACCTACTATTATAGTACTGCGCAGGGTCTCCTATTATTGTTGACCAAAGCCCACAAAGTCCTCCGCCTCGTAAAAGCCTATAATTTAAAGCCCATAATAAAGCGGTGTACTGGCGAAAATTACGCTAGTTTACGGTATCGTTCCACGTTTCGGTAGTGCGAAAGTCTCCCAAAAAAACTTCGAAACTTCGGTACACAGACAGGAGGAATCGTATATCCCCGGTATGCCGTTTTCAGTCCGAAGGTCCAAATGAGGACAACTATTATAATAACTGAAATAGGATCTTATCGATACCCCAATGGACTACCATTGATTGCTACGTGCGATTTATCCCATCGAGGGTAGCTTACCACTCTGTCCGAGAACATGATTGACACATCGTTTTATCGAATTAGCGATAAAAGCTCTACGGAATCAGATGATCCCATCCATAGGATCGTCGGAAATCTCATGGGATATCCCGTGGGATACACACTAATACCTGGTATCTGATTTCCCATGGGTAGGGAGTGTTACAACCTGGATATATATACCACAGTAGTTAGTACACAATGTTCGAATGCACTCATGGAGAAACTTGTGACAGGAGTTCCCTCGGAATAAACCCGTGGGATGTACGAGCCCTTCCCATGGGTGTTCGATCTGGTATCAAGTCGACCAGCGATAACTTATTTCTCGGTTGGTTGCCATTGGTCCGTCCGACGGTTTCGTCTTTTCGACCGACCACTCGATCACAACAATCTTGTTTATCATGTTGCACCAAGATATTTATTGTACCCCCTCATACAAATCATGACGGCGTTCATTCGAATACGATACACGACTATGCGTACTACGTGATGATACGATACGTAGCCATGTCACAATATTTTCGAAGGCGGGTGTGTGGCGCGACAAGCACCCAACCAGCAGCCAACAGGTTGTCCGTACAGGTGGAGTACGTACAAGCAAATGCACTAGGTTCGCCACCACCTGATGGTAGATGATAGACCGAAAGCACGATGGCTTTGCGTGCTCTAAGGTTCGTGGCGTCGGCCACATCATACGTCTTCATCCTGGGGGCAGGACTATCAACAGGTGGTGCAGCAGCAGCAGGAGGACCAGGTGGTGCTGGCGGGCAGTCTTTTGGCGTTCTGGACCTTAACTTCGCTGACCTCGACGCCGCCGTTCAGGTGTGGCGTGTATGTTGTGTGTTCTTCAAACCCAACCGCTGTAACGAAGCCCGCAGCACACACATACATTCAGTGTCCGCGGCGATCCATCACTTCAAAATAGAGACATACCAGGTACAAGCTACTTATGTGGTGTGGTGTGGTGAGGGCTTCACCAGCAATATTTGCTGTGCATAAAGAAACCTTGCACACGTCGGACATATGACGATCTATAATAATACTGTGACTGTTGTTCCTGTAAGTGGAACGTACTGTAGATCCTGTGTGTTTGCCGTTTGTGATGATGTTATGATACACCTATTATTGTGCAAGGGCCGCGTATCATACCGACAACACAGACAACAGATCGCGCTCGGCGAGCGAGCATGTTGCGTGCGGATCGCGTCATACAGGTCCAACCCAGCAAGCAATCGCGTTCTACAGCAAGCAGTATATAAATCGTGCACATGATTCATTTCAAAATTTGTAAGATCGTGCACATGATGGAAATCGGGGATCTTGCAGGAGATGGAAATCGGGGATCTACTACTGTACGATATGTATGTGCCCCGAAATATGTACTCTTTTTTACTTGTGCGGACAGGTGATGGAATGGGGATCCGATCTGTCACGTGTGTAAACACAGCAACACTGTCAGATGGCAAACAAGATGTTAATATCATTTTGTTAAGATCAGAGGTCGGAACACTTTGTATCCCTGGACAGGTTTGCCTATGAAGCCGGTACTCGTTGGTACTCACGTGTGTTCTTGCTTAGAGATAGAAGAAGACCAGCTTTATTCCTTTCGTGCACGCGGAGACTGGGAGCCGCGCTCGTGTCTCACTGGGAAAACCCCTGGTTTTCCATCTCAGATATGCCTCCTAAGTACTACGAATACGATCCCAATACTTGAACCCACGGGTAATTACCGGACTTTCAGCCTCATTCGAGGCAGTATCATCACACTAGCCCACTCTGTTGATCCGCATATGCAGAATTATGGGAAATTCATGGAAACCCCGAATCCACGAACTAGAACATGAGTCGGAGATGCGGCTCCTCAAAACCTACTGCCACACCTCTGAACGGCGAGGCAACGAAGCCGACAAGGTACGTAAAAAAAATAGAAAAGAAAGGAATGCCTAGCCTCAAGGGAAAGGAATGCCTAGCGTTAAGAGGCGGGAAAAAAATCGTCAACGAAAGCCATCGCCATGCCACCCGCAACGGGGGGGAGGGCGAGGAAGTTTCATGGAAAAGCGACACTACTGTACCACGCCGTCCGGGAGTATTACAGGAACAACAGTCACAGTATTATAACCCCCATTTAATACACCAGGGTATAGACTGCTGAAACGGACGCTATATCTCTTGCCAGAGTGGTGTACAACACGTAAAAACTACCGTAAAGAACCGGAAAGCTCTATATACGAGTATAGCCAGCTGTTATATACGGGCGAGTACAACGAACGTCCGCGTGCTTCAGGTATTATACCGTCGTATAGGTCTACACAACTAGTCGTATGCATGAGCATCCCTCGGCCATGCTGCGCTGATAAAAAGGCCTCACCGCGACGTTCTTACACGTGTCAGCATCAATCCAGCTGCCATTGTAATAAGGCCGACAAACGGCGACTGAACGGGGGGGGGGTTCTCAGCTTCCCGCCCCCTGGCCCAACAAAACACACGCATACACAGATATACACATCACGCGTGCTGCGATAGGGATGATATTAATAGTAGCATGTACTTTGGGCGTACATACAAGGACCGCTTGGTCTTTATATTACTGACTAAACGTTCCCTATATTTACGGCCATATTAAAACCAGGTAGCACTCTGTGGCCGAAATTATTTCTGGCTGATGGGGTTTCTTAACCTATTTAGGACGGCAGTCTCGTTTTGGGTACAAAATCCTTAGAATTTGAGTGGGCTTTCCACCAAAATGAGACTCAAGGCCCAAAGGAGGTGTCCCCCTTAGGACCGCACTTCCGTTTTGGGGACAACTTACTTGAAATTAGAGTCAGATACTTACAGTACATGTTTTAAGGGACAACGCAGTACTATAAGGGTTGAGGGCACTGTGAGGAACTACAGCGGTATCCTACCCTTGTTGCGTTGTTGTTGCACAACATGTTTCGTCATCATCACCTGCTACTGCTGCGGACCATGTGCATGGGGATTGGTCATCGGGTTGGATAAGCCTACCACTCCGTGGGCGTGAATATAAAGGACAGTTTATGCAAAAGTAGGAATAAACAACGTTCCTTATATTGACAGACACCCAGAGTGGTACAGGTTTTCTCGAACGTCAGTTTTGGGTGAGGCTCGAAGGGTACATTTGCTCGACTCGCCTTAGCTCCTGTCGCTCCTGGTTACGCGAGACACACCGCTTCTTCGAGTTTAGTTCTTCGATTTAGCGTCCGGGTAGTTCTAGCCTGTTTTGCTTGCTTTCGCTTATCCGCACTTTCGGACTTGTTGTTGTCTGATTCGCAGTATCTACCTGAAATCGCCTACAGCCTTGCAAGTTAGAGGTGTGGGAGTGGGTCGTGAAGTGCCGCATCTTCGATCCATTCTCCGAATTCTCCGGATGGGTTTCGGTTCGTGCCTGAGTTTTCTATGAATCTGCATTTTCGGCCCTTCAGGGTAGGCTAGTGTTATGGTATCCCCTGTCCCCTGTTGTTGCAATATGGTTTCTAGTAATCGTTCCCTCGTCATACTTGGCAGGCGTTATCGCCTGCCTTAATCGCCTGCCTTTCTGATCAGCGCCTCGCCCCTTCATTCAGAAGTCATCTGGCGAGGTAAACAGCAACTATTACAAGAGGTTATAACTTCTAACATCGCCAAGCACCTCGTGTGAATGACCAGAGCAGAGCCAGAGGCATCAACGCGCTTGCAGTAGTCGGTCCCTAGGTCCATACTGCCTTACACTTAACGCATGGAGCTGCTCAAGGAAGCCAGGCGAGGAGCCTTGTGAGAAAAGTTAGATGCTACATATGTACCCTTACCGTGCTTACGCATCATGCTCGACACCCACCGCTGCCAATCTCTACGTACCAGGTATGTATTTCGGCAAGACAGGGTTAGTTAGGACATTTTGCGTTTGCTTGCCTCTCGCACAACACTGATTATTTATACTTTTGTACGTGTTCTGTGCGCTGCTTGCTTGCCTGTGTCTTCCACAGACACACGCTTTCCTGGCTGTCGCGTTTTACGTGCCAGGTTGTGGGCGCTGTCGGAGACTGCTCCCAGCCTGGAACGAGGCGGCTGAACTGCTGGGGGGGCGAGTTAAGCCCAGCGGTATTAAGCTCGCGAGAATGGACGTCACGAGCAGAGGTGGAATGCGGGCGTGGAACGAGTTTGGTTTGGAAAGGGTCCCGTCCGTCCAGGTGTGGATAGGGCTTGGTGGCAGTGACTTTCACCTCTGACTCTGTGAGGCGTGGTTGTGGTGGGCGTTGTGATGCGCACGAGAAGGAGGAGGAGTGTGTGTGGGGGTGGGGTCGGGGGGGCGGGATGGGGAGGAAGGGGAGGAGAAAGGGGAGGAGGGGGGGGGAAGGTATTCATTTGTTGCTTGCTTGCCGTAGTCATTTGACTATTGACCACGCATCCCTTTCGAGACCGAGCACCGTTCCTACTCTTAATAGTTTTAGACACCACCAACAGGGGGGGGGTGAGGAGGAGGAGAGGAGGAGGGGGGAGAGAGGGAGGGAGAGGAGCAGAAGTAGGAGGAGGAGGAAGAGGAAGAGGAGGGGGGAGGCGGTTGCTTCATGGATGCGTGTTGAAGTGCATCTACAGTAGTGAGAACGCCAGCGGTGGTACAATCAGCTCGTGGGTATCAGCACCAGGCCGAGGTTGAACATTTTCGGCAGTAAGTTGCCTAGAGCCTGTCAATAGCTCAACAACCATGAACTACTACGTGACAGAACATCGAAGTCGTCACCGTCGTCCTGGGCAACGTTTCAAACGTTCCCAAAATCATCCAAGCATCGCGCCCAAGCATGTACGTGTGCTATTAGCACTCGTCCTGTCCCAGTGCTATCTGAATGCCTGCTTCATTTGTTTTCCGTGAGCTTCCACCATGATCGATTATTCCCGCATCGCTGGCTTATCTGCGCTCTGTTTGCACAATTTTGTTTTTTTTGTGTATGTAGGTTTTCGTCGACCATAGCAGCGAAAACCCTCTGCTGTACAAGGGACACCTGGATGCTGGCGGCATTGCGGCGCATTTGGAGATGTTGCAGAGGGTGCGTATGGTGACGTCAGTGTAGGAAAACCCTCAGGGCAGGCGCGAACTTCCTATCGTAGGGTGAACCACATGCACGTATGTGTGCCTTGTCCGTCCCGATACACTGCGGCGGTCGGTATAAACTAGCATGATAGTCGTGGTGTGTCGAAATTCTGTGGGGAATCAGATGACAAAGGTATTAAAATCAGATCATAGGCAATGCGATACAGCATCAGTATATAAGTCTAGGGAGTCAGCGGGACATCAGGGGCACACTTGAGTCATTCCTGTGCTCTGCCCAGCCCCGCCACCGCCGCCGCTGTCGCCTTCGTGGTTGTCCTTTCAATAAAAATATGTATTCTGCCGCTCATCCAGAAATACTCCCACCTCGTTGGCGATGTCGGAGACTATATGGAGCCCCCCCCCCGTACCCCAATCAATGTCTGCTTGGTTGGTGGAAACTCGACGTGCTCCATCCCGCAATTGCAGGGATGCGAGGGTCTATGGTCATACGATCAAGGCCATGCTTAACGTGAGTAAGCCACCCCCCCCAGTACCCTCCCCTCCCCCCCCCCCCCCCCCCCCCCCCCGCTTCACGCCAAGCGAAACAAACAAAGCATTCCCCAACCTTTGCACGCCCCTCCCGCGACGAACGACTACAGGATCGAAGGCGCTTGCTAGAACGCCAGGAGAAGCACGGCGACAACAATCTCAAGAAGCGCCGCCGAAAAATTGTCGACGACGGAGAAGAAGCAGGAGCATCGCGGAGATCATCAGGCGAGCTGCTACCTTTCGAGCCCGTGGGGTCGGCAGTTACCCTTCTCACCGTCTGTTCAGAGTGTGCTTCCGGGGCAGCGGCGTTGCCGGAAGCATCGCTGTCCGAGAGGCTTCAAGAGGCCCTCCGACGGGGCAGGTTATCGCTGGTTCTCTTCATGGTTCGAGGTGCGACCGACGGTGAACAGATAGTAGGGTGGACGTCCGGTCCGTCCGCTAAATTTGCCCTCAAGCAAACGTCAATGCCTGTTCGACGCAAACATTGACATTATTCCGTCTCTGACTGGGTTTCCACGGGATTTTCTACGGGTTCCCGCGTTATTTCGCGCATTCCGCGAGATACGATGGGTACTCCCAAAATCGTGCAAACTGTAACTTCTATTAATATCTTGCAGGAGTCGTTCGACGACACGGCGCAGTAGCCGAGGTCACCATATTATATGTGTACGCGATATATTTTGTATTCCTGCAAGCTGCGGCTTGAGAACATATCAGAGGGCTTTTACTGCTCGCAGTATGCCACCACTCATTGACCGCTCCGTCGCTTGCAGCCCCAAAACGTTGCGAATGGGGTTGTCTGTATACGTATACAGTACAGTAGTATACTATTATATTCATATTTTTTCTCAAAAAAACACAGCTGTGAGATAGATAGAGGATTTCGTCGAGACTCAGATTTGCAAGCTGTGCGTGATACTAGGGATATCTCGATCATGCGTACTAAGGGTATGTGCAGCTGTTCTTTTTAGCATCTAGGGGACTTCAGATATCAAGAAAACGTACCGGAATAGATGACAGCTACAGCATTACCCTCACGAATTAGGCCCGGTTGCTATGAAGGATAAGGGATGCGTCAGGGGCGCGACTTAGGGAGGTGTACGATGCATCACGCACAACACAATGCTGGCACTTCTACTCAGAGTAGATGCCTGGTATTGATTGTTGATATCACCGCCCTTCTGACTGGTACTACGGCAGACGGGGGTACCCCGATTCTTGTACTACCGCGTTTAGGTCACTCAGGCGAGTGGCTCTGTACCTTACTCAAATTGAAAAAAGAAAACCCATGGTTAGAGCAAGCGTATCAAGCACCCCCATTGTTGCTATGCGTATCGCGAAGCCAAAAGGCGCAAAGGCTTTATTTAGACTTGCAAAGTGTAATCGAGTTGCCACTGGGCCGAGTAGTTCTGATATGCGGCTGGAAAAACAAAGGCCTTAAACTGACCCCCCTTACCGTTGCACTACAGTAGTCTTCTCCTTACTAGGTCGCTGCACCGGGTCCCACAAGCCCTAAAATGGTCCTATCTAAACCCCGAGGCACAACTCCGCACACACCAAGTGCGTGGTCCAAGCGACCCAAAACGAATCGCACAGACGGGTGATTCCACAGCGCAGAATCCTCTCGAGATGACCGAACGCTCGTCGGGCTCGGTCTAACATACAGACTCCAGCACAGAGCCAATTTGCCCAGCCTGTTCCCCGGCGATGCACTGCCTCTCACCACAACCAACCCGCTCATCGTGACATTCCGTTCTTTTCTTCTTCTAGATTCTCCGAAGGCCCGCCACATGGCTACGGAGCTCCGAAAATCGGCGCCTTTTTTGGTAATGGCCACTAGCGACCACCATCCGACCAATGCCATCCGTGTCGACCTCTCTCCCGCCGGTAGTAGTGGCCGTGGTGGTGGCAGCAAAGCTGAGAAAATGGCCGCCCATGTTGCTTCGAAACGAGCTGACGCGGCAAGGCTGGAGCTTGCAAAGGCGACGGGCGTACCGATCGGAGATGACCCCGAGCTGAGGTAAGACAGAAGGCACCCTTCGTTCAGCCCTGCTTGCGCAGCGGCTGAGGTCACTGATATGTTACGTATTTATGTGTTGTGCTTGAAGTGTGGGGTATCATGAGAAGCATCTCTTGCAGGCGCGTCCTATGCCCGCCCCGTATAACGTGGTTGTGTTCCACAAGAGTCTTGAGAGGTATGGGAGTGAGTGATTGGTGGTGTACCGTTGTCTCAGCACAGGCCTCCGGTGGGCAACTGATCAGACTCGGGCTTGGTAGAGAACTTGATGGAGTATAGTAAGTACTCATCTTGGTACGTACAAAGCACGATTCAAAACAGTCTGCTTGCTTCCCCCTATCTGGAGCACGTCGTCTACACCCCCCCCCACCCCCCCTCCTCGCCTAATGCCCAACCGGCTGATCGACAGGAGGTTGGTAGATACTTGGAATGTCCTATTGATAGTTCGTGCGTTCTTTAGTGCCACGAGTTGCTTCGCAGTTGGGGGATTTTGGTGACATTTGTATATAGGTGTCCAGAAATCAAGCTGGACCTTGAACAGCCTCTGTTCTGCAAGTAAAACCCTCTGCTTAAATAAGCAAAAGTAAGCCGTGTTTCCCGGTACCGATACTACTATGTTAAAATAGTCATAAATCTGGATATATATATATTCGTACGGCAACATCGAACTCCCATTTTCCTCTACATTCCGGAGCTTGATGCTATTATACGTGAAAAAAACTGTAGCTCTTTGGACAGATCGATTCTACGAGTCGGTGTGTGTTGTGTGTTAGTCCCTTCAACCCGGACACACCTTTGCGTCGTACCAGGTATTTACACGGTAGGATTTTCTAAATTTATCCCGCTGTAATACGGTTTAAGTTTCTTACTGTACATCAGTTGTACATCGATTTGTTGGCATCACGAAATGCACCCGATAACGCAACGTTTAACATCCACACGGACGCGGGCAGGATATTTGTGGACGGGAAACCATGGATAGACAGGGGCATCTTCAAGGGCATGCCCACGGCGGAGGGAATCCGGCAACACATGCTGTGGGTCGCAACGGAGGTCAGCCAGCCAATCCAACCACTAGTATAGCACCGCCGCACATTATCTGAATAGTGCAATCTTAGACTTACAGTAGTGCACACTGCCTGTGCGAGTAAACGTACACCCGGCCCCGAGGTGACCGCGGGGATGATCGTGTTATGTTGGCTCACACACCCGCTGTGCCTGAAGGGGTCTCGGATATATACTCGCTCAGAGGGGGTGGGCGGGAGGGGGGGGGCGATCGGCGCGTCATGCTGTTGCGTTTTGATATTATTGTTGCCTGGTGTAGTACCGAGCCATTGCTTTTGTACTTATAGTATATTTGGGTATATGCCCACCAAACGGGAGTCAAAACTGCGGACAAAAAAAACACGACGGTAATAATACTGTTACTTGACACATGAGACGCGCTTGCCGGCACCAAGTGTGCCCGGCATTCCAGTACAGTCTAAATCATTCGTCTCCCGTATAAAATTCATTCTTATCGGAGAGTTTTTTTTTTCCAGCATTTCGAAAGTCTGGAAATAATCAGGGCTTTTCGCGGGTCATGACCCGATCCGCGGGTCGGGTCACGGTGTGTTCAAAATGTCACGGGTCGGGTCGGGTCGGGTCAGGAAGTGTTCAAAATGTCACGGGTCGGGTCGGGTCGAGTCAAGAGATGTTCAAATCTCACGGGTCGGGTCGGGTCGGGTCGGGTCGGGTCAAGAGTTTTTCAAATCTCACGGATCGGGTCGGGTCGGGTCGGGTCAAGAGGTGATGAAAAGCTCACGGGTCGGGTCAGGTCATGACCCGCGAGAAACGGGTCACTCGCGGGTCGGGCCAGCGTGACTCGCGAGTTCTTGTCTGCTGACCCGCGGGTAGGACCCGCGCATCCGGTCCGCGGATCCGACACTCAGAACACTTCCCGCTCTCTTACCCAAAGGCTTTTCTCGTACAAATACTCAATAATACTCCTTTGGTATCTTATTCAAATATTAAAACACTGCCAAATCCATATACGCATGCCCGCATCCATTTATACCCACTACAGCGAGGCTACATATCGCTTGTGGGCATCAAAATGAATATATTAATTGTTTTTGAAGTAGTGTCGACCCACGGGCCGGATCCGCAGGTCGGACCTGCGAGTCAAGATAAATAGTCTCGCGGGTCAAGGTGATCCGACCCGCATGAAACCCGTGTCTCACGGGTCAATCCGAAGGTGGCGGGTCGGGTCGGGTCGGGTCAGGAGGTTTTGAAATCTCGCGGGTCGGGTCGGGTCGGGTCGGGTCAGGATATTTTCAAATATCACGGGTCGGGTCGGGTCGGGTCAACAACTTTTTAAATCTCGCGGGCCGGGTCGGGTCGGGTCAAGAGGCTTTAAAAATCTCGCGGGGTCGGGTCGGGCCAGCTGACCCGACCCGACCCGACCCGTGAGATTTGACCTGACCCGCGAAAATCCCTGGAAATAATTGGAGATATGTATCAATATAGGTAGGCGTTCTGTCACTATTCGTGAAATTCTCCAGAAGCAAAAAAAAAATCACACATTGAGAAAAAAAAACAGGAAAATCTGGAAGATTAAAAATTGCACGAAATAGAACATGGAAAATATCAGGGCTTTTCGCGGGTCACGGGGTGTTCAAAACGTCACGGGTCGGGTCGGGTCGGGTCGGGTCAAAAGCTTTTCAAATCTCACGGGTCGGGTCGGGTCGGGTCAAGGGTTTTTCAAATCTCACGGATCGGGTCGGGTCGGGTCGGGTCAAGAGGTGATAAAAAGCTCACGGGTCGGGTCAGGTCATGACCCGCGAGAAACGGATCACTCGCGGGTCGGGCCAACGTGATCCGCGAGTCCTTTCGTGCTTATCCGCGGGTCGGACCCGCGCATCCGGCCCGCGGATCCGATACTCAAAACACTTCCCGCTCTCTTACCCAAAGGCTTTTCTCGTACAAATACTCAATAATACTCCTTTGGTATCTTATTCAAACATTAAAACACTGCCAAATCTATATACGCATGCCCGCATCCATTTATACCCACTATGATATACAGCCAGGCCACATATCGCTTGTGGGCACAAAAATGAATATTAAGTTGTTTTTGAAGTGTCGACCCACGGGCCGGATCCGCAGGCCGGACCTGCGGGTCAAGATAAATAGTCTCGCGGGTCAAGGGGACCCGACCCGCATGACACCCGTGTCTCACGGGTCAATCCGAAGGTGGCGGGTCGGGTCGGGTCGGGTCAGGAGGTTTTGAAATCTCGCGGGTCGGGTCGGGTCGGGTCAGGATACTTTCAAATCTCACGGGTCGGGTCGGGTCGGGTCGGGTCAACAACTTTTTAAATCTCGCGGGTCGGGTCGGGTCGGGTCAAGAGGCTTTAAAAATCTCGCGGGGTCGGGTCGGGTCAGCTGACCCGACCCGACCCGACCCGACCCGTGAGATTTGACCTGACCCGCGAAAAGCCCTGGAAAATATGGGAAAAAAAGCTCTCCGATAAGAATGACCCTTTAAAAAAAAGCTCTCCGATAAGGATGACCCTAAGCCACACGCACGTTGTTACTACAGTAAAAATGAGTCACTACAGTATGTTCTGATATGTATCGCGACCTACTCCACAGCATGCCTTTTTATTTCTGATCGCTGAGAGAAACTACGAGTCTGGTGAGACACTTGCAAATGTGTGCATGAGGAGCATGCGTGAAATATACATATTCCCAATTATTTCCACCAAACTTGAGAAAATTCTGAGAAAAAAACCTCTCCCATAATAATGGGTTTATATTGACGATTGTTTCTGTACTCGTTACCTCCCGTGCGCCAACTATCGACGTACGGATCTTTCCGATGCTATGTACTGGTGGTACGATCTCGCAGGCTCAGCTAACACCGATCAAGCGAGAACCCCAGATGGATAACAAGCAAAAAAAGGACGAAGGGAGGGTTTTACCACCAGAGTCGGACGCTGACAGCTCGGCGTCATCCAGGGGAAGAGATGGCCTCGTGGTAGCAGCAGTAATTGGTCCGGGCAATGTAAAGCCCTTAGTGAAAGGTTCCGAACACGATGATGGTCGTCGCGAATTATAACGTACATACCATTGGAGCGATAAGGTTTCCGTGCAAGGGCATATACGTACTATTAATACCAGGTATTGACTACTTGGTGCTGTACAAACATCGTATGCATACACACGGTGGTGGTGATGTACATGGTGGTGGTGGTGGTGGTGATGCTTACCGCACCCGATCCCAAGTCGAATTAAGCGCCTAGGGCCTTCTCCAGCGGCTGTTGTCACAATGCGGTGCGCCGCAACTCCGACCCGAAAATGCAACAACAACATCGCAACAACTTACTTTTTTCATCCCGTACCAGAAATAACTACCGCCGGCACATATGTACAGCAGGAAGTACTTGGTCGGCACATGCATCGAAGCATGAATAAATCTGATTTTCGTCTCCGCGTGCCATCTCTCCCTGCACATAACGATTTTGGTTTGGGTTCTGGCATTAATACTACCGTAGTTTCCCGACGAACCGCCTCGTTTCCCTTTTGGCGTGCACATATACGTACTAAGTACTGTACGGGTGTACCTGTTATGCATACTCGTACAGCAGGTGCTGCACCATTCTCGAATTGCGTCGAGGAAGCTCGTGCGACCAAGATATGAAGCGTATCCGCTCGGAACCCATTTCTTCAGCAGTTCGTACAATCGCACTTCTTCTTTCTTCTTTCGACGCACCCGCAGGAGCGTCACATATGCAAGGGTATCAACGCGGTGTACTGATTCTACTGCGGGTACCGCATGGTTATTCCGGTGCCCGCCTACATTTATTTGCTTTAGATATACGTCAACTCGGGTGTGTAGTCAAGGCAGGGACTTATGGGCTATGAATATGACGGTAAAAGAAGTAGGGGAACCTTGGTTGCGGGCACAACAAACAAACCTGGCCAGCGCTGATGCTGAGCAACTGCTTGAAACCAAGGAACCAGGAACAAGAAGAGCTGAACAGCTGCCAGTGCGAGCTTTTGGCGATCGTATGCTCAACAACGCACATACAACAAAAGATACAACAGAACACATACAAAACAAAGATACGGTCTCGATCTCGTTGCGTTACGTACGTAGAGGAACAAATAGTGGTGGAAACCCGTGGAGGCATTTTCCCCTGAAACCGTCATTTTTTTTTCGAGATATCAACCCCGACCCCCGACCGCCGACTCCTGCATCAGGCCACGACAGATGGATAAGTTAGTTGGTCAGATATTTTCGCGTCAAGCAAAGATATGACCTACCCGGTAGTACAGTAACAACGGATCCTTGCAGAGGCGGTATCCAAGCAAGGGAAGTCGTGTACGCCATGGAGAGCTCTGGCGTCTCGGCGAAGATGGTGTCGGACAGTGAGTGACACCCGCTCTGTCTTCAAAAAACCATAAGCTAGATCACAGAGTCGTCGTACGTAGGATATCTGCCCGTTTAGTGCTTGGGTACGTATACTCTGTACATTCCCTGTACGTCGTACGAGCTCATATTCGAATTCGGAGTCGGCCATAATTTTCAGGGTGAGTCGTGCGAGCCACTCCTGCTTGCTTAGCTCAGAAGGTGAAATCGGAGCGTGGGTGGACTGCACTTAGGAGGGTCAGCCCCTAAATATTGCGGTGCTGGAAACACGAAGGAGAACGGAGGGCGGCACATACCAGGATACCAGGCAGGGTGGATATCGATACTGCTTGCGTTGCATCCTCCGTACACGCAGAGAACGTTCTCTGGCTTGGACGCGGAATATTTTCTATTTCTCCCTCGGCTGAAGAATTCTACGGTAAGCTGCACGAGTACTCGTAGCACGTGCTTCAACGGAGATAAGCGACCTACTGCTGTATGAACATCTCTTCCTACGTACCAGGTATACGTGTGGCACGGTGCGCGTACGCAAGGAAGTCGAGTCTCTCTGCTATCTGTAAAAACAGGAGCGTGCTTCGTACATACTATTAGTAGTAGTAGTTTTTTCCGACTGTTCGTTGTGGTTGATTGCTTCCATAACGCAAGGTTCGAAATGTGTACGCTATGTATCCTACTACTGTTTACTTACACACCAATACCAGGTTTGTCCTACGTACACATATTTCACAAGCGAGCCCCCTCCTTGTGTTTGCAGTGGACGATCACGGCGAAATGAGGGTGGACGCACAGAGCTGGGCAGCAGCAGCGATAGAGACCAAGAGCGACGAGAAAGAGATATCTAGAGCCATAAAGGTATGCCGCGCATGAACCATCTCGTCAGATTATTGCCCCCAAATGGACTGCGTACTGTACCAGGTGTATAAATACTGCTACAATATATCTCGCCGTAACCCACAGTTTGTGTGGGAATATCACTTGGACCATTCCATGCAATAGTTCATTGGATAGTCAAACGATTCCATGGAGTCCCATGGAGTTTCATGGGATAGATACATCACTGCTTCTGTGGGGGGCTATATCTAACATATAATGTTTCATGAGGTATCTCATGGGATCCCATGGGACTTCCGATGGGACTTACTTACCATACCAGTATGCCTTTTGTTGGGAAGCCGATGTTACCTCATCTCCCCATGGGACTTCTTAGACATCGCCTCCCGGAGGGGATATGCCCCACGGGATCGAATCGGTTCCCCGTGCATTTCCTACGCGGATCTCCCACGGGATAACCCACGATCCCGTTGGGTCCGGTGGCATGGATATTCTCCAATGGCGGGGTCTCTCCCTTGGAATACTCCATGGGAATTGTCCTTGGGGTATTCCATGGATTATCCCATGGGGTCCCATGGAACGTTCCATTGGACTTCCCGTGGGAAATGGATATTAATCCCGTGGGATATATTCATGTATATACTCTATGGACTTACATACCCCGTGGGGCTTGCCATGGGACTTGCCATGATAAACCAAGATGACCCCGTGGGATACACCCCCCACAAGACATCCCATGGGAAATCCCGATACATCCCCGGGGCGACATATCCCATGGGATAGTATCGGGTTCCCACTGATTTCCTATGAAAATATCCCATGGGATAACCCACGATCCCTTGGGGTTCCACAATACCAGGTATGCCAAAAGGCCCACATGTGGGGTTTCTCCTAGGGAATAATCCATAGACGTTTGGCATGGAACTTTCCAATTGGTGTCCATGATATCCCATGGGACTTCCCATGGAATTTCCCATGGAGTCCAATGATCCCGTCGGTTATGTGGGACATTCCATGGGACGTTCCTTCGAAACCGATATGACCCCTGGGGATATATCTCCCCCATGGTTCATGAGTACACCCCCAGGGGAACCTGGGGAAAGTCCCGAAACATTCAGCAGGGGGATGCATCCTATCTCATGGGATCGTATCCATTTCCCATAGGAACTCCCATAAAACTCCCATGGAATGTGTGATGGGAAATCCCGAACCCGAGGGAACGTTCCACGAGAAATGCCCTTCCGCGGGAACACATGTCGCGTGGTACGGCAGGGGTAGCTCCTAGGTTTTTCGGAGACTCTACTTTTGAGGGGCTCTTTTTTCTCACCCATTTGTTTCCGAATAAAAAACCAAGGCGAACAATCCCATGCATAGCTTATTACTACGGCAGTACTGTAGCAACACGGAATACAACGAATATTAGTGTCGTTGTAAAGCTTGAATGGAGTTCCAGTAATAACATTGGGAATATGCAATAGTAGTAGTTCCTCTCGGTGTAGGAGCCCGTTCAGTCAGAAAGGGTTTCCCCGAAATGTGCTATTACGGAGGACCATATTAAATAGCACCCACGGTACACACAAAAACCTATATATCTCTCTATTTTTACTAACAAAATTTGGTCCCATTTACTATGGTCCCCCGTAATACGGAGTTCCAATAACAACATTGGGTGGATACAGTAGTAGTAGTAGTAGTAGTAGTAGTAGTTCCTCTCGGTGTAGAGGCCCGTTCAGTCAAAAAGGGTTTCCTCGAAATGTGCTACGGAGTTCCAATAATAACATTGGGTAGATACAGTAGTAGTAGTTCCTCTCGGTGTAGGAGCCTATTCAGTCAGAAAGGGTTTCCCCCAAAATGTCAAATGTGCTACGAACCTCTATCCTGGTAAGGGTCGCATATAGACATATAGACCCAAATTGTTACCCTAACTACAGCAACCCGTAACCAACCCCTAGAACACACACAAAACAGCAGTGCACCAGGCTATGGACCGATGCGTGCGAGGATGGTTCGTCGTTGGCCAAGACTGCGTTGTTGACGGAGGAGCCTGGTGCTCCACTTACTCTCAGCTTGATAATGCGCGGCGGAAACGACTAGTGGAACGGGCGATAGTGCGCTCCCGTGTTGTTCGCTGTTCAAGATTGCTCTTCCGGCGCAAATGTAGCATTTCGCACACCGCATTGGGGTGCATGGAATGTCAATGTTCAAATGTTTTATCCCCGTGGGAGTTTGTTTTTCCGATGGGATCCCGTGAGATCGTGGGTTGTCCTACGGGATATTCTCACGGGATCTCATGGTCAGTTTTCATGGGATTGCCCATGGGAATCCCGTGGCATTCTCATAAGTTCTCATGGGAGCTGCCCGTGAAAGCTCCCCCGGATTATCCCATGAGCTTCCGTGGGATGTCCCAGCGGAGCTCCCACGGGCGGTTCTTGCGGGATCTATCATTGGTTTGTTTTTGGGATCCCGTGGGAAATTCCATGGGATACCATTTGTTATCATGGGATATATCACATGGGGCTATCCCATGGGGCCCCATCTCACGGGGTCATTAATGGGGTTTTTTTTTTCGGGATCCCGTGGGAAATTCCATGGGATACCATTTGATACCATGGGATATATCCCATGGGGCCCCATAGGTTATCCACAGAATCCCATGGGTATCCAAGTGAAATACGAATAGTTGCATGCGGTCTGTCCAAGATGACGTCGGTCGTGAAACCTCGTGCGGGTTGATCTGAAAATGTGCAAGGAGAAAGTGCTGCCAAAAGATATAAACAAGAAAACTCTGATCGTGACGACGGTGACTTCTGTGTCGCAAACAACTTCTTACTTTACACCGCGCTTGCTTTTTGCCGTCGAAGGCGAAATTTGAGGTGAAGTACGGGCCGACATGGCACTGCATCGTGGGCACGGACTTCAAAGCTTTCGTCACGCACGAGAGCAAGCACTTCGTCTTCTTTTACCACGGAAAGATGGCGTTTTGCCTGTACAAAGCAGGAGGATGATGACACGTACACGGACGGAGCCCCCCCCCCCCCGCGCGCGCGCTGTTTTTAGGTTTAGCAAGTTGTACGTACTGTACGTAGGGAGAGGGCGTTGAAAAGGGGAGGCACATATATCTGGAAGGCGAGTTTACTCTGATAGTAGTGGGGTTTGGTCGGACGCCCAATAGGATTTTGTCGGCCAACAGTGTGCTTGCTGCTTGCTGCAGTGAGGAGGCATCCGGGGTACACCCCTGGGTTTCCTACTACCAGGTATGTGGCTATGTCTTAGCCGTGGCAAGGTCTGTCACATTAGTGCTAAGAGCGTACAGAGCACCGGCCCAGCTGACTACTGTATTTTACAGATGTATTTGAGTGGGTGATTTGGGTAAGACTATTATTATTGTACTACCGTTTGCTTGGTTTAGACCAACAAGATTTTCTGTCCATCGTGTTGAGCCCTTACTAGGAACGTTGTGGGACTGGGAGGCGAGTCTGAGGTGTTGCTGGTCGAAATGGCCCCGTGCGCATTCGTTGTGCGCAGCGAGTGAGAGTGAAATGCATACACACATGCAAAATTCCGACGATTGTGTACGATCGATCGTACGGGGTTCGTTTTATAAAGGTTAAACCACTGAGCTACTCAGCCGGCGCTGATTAAGTAGCTCAGTGTGGTTTAATCTATATAAAACGAATATACGGTACGGTCGTTGTGCAATTCTTTTTGGAAGCCTGTACGTATTGGCTCCTCCGAAAAACTACTGTACCAAGTACACAGTGCTATACTGTACTGTACTGTACTGTATCTCCCTTCCATCTTTAACTTGATTTGTTTTTTAATCCTGCTACGGGTGCTGCGCACCGATCACAGTTAACGCATTACATGCATCTGCGACAGAAACTGATAGCTCAAAGCTCTTTGTACACTTCGCATCACGCGATCTGCAGCAACTGTATCCAAGCGGCACCGACCTGTCTTGCAGCAATCAATGGCGAAACTTGCTGCGCACATTCTAAGGCCGCGCGTTGGTCGATAGCACCGTTTATAAACCCTCAGTTCACACCGGGTATGACGTCATACTTCCTGTAGCAGTATACATTGGGGTGGGGTTGATGTTATGACATTTCAAAGTGGTGATCGATAGTCTACATATATACCGTTGTATGGAAACTACAGTAGGAGAAATCGAGTTGCTTCACTGAATAATCCACGTCAATAGTAGTGAGAGAAGTCGACGACCGATATAGGTACCGCAGAAGAGGTTGCATACTACGACCAATCACTCCTGCTATCCGTATTGTCAGTCCTACCAGGAACTTCAGTACTACAGCAGGCAGTACGTGTATACGGCTCGATCTGGTCCTGTTTCGACAAGATGGTTGGTATGGTTCACACTACTGTAAGTTCTCATTACTGCTTCACTACCCGAGTTTTTTCTCCACGCGAGAGAGGTGAAGATTGGGTTGGGAATAGGATCCAAAGTCAAGAACAGGTACATACATCAACAGTTTTGTCGTGAAGCTGGGCCGAGTCGTCGTAAAAAAGGCTGGGCATATGTCAGAAAGCGGTGATGAGAAAACGCATGTTTTCATTACCTCCCTCCTCACCCTGCTTGCTCTTCCAGAATCTTTACGCTTTAGCCATAAGGTCCGGAAACGCATTTCGTGCTCATCTCCCTGCATGTTCTGGTCGGGGGGAACTTGTCAACACGACTGAAATGATGCGTGGGTTAGGCTCATGTGGCAGTTCGATACACGGTGGGTACAGATAGTCGTGAAGAAGCCATTGACCATCCGCATATTGATGAGGGTATTTGTGAAAGAGTAGTCAACGATGCGTTCTTTGCTGATCCTGTCTCAAAGTGCTGAACGAATTTAGTTGTTGCGGATGGTTAGCTATTGCTGCTCGTGGGGAGATGGATCCACACGTGGCCAATCGGCTACCCCCCAAAAACCCTCTAGGGACACATCTGACCTCCAGAGGGCGTGGCCACCCTCCGGAGGGTGTTGAATTTCTGGAGGGTTGGATGTCCCGCCCTCTGGAGGGAGCATTTTATTTGAGTAACCTGCACAGGCCCGGCTAGATTTTCTAGCCTCCAGAGTGTGCCGCCCATATACCGCTGGAGGGCCGTGTTGTAGTGTTGATCCGCGGGAGGGTAATGGCCGTTGTAACCCTCTGGAGGGGCTTCTTGTGGAAACTCTGGAGTGCCATCGGCATGTCACCCTCCAGAGTGCGTTTGGCGTTCTGGAGGGTTGGAGGTCCCGCCCTCTGGAGGGAGCATTTTATTTTAGTAACCTGCACAGGCCCGGCCAGATTTTCTAGACTCCAGAGTGTGCCGCCCATATACCGCTGGAGGGTCGTGTTGTAGTGTTGATCCGGAGGAGGGTAATGGCCGTTGTAACCCTCTGGAGGGGCTTCTTGTGGAAACTCTGGAGTGCCATCGGCATGTCACCCTCCAGAGTGCGTTTGGCGTTCTGGAGGGTTGGAGGTCCCGCCCTCTGGAGGGAGCACTTTATTTGAGTAACCTGCACAGGCCCGGCCAGATTTTCTAGACTCCAGAGTGTGCCGCCCATATACTGCTGGAGGGTCGTGTTGTAGTGTTGATCCAGAGGAGGGTAATGGCCGTTGTAACCCTCTGGAGGGGCTTCTTGTGGAAACTCTGGAGTGCCATCGGCATGTCACCGTCCAGAGTGCGTTTGGCGTTCTGGGGGGGTACGAGGTTTCGCCCTCTAGAGGGCGTGCGTTTCCGGTGCGACCTCTGGAGGCCAACACTGCAGTGTTCGTGCTTCCTGCTCTCTGGGGTGTTTGCGTGATGTTCCCTCTGGAGTCCAGCAGGAAGTAGTTGTTCCGGTGGAGGGCCAACGCAAACAGGAAGCCTCTGGAGGCTGGCGACGAAAACGTGAACCCACTGGAGGCATCGCGGTTGAGCCCGCTGGAGGCCAATCAACACCTCACCCTCTAGAAGTCTTGCGATCGTACCCTCTGGAGGCGAATGAAGATATCACCCTCCAGAGGCATTGAGCTTATACCCCGTAGAGGCGGATGAGCATGTCACCCTCCAGAGGGTGTAGTATTTTCCAGGAGCGCAATAGGTTGCGCCCTCTAGAGGGGTCTTGATATTTGGGCATCTGTTCCAGATGCCTCGTAGCCTCTAGAGTGTGTTTCCCGTTATATCCACTAGAGGGTCGTGTCAGTGTTCGGCCACCTGGAGGCCAACAAGAACAGCAATTGTCCAGAGGTATAGGTGTGGGAATACCATCTGTAGGCCGGCCGTCACTTTGCCCCACGGAGTGTGCTGTGTGCCTGCACTTTCCCTTCGAAAATTCGGTTCGTTGTGTGCTTTTATATACTTTTCCGTGTTAATGGAAGAAACTTAGGAATATAGCGCTTTTTTTCACCGTACCGGTAAACCCCCTGTCACCTCTGTAAGGCACAGGCACCGCACGCAGTTGCATATGTAAGGCCCACACACCGTTTTCAAGGTATAACCCTCACAGTGCCATGGCCTTCTGATATCAAGTGTGGACGTACACATTTGATTATGTCGTTTCGGGTCTCGTGCGTTCTCAGAGTTTGTTTTAAGTCTGCATACACACAGTAGAAATACGGAGGCGTTCTGTCACGAGTATTGTGAAATTAATTTAGCAGGGGGACATACATATTTCGAAAAGTCACAGTTTCAATTCTATTTAGAAAACCAATGCAGGAATATCGGGAAGACAACAAAATGGCAGTAAAAACGTGTGCCTGGTAGTAATTGCGTAAATTCTGTAACAAAAGCTCTCTATCTACTCTCCGACAAAAATAAAAACGTTTACTTGGGAAAGGAGTATATATCATGACCTTTGATATTGTGTCACGCCCATTTGTTTGTTTTAGATTTGCATTATACACAGACTATATAGTCTTACAGCAGGTGTTTCCGAACCGCCGGGTGCACATCAGCGAAAGAGCTCGGTACGTAAGGCACGAAAGATATAGGAAAACCCAAGCAACGAAGCACTCCAGAGGAGACATGTGCAAACAAAACTGTGGAGGGTAACAGGTCGAAACGCTGCAAAATCGCCACCCGTAATAGAGGGCATCACTATTCCCCACAAGCACGCTCAATGTCAAAGTGTCATTTGGGTAACATGTGGATCCACCTCCAGTGGGTGCAATGTCAATGCCTCTCGAGGCCGCCCATTGTTATTGACACACTTCTAGACGGTACAAATTACGAACGCTGTAGTCGCGTGGCCGCCAGAGGTCCAATAAAAAAAGGGCTGCCTCCAGAGGGCAAAACCTGGTGCCCCCCCAGGACGCCAAAAGCGCTCTCGAGGGTGACATGACGACCCCCCTCCAGAGTCGTCACTAGAAGTCACTCTTTTGGGGGTTGCAACGACCATTTCCCTCGTGGGGAGGGAAATCCTGCAGCACGGCCCTCCAGGGATGTGCACACTGTAGAGGCTAGCGTACCGCCCAGATCTGGAGAGGGCACCACGCAAATGACCTCCCTCTAGAGGGCGGAACCCTTGGCCCTCCAAGCATCATATAACCTCTGGAGGGTGCCGTCGTCATCTGGAGGGCACCATGCAAATGACCTCCCTCTAGAGGGCGGAACCCCTGGCCCTCCAGGCATCAAGTAACCTCTGGAGGGTGGCGTCGTCAACTGGAGGGCACCACGCAAATGACCTCCCTCTAGAGGGCCGAACCCCTGGCCCTCCAAGCATCAAATAACCTCTGGAGGGTGGCGTCGTCAACTGGAGGGTCAGATGATCTTAGGAGGTTTTCGAGGTTAGCAACATATATTGAAACCGGTATATCATTATATGATACCAGGTTTTTCGTTCTATAAGTACTCAAGTGTCATTTTATATCGCGCGTCGCGAGAGAGGAGCTAACCACAGCAGTGGAAACTTGTGACAAGAGAGCCCTATGGGCTATTCTCGCCTTTCGGCGCACCAGAGGAAATCTTCCCGTCAGCCTAGTTCTGCACCTAAAACACACACACATTCAAGAAGAAAAGGAACAGCAAGCGAGAAGAAAGAGAGGGGACAAAAAAGGGCGTGGGACCGTCGAGCAAGACATTAGACGTGCAAAATATTTGAAGTATGTATGCAACATACGTGGCATGCCAAGAAACGAGTGTACAGGGAAATAAGGTATATCTATACTATACTCTAGGGGTCGGTCCTAAGGGCCGGTCCTAACGGGGGCAAAATAAAAAAAAAAAACGAAATAAAACAAACAGACTTTCGTTTTTCGTAAAAAACAGCAGGTTGAGTCCTAACGAGAGAAAAAAAAAAAACGAAAAAAAAAAAAACAGAACAAAAACAACAAGGCGAGTCGAATTTTTACGCGGTGCAATTTTTCAGAATGACTCAACCGCCACAGCACGCGATTCCCGGCGATATAGCGCTCGACAGCGGCGGTGGACAGACACAACTCGCACACGTGAGGCACCCTCCACAGCAGGCGCTTCTCGTGGTCCAACCCGCACCTTCCGGAGTGCTCTAGAACTTGTGTATCGGCCATCGTGGTTCGATGGCAGACTTTTGAATGTTGAGTGGGACTCAAAATATACCGGCACAGCCACTTCCTGATCCCCCGGTTTCTTGCGAGGGCACCCCATGGTGATTCCCTACCCATACATGCTCGCGCCGTCAGCAGACAAGCCGCGTAGCAGCCACATGCACTACCTCGGGCATCGTGCGCTTGCCAATCGGTCGTAGAAAAACTATATCGGAACTTCATCCCAACGCTTCGAGCTCCTCCGATGTTCCTTTTCGACCCTGGATATCCCATATTTCGGTTATTTGGCACCCATTTCGTTTTTTAGAAGTCCTCTGGGACTGAAAAAAACGAAATGTGAAAAGGGAAGTATCGGGAGATCTTTACCAATATTTTTTTTATATTTTGACCAATAGAACTCACGTGCTCTTTAGTTCTGCTCTTTGTTTTTTTAATTCGTTTTTTTTTCCTCGTTAGGACTGGCCCTAACGGGGGCAAAAAAAAAAAAAAAAAAAGGAAATAAAACGAACAGGCTTTCGTTTTTCGTGAAAAACAGCAGGTTCAGTCCTAACGAGAAAAAAAAACGAACAAAAAAAACGAAACAAAAAGGAGAAGCCGAGTCGAATTTTTACGCGGTGCAATTTTTCAGAATGACTCAACCACCACAGCACGCGATTCCCGACGATAGCGGTCGACAGCGGTGGATATAGGCACAAGTCGCACACGTGAGGCACCCTCCCTCCACAGCAGGCGCTTCTCGTGGTCCAACCCGCACCTTCCGGTGTGCTCTAGAACTTGTGTATCGGCCATCGCTGTTCGATGGCAGACGTTTGAATGTTGAGTAGGACTCATGTCGCAAAATATACCGGCACAGCCACTTCCTGATCCCCCGGTTTCTTGCGAGGGCACCCCAAGGTGATTCCCTACCCATATACTTAGTATGCTCGCGCCGTCAGCAGACAAGCCGCGTGGCAGCCACATGCACTACCTCGGGCATCGTGCGCTTGCCAACTGTGGTCGTAGAAACTATATCGGAACTTCATCCCAACGCTTCGAGCCCCTCCTATGTTCCTGTTCGACCCTGGGTATCCCATATTTTGTTTATTTGGCACCCATTTCGTTTTTTAGAAGTCCTCTGGGACTAAAAAGAAACGGAATGTGCAAAGGGAGGCCTCGGGATCTCTACTCCTATTTTTTTTTTTTTTTTAAATAGAACTCGCGTGATTTTAAGTTCTGCTCTTCGTTTTATTTAGTTTTTTTTTCGTTATTTTTGCCCCCGTTAGTGCCGGCCCTAGCCATACAAATAAACGTCGCCAATGTGGGGTGACGCTGTGATGATGGACTCGATAAAATGCGTATCAATAAAACAATATAGGCAGCATCCGCGGTTGTGGGTGTGTGAAAATCCGGAGGGGGGGGGGGGGTGGACATGAATCACCCCCTGGGTAAGGTAAAAAAAAAAAATACACCGTAGACCATGATTTTCCATCGGCATTCTACGAAGTTAGGAAAATAGTTCATACACGTGTTGCTCGGGTTTCAACGAGTTTTACCCGGATTCAGCAACAAGTATGCCAACATGCACGAACTCGGACAAGGTTCCGAAACCTCCCCGTGATTGAACTCCGCCAATGGAGCTGGAAAAAATTGGGAACGGTATATACTGAGGTGGGCATCACGAATCCGTCGTCAGATTTGATGCAATTGGTTTGAAGACCACGTTACAGTCCCATGAAAACGCTGGTTCACCAGTACCAAAATCCTAGTTGCAAACATAAAATCACACCACCCGGGAGGGCTATATTCTAGCTGACAGGTATATTGTAAAGAAGGAAAACACACCAAAAAGCTTTCTTAAAGACCGAACACACTGGAGCACGCGATTTCGGCGATCGAAACGTTTCCCACAACGCCTTAAGCCTCTGCCTGCTCGTTCTACACCCCCTTTTTTCGAGCCTCTCCGCAGCCAATTTTGTCTCTGATGAAAGATTCGCAGAGCTCAGTTAACCCCTAAGTCGACCGCCGCCGAGTCGATTGGTGAGGTGCGCAGAGAGTGGCAACTCCACAGCAACTGCGCGGGCAAAACAAATCAGGGCCTTCCGTAACGTTTCCGAGTCAATGCTTTCATGCTTTTTTATTCAGTGCCGGAGGACCAAGACAAAGTCCACAGCGGATTCCGCCAATAGTGGCCTGTGAAATGTCAAAAATAAAATCGTGGTGAAAGTGTAAACCCCTACAAAAGGAGAGTCAAAACGCGGCAAATAAATGAGCCGAACAACACGTATTCCGTGCTTACAGTCACCGTAACAACTCTATTCGCGAGAACCACGCACTTGCGTTACCATGGAGACGTGGGACCACCTTCGAGTGGCTTTGGCGCGCGTCAGAGCCGATGCTATCCGCCACGTGTTTACGCAGAGAGATCACAGCAAGAGTATGACATATACACAAGTCGACTCCAAAGACCTGGCTCACCTCATGGTCGCGGGAATAATCCGAAGAAGAAGCGAACCATCAGACAACTCCATCCTGATAAACGCTGTGCCAGTGCTCGTTCAACATGTACCTGTCGACACCCCCTAGTGCCCCGGCAGCTGCTGCTAAAGCGTACTTGTGTCTCCAGACCTTTGTCGCGCCCACCTCGTGTCGTTCGTCGTACAGCCCACACGTCTGCCGAGCCAATCCTCTGTGTGCTCTCGTACTGTCAGGCCGGTGTGCGGTGTTCGCGGGTGGAATGGACACCGGGGCAGGGCACAAATGGTACATGTGAACATGTCGCCGAATCGCATTGAGCGGGAATATGGATGGGTGCGTCCCAGAATTTCCTTGCAGCCGGTACGTCGGGTGTAGGGTAACTGGGTCAGCCTTTTTGGTCCTGCCCCGCCCGCACGTAACGTATTCGTAAACAAGTACCCACTCCATCGTGGGCCCCACGACATGATCTTGTGAATCCGGGCGCGCGTTGCCCTCATGGTCGAAAAAATACAAGATTTTACCCAACGTGACGTTTCCGTCACCGCCAGGCCGTTGTCTCGGGCGTGAGGGTTCACGTAGATCTCAATATCCTCTCCGGCGCCGTCTCCGACTGCCCAAGCGCGTGGTGTTGGCCCTGTGTTCGTAGCAGACCGCGCATTCCCACCTTTCCACCGTCCCATGCCGCTGCTGGCCCGTGGTGGCGCCCCGTGCTTAAACCGAGAACAGCGTATGCTGTCCTTCACAAGCTTTCCCGCCGTCCAGCACCGAGGACACTCCGGCTTACCACAGCGAGGGTCCTCGGAGCGTCGTTTGCAACTATACCATACCCGCGCGGCCTGCAACAGACTTGCCTCGTGGGGTAAAATCTTGCTCTGAGCGACAGACGTTTGCCAACTCTGCTCTCCCTCTACCCTTCCTGGAGCGTCTTGCGCGGATTCTTCAACTCGCACGATTTTCGCGTCCCACTTCGCGGCGCCCGCATATCGGCCCGCTGCGGCCGCGCGTGTCGGTTCTGTCGCCTTGTCCGGGTCAACCGGGCTTTCGATCCCCCCTCTCAGACAGCCAGCCAACCTTTCCAGAACTCGGCTACAGCCGGCGCCAGGTTTCACCAAGCGTGTGATAGGTCGCTTATTTACCCTGTCAAAGCTCGACGCCAACCACGGCTGGCTTCTACGGCATCTGCCTAAAGCCAGTGTCGTGTTTACCCGCCGCATATGATGCGCCGCTGGGTCTCGGCCAGAGCCCGATTTGTTAGCCCTCTTATGACGCTGGTGTCCAGCTTCGCCTTCTGATGCGTCGAGAGGGGCACCTAGGACGAAAAGGACGAGAAACAACGGTTGTAGGAGGCGTTCTACGATAGAGGTTCACCCTAAATTTTCTGAGGCTCCTCGCTTGAGGAGCTCCACACCTCACCCGAAAACTGAAATCAGCCAAAACTAAATTGCATCCCGATGAATAATCCCATGACCCAAGTATATATATACAAACGTCATTTTTCGAAACAACATTGGCATTCCGACGATTTTGGGATAAGGAGCCCCGTCATTCAGAAAATATTTTGCCGGAAATATGCTACCTCCATCGCAGAACGCGTCGTACGTGGGAGGTCAAGACGTTAAATTGGACAGAAGCGGAATGTGTGCACAATACTGAATGAAGTTCATAGTGAAGTGGTACGTACATATTCAGACCGTACCGACACATGTCGGCATGCATGACCATATCGAGGCTTGGAGGGAGAAAACTGTGTGTGTGGGAACTACTCCAAACTGGCATATACACGCACCATGGTCCCTTATAGAGTCCGCGAAATGGAGCCAGCTATGGGTGCTAGTCCGAACGCCTTCCCTGCCGTGAATCTCTTTGGCAGTTTGCACCTGAATTCGCAACAAAGATGTATGGTGCAGGAGTCTCAAAATCTTGCAAGGACATTTTGAAGGTGTTCATCTGCAAAGAGATATCGACCATCACCTCCAACAGGAACATCTGGAGCCACAGGAAAATTAACGCAAGTTCGACCTCGACTTAGCAAAATAGCAATATTTTCGTTGTAGTACGACGTATGCAGCGCATGGTCTTTCATGGAAGTTGGATTGCTTTCGTACATAACGCTCTTTCACCTGTATCCATCTTTTCCAAACTACACGGAAGATAGTCTGTAACACACACGTTCCCTATATCGTTCTCGGTCACACGCACACACTATATATATGCCCTTCATGGTGAAACACTCATGCTTACATAGTCCCCGGCCCTGGTGTGTACTTGAGAAATGGCGGCGTCCGTGTACTCTCTGCCCCGGCAAGCAAAGGAAAGTGAAGAAGACGTCTGCAGGTACTTCCGCAGTAGCTCCAAGGTATTGTTGTCGCTTGCGCCTCCCCAACTTGTACGCATCGCGCTGAGCTCCGTGTGCTTCAAATACGTCCTCTAAAGCGGTAAACAAGGCACAGGTGCAGGGTCATACATCCGCCACACCACTTCATTGAACATTTTATCTATCGCGAACTATAAAGTGTTGATGTCGCAGCCAACACGACGTCGCTGCCAGGGCCGGTCCTAGCGGGGGGGAAAAAACCCCCCCAAAAAAAACGCAATATAAAGAACAGACTTTCGTTCTTCGTGAAAAACAGCAGGTTCAGTCCTAACGAGAAAAAACAAAACGAAAAAAAAAAACGAAACAAAAACAACAAGCCGGGTCCAATTTTTACGCGGTGCAATTTTCCAGAATGACTCAACCGCCACAGCACATGATTCCCGGCTATAGCGCTCGACAGCCGCGGTGGACAGACACAACTCGCACACGTGAGGCACCTTTCCCAGCAGGCGCTTCTCGTGGTCCAACCCGCACCTTCCGGAGTGCTCTAGAACTTGTGTATCGGCCATCGCTGTTCGATGGCAGACGTTTGAATATTGAGTGGGACTCAAAATATACCGGCACAGCCACTTCCTGATCCCCCGGTTTCTTGCGAGGGCACCCCATGGTGATTCCCTACCCATATATGCTCGCGCCGTCAGCAGACAAGCCACGTAGCAGCCACATGCACTATCTCTCGGGCATCGTGCGCTTGCCAAACCGGCCGAAGAAACATTATCGGAACTTCATCCCAACGCTTCGAGCCCCACCTATGTTCCTCTTCGACCCTGGGTATCCCATATTTCGATTATTTGGCACCCATTTCGTTTTTTAGAAATCCTTTGGGACTAAAAAAAAATGAAATGTGAAAAGGGAGGCATCGGGATCTCTACTCCTAATTTTTTTAATTTGACCAATAAAATTCGCGTGCTCTTTAGTACTGCTGTTCGTACTTTATTTCGTTTTTTCCTTCGTTTTTTTTCCCCCCGTTAGGACCGGCCCTCAGTGTACAAAGCCGGTGCGGCCGCATGCGTGGACATCCCCCGACCCTCGTGCAGCAAAGCGGATATTTATGTCGGATGCGCATTTTAGAAGAGGGCTCACCCATGACCTGCAGAAGATGGCCGCAACTTTTACCATATGGCATACAAATCTACGCGCTAGCGCTCTTATCGACAGGGGACCCTGCCGCCCTCGCTCGTCGTGAACCTTGGACAGGGCACTCAGGCAACAAAATACGCGTAATGGAGAACGGCACTCACTACGGTCTGGACGGACACGAGAACCTCCCGAAAGACGATGAGCTGAATGCACCCAAGCAAGGCCTTATGCGAACCCGTCAGAGACGGGTAGTCAGTAACGATGTCCTTCAGCGGCAACGCCCCAGGCCCATACAGGCTACCTCGCTGGCGAAGGATCGCCGATACTAGGGTCCGACCTGGTTGTGACAATAGTCCAACAAAAAATTGATGCACCTGCGACAGGTGATTCTTGGCGGAGTTGCGAGAACGAGCGGAAAGGGGAATCTGTCAAGGAGTAGTGGTAGTTTTTTGCAGGTGGATCGCAGGCGTGGGTGGCTTGCACGTCGATTAACGCCCTATACGTTTTCAGTGTAACCATCTGGCGTAGGATGTCCGCACGACTCATATAGGGGCACGATGTTCGTGCTACGGAATCACGCCCGGTGGATTTCCGGTTGAATTTGCGAGACAAACGCCCGGAACGATTGGAGCCTAGCAGAATGTTTGGTTTTTCAACCCGAGAGCGATGACACATCGTCTAACAGGTGACTTATGCCAGGCTGTGATAGTCTCCATTACTCGACTGGACCAACTTACAAGATGATTCAGGTGTAACACTTCAGGGGGGCACGATTCGCTCGGGTGGTGGACGCACACTCGATCGTAGATGGCACTGAGAGAGTCGCCTGGGTGAGGTTGGGCCAGTCCCAGATCCCTCGACAGTCTCGCTTCGGAAACTGATCCTGCCCGTTCTTTCTTCAACCGAAGCAGGCCTTCCTCGATCTTCCAACGCGTCCGCTTATTTTTTTTTATATCGTAATTTCTGTCGCCGAGGTCACCCCCCTGTGCACCTACCACTTGGCTCTGGGTGACATTGCAGCTCGTGCAAGGATGGATCGTCGAATTTGTTGGGACCTTGCAGTGCAGAAGTGCAGCACGTTGCGGGGCGTCTACCACGGCCGATTGCAACCCTCCGCGGCCAAACACCTGTAACCGGTCGGATGTGGGAGGGGGAGGAGGGACAGCACGCATGCACGGCAAGGCATATGTACCACGCGATCCACCTCACAGTTTGATAGCACGAGATGTCGCCCACAGCCCTGATGAGGTCACACTCCAATATTATGACGCCCTCAGGTTCGAGCGACGTTGCAACCTGCCTATATATCGTGGCAGCAGTGCACGTCGAGTGTATTCAGAGAAAACAAAACTTGACTGAACTTCATTGGTAGCACTGCCGCGCGTACGTAACGCGTAAAAACAAAACAGACATCGCCCAAGGTAGCTTCTGAGGGAAAATAAAAAATGAAACACACACATATATTCAGATACGTTCGCAACAGGCACCAGGCGCTTGTGAGGGAGAGAGGTAACACAGGACACGATGAAGCTCCTATTTCAGGGTAGATTCCAACCAATCAATCCAACCAATCGTAAACAGCAGCGATTACCTTCTGCTTGGAATGTGAAGTCCCCCCCGTAGGGTCACGTAAAGAAATATTTGCGAAGAAGCCCTTCTCCAGGAGCCCAATAACGCCGCACGACACGGCCATGGCTCCGTCGCAGGTTGCACCGGGGTTCGCAACCGACACTGGGTGCATGTGTCGCTTCAGGCGCAACAACGCCCTATCCAGGCAGGGAAGATTGAAATACGTTGCTCCCTTGGAATGCTTTGAAGGGAAGGGTCAACGGAAACATGCCGGAAAGGTTTTATGAGAGAGGTTTTACTACTGACTTGTCGCGGAATACATCAGCTATATATATCAGAACAACATACGCTGGAGTCCAACAAATGTATATTGGAGCACCGCGGGTCAACTTGTATCTCTCTTTTTTGACACACATGTCATATTGGTCGACCGTTCTGACGATAAACTCCACTCACCGCGTTGGTCATCCCCCACACATTGAAGTCGTCCACGTACAGACTGATTGGCAAGCTAATGAAGGGCAGATGGCCAACGTTGTGGTTGACGTCGGGGGCTCGCATGTCCGGGAAGTTTTCGTTTGCGCCTCCAGCACGCCTCCACGGCCTGCTACGGTGGAGAATATGATACCTGTGACTTCCTCTTTTGCGTTTGGTGAACCCGGAACAAACGAAAGACCAACCTTCACGCCGTTCACCCTCTTTCCAAGGTAAATTATGTTTGCCCTCAGATGCCTCCTTCTCAGTGAATACCTCGCACAGGTCAAGAAGGTCGCTTGGGTCATGCAGCGTTACTTCAGCGTGGCTGCCCTGCTCTTCCCACACTCGCACTAGACCATGCCGACGAAAGTCGCGATGGGAATGGTCGACGTCGAGGACCTCGTTACTGTTGCGAAAACACCGCACAACCACAACAAGTCGTTGAGTCGCTTCGTCGAAGAACACTCTCAACATGCGGCAGGGCACCTGATGAGCTGTATCTTCGCCTTTTGCTCGCAAGTCGCACATTACGGTATCAGAAATGTACACCACCCTGCCCCCTTGCGCTACGATACCGTCCGAACTGTTCATTGGCATGGCAGAGGCTAAACGCCCATGCATATACGTGCGACGAGCGTTGTTTACAGGACGTGTTGCCATCGCGAACAAGTGGTCGCTCGCGAGACCATTCTGCGTAGCTACAGCTCCCTTCAATACGGCCCCTCCAGGATGCGCCATCATCTCCTCCATCGCAGACGGGTCCCGTAATAGCTCTTCGAGCACAAGATTGATGGGGATGTCGTATACGGACACGGGACCCTTTCCTCCTTTTCCTTTCGACGTTTTTTTGCGGGCAACACTGTGAATCCATAACTCGAAGAGAGGTAGGTAGTCTCGGATTCGAGACATGAAGTGTTCACCGCTCGCCGGAATGTCGTGAATGTTCAGACCCCTTCCTTCTCCAGCACCGTCACCCTTCTCGCCGTCCACGTACTTTAGGATGGCAAACAAATCGCTCATTCCTACCCTGGAGATTTGATGCTTGAAACCAAAGACAAATAACAGCATCACTGTCAGGCTTGGAAAGGGGGTGTAATCTTTTATTTTCTGCTCACCAAATTGTACGCGTTCCCTTATCACGTCGCCCTCAATGCACTTGCCTCCAAGAGAATTGAGAAGGCCACGGTGGATATCTCCCAAAAATGGGCAAGGAGGGCCTCGTTCCATTCTCGGCCTGTCTTCGGATGCGTCGGGAGACCCACCATGTTCACTGTCGTCCTCGTCCGTGTTCCCTCGCCCATTGCCATGTTGTTTGCTTCCGCCACAGGTGAGACTGCCGGTCTCGCTGCCACAGGACAAACTCCTTGCGTCGTCGTTCTCGCCGCCTGCCCAGGATTCCAGACTCCTTTCGTCGTCCCAATCGTCAGGTTCTTCCCGCGCGCGTCCTCCTGCCCCATCATCCGTGCTGTCTTCGCCAGCATTCGATGGCAGGGACGTGCCAACACCTGGAGAAACGTGTGCGCCTTCTTCCTGGCGCTCGTCACCACCACCACCACGGCTCAAGCAAGGATGAGCTTCCTCTCTTCGAAGCGCGCTTCCTCCCTCGTACTCGTTGCACGGGGGAGTAGGTACAGGGTTTTCCGGCGTGTCTGTTTCACGATTTTCCCAATTTTGCTCAACGGACTCACCGTTCCCATCGACATTTCCTGTTCCCACAGTGTCGGTAGCAGCGATAGGGTGGGCTCGGCGCAAGTAGCGCCTTCGGGAAGCACGTCTCAAGTATTCGCTTAAAGATTCGTCGCCAGGTACGCCTGATGGTCGACGACGCACGTCACCTGTTTCGTCGTCCGTCCTGCTTTCTTGTTTCTGTTTCCAATGAGCGCGGAGTTCTCTGTCTCGGATAAACACTACCTTGCAATCGGGGCATACGAACCCATCCCCCCTACGGCGTTTCTTCTCTGGTCGTGGTAAGGCGTCCGGGGTTTCACTCATATCGTCCGACAGTGTCATGGGAACACGGAACGAACAAGACGACGCCAGACGTGGTGCCACATGTTTTTGAAACGTTCCTCCTTCGTATCCCGCCGCATAAACGCATACGCCTCCGAGTAACTACTGAAACCCGTTTCTGTTCCAAAAACCAAGCCCCGGCGGGCACACGCGACAACCCTCCCCACAACTCTCCACATCGCTCACACCAACTCAACCAACCCGAGACATACCACGAACACGCTTCTCGCAGTAGCCAGCGCACTGGAAGACAATGCACCCCTCCAGGATGAGCATCCCCAACAGGTATGATGACCGCGCTCGCCGAAGTAAGACCGCTGGTCGCAAAGCCAGGCTGAGCGGTGAAGTTGTCGGTGACGGCAGCAACACCAACGAAGCCGGAGGCTGGAGCGCGTCCGCATCGCCATCTTCCGACGGGGTAAGGCGGGGCTCTGGCTCTGGAGACCGGGCACCTTCGGGCGACGGACTTGGCAACAAGCGTGGTAGAGAACGCACCCCGAGCCCTCGTCGTGAACGACAGCAGGTGAGAGCAACGCCACGAGACGGTTTAGAGTTTGTGTTCGGCATTTCAAATAAAAAAACACAACGAATTGTGCACGGTTTGTTGATCCGAATTCAAATATTTCAGCTCTTTACCTGCTCAACCGACCACCCTCCTGCTGTGACCTCGACCAAGGTTGTAAACTGCCATCTATATCCTGTAAGCGATGAATAGCACACCTGGCTTGTAGATTGATCATTTACACATCCCCACGGCAGCAAGGACCCTGCTTGTCGAGTAAGAAACGTAGATAATGGTACGAGCTTCGACTTGTACGAGGCTTTTCCACTGCTGTAGGGCTGGCTCCTTCGTTTTTCAGACTATATATTCTGGTATAAAATAGTACGGCATTCGTACGTACGTGTTTCGGTAAAATCACCTCACGAATATATACACAATGCAGCTCGGCCATAAGCCGCCAGCAGGCGCATCGTGACAGCAGCCGACGCATCCCTGCAGCTTGAAGCGGTATGTATTATCGATTTCAGTATTGTACCATGGACAACGACTCCTGGGGAGGGTGTCACTATTTAGTCAGTACTCGTATACACATACACTAAAACAACAGTAGTTTATGCTCGTACGTGGTGCGTCCATATTGTCTGTGGTCATTATGGTGTAAGTCAAGCCCCCAGCGGCACAGCTGTTCTCGGTGCTCGGTAGAATTACGTACTACTGCTGTGGAATGACACTCTAGAGGCACGTTATGATTGGGGTTAATGGGGCAGACACTACACGAACAAGTTTAGCCTCTGATGCTAGTGATTGCAGTTTCCATCGCCACAACCCAAGCCTTGACCAATGCGGCCGTCCCTATCGAATTGAGTGCTGCTGCTCTCAAAAAGTTTGTGGCAAGTGATGGTGGGGTCTACGGTACGAATTTCGGGGGGCACACACAATGAAAATCGTGGGCTTAAAAAATATAGCAATCGGAGTGTTTGCGTTTTTTTTTTTTTACTTTTACTTGTCCAAATATTCTCCCGAGGTAACTTTTTGAAGTAAATTTTTGAAAAAAAGGCAAAAAAGTACTTCAGCGAAGTCAGGATTTCATCAAAAGTTGCTGTACCTTTTGGCTCTCTGTTTCATTGGCCTACACGCACCGAGTGTTATCCCGACGCAGAACGCAACTGAAATCTGGAAGGATAAAAAATCCGAGCATCTTCCATGCCACCATGCTCCTTCCCGTACGCATCACGACAATCGCTAGGAGCGCAGAGGCTCGAGAGGTGTAGCTTGAGTATAGCGCGCACGAGCGGCGTTGGATCGTGCCAGCGGGTCGCCGCCGCTGCCACGGTACACGCTTTCGCCCGCTTGGTGACGACGTGGAGGATGCGTCGTCCCAAAAAGGACTCGTATTCACACTCGTATTCGTACTCGTGCTCGTAGAGAGCGCGACAGCATGACAGCTCGTCGTGTATCATTTCGATTTCACCATACTACGGCTGGTGCAGCAGCAGCAGCAGCAGCAGCAGCGGCTTAGGCAGCAATCCAAAAATGGCAGCTGGTTGGTGCTGGCGCTGGTGCTTGCTGGTGCTGGTGCTGGTGCTGACGCTGCTTGTTTTTGTTGCTCAAGCTGCCCCTAGCTGCGTCTAGCGCCAGGTAGGTACTGCTTGCTGTGCTGCTGCGTGTAGTCGTGGGATGGCTGTGGTGGCTTCGTGGTCAACTGTGCCGCCGAAACATTGCTGGACTGCCATTGCTACTCGCACGCTGTTTTTTGTCCGTTCACAGCGTTCGTTCTTTTTTTGTTTGCCGCGTTGCCTCACGTTCCCACTTCCCTTCTTATTTTCGGAGGCGTCGCCTGCAGGATTTGGTTTACCTCACTCGCAAACACACCGAAATCAGGAAGGGAAGGAAATTCACTTTTTTTAGCGGAAGTAAAGTTTTTTTTACCTCTATTGCAAACACTCTATTATAGATTTTGTTCATTATTATTCCGTCATAATACATATCGTCTCACGTTGTTGAACAGTACCCGTACTTTATCGAGCGCAGATGACGCGCTTCAGGATACAGATGCCCTTGCAGCAGCAGCTATTCCACGACTAGCCGGGTGGGAACACTCCCCTCTTTGTTCAGGGCTAGGTGCCACAACCAATGACCGGCTTGTACCCTTGATAGCACATGGTTGCACGCGTGATGGAAATACGAACCGATATCCGGCACGACACGCAGCTCGCAAACATGAGTTTTGACGAAAACCGCAATGGTCGCGGCCAAGGTGTCTTTGATATTTTTCAATGTAAGCAGTCCCCCGATGACACTCACCCATACACTTCTCCTCTTTTCCTATTTGTGCCTATGCACGGTTATTTTCTGCTGGTGGAAGCTACCTTTCACGGTTTGTCTATGAAGAACACACTAGGCGCGTACCTCCCGCGCGTCCTTTGTTGGAGCCCTGCTTTTGTTTCGTTGCGTTTCTTTCGGTATTTTGTTCTCCTTGCGTGCTGTGCACACCCCGCGCTGATTATGTTGCACTCACACAACAAACTGCACATATTGACCCCCTCCCCGCCCCTTACCTCCCATCCCCCCCCCCCCCCCCCACCCCCCACCGCCTTCATTCTTCTTTGCCAGAAAGGGAAAGGTAAGGCGCGCGCCCTTTCCACCGACCCTTCCTTACCTCACAAGCGAAGCAGCCCAACGGCCGGTACACCTCAGCCGTCTGCGGGATCGTCATTTCACCACCGGTCGGTGGACCCAGGACGTGGTGCTGGTGCTGTCGGTGTCGACCCGTCTGCTTCCAGGGCCGGGGGGGTGCGGGGGGGGGGGGGGGGTGCGGCGTGTGTCACGCCGTCCCCTGGCACCGGCAACCCGAGCACCCGGAGCATCTTGGACTTCATGTCCAAGATGGGGGGGGTCATGCACCAGATGCAGCAACAGCTGGCGCAGCAACAACAGGTGTGACGCGGAGGCTTTTTTGCTGTGGTATTGTGGCGGTGTCCTGATGCTTAAACGCTTTTATCGGCGTTCCATGTGTCGGTAATCCCATTGTAGTGTGTGCGGGTTTCTGCGTGTCGCAAGCGTTGTACCATCTGAAGTGTGTAAGGGTGAACGACTTTATTGCCGCTCCGTGCCCGACGACGGGTAGTAATATATGCCTCTGCCAAGTATTTGCGCGGTGTACAAGGGCAGCAGCGCAGTTTGGTTAGGACATCACCGAAATAGTGCACAAGTTTTTGTGCGGCTTTTATTGTTTAAGCCTCGCATCGTGCGATAAGGCGCAGTTTTGCTCTTTGCGGTGCGACCCGAGTTTGTTTTTCAGCAAACACACCGTGTGGTGCTGGGCGGGCTTCTTTTGTTTACGGTCGTGCGGCGTGGTTCCGCGTGCTTATCCGTTGAGGACTTGTTTCCTGCGACCCGGTTGAGCGTGCATCGTACCCAATCCGCGGGCTTTCACGGCGTACCCGAAGGTTCACACGATAGCAACACTGCACAATAATAGTACAGTGCGGGGCGCTCCCGTCTTCGCTAGCATACGGTGCTTGTTGCCAGAATCCACAGCTGTTCTATACAACGATGTACTTGAATTGTGAAAGTTCATTGACTACAATTAAGGGTCGTACGGTGTGCCTTGTGCTTGACCTTGACAACCTATTGTGCAAACAAATTATGTAGAGCAGTGCGTGGATTACAAATATTACAACTACCAATGCTTTGACGTACACTGTGTTGTGTGCTTTCGACTTAGAAGCACCCTGGCGTACTGGACTAACACCAATGGTTGGGCATGGCGTAGTCTGAGGTACAACGCTGATGCGTACTTTGAGGTAAATTGGTACTGACGATTACAACGTCACATATCACCTGGCGTCATGGTTTGTACGTTTATAACAATTCGGTGAAACCGCTCCGCGCAATATGCACGGCGCGTTGTATGACCTACCGATGAAGTAGACGGCGGGGCAGGATGCGGATTTTTTGTCATTCACGTGTTGCGTTGCGTTGCGGTGCTTAATGTCATCGTCGGTCTAAGTTTCGAAAAATGTTCAGTCATCGAAACCCCTCGCGACACAAGAATGGACCGCACCGCCAAAGTCGTTTTGGGCAATCTGTGCTGCGATTGGTAATGTTTTTATCTTGCATGCTACTTGCGTTCTCACGACGCCGAGTGATCCGTTATTCGTCGTCATTGCAACACGACGGTCCTTAAGGCGCCTAAAGACTCTTCGACTACCGAGGAGGACGTGGTAACGGGTGTTTCGAGGTTTCAGCCCGGGGACGCCCTCAAGAACGCGAAGTCAAAGGGCGTCGCTCGGGAGCGCAGTGTACGGGCGTACATGACGGTGTTTTATTCTGGCGCTTTCATCGGCGCCAATAACGCAAAGCAGGAGGGGGTAATTCCGAAGCACCCCTCACACCAGGAATGTGGGAGCAACCACGTTCTCGCTGCTGTGGTGAAGTTCATTCGGTGGGAAGGGTCCGTCCGCGAGGACGACAAGCGCAGTGAGTTGTATAGTGTTTACAATGCGTTCTAAATGTCTAAATGACGAAAACAGCGGAAGGCATTGTTGGATCGATTTTATTATCGTGACCACAGGATAGTCCGTGCGGTTGTTGTAGTTGGGGGGGGGGGGGGGGGGGGGGGGGGGGGGGGGGGGGGGGCGGGGGGCGGGGGGCGTACTCATTTGTTGCTTGCCTTGTCATTTGACCATTGACCACGGGGCGAGGGTGTTATCCACATGCTTTACCGAGAGTGTGACTCACACTGGTGTGTACGGCGTATACATCATAACTCCGCGGCTGGTGCTTGGTTTTGTTGACGAATGACACGCGCAGGCTTTCGTTGCGCTAGAGTTGTACGCATGCTGTCGGCCAAAAGGACACATACTCCACAACCATAGATGTCGGTCTCGCCCGACGTTGTTCCATGCGTCAAAAACGTTTTTCTTGCAAGCGAAAACACACGTCCCAGTCGTCGCTGGCGACACCACCGCACGTCATTTAGGAGGCAACATTAAACACCTGCACCCGGCTGACACTACATCCGTCCTCCCCGCCTCGGTGCAACAATACAAGCAGAAAAGGTACTAGATTATTATACCTCGCACCGCGCAAAAACGCTTGCGTCAGTTCGCGCGACAGTTGCGTGGGCGCTTGAGGCGTTCGCGCGCCGAGTGCAGTGGACAGGAACCAGCGGGAAAAAACTTACAGAAGGGACTTGGTGGATGAAGATGGAGCTAGACCTACTACAATTAGGGAACGACGACATTGTGAGTGCTCAAATGTTGGAGTGCATACGCGCTCTTGTCCTCTGGCGAGAGTGCAGTCACTTAGTGCCACCTCTGCATATCTTGCCATTGAAACTGCCTGACACATATAACCCCAGGAGGGGTATGGGGAGGTGGCGGGGTTCTCTTTGTACGAAAGAGGTTTTCCCGTTACGTTTCAGGTTAGAAGTCGCTTCGCCCGGGTCGAGCACGATAGTGTGTGCCTGTTGTCGAGGGGGCTGTGATAATCGTGTGGTAATCGTGTGTATGTTGTACGTTGGATACGAGATACACCCAGGTTGCAACCACGTGTACGTTCCGGACATGCACGATCCACGCTCTTTACGACGTGTTGGTTGCCCCGAAAGTATCAACACACACAAAACGACATAAGGATCGCTCACAGCTTGGCGTGTAACGTCTTGTTTTCCCCTTCGTTGCGCAGGGACTGGTTGAAGCCTTCTCCGACCGCTTCTTCGACCTGACCATGACCTGCGGGCACGAACGCGCCGTCGGCCCCGACGCGGATTCGCCGGACCTAGCGGACATCTTCGGACCGAAGACAAAGTCCGTGCACATCTACCGGGAGGTGTGATAGCTGCCAAGTATTAACGACGTTCAATTGAAGCATGTTGCTCTGTTAGTTTTGGGCGCCGCGTTGTGTAGTGGACGTAGTGAGAGGCGTGTGTTTTACAGCGTCGGCGCCAACCGACGCCAACCCAACCGGGAGTGGAGGGGGGGGGGGCGCGTACTCATTTGGAGCTTGCCTTATAGTCATTTGGCCTTTGTAACCACGCATCCCTTTCGAGACGGAGGGGAGGGGGGGAGGGGGGGGGGGCTTTTACTCGATAGGAGAGATGTACCCGATCTCATGCATGGCCGTAGTCGTATGACCATAGACCCTCGCATCCCTACAATGCCGGGACGGAGCATGTCGGGTTTTCACCGACCAGGCAGACATTGCTTGCACCAAGCGCAAAGCGCCGTGAGGTGTCCGGCGAGTCGCACGAAGGGTGAGCTGCATCCTACTAAGAACCGCTTGTGAGGCGGACTTGCATATGGATGACAGCTTCAATGAGTTAGTTTAAGTTCCGGTGTAGCCACTTCCACAGACATCAACGGGAGTACTATGTAACTGCCTCTTGGGTGCCTTACCTTGAACACTACGTGATACCATCAATTCCCTTGTGCAGAGTAAAGGTTCTTTACCTAGCACAAATGATCTACCTCGGGAGGGAGGGGGGGGGGGGTGCCCACTTTGTTTCTGCGTGAGGGGTGCAAGCGTTATATTGCCAAGTTACCCCTCCTAGGGTTGCATTTGGGTGCGTCGTAGGCGTTCTCAAGTTCGAATATTTAAGAGATGCGCACCCGCGCTCTCCAACAGACGGCCATCAATGCCGCTTCGGATACGTCCACTACACAACGCGGCGCCCAAAACTAACAGAGCAACATGCTTCAATTGAACGTCGTTAATACTTGGCAGCTATCACACCTCCCGGTAGATGTGCACGGACTTTGTCTTCGGTCCGAAGATGTCCGCTAGGTCCGGCGAATCCGCGTCGGGGCCGACGGCGCGTTCGTGCCCGCAGGTCATGGTCAGGTCGAAGAAGCGGTCGGAGAAGGCTTCAACCAGTCCCTGCGCAACGAAGGGGAAAACAAGACGTTACACGCCAAGCTGTGAGCGATCCTTATGTCGTTTTGTGTGTGTTGATACTTTCGGGGCAACCAACACGTCGTAAAGAGCGTGGATCGTGCATGTCCGGAACGTACACGTGGTTGCAACCTGGGTGTATCTCGTATCCAACGTACAACATACACACGATTACCACACGATTATCACAGCCCCCTCGACAACAGGCACACACTATCGTGCTCGACCCGGGCGAAGCGACTTCTAACCTGAAACGTAACGGGAAAACCTCTTTCGTACAAAGAGAACCCCGCCACCTCCCCATACCCCTCCTGGGGTTATATGTGTCAGGCGGTTTCAATGGCAAGATATGCAGAGGTGGCACTAAGTGACTGCACTCTCGCCAGAGGACAAGAGCGCGTATGCACTCCAACATTTGAGCACTCACAATGTCGTCGTTCCCTAATTGTAGTAGGTCTAGCTCCATCTTCATCCACCAAGTCCCTTCTGTAAGTTTTTTCCCGCTGGTTCCTGTCCACTGCACTCGGCGCGCGAACGCCTCAAGCGCCCACGCAACTGTCGCGCGAACTGACGCAAGCGTTTTTGCGCGGTGCGAGGTATAATAATCTAGTACCTTTTCTGCTTGTATTGTTGCACCGAGGCGGGGAGGACGGATGTAGTGTCAGCCGGGTGCAGGTGTTTAATGTTGCCTCCTAAATGACGTGCGGTGGTGTCGCCAGCGACGACTGGGACGTGTGTTTTCGCTTGCAAGAAAAACGTTTTTGACGCATGGAACAACGTCGGGCGAGACCGACATCTATGGTTGTGGAGTATGTGTCCTTTTGGCCGACAGCATGCGTACAACTCTAGCGCAACGAAAGCCTGCGCGTGTCATTCGTCAACAAAACCAAGCACCAGCCGCGGAGTTATGATGTATACGCCGTACACACCAGTGTGAGTCACACTCTCGGTAAAGCATGTGGATAACACCCTCGCCCCGTGGTCAATGGTCAAATGACAAGGCAAGCAACAAATGAGTACGCCCCCCGCCCCCCCCCCCCCCCCCCCCCCCCCCCCCCCCCCCCCCCCCCACCCCCCCCAACTACAACCGCACGGACTATCCTGTGGTCACGATAATAAAATCGATCCAACAATGCCTTCCGCTGTTTTCGTCATTTAGACATTTAGAACGCATTGTAAACACTATACAACTCACTGCGCTTGTCGTCCTCGCGGACGGACCCTTCCCACCGAATGAACTTCACCACAGCAGCGAGAACGTGGTTGCTCCCACATTCCTGGTGTGAGGGGTGCTTCGGAATTACCCCCTCCTGCTTTGCGTTATTGGCGCCGATGGAAGCGCCAGAATAAAACACCGTCATGTACGCCCGTACACTGCGCTCCCGAGCGACGCCCTTTGACTTCGCGTTCTTGAGGGCGTCCCGGGCTGAAACCTCGAAACACCCGTTACCACGTCCTCCTCGGTAGTCGAAGAGTCTTTAGGCGCCTTAAGGACCGTCGTGTTGCAATGACGACGAATAACGGATCACTCGGCGTCGTGAGAACGCAAGTAGCATGCAAGATAAAAACATTACCAATCGCAGCACAGATTGCCCAAAACGACTTTGGCGGTGCGGTCCATTCTTGTGTCGCGAGGGGGTTCGATGACTGAACATTTTTCGAAACTTAGACCGACGATGACATTAAGCACCGCAACGCAACGCAACACGTGAATGACAAAAAATCCGCATCCTGCCCCGCCGTCTACTTCATCGGTAGGTCATACAACGCGCCGTGCATATTGCGCGGAGCGGTTTCACCGAATTGTTATAAACGTACAAACCATGACGCCAGGTGATATGTGACGTTGTAATCGTCAGTACCAATTTACCTCAAAGTACGCATCAGCGTTGTACCTCAGACTACGCCATGCCCAACCATTGGTGTTAGTCCAGTACGCCAGGGTGCTTCTAAGTCGAAAGCACACAACACAGTGTACGTCAAAGCATTGGTAGTTGTAATATTTGTAATCCACGCACTGCTCTACATAATTTGTTTGCACAATAGGTTGTCAAGGTCAAGCACAAGGCACACCGTACGACCCTTAATTGTAGTCAATGAACTTTCACAATTCAAGTACATCGTTGTATAGAACAGCTGTGGATTCTGGCAACAAGCACCGTATGCTAGCGAAGACGGGAGCGCCCCGCACTGTACTATTATTGTGCAGTGTTGCTATCGTGTGAACCTTCGGGTACGCCGTGAAAGCCCGCGGATTGGGTACGATGCACGCTCAACCGGGTCGCAGGAAACAAGTCCTCAACGGATAAGCACGCGGAACCACGCCGCACGACCGTAAACAAAAGAAGCCCGCCCAGCACCACACGGTGTGTTTGCTGAAAAACAAACTCGGGTCGCACCGCAAAGAGCAAAACTGCGCCTTATCGCACGATGCGAGGCTTAAACAATAAAAGCCGCACAAAAACTTGTGCACTATTTCGGTGATGTCCTAACCAAACTGCGCTGCTGCCCTTGTACACCGCGCAAATACTTGGCAGAGGCATATATTACTACCCGTCGTCGGGCACGGAGCGGCAATAAAGTCGTTCACCCTTACACACTTCAGATGGTACAACGCTTGCGACACGCAGAAACCCGCACACTACAATGGGATTACCGACACATGGAACGCCGATAAAAGCGTTTAAGCATCAGGACACCGCCACAATACCACAGCAAAAAAGCCTCCGCGTCACACCTGTTGTTGCTGCGCCAGCTGTTGCTGCATCTGGTGCATGACCCCCCCCATCTTGGACATGAAGTCCAAGATGCTCCGGGTGCTCGGGTTGCCGGTGCCAGGGGACGGCGTGACACACGCCGCACCCCCCCCCCCCCCCGCACCCCCCCGGCCCTGGAAGCAGACGGGTCGACACCGACAGCACCAGCACCACGTCCTGGGTCCACCGACCGGTGGTGAAATGACGATCCCGCAGACGGCTGAGGTGTACCGGCCGTTGGGCTGCTTCGCTTGTGAGGTAAGGAAGGGTCGGTGGAAAGGGCGCGCGCCTTACCTTTCCCTTTCTGGCAAAGAAGAATGAAGGCGGTGGGGGGGGGGGGGGGGGGGGGGGGGGGAGATGGGAGGTAAGGGGCGGGGAGGGGGTCAATATGTGCAGTTTGTTGTGTGAGTGCAACATAATCAGCGCGGGGTGTGCACAGCACGCAAGGAGAACAAAATACCGAAAGAAACGCAACGAAACAAAAGCAGGGCTCCAACAAAGGACGCGCGGGAGGTACGCGCCTAGTGTGTTCTTCATAGACAAACCGTGAAAGGTAGCTTCCACCAGCAGAAAATAACCGTGCATAGGCACAAATAGGAAAAGAGGAGAAGTGTATGGGTGAGTGTCATCGGGGGACTGCTTACATTGAAAAATATCAAAGACACCTTGGCCGCGACCATTGCGGTTTTCGTCAAAACTCATGTTTGCGAGCTGCGTGTCGTGCCGGATATCGGTTCGTATTTCCATCACGCGTGCAACCATGTGCTATCAAGGGTACAAGCCGGTCATTGGTTGTGGCACCTAGCCCTGAACAAAGAGGGGAGTGTTCCCACCCGGCTAGTCGTGGAATAGCTGCTGCTGCAAGGGCATCTGTATCCTGAAGCGCGTCATCTGCGCTCGATAAAGTACGGGTACTGTTCAACAACGTGAGACGATATGTATTATGACGGAATAATAATGAACAAAATCTATAATAGAGTGTTTGCAATAGAGGTAAAAAAAACTTTACTTCCGCTAAAAAAAGTGAATTTCCTTCCCTTCCTGATTTCGGTGTGTTTGCGAGTGAGGTAAACCAAATCCTGCAGGCGACGCCTCCGAAAATAAGAAGGGAAGTGGGAACGTGAGGCAACGCGGCAAACAAAAAAAGAACGAACGCTGTGAACGGACAAAAAACAGCGTGCGAGTAGCAATGGCAGTCCAGCAATGTTTCGGCGGCACAGTTGACCACGAAGCCACCACAGCCATCCCACGACTACACGCAGCAGCACAGCAAGCAGTACCTACCTGGCGCTAGACGCAGCTAGGGGCAGCTTGAGCAACAAAAACAAGCAGCGTCAGCACCAGCACCAGCACCAGCAAGCACCAGCGCCAGCACCAACCAGCTGCATTTTTGGATTGCTGCCTAAGCCGCTGCTGCTGCTGCTGCTGCTGCTGCACCAGCCGTAGTATGGTGAAATCGAAATGATACACGACGAGCTGTCATGCTGTCGCGCTCTCTACGAGCACGAGTACGAATACGAGTGTGAATACGAGTCCTTTTTGGGACGACGCATCCTCCACGTCGTCACCAAGCGGGCGAAAGCGTGTACCGTGGCAGCGGCGGCGACCCGCTGGCACGATCCAACGCCGCTCGTGCGCGCTATACTCAAGCTACACCTCTCGAGCCTCTGCGCTCCTAGCGATTGTCGTGATGCGTACGGGAAGGAGCATGGTGGCATGGAAGATGCTCGGATTTTTTATCCTTCCAGATTTCAGTTGCGTTCTGCGTCGGGATAACACTCGGTGCGTGTAGGCCAATGAAACAGAGAGCCAAAAGGTACAGCAACTTTTGATGAAATCCTGACTTCGCTGAAGTACTTTTTTGCCTTTTTTTCAAAAATTTACTTCAAAAAGTTACCTCGGGAGAATATTTGGACAAGTAAAAGTAAAAAAAAAAAAAAAACGCAAACACTCCGATTGCTATATTTTTTAAGCCCACGATTTTCATTGTGTGTGCCCCCCGAAATTCGTACCGTAGACCCCACCATCACTTGCCACAAACTTTTTGAGAGCAGCAGCACTCAATTCGATAGGGACGGCCGCATTGGTCAAGGCTTGGGTTGTGGCGATGGAAACTGCAATCACTAGCATCAGAGGCTAAACTTGTTCGTGTAGTGTCTGCCCCATTAACCCCAATCATAACGTGCCTCTAGAGTGTCATTCCACAGCAGTAGTACGTAATTCTACCGAGCACCGAGAACAGCTGTGCCGCTGGGGGCTTGACTTACACCATAATGACCACAGACAATATGGACGCACCACGTACGAGCATAAACTACTGTTGTTTTAGTGTATGTGTATACGAGTACTGACTAAATAGTGACACCCTCCCCAGGAGTCGTTGTCCATGGTACAATACTGAAATCGATAATACATACCGCTTCAAGCTGCAGGGATGCGTCGGCTGCTGTCACGATGCGCCTGCTGGCGGCTTATGGCCGAGCTGCATTGTGTATATATTCGTGAGGTGATTTTACCGAAACACGTACGTACGAATGCCGTACTATTTTATACCAGAATATATAGTCTGAAAAACGAAGGAGCCAGCCCTACAGCAGTGGAAAAGCCTCGTACAAGTCGAAGCTCGTACCATTATCTACGTTTCTTACTCGACAAGCAGGGTCCTTGCTGCCGTGGGGATGTGTAAATGATCAATCTACAAGCCAGGTGTGCTATTCATCGCTTACAGGATATAGATGGCAGTTTACAACCTTGGTCGAGGTCACAGCAGGAGGGTGGTCGGTTGAGCAGGTAAAGAGCTGAAATATTTGAATTCGGATCAACAAACCGTGCACAATTCGTTGTGTTTTTTTATTTGAAATGCCGAACACAAACTCTAAACCGTCTCGTGGCGTTGCTCTCACCTGCTGTCGTTCACGACGAGGGCTCGGGGTGCGTTCTCTACCACGCTTGTTGCCAAGTCCGTCGCCCGAAGGTGCCCGGTCTCCAGAGCCAGAGCCCCGCCTTACCCCGTCGGAAGATGGCGATGCGGACGCGCTCCAGCCTCCGGCTTCGTTGGTGTTGCTGCCGTCACCGACAACTTCACCGCTCAGCCTGGCTTTGCGACCAGCGGTCTTACTTCGGCGAGCGCGGTCATCATACCTGTTGGGGATGCTCATCCTGGAGGGGTGCATTGTCTTCCAGTGCGCTGGCTACTGCGAGAAGCGTGTTCGTGGTATGTCTCGGGTTGGTTGAGTTGGTGTGAGCGATGTGGAGAGTTGTGGGGAGGGTTGTCGCGTGTGCCCGCCGGGGCTTGGTTTTTGGAACAGAAACGGGTTTCAGTAGTTACTCGGAGGCGTATGCGTTTATGCGGCGGGATACGAAGGAGGAACGTTTCAAAAACATGTGGCACCACGTCTGGCGTCGTCTTGTTCGTTCCGTGTTCCCATGACACTGTCGGACGATATGAGTGAAACCCCGGACGCCTTACCACGACCAGAGAAGAAACGCCGTAGGGGGGATGGGTTCGTATGCCCCGATTGCAAGGTAGTGTTTATCCGAGACAGAGAACTCCGCGCTCATTGGAAACAGAAACAAGAAAGCAGGACGGACGACGAAACAGGTGACGTGCGTCGTCGACCATCAGGCGTACCTGGCGACGAATCTTTAAGCGAATACTTGAGACGTGCTTCCCGAAGGCGCTACTTGCGCCGAGCCCACCCTATCGCTGCTACCGACACTGTGGGAACAGGAAATGTCGATGGGAACGGTGAGTCCGTTGAGCAAAATTGGGAAAATCGTGAAACAGACACGCCGGAAAACCCTGTACCTACTCCCCCGTGCAACGAGTACGAGGGAGGAAGCGCGCTTCGAAGAGAGGAAGCTCATCCTTGCTTGAGCCGTGGTGGTGGTGGTGACGAGCGCCAGGAAGAAGGCGCACACGTTTCTCCAGGTGTTGGCACGTCCCTGCCATCGAATGCTGGCGAAGACAGCACGGATGATGGGGCAGGAGGACGCGCGCGGGAAGAACCTGACGATTGGGACGACGAAAGGAGTCTGGAATCCTGGGCAGGCGGCGAGAACGACGACGCAAGGAGTTTGTCCTGTGGCAGCGAGACCGGCAGTCTCACCTGTGGCGGAAGCAAACAACATGGCAATGGGCGAGGGAACACGGACGAGGACGACAGTGAACATGGTGGGTCTCCCGACGCATCCGAAGACAGGCCGAGAATGGAACGAGGCCCTCCTTGCCCATTTTTGGGAGATATCCACCGTGGCCTTCTCAATTCTCTTGGAGGCAAGTGCATTGAGGGCGACGTGATAAGGGAACGCGTACAATTTGGTGAGCAGAAAATAAAAGATTACACCCCCTTTCCAAGCCTGACAGTGATGCTGTTATTTGTCTTTGGTTTCAAGCATCAAATCTCCAGGGTAGGAATGAGCGATTTGTTTGCCATCCTAAAGTACGTGGACGGCGAGAAGGGTGACGGTGCTGGAGAAGGAAGGGGTCTGAACATTCACGACATTCCGGCGAGCGGTGAACACTTCATGTCTCGAATCCGAGACTACCTACCTCTCTTCGAGTTATGGATTCACAGTGTTGCCCGCAAAAAAACGTCGAAAGGAAAAGGAGGAAAGGGTCCCGTGTCCGTATACGACATCCCCATCAATCTTGTGCTCGAAGAGCTATTACGGGACCCGTCTGCGATGGAGGAGATGATGGCGCATCCTGGAGGGGCCGTATTGAAGGGAGCTGTAGCTACGCAGAATGGTCTCGCGAGCGACCACTTGTTCGCGATGGCAACACGTCCTGTAAACAACGCTCGTCGCACGTATATGCATGGGCGTTTAGCCTCTGCCATGCCAATGAACAGTTCGGACGGTATCGTAGCGCAAGGGGGCAGGGTGGTGTACATTTCTGATACCGTAATGTGCGACTTGCGAGCAAAAGGCGAAGATACAGCTCATCAGGTGCCCTGCCGCATGTTGAGAGTGTTCTTCGACGAAGCGACTCAACGACTTGTTGTGGTTGTGCGGTGTTTTCGCAACAGTAACGAGGTCCTCGACGTCGACCATTCCCATCGCGACTTTCGTCGGCATGGTCTAGTGCGAGTGTGGGAAGAGCAGGGCAGCCACGCTGAAGTAACGCTGCATGACCCAAGCGACCTTCTTGACCTGTGCGAGGTATTCACTGAGAAGGAGGCATCTGAGGGCAAACATAATTTACCTTGGAAAGAGGGTGAACGGCGTGAAGGTTGGTCTTTCGTTTGTTCCGGGTTCACCAAACGCAAAAGAGGAAGTCACAGGTATCATATTCTCCACCGTAGCAGGCCGTGGAGGCGTGCTGGAGGCGCAAACGAAAACTTCCCGGACATGCGAGCCCCCGACGTCAACCACAACGTTGGCCATCTGCCCTTCATTAGCTTGCCAATCAGTCTGTACGTGGACGACTTCAATGTGTGGGGGATGACCAACGCGGTGAGTGGAGTTTATCGTCAGAACGGTCGACCAATATGACATGTGTGTCAAAAAAGAGAGATACAAGTTGACCCGCGGTGCTCCAATATACATTTGTTGGACTCCAGCGTATGTTGTTCTGATATATATAGCTGATGTATTCCGCGACAAGTCAGTAGTAAAACCTCTCTCATAAAACCTTTCCGGCATGTTTCCGTTGACCCTTCCCTTCAAAGCATTCCAAGGGAGCAACGTATTTCAATCTTCCCTGCCTGGATAGGGCGTTGTTGCGCCTGAAGCGACACATGCACCCAGTGTCGGTTGCGAACCCCGGTGCAACCTGCGACGGAGCCATGGCCGTGTCGTGCGGCGTTATTGGGCTCCTGGAGAAGGGCTTCTTCGCAAATATTTCTTTACGTGACCCTACGGGGGGGACTTCACATTCCAAGCAGAAGGTAATCGCTGCTGTTTACGATTGGTTGGATTGATTGGTTGGAATCTACCCTGAAATAGGAGCTTCATCGTGTCCTGTGTTACCTCTCTCCCTCACAAGCGCCTGGTGCCTGTTGCGAACGTATCTGAATATATGTGTGTGTTTCATTTTTTATTTTCCCTCAGAAGCTACCTTGGGCGATGTCTGTTTTGTTTTTACGCGTTACGTACGCGCGGCAGTGCTACCAATGAAGTTCAGTCAAGTTTTGTTTTCTCTGAATACACTCGACGTGCACTGCTGCCACGATATATAGGCAGGTTGCAACGTCGCTCGAACCTGAGGGCGTCATAATATTGGAGTGTGACCTCATCAGGGCTGTGGGCGACATCTCGTGCTATCAAACTGTGAGGTGGATCGCGTGGTACATATGCCTTGCCGTGCATGCGTGCTGTCCCTCCTCCCCCTCCCACATCCGACCGGTTACAGGTGTTTGGCCGCGGAGGGTTGCAATCGGCCGTGGTAGACGCCCCGCAACGTGCTGCACTTCTGCACTGCAAGGTCCCAACAAATTCGACGATCCATCCTTGCACGAGCTGCAATGTCACCCAGAGCCAAGTGGTAGGTGCACAGGGGGGTGACCTCGGCGACAGAAATTACGATATAAAAAAAAATAAGCGGACGCGTTGGAAGATCGAGGAAGGCCTGCTTCGGTTGAAGAAAGAACGGGCAGGATCAGTTTCCGAAGCGAGACTGTCGAGGGATCTGGGACTGGCCCAACCTCACCCAGGCGACTCTCTCAGTGCCATCTACGATCGAGTGTGCGTCCACCACCCGAGCGAATCGTGCCCCCCTGAAGTGTTACACCTGAATCATCTTGTAAGTTGGTCCAGTCGAGTAATGGAGACTATCACAGCCTGGCATAAGTCACCTGTTAGACGATGTGTCATCGCTCTCGGGTTGAAAAACCAAACATTCTGCTAGGCTCCAATCGTTCCGGGCGTTTGTCTCGCAAATTCAACCGGAAATCCACCGGGCGTGATTCCGTAGCACGAACATCGTGCCCCTATATGAGTCGTGCGGACATCCTACGCCAGATGGTTACACTGAAAACGTATAGGGCGTTAATCGACGTGCAAGCCACCCACGCCTGCGATCCACCTGCAAAAAACTACCACTACTCCTTGACAGATTCCCCTTTCCGCTCGTTCTCGCAACTCCGCCAAGAATCACCTGTCGCAGGTGCATCAATTTTTTGTTGGACTATTGTCACAACCAGGTCGGACCCTAGTATCGGCGATCCTTCGCCAGCGAGGTAGCCTGTATGGGCCTGGGGCGTTGCCGCTGAAGGACATCGTTACTGACTACCCGTCTCTGACGGGTTCGCATAAGGCCTTGCTTGGGTGCATTCAGCTCATCGTCTTTCGGGAGGTTCTCGTGTCCGTCCAGACCGTAGTGAGTGCCGTTCTCCATTACGCGTATTTTGTTGCCTGAGTGCCCTGTCCAAGGTTCACGACGAGCGAGGGCGGCAGGTCCCCTGTCGATAAGAGCGCTAGCGCGTAGATTTGTATGCCATATGGTAAAAGTTGCGGCCATCTTCTGCAGGTCATGGGTGAGCCCTCTTCTAAAATGCGCATCCGACATAAATATCCGCTTTGCTGCACGAGGGTCGGGGGATGTCCACGCATGCGGCCGCACCGGCTTTGTACACTGAGGGCCGGTCCTAACGGGGGGAAAAAAAAAAACGAAGGAAAAAACGAAATAAAGTACGAACAGCAGTACTAAAGAGCACGCGAATTTTATTGGTCAAATTAAAAAAATTAGGAGTAGAGATCCCGATGCCTCCCTTTTCACATTTCATTTTTTTTTAGTCCCAAAGGATTTCTAAAAAACGAAATGGGTGCCAAATAATCGAAATATGGGATACCCAGGGTCGAAGAGGAACATAGGTGGGGCTCGAAGCGTTGGGATGAAGTTCCGATAATGTTTCTTCGGCCGGTTTGGCAAGCGCACGATGCCCGAGATAGTGCATGTGGCTGCTACGTGGCTTGTCTGCTGACGGCGCGAGCATATATGGGTAGGGAATCACCATGGGGTGCCCTCGCAAGAAACCGGGGGATCAGGAAGTGGCTGTGCCGGTATATTTTGAGTCCCACTCAATATTCAAACGTCTGCCATCGAACAGCGATGGCCGATACACAAGTTCTAGAGCACTCCGGAAGGTGCGGGTTGGACCACGAGAAGCGCCTGCTGGGAAAGGTGCCTCACGTGTGCGAGTTGTGTCTGTCCACCGCGGCTGTCGAGCGCTATAGCCGGGAATCACGTGCTGTGGCGGTTGAGTCATTCTGGAAAATTGCACCGCGTAAAAATTGGACCCGGCTTGTTGTTTTTGTTTCGTTTTTTTTTTTCGTTTTGTTTTTTCTCGTTAGGACTGAACCTGCTGTTTTTCACGAAGAACGAAAGTCTGTTCTTTATATTGCGTTTTTTTTGGGGGGGTTTTTTCCCCCCCGCTAGGACCGGCCCTGGCAGCGACGTCGTGTTGGCTGCGACATCAACACTTTATAGTTCGCGATAGATAAAATGTTCAATGAAGTGGTGTGGCGGATGTATGACCCTGCACCTGTGCCTTGTTTACCGCTTTAGAGGACGTATTTGAAGCACACGGAGCTCAGCGCGATGCGTACAAGTTGGGGAGGCGCAAGCGACAACAATACCTTGGAGCTACTGCGGAAGTACCTGCAGACGTCTTCTTCACTTTCCTTTGCTTGCCGGGGCAGAGAGTACACGGACGCCGCCATTTCTCAAGTACACACCAGGGCCGGGGACTATGTAAGCATGAGTGTTTCACCATGAAGGGCATATATATAGTGTGTGCGTGTGACCGAGAACGATATAGGGAACGTGTGTGTTACAGACTATCTTCCGTGTAGTTTGGAAAAGATGGATACAGGTGAAAGAGCGTTATGTACGAAAGCAATCCAACTTCCATGAAAGACCATGCGCTGCATACGTCGTACTACAACGAAAATATTGCTATTTTGCTAAGTCGAGGTCGAACTTGCGTTAATTTTCCTGTGGCTCCAGATGTTCCTGTTGGAGGTGATGGTCGATATCTCTTTGCAGATGAACACCTTCAAAATGTCCTTGCAAGATTTTGAGACTCCTGCACCATACATCTTTGTTGCGAATTCAGGTGCAAACTGCCAAAGAGATTCACGGCAGGGAAGGCGTTCGGACTAGCACCCATAGCTGGCTCCATTTCGCGGACTCTATAAGGGACCATGGTGCGTGTATATGCCAGTTTGGAGTAGTTCCCACACACACAGTTTTCTCCCTCCAAGCCTCGATATGGTCATGCATGCCGACATGTGTCGGTACGGTCTGAATATGTACGTACCACTTCACTATGAACTTCATTCAGTATTGTGCACACATTCCGCTTCTGTCCAATTTAACGTCTTGACCTCCCACGTACGACGCGTTCTGCGATGGAGGTAGCATATTTCCGGCAAAATATTTTCTGAATGACGGGGCTCCTTATCCCAAAATCGTCGGAATGCCAATGTTGTTTCGAAAAATGACGTTTGTATATATATACTTGGGTCATGGGATTATTCATCGGGATGCAATTTAGTTTTGGCTGATTTCAGTTTTCGGGTGAGGTGTGGAGCTCCTCAAGCGAGGAGCCTCAGAAAATTTAGGGTGAACCTCTATCGTAGAACGCCTCCTACAACCGTTGTTTCTCGTCCTTTTCGTCCTAGGTGCCCCTCTCGACGCATCAGAAGGCGAAGCTGGACACCAGCGTCATAAGAGGGCTAACAAATCGGGCTCTGGCCGAGACCCAGCGGCGCATCATATGCGGCGGGTAAACACGACACTGGCTTTAGGCAGATGCCGTAGAAGCCAGCCGTGGTTGGCGTCGAGCTTTGACAGGGTAAATAAGCGACCTATCACACGCTTGGTGAAACCTGGCGCCGGCTGTAGCCGAGTTCTGGAAAGGTTGGCTGGCTGTCTGAGAGAGGGGGGGATCGAAAGCCCGGTTGACCCGGACAAGGCGACAGAACCGACACGCGCGGCCGCAGCGGGCCGATATGCGGGCGCCGCGAAGTGGGACGCGAAAATCGTGCGAGTTGAAGAATCCGCGCAAGACGCTCCAGGAAGGGTAGAGGGAGAGCAGAGTTGGCAAACGTCTGTCGCTCAGAGCAAGATTTTACCCCACGAGGCAAGTCTGTTGCAGGCCGCGCGGGTATGGTATAGTTGCAAACGACGCTCCGAGGACCCTCGCTGTGGTAAGCCGGAGTGTCCTCGGTGCTGGACGGCGGGAAAGCTTGTGAAGGACAGCATACGCTGTTCTCGGTTTAAGCACGGGGCGCCACCACGGGCCAGCAGCGGCATGGGACGGTGGAAAGGTGGGAATGCGCGGTCTGCTACGAACACAGGGCCAACACCACGCGCTTGGGCAGTCGGAGACGGCGCCGGAGAGGATATTGAGATCTACGTGAACCCTCACGCCCGAGACAACGGCCTGGCCGGTGACGGAAACGTCACGTTGGGTAAAATCTTGTATTTTTTCGACCATGAGGGCAACGCGCGCCCGGATTCACAAGATCATGTCGTGGGGCCCACGATGGAGTGGGTACTTGTTTACGAATACGTTACGTGCGGGCGGGGCAGGACCAAAAAGGCTGACCCAGTTACCCTACACCCGACGTACCGGCTGCAAGGAAATTCTGGGACGCACCCATCCATATTCCCGCTCAATGCGATTCGGCGACATGTTCACATGTACCATTTGTGCCCTGCCCCGGTGTCCATTCCACCCGCGAACACCGCACACCGGCCTGACAGTACGAGAGCACACAGAGGATTGGCTCGGCAGACGTGTGGGCTGTACGACGAACGACACGAGGTGGGCGCGACAAAGGTCTGGAGACACAAGTACGCTTTAGCAGCAGCTGCCGGGGCACTAGGGGGTGTCGACAGGTACATGTTGAACGAGCACTGGCACAGCGTTTATCAGGATGGAGTTGTCTGATGGTTCGCTTCTTCTTCGGATTATTCCCGCGACCATGAGGTGAGCCAGGTCTTTGGAGTCGACTTGTGTATATGTCATACTCTTGCTGTGATCTCTCTGCGTAAACACGTGGCGGATAGCATCGGCTCTGACGCGCGCCAAAGCCACTCGAAGGTGGTCCCACGTCTCCATGGTAACGCAAGTGCGTGGTTCTCGCGAATAGAGTTGTTACGGTGACTGTAAGCACGGAATACGTGTTGTTCGGCTCATTTATTTGCCGCGTTTTGACTCTCCTTTTGTAGGGGTTTACACTTTCACCACGATTTTATTTGACATTTCACAGGCCACTATTGGCGGAATCCGCTGTGGACTTTGTCTTGGTCCTCCGGCACTGAATAAAAAAGCATGAAAGCATTGACTCGGAAACGTTACGGAAGGCCCTGATTTGTTTTGCCCGCGCAGTTGCTGTGGAGTTGCCACTCTCTGCGCACCTCACCAATCGACTCGGCGTGGTCGACTTAGGGGTTAACTGAGCTCTGCGAATCTTTCATCAGAGACAAAATTGGCTGCGGAGAGGCTCGAAAAAAGGGGGTGTAGAACGAGCAGGCAGAGGCTTAAGGCGTTGTGGGAAACGTTTCGATCGCCGAAATCGCGTGCTCCAGTGTGTTCGGTCTTTAAGAAAGCTTTTTGGTGTGTTTTCCTTCTTTACAATATACCTGTCAGCTAGAATATAGCCCTCCCGGGTGGTGTGATTTTATGTTTGCAACTAGGATTTTGGTACTGGTGAACCAGCGTTTTCATGGGACTGTAACGTGGTCTTCAAACCAATTGCATCAAATCTGACGACGGATTCGTGATGCCCACCTCAGTATATACCGTTCCCAATTTTTTCCAGCTCCATTGGCGGAGTTCAATCACGGGGAGGTTTCGGAACCTTGTCCGAGTTCGTGCATGTTGGCATACTTGTTGCTGAATCCGGGTAAAACTCGTTGAAACCCGAGCAACACGTGTATGAACTATTTTCCTAACTTCGTAGAATGCCGATGGAAAATCATGGTCTACGGTGTATTTTTTTTTTTACCTTACCCAGGGGGTGATTCATGTCCACCCCCCCCCCCCCCTCCGGATTTTCACACACCCACAACCGCGGATGCTGCCTATATTGTTTTATTGATACGCATTTTATCGAGTCCATCATCACAGCGTCACCCCACATTGGCGACGTTTATTTGTATGGCTAGGGCCGGCACTAACGGGGGCAAAAATAACGAAAAAAAAACTAAATAAAACGAAGAGCAGAACTTAAAATCACGCGAGTTCTATTTAAAAAAAAAAAAAAAATAGGAGTAGAGATCCCGAGGCCTCCCTTTGCACATTCCGTTTCTTTTTAGTCCCAGAGGACTTCTAAAAAACGAAATGGGTGCCAAATAAACAAAATATGGGATACCCAGGGTCGAACAGGAACATAGGAGGGGCTCGAAGCGTTGGGATGAAGTTCCGATATAGTTTCTACGACCACAGTTGGCAAGCGCACGATGCCCGAGGTAGTGCATGTGGCTGCCACGCGGCTTGTCTGCTGACGGCGCGAGCATACTAAGTATATGGGTAGGGAATCACCTTGGGGTGCCCTCGCAAGAAACCGGGGGATCAGGAAGTGGCTGTGCCGGTATATTTTGCGACATGAGTCCTACTCAACATTCAAACGTCTGCCATCGAACAGCGATGGCCGATACACAAGTTCTAGAGCACACCGGAAGGTGCGGGTTGGACCACGAGAAGCGCCTGCTGTGGAGGGAGGGTGCCTCACGTGTGCGACTTGTGCCTATATCCACCGCTGTCGACCGCTATCGTCGGGAATCGCGTGCTGTGGTGGTTGAGTCATTCTGAAAAATTGCACCGCGTAAAAATTCGACTCGACTTCTCCTTTTTGTTTCGTTTTTTTTTTGTTCGTTTTTTTTTCTCGTTAGGACTGAACCTGCTGTTTTTCACGAAAAACGAAAGCCTGTTCGTTTTATTTCCTTTTTTTTTTTTTTTTTTTTTTGCCCCCGTTAGGGCCAGTCCTAACGAGGAAAAAAAAACGAATTAAAAAAACAAAGAGCAGAACTAAAGAGAACGTGAGTTCTATTGGTCAAAATAAAAAAAAATATTGGTAAAGATCTCCCGATACTTCCCTTTTCACATTTCGTTTTTTTCAGTCCCAGAGGACTTCTAAAAAACGAAATGGGTGCCAAATAACCGAAATATGGGATACCCAGGGTCGAAAAGGAACATCGGAGGAGCTCGAAGCGTTGGGATGAAGTTCCGATATAGTTTCTACGACCGATTGGCAAGCGCACGATGCCCGAGGTAGTGCATGTGGCTGCTACGCGGCTTGTCTGCTGACGGCGCGAGCATGTATGGGTAGGGAATCACCATGGGGTGCCCTCGCAAGAAACCGGGGGATCAGGAAGTGGCTGTGCCGGTATATTTTGAGTCCCACTCAACATTCAAAAGTCTGCCATCGAACCACGATGGCCGATACACAAGTTCTAGAGCACTCCGGAAGGTGCGGGTTGGACCACGAGAAGCGCCTGCTGTGGAGGGTGCCTCACGTGTGCGAGTTGTGTCTGTCCACCGCCGCTGTCGAGCGCTATATCGCCGGGAATCGCGTGCTGTGGCGGTTGAGTCATTCTGAAAAATTGCACCGCGTAAAAATTCGACTCGCCTTGTTGTTTTTGTTGTGTTTTTTTTTTTTTTTTTTTTTTTTCTCTCGTTAGGACTCAACCTGCTGTTTTTTACGAAAAACGAAAGTCTGTTTGTTTTATTTCGTTTTTTTTTTTTTGTTTATTTTGCCCCCGTTAGGACCGGCCCTTAGGACCGACCCCTAGAGTATAGTATAGATATACCTTATTTCCCTGTACACTCGTTTCTTGGCATGCCACGTATGTTGCATACATACTTCAAATATTTTGCACGTCTAATGTCTTGCTCGACGGTCCCACGCCCTTTTTTGTCCCCTCTCTTTCTTCTCGCTTGCTGTTCCTTTTCTTCTTGAATGTGTGTGTGTTTTAGGTGCAGAACTAGGCTGACGGGAAGATTTCCTCTGGTGCGCCGAAAGGCGAGAATAGCCCATAGGGCTCTCTTGTCACAAGTTTCCACTGTGGTTAGCTCCTCTCTCGCGACGCGCGATATAAAATGACACTTGAGTACTTATAGAACGAAAAACCTGGTATCATATAATGATATACCGGTTTCAATATATGTTGCTAACCTCGAAAACCTCCTAAGATCATCTGACCCTCCAGTTGACGACGCCACCCTCCAGAGGTTATTTGATGCTTGGAGGGCCAGGGGTTCGGCCCTCTAGAGGGAGGTCATTTGCGTGGTGCCCTCCAGTTGACGACGCCACCCTCCAGAGGTTACTTGATGCCTGGAGGGCCAGGGGTTCCGCCCTCTAGAGGGAGGTCATTTGCATGGTGCCCTCCAGATGACGACGGCACCCTCCAGAGGTTATATGATGCTTGGAGGGCCAAGGGTTCCGCCCTCTAGAGGGAGGTCATTTGCGTGGTGCCCTCTCCAGATCTGGGCGGTACGCTAGCCTCTACAGTGTGCACATCCCTGGAGGGCCGTGCTGCAGGATTTCCCTCCCCACGAGGGAAATGGTCGTTGCAACCCCCAAAAGAGTGACTTCTAGTGACGACTCTGGAGGGGGGTCGTCATGTCACCCTCGAGAGCGCTTTTGGCGTCCTGGGGGGGCACCAGGTTTTGCCCTCTGGAGGCAGCCCTTTTTTTATTGGACCTCTGGCGGCCACGCGACTACAGCGTTCGTAATTTGTACCGTCTAGAAGTGTGTCAATAACAATGGGCGGCCTCGAGAGGCATTGACATTGCACCCACTGGAGGTGGATCCACATGTTACCCAAATGACACTTTGACATTGAGCGTGCTTGTGGGGAATAGTGATGCCCTCTATTACGGGTGGCGATTTTGCAGCGTTTCGACCTGTTACCCTCCACAGTTTTGTTTGCACATGTCTCCTCTGGAGTGCTTCGTTGCTTGGGTTTTCCTATATCTTTCGTGCCTTACGTACCGAGCTCTTTCGCTGATGTGCACCCGGCGGTTCGGAAACACCTGCTGTAAGACTATATAGTCTGTGTATAATGCAAATCTAAAACAAACAAATGGGCGTGACACAATATCAAAGGTCATGATATATACTCCTTTCCCAAGTAAACGTTTTTTATTTTTGTCGGAGAGTAGATAGAGAGCTTTTGTTACAGAATTTACGCAATTACTACCAGGCACACGTTTTTACTGCCATTTTGTTGTCTTCCCGATATTCCTGCATTGGTTTTCTAAATAGAATTGAAACTGTGACTTTTCGAAATATGTATGTCCCCCTGCTAAATTAATTTCACAATACTCGTGACAGAACGCCTCCGTATTTCTACTGTGTGTATGCAGACTTAAAACAAACTCTGAGAACGCACGAGACCCGAAACGACATAATCAAATGTGTACGTCCACACTTGATATCAGAAGGCCATGGCACTGTGAGGGTTATACCTTGAAAACGGTGTGTGGGCCTTACATATGCAACTGCGTGCGGTGCCTGTGCCTTACAGAGGTGACAGGGGGTTTACCGGTACGGTGAAAAAAAGCGCTATATTCCTAAGTTTCTTCCATTAACACGGAAAAGTATATAAAAGCACACAACGAACCGAATTTTCGAAGGGAAAGTGCAGGCACACAGCACACTCCGTGGGGCAAAGTGACGGCCGGCCTACAGATGGTATTCCCACACCTATACCTCTGGACAATTGCTGTTCTTGTTGGCCTCCAGGTGGCCGAACACTGACACGACCCTCTAGTGGATATAACGGGAAACACACTCTAGAGGCTACGAGGCATCTGGAACAGATGCCCAAATATCAAGACCCCTCTAGAGGGCGCAACCTATTGCGCTCCTGGAAAATACTACACCCTCTGGAGGGTGACATGCTCATCCGCCTCTACGGGGTATAAGCTCAATGCCTCTGGAGGGTGATATCTTCATTCGCCTCCAGAGGGTACGATCGCAAGACTTCTAGAGGGTGAGGTGTTGATTGGCCTCCAGCGGGCTCAACCGCGATGCCTCCAGTGGGTTCACGTTTTCGTCGCCAGCCTCCAGAGGCTTCCTGTTTGCGTTGGCCTTCCACCGGAACAACTACTTCCTGCTGGACTCCAGAGGGAACATCACGCAAACACCCCAGAGAGCAGGAAGCACGAACACTGCAGTGTTGGCCTCCAGAGGTCGCACCGGAAACGCTCGCCCTCTAGAGGGCGAAACCTCGTACCCCCCCAGAACGCCAAACGCACTCTGGACGGTGACATGCCGATGGCACTCCAGAGTTTCCACAAGAAGCCCCTCCAGAGGGTTACAACGGCCATTACCCTCCTCTGGATCAACACTACAACACGACCCTCCAGCAGTATATGGGCGGCACACTCTGGAGTCTAGAAAATCTGGCCGGGCCTGTGCAGGTTACTCAAATAAAGTGCTCCCTCCAGAGGGCGGGACCTCCAACCCTCCAGAACGCCAAACGCACTCTGGAGGGTGACATGCCGATGGCACTCCAGAGTTTCCACAAGAAGCCCCTCCAGAGGGTTACAACGGCCATTACCCTCCTCCGGATCAACACTACAACACGACCCTCCAGCGGTATATGGGCGGCACACTCTGGAGTCTAGAAAATCTGGCCGGGCCTGTGCAGGTTACTAAAATAAAATGCTCCCTCCAGAGGGCGGGACCTCCAACCCTCCAGAACGCCAAACGCACTCTGGAGGGTGACATGCCGATGGCACTCCAGAGTTTCCACAAGAAGCCCCTCCAGAGGGTTACAACGGCCATTACCCTCCCGCGGATCAACACTACAACACGGCCCTCCAGCGGTATATGGGCGGCACACTCTGGAGGCTAGAAAATCTAGCCGGGCCTGTGCAGGTTACTCAAATAAAATGCTCCCTCCAGAGGGCGGGACATCCAACCCTCCAGAAATTCAACACCCTCCGGAGGGTGGCCACGCCCTCTGGAGGTCAGATGTGTCCCTAGAGGGTTTTTGGGGGGTAGCCGATTGGCCACGTGTGTACCCCGTGAGCTGCCTACATATAGCCCACGGACGACCTACCCACACGTCATGGGCCCCCCACGTGCACTCCAGCACACCCCACGGGCGCCCCACGCACACCTCACGCAGGCCCTGTGCACGCCCCAGTGACACCCCAAGGACGCCCCACGGACACCCTATTAGCGCCCCATGCGGACGCCACTGATACCCCATGAGCACCGCAAGCACACCCGGCGGATGACCCAAGCACACCCCAGGGATACCCCATGGGCGCCCCAAGCACACCGCATGGGCGCTCTAAACACACCCAACGGACGCCCTAAGTACACCCTCGCACGCACACCCCACGCACGCCCCACCCCACGCACACCCCACGGGCTACCCGCGAATACCCCACGGCTACCCCACGGACACTCCACGGACGTTCCAAGCGCGCCGCATGGGTGCCCCATGCAGACCCCACTGACACCTCACGGGCGTCCGAAGCACCCTCCTGGCGGAAGACCCACGCACACCCCGCCCTCGTACCCACGCACACCCGATGGGCAGCACGCGGGCACCCTAAGAAACACTCACGAGCGCCCCACGGACACCCCATGGGCACCCCATAGGCACCCCGCGGACGTCCCATGGGCGCGCCACGGATACCTCACGGACGCACCAGGCACACCCCATCCCATGAGCGCCCCGTGCACACCTCACAGACATTCCGTGGGCACCCAAAGCACACCCCATGGACGCCCCAAGCACACACCCCCCACGTACACCCCAGGCACACCCCACGAACATCCTACGGACACTCCACGGTCGCCCCATGGGCGCCCCATGGACACTCCATGAGCACCCTACGGACACCCCACGGACACCCCACGAACGCCCCAAGTACACCCCATTGGCACCCCATGGGCACCCCAAGCACACCCGACGGACACGCCTTGGGCGCCTCAAGCGCACCCCACAGGCGCCCGAACCATACCCGCATGTGGATCGCCCGTGAGGCATCCGTGGGGTGTCCGTGGGGTTTCCGTGGGGTGTCCGTGGGGTTTCCGTGGGGTGTCCGTCGGCTATCTACGGACAGCCCATGGGGTATCCGTGCGCTGTGCGTGGAGTGTCCGCGGGGTGCCCGTGGAGTGTCCGTAGGGTGCTCGTGGGGTGCCCATGGGAGTATCGATGGGCTGTCATAACATAAGAGGCCCATGGGGTGTCCGTGGGCTGTCTGTGGGGTGTACGTGGGGTGCCGATGAGGTGTCCGCGGGCTGTCCATGGGGTGTCCGCGGTCTGTCCATGGGCTGTCCATGGCATGTCCGTGGGATGTCGGTGGGGTATCCTCAGGGAGTGTACGTGGAGTAACCGTGGGGTGCCCGCAGGTCTCATCTGGGGCGTCCGTGGGGCGTCCGTGGGGTGTCCGTGTGGGGTGTCCGTGATAGTTCATGGGGGTGTCTGTGCGTTGTCCGTGGACTGTCCACGAACAGGCCGTGAGGTTTCCATGGGATATCCGGAGGGTGCGCATGAAGTCTTCGTGGGGTGTCGTAAGGTGGGGATGGGGTGCCCATGGGCGGTCCGTGGGCAGTAAAACCATATATTATAACGAGCAATGGTGTACAGAACCATGAATACAACGGTATACAAAACCATTGTATAACGAACAATGGTAAACAAAACCATCCACACCGAACAATGTTATGGTGCCTTTAGGGGTATACGAAACCATCCATACCGAACAATGGTGTGGTACCTTTGACACTTTTCAGAGCACTTCTCAACGGTGTACAGTGTGTACATGAGACGATTGCTTGCAAGCTTTGGTGCACAAAAACTGAAGAAAAATAGTTCGCTGAACAACACTTTTGCCAAAGAAGAACGTGCATGCAGAGTATGTAACGGACGGAACGAACGATTGGATTGATCAACGATTATAAAACGAAACAAAAATCTGCATGACTTGACGACGGTGTGGTTGTAACGTTAACGATGCAGTGTAACGGACTGCGGGTGCACGGTAAACGATACGACGGCATGTTTCTCGATCGAAAAAGGCATAATCGACTACACAAGCGAGAACATGCCCGCGATTCAGCGAACGATATTGAGACCGACATACAACCAATTGATAGTAGATAAACTTTCTATATACAGTTTACGGCCTGTATAAAAGACGTTCTGACAGTCATCGACGGTTGACTGCGGACAAAGCACACACGATGATGCAGTAAAGCAAGCGGGGATTGATAATGTGCCCGATGAGGATGCATGACTTAGGAGTGTGCAGCTCACGCGCTCGACTGCCTGTCCTCAGTTAAAACCCAACGGAACGATTCCGACACTGGAGAATACATTGTCCATGTTTCCAGGAATCCCTATTAATAGTGCCTCGCACAAAGAGGCAGTTGGAAAACACACGGCGTACCTTCCACCCAAAACGATTAAGAAAAACAGCGTTCATTTACTTGAATAACCACACACAACTGTATATTTCAACTATATGAAACACTCTACGCCGCTACAGTAGTAAAATAATCCAACAATGACCCACAAGCGTATTCTCTTGGTATATGCACACCCTTGCGTAGCTACTTTGGTTGAACGCTTTCCGCCACCTGTACGTCTCAAACTCCACAGCAAATTACCACAAAATAAAATGCTATCGTTTCGCGTGAGGCATATCCACACGAAGTAACGAAACACAATCCACACTAACCGGGATATCAACTGTGTACCGGGACACTGGCTGTTGGATTACAGCACAAATATGTCTGACGATGACTTTAGTAGTGGTGGGCACTACTCCACGGACAGTAATTCCCAAGCAATCACCTGATCGGGATACTTCATGAGGGTTGCGACTTATGGGTTAAATCATCCACCAATTAACGAACGAAATCCAGCGTTGGATAAAAAAGGTATTGGTGGGTGGTAAAACGATTTTGATAATCAGTAAGTACTCCCAGGGGTTATAGCATTTAACGGTACGATGACATTGGGGCTTGTGTCAGGACAACCGAGCAATGATGTTTCGTTTGCTCTTGACACGATCAGACGCGCGCGGATCTTCAGCTAGCGCTAAACGCGCGAATCTTTCTCGTGGCATTGAGGCGCTACGGTTTCACTCCTGTGATGCCTAACGATAAACGAGTTTAACGACAAACTATATTGAAATTTAGTCAGTGAGGCTCTATCTCAAGCCCACGTTTGTGACTTGCACGGTTTTTAATAACAAACGGACCGATGTGCACGGTGAGCACTGAGCCGTCAAGATCGGACACTAGTAGTGTTACAAAACAGAAACAGTCAAGCGCCATATACTTTTGGTGCAGAACTCAACTCGTCATAAAGGTACGCCTTAGTACGGCCTCAACGAGAAGGGGTAATTCCGCTTTTTTGTCCCGCCGTCGACGCCAAATGAAGGAAGGATCACCGGTTCGACTCGACATCTATGGAACTTTCCCTTTCTTAGAGAGAAGCGTGTAGGACACGCCAGGTTTTGGTAGAGGGTCGGTACGGACGATCCCACGAAACGACCATCAACGATGATGGAGAGGAAGAGTGCGTGTGCGAGGCACTGGCCTTGCACTCCAATCTGCGGTCATGGACTTGTCACGGGACAATGTCACTACCAACGGTAACAACTAGTCCAGGAACTCGGGTGACCACAGTCGTACAATGAGATACGGATATCCACGGCCTCGGCGAATGGTGGGACCTTCGCGGGACATTACCCATGCGACGGTTCGGTCGAGAACCTGGAACCCACATATACATCTTCAATCTCCTATAAAACTATTGACGATAGTCTTTGATCGCTGAGAGAGCGCCATTCGGAAGATTAACTCAATCTAAAACCCACAAAAAAAAAGCGAACAACCGCCAGAAAACTATGGCAAGAAGTCGAGACTCCGCTCGCTTGACCGGTGGATCCCCCCGGGCAGGTAGCGCAGACTCCCCCCCGCGCGCACGCGCGCAGCGTGGGCGGACTATACCTGATTATGTTGAAATTGATGACCCGTGCATGCATTCGCGTCGAAACTATTCCATTGATGACGGGGTCGAGAAAACAATGAGACGGGCGCGTTGTATATTAGCTGGTGGTGCTGGAGAAGGGAGGGGTAATCGGGTGTATTGTGTGCGCGCATTACCGGGGGTATAACTCCCCATGCACAATACAATCATTGGCTTTCAAAGAATCGTGGCTGATGAAGAGAGTGAAAAAGGGGGGGGGCAAACACGCTCGATGGACCATTTTTTCTACAACTGACATCGGCATAATGATATTGTGTACGTATTTCAACTGGGCCGAGGACGGTGGGTACCATTGACGTTTGCCACAGGTGGACCTGACCGCCTGCCAAAAGTAGCTGGACTGCGTGTTCACGAGCGACATCAACGTGTGCGACGACGTGCCCTCTAGAGCCGGCAACATAAACGGCGCGAAGCCGACAAACCCGCTACGTGGTCCCGCTCACCAGGTCGACGGCGCCGACACAGGTACCAAATCACCCCATCACCCCCACTCTCACCGCCACCTTGCCCTCGAGATGACAACGACCGCAAGACAGGTGCTAGCTCCTTGATTAAAGGAGGATTACAAAGGTTTACATGCAGATTGAAGCACTACGTACAGTATTTCTGTACAGCGAATCGTCGACGCGACACTGCATGCATACATAACCAAGCTACGAGTACATGTGATGAAGGGTCCCTCTGGTGGACTCGCCAGGGTAGCATTGGTCTCTCGAGCGTATCTCTTCCAACCGTCGATGAGTTCGTTCGAACCCAACCGTTGCTCTTGCCGGTTCAAGTGCTACCGCTAGTTTGACAACGTCACTCTGATCCCGCGTGTTTTCGTTTTACGTCCGTCTGTTTGGTCTTCTTCGCTTGAATCCGGGGACGTGTCCGGCCTATGATTGGGGAATATGACGGCTCTGCAGCGACAACGTGTTCATCACCACGCCCAACGGTGTCCTCTCTGAGGAGTTGGCAAGGTCTCACTTGGGTGAAAGTACTCATGTTTTACTGTGTATGTTTGAAGTGTGCAATATACTGTAATTACTCTAAACGCGTCGGTGGTTTGCCGTGTGCGTGCTGGTGATGGACGTAATGTACTGCTGTGCCAAGACATGCACTTTGCTAAACTTGTTTCCCGACAATAAGCTGCCCCCCTTCAACCCCTTTTCCCGATGTGCTGTGCTATGTGCCCGTAACAAGCCGCCCAACAGGAAGAGGTCTACTGGATGAACCTTAGCTGGGGATGTGCCTTTCTTCCAATTCGCCACGGACGAAAGACACCAAACTTGCCGCAGGTGCACAGCACATCGACAGCACCGCAGTAGAACGCTCGCTGGGTAGATGCCGTAGTACTCAGAGACACCGATGCAGACATTTGGACGGTCACAGTCCCGCCCCGATGATGTCTCTATATGCTTGGCTTACGTCAATTTCATGGAACCTTCCCACGACAGCAGGAATACTGTAGAGCCCATGTACATTCGGCATAATTATCCACCTTGACCCGTGCGCCTTGATTTTTCTTCCGACCGAAATGTCCCTCGAAAACCACGAGCAGAAAAACTGCTGGAACTACCGGGCTTCACAGGGCTCACCATCTCCAGGTCCGAGCGCGGAAGCATCGACCCGGTCACGGATCTGTTCCGGACGGACTGCCCCGGTGGAACCGCCGGGCCCGTAGTGTCTCAGTTCTTTATCTCGGACTTCGAGATCGACTCCATCGTGGTGGAGCCCAAGCAGGTCACCCTGGTCCCCGGCATGGACTACATGACGGCCTTCTAGTCGTGTCTCGGCGTACAGGTAGGCCTCAAAATGCGCTTGGTGTTCCATTTGCTATAGCTAACTCGAGGAACGGCGTATGTGTGGAAAGGTGTGGTTGGTGGTATACTCCTTCCACGTTATACTATTACTACCGTACATTACCATAGTTGTGAAATGTTGAACAGATGGTACGGTTCAATTTGAGTGCAGCAGCATCGTGCAAATCTTTGGGGGTATGCACTGAAAGTTCACGATGTTAATTCGATACAAAAACCTTCCGAGACATAGGTACACCATCTCAGAACCCTGCCTTTCTCGCCGTTGTCTGTCGGAGATTGGTGCTTTATCTTGATGTGTCCTTTGGCATGTACGTGTGCTACTCACTCCGGTCGTTCCACTGCCTTTTTCAGTCCCTTTGTTTACTCAATTTTCGATGTATTGCGATGCGCGACGGCGGGATGCAGGGCAACACGCCAAACATGCCCACCGCTGAGGTAAACATGTAAAATGTGTTTTTTCCGGAACCATAGTGATGTACTTCACTCGTGCATAATGGATTTATCCTTTACCTCGGACCCTCCTGATCGAGACTTTTCGCACAGCCTTCGCAAGTGGGGCAAGCTCAGTCGCCACTTACCTGGACTAAACCCCTCACACCATGCAGGCGTCGGTCCCAGGCAATTATCTACCGCGACTACACTTGATTGACTTGTTTGCGTGCGATGTATCTCGACATATGGCGTGCCCTCTCTCTTGAAACAGAACGGATACTCCAACGTGGAGACCGAATCCGTCGACCCTGCCAATCCTCTCTTCATCTGCAACGGCCGAGACCTGATCACCATCTCCTTCCTGGACTTCCTCTACACGGAGGCCTTCCGAGCCGCTCTTATCCTGTTCAAGCAAATTTGGTAGGCCGTTCCGGCGGGCCCTACACCACCTCCGAGAGTCAGATGGGCTTCACTACCTTCGGCGAGTCGCACATCCTCCACAACATGGCGGCGGCCAGCTCTTCCACGCGGATGCGTGGTACGCAAAGGTGCGCTTGTTTATTGTCACTCCCCGCGCGTCCCGTTATCGGTGGTACATGTGAAAGTTTTTTATCGCAGAGGCGGCTATACCTCGCGCGTGTTTATCGCGGCTCGATTCAATCTCACGAAACTGTGACCGTTTGTGGTTGCAAGAGGTCATCATCGGATAGACGTATGGAGTATCTACTCCTTAGAGTCTGTGAGTTCCTGAGTATGAGACGTTCTAGTCACTACTTGGTAGAGCGGTACACGGTTTAAGAGCTTTTATATAGGACTGGCTGGGTATTGGACTGTACCGCCAGAGACGATAACTGCTACTGTTGTACCTAACATAAGAGTGGAAACGCGGTTCAGACTGAAGCGCAACGTCGCTGAGGCAATGAACAGCTCCTGCCACCACCTTTACCAAGTATTCCACAACTGTAAACTCAGATAGCTCCCAAATTAATTTACAGCACACTGCCGGAGATGGTGTCGACCCACCTCCTCCGTCTTCCAACCCCCCCCGCCCCCGCCCCCGCCCCCTCCCCATCCCCGATATATGCATGTTTTCTTCTGAACCACCCGACAGTGGTGGTAAAATCACTGCGTGCTGAGGTCTGAGGCGTGCGGTACCCTGGTACACAACATGCTCTCTGGCACTGTTGCTACCCCGCTGCCTGACTCCATCCTGGGAGGGGGGTCATTCTGAAACCGAATGTAGGTCTTGGTTGTCACTCGTTTCTGTTTTGGTTTTGGCACTTGCCAACCGAACTCTGATACTAACCCTAACACCGGCCACCAACACTCCGATCGCCAAACATGCACGTATTGAGGTAACAGTCTCACAGGGAACAGCACCGCAACGTCTTTTTGTTGTGGCTGATCTACGGCAAACGAATTGTACTTCGTTTAATACATACGTCTCTTATCGGCAGAGTAAAATACCGACACTGAGCCCGAATCATATCTACGATGTGAAATATCCTACAGTAGTTTTGATGGATGCATGATCATCTGTTACACCAGAACACATGTAGACGGGCACACCCCTGTCTGTCTCCACGGAGATCGAAAGGGGGACAAGACACTCCTGCCAGACACGCTGTACAAGCGCGCTACACGCCCTGTGTATAAGAAAGTGTCATTCGCAACGTCAGACTCGTCATACGACCGCCACGAAAGGCTTCTATACCTGAGGCAGCCAAGCCAATCGGCAATGCAAGGTGCATGAGCGATCCACTAACCACTGAGTCACAGAATCATGAAACGGTGGATTTCCATACAAGAATTTCTTGTCGATCCAGTAAAGCTCTTGCCAGTAAAGCCCTTGAAGATTCATACTTATTCAAAGTATACTTTCGAGACGCAGTCCCACGACTCATTGATCGCTTTGTTTATGCACTGTTTTTTCTTCGTCGTGTTTTGCGATTGACAAACACTGCATATTGTCGGGTGGCACACAACGCATACTGTTTATTTCTCAAGGGTACATAAATAAATATGGATTATGTTGTCAACCAACCGAATTCACTTTTTCATTGTCATGGAATCTATCAACGCATGCGCTCTACCGACGGAAGGGTTTAGTCTTGATAGAAGGCATGGAGGACGGAAAGAGGGGGTCGCCCTCGAATATCTCTTGCCTGATGTGCATAGCTGCGCGTGTAGAACAGAGGTACACGAGCAGACGGCACGACATTGCCCGCTGACGATTGATAGACCCAGACTAGGTCTACAGTTGTGATTTCTACCGTCCACCCGTTGCACATTGTCGGGTGGTAATCATAATAAGGATACTCATTGAAAACCTCTGTATATATCTAGCAGTATGTGTACGCGTTGTTTTTTCTCCGTATTTACATGGTCACAACCTAACCGCGGACCGGGTGTACGCGCAGTTTTCTTACTTTATGTTTAGTCGTCACGTTTACTCAAGGATGTACTTCATTCACCAAAATATGTTTGTGTACTGTTGATTGGCTTCCATGGTGGTTTGTGGGTAATTTTCATGACAGCACGATGGCAGCACCATGTTAGCACCATGGGATGACGTCGAAGGCATGCTGTTTTTCATGGAAGCACCGCATGCAGCCCTCATGGGTGGCCCGCGGAAGCATCGGAGAGGCATTACAATTTTTAAAGGAAACACCACGGAAGCACAATGGGGACACCATGCGGACACCATGGAGACACCGCGGAATCACCATGGGGACACCCCGAGGACACCATGGAAGCACGACAGGGGTACCATTGCTTCATCACGGAAGCGCTACGGGGACAGAATGGGAGGAACATGTCATGGTGCTTCTATGGTGACTCTCCATGGTCCCTCGATGGTCCTTCAGTGGTGCCTTCATGGTGCTTGTATTGTACCTTCATGGTGTTTCCATGGTGCCCCCATGGTATCATCGTGGTGTCCCCATGGTGCCTCTATGGCGCTCCCATGGTGACTCCATGGTGACTCCGTGGTCCTCCCGTGGTACCTCCGCGGTCCTTCAATGGTGCCTCCAGAATGTTTCCGTGGTGTCCTCGTGGTACCCCCGTGGTGCCTCCATGGAGCCTTCGTATACCGTCTGGATGGTGCTTCCGTGGTGTCTCCGTGGGGTCTCCATGGTGCTTCCGTGGAGACATCATGGTGCTTCCATGGCGTCCCCATCGGGTGATTCCGTGGTGTCCCCGTCGTGTCCAAATGGTGTCCCCATGGCAACTATATCGTGCTTTCCATGGTGTACACATGGCACCTTTCCGTGTTGTCTCGACTCCATGGTGCCTCCACGGTGCTTCGATGGCGACACCATGGTGAATTCGTGTGTTCGTTTATAAAAGTTGAACAACTGAGCTACTCAATAGCTCAGCGGTTTGACCTTTGTACACGAACGCCGTGGTACCCCCATGATTCTTCCATGGCGTCGGCATGTGGCCCACGATGCCACCTCCATCGTACTCCCCTGGTGTCCCCATGGTGTCCCCAAGGTGTCCCCATTGTAATCCTATCGCGCTTCTGCGGTGCCCACAGGGCGCCTTTCCGTGCTGTCCCCATGATGGCCTCATGGTGCCTAAATGGTGTCTCCATGGTGCACAAGCGTTGCCTCTGTGGTGCCTCCATGGTGCTTCGATGGTGACTCCATGGTGCCTCCATACTTCTTCCGTGGTGTCTCATGGTGTCGTCATAGTGTCGCGATGGTTTCCCCATGGTGGCACGACGGTGGCACGATATGGCCCCCATAGTGCCCCCATGATGCTCCCGTGGTGCCTCCGTGGTGTCTCATTGGTGCCTTCGTGGTGCTTCCGTAGGGAAAACCATGGTGCTTCCGTGGTCCCGCCATGGTGTCCTTATGGTGCCTCCGGGGTGCTTGCGGCGACATCCTGGCAGTCCTGTCGTGCTTCAATCATGTTCTCATGGTGTCCCCGTGGCGCCTTTCCGTGCCGTTCCCTTGGTGATGTTGGTGCCTCCATGGTGCTCCCGTGCTGCCTTCGTGGTGCTTCAATGTTGAGTCCATGGTGTCTCTGTGGTGCGACCGTGGTGCCTCCAAGGTATATACGCGATGCCTCCATGGTGTGGGGTCTCCATCGTGCCTTCTTGGTGCTTCCGTGGTGCCTCTATGGTCCCTTCAGGGTGCTTCCATGGAGAATAGCATGCCTCCGTTGTCCTCCCATATGGTGCTGCCTTGGACATTACCTACAAAACAAAATGAAAATAATAGTACTCATAGATTTCATGTAGGTCACTGCACGAGGGGCGACCTGCCGGGATCCTCCGGAGGGAGCTGCACAGTCTTCCACATTGTTTGGTTTGTGAGTCCACTCCCATGGAAAATTTGTGGTTACTTCCATGGAAATAGATGGAAGTAGAGGTGGCATTAGAAGGAAGCTTCCATGGAAGTAGATTCCGTGGAAGTACTGTAGATCTACTCCCCTCAACTGTACTTCCATCTACTTCCACATGGAACCGTCCATCTACTTCCTTTGAATGTTCCATCTACTCCCGTCTATTTCCATTTACTTCCATGGAAGCTTCCATCTATTGTACTTTTATCTTATTTGAAAGTGCCATGGAAGCAACCAACTACTTCCATCTGCTTCCATCTACTGCCCACTCGGGCATGATTCCACCCGGACCTGATCCCACCTTGATCCAATACTATTTGGTACCCTGCTCTGCTCCAACCCACAAGCTGTAGAAAATCAAACCAGCACTCCGCAGCCGGAGGCCCACCGGCCACCCTGATCTCATCCATACGCCACGTAGTCAAAATAGACGGGCGTACATTGATCTAAACGAACAAGTATATATGGAAGTGCAGATGGAAGTCGGTGGATTTCGATAGGAAGCTCGTCGAAGTCAATGGAAGTCGGTGGAAGTCCATGGAATAAAACATGCACGGAAGCTGCTGCAAGCGGAAGTTGATGGAAATCGGTGTTCCGGGACGTTTCGGTAAATTATGGAAAATTATAGACGTCGATGGAAACAAGCTCGTGGAAGCAAAGGAACTCGATGAGCTCTTATGGGAGCTGCTGGAAGTATATGAAACTCGTGGAAGAAGGTGGGAGCATATAAGGATATAAGGGGTATGTGAAAGTTATTGGAAGCTTCCACGGAATATGGTCAGCGGATGTTTCAGTTGATGGAAGTAATTGGAAGCCTCCACTCCCACCAACAGCGGAATATTTCATCCATTTCCGTGGAAGCTTCCACCAACTTGCAGGGAAGTAATATCCACTTCCGTCTTGTGTTCATGGAAGCCTCCGCATACTTCCGTGGAAGTAAATATACTTCCATGAAGCTTCCACGAAATCCCATGGAAATAAATCTACTTCATAGCAGCTTCCACGGACTCCTATGGAAGTAGACCTACTTCCATGGAAGCTTCCACCAACTTCCTTGGGATGGAACAACTTCCATGGGAGTTTCCACGGAAGTATATCGAAGCATTGAAATAATGTGGTCGACCCCTCGTGCGGCGCCATTTCAGCGGGTTCTTGTCTCACGTCCGCAAACATCAGCTCTCTAGCAGCCACCCGCTTCACGAAACGTTGTACACCAGTAGCACACGCGCTACCTGCCGACGCAACGGGTTTAAGCATCCACTCTGTGGAAACATAGCTCTTTGCATTCGAAGGACCTGAACCATGTGTGTGGACACTGTACCCGCCGGTCAAGACGCCGACCCCCGGAAACACCGCTTCCCGATCGTTGGGACGGTTTGAGCACATACATACATGGGGACCAAAGATAGAAGCCACTAGTCGCAGATGCTGTGCCCGGCGGTCGAAAACGTGTGAAGACATACCGGATACACGACAACTTAAAAGTTATCAGATACCTACCGGTATTCCGGTATATACATCAGTACCAGCGGCACGAGTCATGGGGACGTCGTGCTACAACCGGCATAGCCACCGTAATATGAAGTATCCGGATGGTTGTACTCTCGCAGCGGCAAGGAGGCATGAAGGCAGCGGCGTCTCACTATATCATTCGTCATTTCCCGTTCGCCCATCCGTTTCGAAATTGTGCATCTTCATCGACTGCATTGCACGCGGCGCCAGCGGTTTGGTGATACAGTTCCATACATAGCCACACACCTCTTGGCTAAATTACTCGCTTCTGTTTTCAAAAGCCGGAACTACAGCACCAGTGACCATGTGTAAAGCGCTGCCTAGCTCACGACGATACCAATGTCACTTGGAACGCCACCCGCGTTTTATCTACCAGTTTGCGCACATCAACATCCACTCCGCCCCTGCCCCGCGGTCGCGAATTGTGTTATCCCCACCGCAGAGGCATTGCACTTTCCTGTGAATATGCCTCGAGGCAACCAACACGGCAATGCATATTCCATTACCTGACCCCACGACGAGTGGACGGGGGCCCCTACCGCCGCAAGATGGGCCACCAAACCCCTCCCTCCGGACATTTCAATATCAACAGTGCACAACGTAAACGCTCAGCGACGAGAGAACGGCCAGGGTGGACCACGTCCCGGATGCATAGGACACAATGGCATGGTGTCAATCGCCGTAACGTTCTGTGAAAACGTCAGGTTTCTGCGGGACCTTGGCACGCCGTCCATTGCTCCGAGCGCTGAAGTGCTGTTGGTATATTTTTACCCCGACGACACGATCAGCGTAGCCTAGCAACACTAGTATGCAGGATCGAGAGCTGATGTAACCTTTTCCACCTTGGCTAAATTTAACCACTACTACTGTAGGTTGATCCTGTTTACTTTGTCGGGGCCTTGCACAGGGGGAGGGGGGGTCCACCTGAGGCTATGGCTGGCGCCGAACTGATATGCGGTGCGAAACTGCGTCGTGGCAGAACCGATCCTGAAGCTAGAGTACAGCCGCACTCTATCAACTCCAAAGGAACTGTCGTTTTTCGAAGGCGTTTTCGGCGTGCGACGACACGGGTGAAGGGACTCCATTTCCCCCCCCCCTACCTATACAAGGCCCCCACAACGTGATGTAAACTAGCATAAAGATGACGGTCGTGGAATGGGGCAAACCTTGAACAAGATTAACGTAGCACGGAATGCAAGATGACTGCTCGTGTGTATTCATTTTGTTGGTGCGGGGGATTACCCTGAGAGGATCAAGGCAACACAAAACCTGGGTTAGATGGTGCGTATGTACTCATGTTTTGGTGTGAGTATAGTCGAAATACGACAGCAATGAGGCAATGCAAACGGGTGAAGTGGTGTGTCAAGGTCCGGTTATCTCCCGACGTTGCACGGCCGCTGTGGCGAGTGCAGTAGTGACTTGGTAAGACGTTCCACAAGGTCGGCGGACACTCGGACTCCGTCAATCCTGAGCGTTCCTGGCGTTTAGCATACATTGTGGCATTTTGTGCGCTGACAAGGCGTTTGTCAGAGGACGGAGCCCGGTGACCCACCTTGTGGCAGGGGGGGGGGGGGTATACTCATTATCACGCATGGCCATGGCCGTATGACCATAGACCCTCGCATCCCTACAATGCCGGGACGGAGCACGTCGGGTTTTCACCGACCAGGCAGACATTGCTTGCACCAAGCGCGAAGCGCCTTGAGGTGTTGGGCGAGTCGCATGAAGGGTGAGCTGCATCCTACTAGAACCGCTTTTGAGGCGGATTTTCTTGCTTATGGATGACAGCGTCGACGAATTTATTTAATCTCTGGTGTGGCCAATTCCGGAGACAGCAATGGGTTTACTATGTAACTGCCTCGTAGGTTCCTTACCATGTACACACTACGTGATACGATCATCCCCCTTGTGCGGAGTGAAGGTTCTCCTCGCACCAAAATATCTAACTCGACCGCCAGCCGCGGTAACCTCAAAAACACAAAAAAAAACGGTGCCCTGGCTGTCTAGCTCACACAGTGAGAGGCCTGTTTTACAGCGTCATCGCCAACCGACGCCAACCGACGCCAATCCAACCTATATACACCAGGTAATTAATGTACGGGGGGGGGGGGTGGTTCTTCCAAGGATATGTGCGATCTAAGAGCAAGCCTCTCCCAGCGTGTTTGCCGTGACATACATTTTCCTCTACCGAAATGTCAGAGTGTCAAGCTACAGAAACTACGTTCGCTACCAGATCAACACACCATACAGTTCCTTCTTTTTCTGTGTTTTCGTAATCCAACACAGATTTATTGGTCAGCTTTGAGTCCAAAGCCAATTGTTGACGCTCGGCTGTGCAAGACGAAGCTCTTTCTCGTTAAGCCTAAAGGTTTGATCCTTTTTAGCGGTGGCCCTTGCATCCCGTACAGCTTTCACCGGAATCCAAGCCGTGTGGTCACTAAGCGCCACTGCACTAGGCTCGTACGGCCAAGCCGCCGGCACAGTTTCCTGCAGGAGTTTTCCCCCGAAACTCACCACGTATGGATAAGGAGGGAGGTACGCCGTATGGCCACCACGTCCCTTCGTCCCGTCTCGAACGTAGGAGATCTGGAGGTGTTTGCTTGTTGTCGAACGGACGTTTGCTCTTCACGACCAGATGCAGTTCAACTGCAAACATCAGGTTGTTTGTCAGGTGGTTGCTCGTGATTAAACACGTGTTTGCCCCCGTGATCAAATGCAACTTCGTGCGTTGCTTGTGATCATGCTGCAGATGTCTGCTCGCGATCAAATGCACGTTTCCCCATGATTGTTTTAGCTTTTGCGATCAAGCTATTAATAGAAGCGTTTGCTCACGATCAAACGCGGGTTTGCCTGTGATCAAAGGCAACTTCATGTACTTGCTTCAGGATCCAGCCGGAGGTGTTTGTTCGCGACAAAACGCATGCCTGATCGCCATCAGATACAGCTTAGTGCTTGCCTCTGATCACGATGTAAGTGTTTGGTCGTGATCCATAGCATATTTTCCTGCGATCAAAAATGCAATCCACGTCTGTTTTCGATAAAGTTGGAGATGCATTTATTAAGGCGGCAACAAGCCGAGGTGGGCCTACCCCAGCTATCGCCGAGATATTTAGCCATCGGCGCATCGACAGTGTGACGGTGAGCAAGCACGTGTCGACTTGCTGCCAGGTAGATGGCAAGGTGGATACCACCCATGAGCACTCGGCTGTCTGAATCGGGTACTGTATCTACCCATTGCAGGCTCTTCCCCTCTTAAAATGTCTGATGCTGATATTTCCTTCAATAGTGTTCTTGTTCTTTGACTTTCGTCTTGTTTACGTTGCGTTTGTGGGTGTGTCAATTTTCCTGCAGACACCAGACGCATGGGGTTCTTCGCACTTAATCGTAAACTTTGTTGTTCTGATTAATTCTTCTCTGCTGCCTGTCCGGCGCGTTCCGAGCCATGAGGATTCCCAACGGCGACGCAACGCGAGTGAAGGATGACGCCTTTGGATAGCCCTACCATGTGCGGCGCGGCACGTTTGACGCCCGCGATAATTATTTGTCACAGTAGCGAGCGAAGTAGCGAGCGAATGCGCTCCTGCCCCCTCCCTCCCACTGAGTACTCGTAGTGAAGCTACGGCGGACGCCATAACGTGTTTGACACGTTGCCGCCGACCTGCAGTACACCGGAAAGTAGTTAGTTAGTGGTAGTAGTAGTAGTAAAGCATAACGTGGTGAAGTAACGTGTCATTTCTGCTTACATTCTCCGCGAAGACAACTTCCACTTGTTGTTGATAGTGTGCCTTCATTCCAAACGTGTACAAGTGCACACCCCTCCATACGGGTCGCACCCACCGCCGAGTGACACCGCCCGTCCCCCGCTCACACTACACATACAGCCATCAATTTGCACATATATGCAACCATCCAGCGCGTGTTCTTGTTGTATTACACACTAAATGACAACGGGCATGCGTTGATGGACCCCACTCTCCCCGCTATGCAACGTCGCGACAAGGTAAACACAACACCACTATAATGCACCGAACAGTAAGGACCATTTTTATTCGTTTCGAATAAGCTAAGAATCATTAAATTTCGGGACGGAGCGGCACGAAGTAACAGTTGCATCAGTGTAAAAAAATGGAGTCGCTATGTTACATCGTTGGAAAGGTTAAGAACCATTCGCAGCACAGCAGGATACTCCCAGCAGACTCACTGATGATGATGCCGAAGCCGTGGGATGCTGTGAGCGCAACAGGGGACATTGGCAACGAGAGAGCGCCCCGCTCCCGTGCAGAAGCTTTGGACCGGTGGCGGGTGATGCCTTGACAATATCATGGGGCAACATGAAAACGGTGTGACGAAATCCAGTAATCCTGACGACGCAAGCGCGGACATTGCGACGATTCACGCCTCCAACAGGTATTCCATGGGGCCGTCGAGCACTCGGGCGTTGACATCCCTTGGCCCCCTCCATATATATGTCTGGGTTCAGTGTGCGCAATCGCTTGTGGGGTTCTGAAAGGTTTGCCCAATGTACGATCTCGCTCGCGCGATTGCGGCAAAGCGGGGGTCGTCCACCCGTGTAATTACCCCCCCCAGCAACTCACCCTTCATGCGCCTCGCCAAACACCTCACGGGGCTTCATGCTTGGTGCAAGCAATGAATGTCTTCCTGCTCGGTGAAAAACCGACAGGCTCCGTCCCGGCATTGTAGGGATGCGCGGGTCTATGGTCGTACGACTACGGCCATGCATGATATCGAGTACACCCCGCCCCTCTCCCCCTATTCTAGATATAGCTTGGGTTTTCATCGGTTGTCAAAAAGGACACACTGTGAAATATGTCGCTCACTACGTGAGCTAGATGACCAGACTACACACACCGTTTTTTTTTGTTTAGCGATAGCCGCAGCTGGCGGTCAAGTTAGGTCATTTGTGAGGGGTGGAAAACCTTTACTCCGCACAAGGGGAATGATCGTATCAAGTACCTGGTAGCACCCACGAGGCAGTTACATATTAAGCCCATTGCTGTCTCTGGAAATGGCTGCACTGGAAAACAAATCAATTAATTCGACGCTGTCATCCATGTGAAAAAAAGTCAGTCTCACAAGCAGTTCTTGGTAGGATGCAGCTCTCACCCTTCATACAACTCGCCGAATACCTCACGTCGCTTCGCGCTAAGTGGTTAACGAGGTCTGCCTAGTCGGTGAAAACCCGACGTGGTCCGTCCAGGCATAGTAGGGATGCGAGGGTCTACAGTAATACGACTATAGCGATGCATGATGCTGACTACCCCCCCCCCCCCCCGATCCCCCCCGACCTATCATATACTACTCCCCTCCATATATATAACGGTGGCATTTTACTATCAGATGCGCCCACTCGTGACACAGGAGGTGGTGAGTCTGCGGGCACTTTCTATAAAAACAATAGGATATACATGTATATACGGAGTTTACACAGCAGAGACAGGGTTGATGTGTGAATCCCGGCAGCGTGACACCCTCATGGTGAGCGAACCGTGGTTTGATTCTGGAACTTTTGCTCATCAACTCTAAAAAAAGCTTGCTGCCTAGTGCATGCAGTAGAAGCGCGAATACTGAGATGCTTCTCTCAAGCAGAAACATGAACCCACATGTAGAACCACAGTAGTGGGGACACACATGTATGTGTGTGCTGGTGCGTTGGTTACACAGGAGGCGGCGGGGGGCAGGTATATATGTTCGTGTTCTCCTGTTGTTCGTATTCCGTACGTTTACCATCGCATTCTTAACTAACTGTATAGTTACGACGTATTACCTCTGTCTCGCAGTTGGTGACCACGTGACCACACACACGCAGCATGTATCACTGCTGTAAAAAGATGAATCAGCACGGACTCTGCATGTATGTCCTGGGTTGGTGTCGATGAGTACTATTGATACTTTGTATGATACGTATGAACACGCAACATAACCTATGACATTCACGAAAACCGTAAATCCTCGCCTCAGTCCTATCCGTGTTGCATGTTCCTGTTTTCTCACTACAGTAACAACCTCGAAGTGCACGTGGCACTCACTCGTGCACAAGATTTTCTCCGAGTGTGACTGCTGGGGCTGTTGGTGGTGCGTAGGAACGTAGAGCGTTGAGCGTACGTGAGGAGCATGAGGAGCATAGTGTTTTGCTGCTGTACGTACGAGTATCACTGGCATGTCGTATCAGCAACGAGGGTGGAGACCGGCCCTTTGGGACGCGTCAAGGCCCCTACTATCCTTATTATACTGATTTCAGTAAAAGGAGCGGTCAGTCAAGGGGTCTCAAGGGGTTAATCGCGGTCTCACCGGAATGTAGGAATGCGATCTGATTGGCGAACCATCGGGCTCCTCGCCAATGTACGTATATTTTGAGCAATCCCCATTTCCCTATATCAAAACGCCTTCTCAAAGATATCATTTTCGTCCCACACTCTGCAATCAAAGGGTCTCGTGCTCTTGGCAACAAAAGCGAGCGTGGAGGCCATCTTCGCATAGCACACACTAGAGCCCTCTGGGTATAGGACGGCCTGGCTTCGCCGTCGGTACCCTCGCCTCTCGGCGTGAACGGAAACCTGCTGCTGTAGACGCGGGAACCCCTGCGCCTGCAGGAACAAAGGCAGGCCTTTGCCTTTTCGGGCTGCAGCTGCAGCAACGCGAAACCGCTTGTGCGATACAGAAGACGCGATGCATAGACGTGGGCGTGGAGGCGCCTCCTTGCTGTTTGCTGCGGCACAGCTGGTCGGGCAAGGCTCAGGTGAGAAGCCTAAGCGCCAGATGCGTGCTTTACGTTTTGCTCTGGGGTTGGCTGACTCTCGGGGGTGTGCACACAACAAGAATTCAAAGGCTGCAGGAGCAGCAGCGCAATTTCCGAGTCTTGGCTTGCATACAAAGATGCGGGCACAAGCAAGCAAGCAAGTGTCGAGGGTACTTGGTTACCCTGTGCTATCGCCTGTTACGATCCTAGTGTGCCCATTGCCTGCAATGCATTGCAAGACGGTGTCCATCACTCCTCGCGATGGCCGTCCGCTTTGCACCCGAGGGTTGGGGCCTGAGGACACTTGCATGTCTGCACCACACAAGGGCCGTGTGCCCATGCGGCCTCGTTTTTTTTTCCCGTTTTTCTCTATTCAAAGCTCTGTTTCTCCTTCATTCAGCATTTGAAACGCAACAACAGACATTTTGGAGTTGAGAGAGTCAACTTGAGACTTGAGATGTGAGTGTTCGTCTCTGCTGCTGTGGACCCTACATCCATCCTTCCTTCCTCCGTTCGCTCAGAGCGATATGTGGCATCTTCTCGGCCATGCCCCTTCCGACCAGCCTTTTGGTTCCGTCCTGGCCCACGTTGCGTCCATGCCGAGACCTTTCTCATAGCTGTCATGGCTATACTCACGCTCTCGGCAAAGCGCGTACGTACATCGGACATACAGCAGTACATCAGCAGATAGACAAAGTATGAACAGGTTGAACTCTGATAAACCTTGTGAAACGGCTACTCTGCTGTCAAACGCCAATCTACTCGTTGTGTATATGCGTGCGTTCGTTTCGTCGTTTCACACGGCGACACGCACGGCCGACAACTTGGTTCGGGGGTGCCTTGGTTTTGGTACCAAAAGTATCATACCAACAACCAGTGCAGGGGAAACTGATCGATATTACTATATTTCGAGTAGACAAGAGTTGATTGTTTTTCAAGTGTCCGTTTGCTATTTGATGACACCTATTATTAGTAATAGAGTGGCCTGCCACAAGACGTCGAACAATAGCAAAACCGCGAGGCTCCTAATTGTGTGGACGCAAGCGACAAGCGGCCAGCAGACCTGTGCATCTGGCTTGCAGCAGCTGCTGCTGCTGATGATGATGCTGGTGCTTTGTCTAAGGTTGCAAGCTGCAGCTGCCTAGATCAGAGATACCAGGTATGATGAAGAGGTGGCAGGTGCGGTGTGTACAGGTGGCACCGCCGTTGAGACCATGATATGCCCAGGCAGAAAGAAAGAACATAAAGAGTGGCACAGCAGCAGCAGCAACACAGCAAGAATTCCAGAATTATTTCCACTCGCAAGCTTTGTTCCATATCCCAGTATTAAATACAGCAAACAGGAACCTGGTCCTCGGGACTCGGCCTGCGCCCTGAGCGCATGTTTGCTTCGTTTTTCCTTGTTCTATGTTTCTTCCTTTCTTTCTTGTGTTTTTTTCTCTTTTCTTTTTCCCTTTTTTTCTTTTTTTCGATTGTACGTATAATGCCATGGATCTGTTTCGTGATGTTCTTTGGCTGCAAGTGATACTGGATGGTATACCACAGCCCGTTAGTATCGTTTCTAGGGATGTGAGTTGGCTGGAGTTCGCGCCTTACCAGGGTACCTGGTAGCTTGGTATTAACAGTTATTCTTTATATTATAGTTGGCTGGCGCAGTCAACTAGGCGACTAAAGTCTAGCGAGCCAAAAAAGCCTCCCACGGCCGAGGGGGGCCCGCTGGGGCGCCCCCCGAAGGCCCGCCGGAGGCGCTTCCGGAGGATCCCGCTGAAGGCGCCGCCGGAAACAAAGAAATACTCTATAATATTTGGCTTCGTTTTACACTCGAAAAGTATGATAGGTCGGCCAGATTTTATCTCTGGTTTTGATCACGAAAGGTAAATTCGTCTCAATTGATCAGACTTACAGGGTTGCACCAGAAATATGGACATCCCGTTTAGGGGCCTCTCACTGGTGTTACATTTTGTCGTAACGTACTCGTGCGGCGCGCAGTAGCAGACCGGTAAAATAACACAAGAAAAAACATACCAAGTTCTTGTAGAAAACGGACGGGGACCTCTTCTATGACAGGAGCATACCTGGTAAAGAAAAGACACGCAGCTCAGGGCGAGCATCGCTCAAACACCCGAGCCAGAGGTGCTCATCATCCACTGGACACTGAACGTACTAACGAGAAAGACATAGTCGATGGTGATGGGTTGATGCGCCATGAGTTGCACAAGACCTCTCTTGTGTGCTTGCAGCGTGTAGTTAGCCATTGTGTAGTGGTGGTACTACTTGGAGATGCCGCGCCCCGTACCAAACAAGCCTTCCTACAAGCAACGAAACCCAAACGTAAAAAAATAGTTGGATAGTTAGCACCGCCGCAACGAACGATGATACCTATTACGGGGGTCCATAGTTAATAGGACCGATGGTACACATAAAAACCTATATATTTACCTATTTTTACTAACAATATTTGGTCCTATTTACCATGGTCCCCCGTAATGGACAACTATTAACTTCGTAGGTCGCGACTATTAGTTGCCAACTCACAGCCCTGATCGTTTCCCTCACGCACTGGTATGATACTGCCATGCGCACTATTCCGTACCAGGTACAACTTGTTTGTTTTCTCCCATCGAGATGCATTTTTGTTGCAGCCTATTTTGTGGCCACAGGCAGGATTCCAGAGAATTGCGCTAATGATGTGTGATCTTCACTGCTGTATCCTATTGGTCTGTCAATAGGTTGGGGGAATTGTAAATCGGTTCGTAACCCCCTGCAATTATTTACACAGGAGAGTGATTGGCTATCGATATGAGTGCCTGTTTCCTACCACGTTCTGGCATTTATTTTCTGACCAATGCTGCTTTATGTTCAGAGGTATTTGAACAATACGTATCCATTGTTCTTTGGATACATACCTGGTATATGGGCTACATGAAGTTGTCGATCGATGCCTATTTATTTGACCAATATCTTTAGAGAAACTTGTGTTCTTATTTCAGGAGTAGCCAACTCCTGTACATGATAGAAAAATGTGTGTGAGATTGTCGATCGATACCAACACCATTCACCAATATAAAGTAAATGGTGAAATCCAAATAAGGTACACCTAGGCCTTTTGAGCCATTTATAGGTGTACCTTGTCTACTCTGCTTGCTGCGTAACAGCGTTTTATCTCTGTGGCGTAGTTTTGTGACCATAGAGGTTGTATCTCTCTAAGACAGAAGAATCGGCACGGACACTGGTTGTGCTGGATGTCGACCGGTAGAAAGAACGGTTTGATGTGAAGAACACACACATACTACTGTAGTACTAAATATTTCACTTGGGGAAAGGCTTCCAGGCCCTCCCTCTGATTGGCCACCGCCCGATCGTACCTGATGTTGGCTTGAAAGATTCGAGGTACACCTCTTTGAGGCTACCAGGTACTCAAGTTGGGCTTCACCATTTTTTGGCTCCATTTTTTCCTGTAAGTGGCTCTCACTTGAACCTTTTTTTGGCTAAAAACTGAGCACACCGTCGCCCACGGGGATGTCGAGACCAGGTGACCCGAGCTCTGTCAACAAAAAAACGCAAACAGATTTCGAAATCACATTTCGCGGAGGCACGTGTACTGTTAACAGAATGCTGCACGTTTAGTAAGGACCCAATAAAAAACTGGGCTACAACTACAGTATTGGCTAGAAGCTTTCTTAGTTGGATAAAGAGGCCCTTTGCAGATACAGGTAAGAACCATTTATGGGTACAACTGAGGCCGAATGTAGGTGAAGCCCAACTTAAGTAGGCACGGAGAGGTGTACGAGTACCTGGAACCTTTCAGCCAATACTAGGTACGATCGGGCACAGGCCAATCAGAGGGAGGGAGGGGCAGGAAGCGTTTTCTCGAGCGGAATATTTAGTGTACCTAAAAGTGGCTCAAAAGGCCTAGGTATATCTATTTTGACTTTTTAACTAAAATAACCAGGCACGGACTAGTGGCCGAACAGTACATCGGTGATGGTGCCGATCGATACCTATCACAAGCAACAATAGGCTCCCTTTGGAATAGGATGATATTGGTTGCCTATTGCCTTTGAACCTTTTGTCCGAACAGCAGTAGCAGCAAGTTACGTGCCGTGTCTTACGAGTCTAAGAACACAAGAGAACAACACCCTTGAGATCACTTTCAGAAGCCGATTTCCTACCAAGAATGCCTCAACCCTTTTTTACTACTGCGCTCCCATTGGAGGGAAAAAACGCTTGGAATTAGAGCCAAAAATTAGGTACATGTACAGCGCAGTACTAAAAGGGATAAGGGGGGGCACACACCACGAAAACGGTGGCTTTGTTTGCAAAGGTATCGTCGACATCCTTCCATAGACGTGTCACTCAGCGTATTTGTTGCGTGGCATAGTCATTTGACCATTGACCATGCATCCCTTTCGAGACGGAGCACCTTCGAGAGAGGGGGGGGGGGCGGGGGCGTACTCATTTGTTGCTTGCCTTAGTCATTTCACCATTGACCACGCATCCCTTTCGAGACGGAGCACCGTTCCTACTCCTAACAGAGACACCTCCAACAATTGGGCGCTCATTACGTTGTTTCCATATATTACATAGATAAACTTTTTGCTAATCTTATCCCCTTCCTGTTTGGCCTCCTGTGGCCACCATCTATCTCCTAGGATAGCGATCGTTTTTTCTCGCTGCTATTCATTGTATCAAACTCCTCCGTGTCACATTCGTCTATTTTCCTCATCTCCTCTTCCAACACATCCCGTTCCTCCTTGTATATTTCACATTCTCCTACTATGTGAGTTCTACTCTATTGCTTTGCCATACGGGCACATCTGTGCGTCTACTTCCTCCTCCTCCCGGCTACTGGTGTACCTCTTTCTTCTTTCTGGCAGGTCCAGGTCCCCTACACGAAAGCGCAGTTTCAGCGTTTTCGCGAAGTCCATTGGGCCATGCAAATACGTTTTCATTCCTATTCCTTCCCTCAATCCGCCGTATATCTCTTAAGTGTTTTTTCCGATCCCACCTTGTTTCTTACCGCTAGCCTTTCCCTTCTTTCTATCCTTTCTTCTACTTCTGCCTTGTACCTCCCAAACTTCCCGGCGGACATCATCTCTTCTTGGTTTCCCCCTATATCCTTCCATACTTTCTCAACTACGCCATCCCACCTTATTCCAGCTCGCCCTTTTACTTTCTCCCATGTGGGGGGGGGGGGGGTGCTATGTTACGTGTTACCAAGTAAACGATAAGCAGCAGTAAGAGGAATTGGCTGTGACGGTGTTGCTTTATTGTATTATATCATACCAGATCGTATGCTACAGCACCAGTACTTGATTGTTGCCGTCTTCCCTACTTCCACTGTTGTCGCTATATTTCTAGGGCTACGCACTGGCCCAGTCGTATGTACTGCCAGTAGCTGTGTGCTGATTGGGCCTGCCAGCTTATACGGCGAATATAATTGATATAACGCACGCCCAAGAAACACGCCTTATTTTATGACAGAAAGCCTGAAAATTGAGTTCCGCAGGGAGGGGAGAGAGGAGAGAGGAGACAGCACACACAAAGAAAAAACAACCGATGCCATCGCCACGAGTCTATTCATTGTTTTCTTGCTACTACGGGGGACCATATTAAATAGGACCAAATATTGTTAGTAAAAATAGGTAAATATTATAGGTTTTTTATGTATACGGTAGGTCCTCTTAACTATGGACCCCCGTAATATCAATAGCTTGTTTCCGCTCTTTTCTGTGTCGATGCGGGCACCCTCCCCCGGCCAATACAGCATTGGCATTGTTACTGCTGCAGTATTGCTATATACGGCTGCAGTATTGAATCATGATGATGGCCGTATAGAAAAGGAAGCGAAATTTGCTTCTGTACCAGTATACGACGGTATCACTCTGGGCGTAAATAGAAGGACTGCTATTTACGGGCGGCCATAGTTAATAGGACCTACGATATTCATAAAAACCTATATATTTACCTATTTTTACTAACAGTATTTGGTCCTATTTTACTATGGATCCCCTTAATTGCTCTTCATATCAATGTCGAAAAACCTACCTTTTTTTTATTGTCTTCCGGCGGATTGGTAAAAATAAAGCTTAGGGTCACCCACCACACTTTCCACGTTCAGAGTGCGTGTCGTGTGCCAATTTAACCCATAGCTCCCGTTGCAACAGCAGAGAAGGCTGCTGTTACCACTGGCGCTTGGGCATGTTGACATGTTGACTCGACCTGACCCCCCGGGAGGGGCAGGTGCGGTGGAGATAGCCACCCGGGGGAGTCATCTCCCAGAAAAAACAGCTTGGGATTTTGTTCCAGGGACTGTGTTACCTTGCGTGTTGTACGGTGTGTTTTGCCTCTTGCGGCCCTTCTAACGCCCTCCCCCCTCACCAGCCGGGGGGGGAGGGGGAGCGGCGGCCTCGCTTCGATCGACGTTACCCAGTATACTGATGCAGTCCAGTATATTGACTGCTGACGCGACCAGTACAATATCTGCTGATCGAGGCCGCCAGTGCTCAGGCCTACGTATGTGAATTTCCCTGACAAGACCAGCAGTACCGTATACCTGGTGAATCGTGTGCTTTGTACATGGGTGGAAACCAATGGCAATGTCTTGAATTTGTGCGTACCAGGTGTATACGAGCCTACGGTATAGATTCGAGGTATCGTACGTACGTGTGCTTGCCGAATACCCTTGGGTGAGAAGAACGGCTGGTAAGAAGAACGCGAGTACCTGTGCTGCACTTCTTCTGTCCCGTAGAATCGAACGCAGTATGACTCGTGCTGCTACGACTCCTGCTGTACATGTTCTGTGAACACCTTAAACTATGCGTGTGCTACAGTACGTACTTGGATGGCTATTCTTACGGGGGACCATAGTAAACAGGACCAAATATTGTTACTCAAAAAAGGTAAATATATAGGTTTTTATGTATACCATAGGTCCTATTAACTATGGACCCCCGTAATAATAGCGGTTTATACAAGAGACCTCATGTGATCCGCATATACCTGGTACAGCAGAAGTATGTTAATACGTACATGATTGAATACCGGCCCACCCCTGCTTCCGGTATTAATTTGTTTTCGACCATTTTTCTCTCGGTCTCGCAGACATTTTTTTTTTCCTTGTACGTATCGTATTGTACTACTATTCAATAATATATTACTGCTGTAGTGTCACAAACTGCTGCTACTGCTGTACGACAGACACCCTTTCCATTTTCGTGCGCTGTATCGTACGTGCGTCTGTTGCTGTTGTTTGTCTGTCTGTGCTGTAAACACAGCTTTCGTCGTGCCAGGACTTGTTGTTCAGACCCCCAACCTCAACCTACGGAGCTCCGCGCAGTCGTCCACTTTCGCGACCTCGCCATCCCTCCCGGGCAAGCCTTCCAAGGTTGGGAGGCTTTTGTCGGATGGGGTCCGGGGGCTAAAGGCGGTGACCATGGCCGAAAACACCGGCGTTGTCGCGGGCGGGGAGAACCCGGACAGCATGGGGGAATACATCGCCAGCCGTGGGGGGGCGCGTCCCATCCGAAAGGTGCGGTCGGTCGGGAGGTCGGTAGGTATTCATAGGTACCACTCTGTTCCGAATTATGGGGACTGCTTGTGTTTGATGTTTACGAACAAAGGGTCCGTTTAGTTCGTGATACATTGGTAGGTAGATATAATAGGTGCATAGGTTTCCCGTTTCGAGTTAGATATGATATATTGGTTCGGATGGGTGGGTGGGTGGTGTGAACAACGTTACATGAATACGAACGCCTCGTTTTTTTTTGTTGGTGTTTTAGATTTGTTTATGATCTTACGAGTTGGTGGTGGTGGTGGTGTTTAGTGATTGTCGCGGTCGTCTGTCTGTTGGTGTTGGTGGCGGTGATGGGTGGTGACGTTGTTAGTGATCGTCGCCGGCGTCTGTTTTTGTTCTATGACGGGGGACCATAGTTAATAGGACCTACGGTACACGCAAACACCTGTACATTTCCCTATTTTTTCTAACAATATTTGGTCCTATTAACTATGGTCCCCCATAATAGTGGTGGTGGTGGTGGTGGTGGAGTTTATGTTATTGTCACTATTAATAGCGTTTTTGTCATTCTGGTTGTTTCGTTTGTTGATATTTTTGTCGTTATATATGCTTCGAACTACGTCGTTGAGTTTTGTTGTTCCTCTTGAATATTGATGATGCTGTTTCCCTCGTTATTCGAAGGTGTGTGTTGGTGATTGGTGCTGTCGTTGATGATGATATCGACGTTTATTTTGGTGTTGGGGCTGGGTTGTTTCGGTCGCCGTTGTGTTGCGGTGGCGTCGCAGAGCTGGTGTGTGTTGTCTGCGCCTTTGTTCACCCGTGCGTCTGTCTCCTCCTCTAGGCTCTGCCCGAGCGAGACAGGGGCGGAGAGGAAGGGCTGCTTCCATTTTTTTTGTGTGCGCTTTGAAACGAGTTTCTTGTTTGTTGGCGTGCATTGTCGTTGTTGGTGTCGTCGATGTTATGGTATTATGGGGGACCATAGTTACTAGGACCAAATATTGTTAGCAAAAATAGGTAAATATATAGGTTTTTTGTGTGTACCGTAGGTCCTATTTACTATGGTCCCCCGTAGTAGTTGCTTCCACTGGTTGTCTGTCGTGGGGCTGCTCGAGCACGAATCTGCAGCCGGGTTGTGAACCGTCGACGGTGTACGGTAGACGATTTTGTTTCTGGGCTAGTCAAGGCGTGGTGTTGCGATTGTACTGCCCTGGAAGTGAGGGTCAAGGACGAGTGTTTCCCTCCGTGAGGTCAACATTTACTTAGAAACCCGGGGATGTATGCTACAGTCCACGCAACTGCTGACGCCAACGCTAAATTGAACGCCAACTTAAATGATGAAGCTAGCGTCAACGCTTGACTTCAACGCTAGCGCTAACATCAGAGCTAACTTCTTCCCTCGTCAGTCCCAACGCTCACGTCAACGCTACCCGCAGTCAACGACAATGGTGACGGTACCGCCAATGGTAAAACGTGCAACGCGAACGAAAATAACTCGTCAGCGCTATCTCTAGCGTCACTGCTAACGCCAGCACTAACGTGAACGCTAATCTCAACACCAACACTCTTGTCAACGACAATGTCGACGGTACCGCCAATGCTAACGTCAACGCGAAAGAAAACGCGTCAGCGTTGACTCTAACGCTATTGCTACTGCCAACGCTGTTAAGTCGTCAACTTCGACGCTAGGTTCAACGCAACCGTCAACGCTAACTCGTATTTCGACGCTAGCTACCCAACGCTAGCGCCAGCGCTTGCGTCAACGCAAACTCAAACGCTATCGTCGACGCTTTCGCTAGTTTCAACGCTGAATCCAACGACAATCTTCAGCGCCAACGCTATCTATTACGGGGGTCCATAGTTAACTTGACCAAATTTTGTTAGCAAAAATAAGTAAATATATAGGTTTTTTATGTATACCATAGGTCCTATTAACTATGTACCCCCGTAATAGCGGCAATGATAACTTCATCGTTATCGCCGTCGCTATCGTCAGCGCCAACGCTACCTTCAACGGAAACTTCACCGTCAACGCTACGTAGCGCCAACAGTAACTTGAACGAAAATGCGACCCCTATGACTTCAACGCTAACGCTAACTTCAACGCCAACTTCAACATTCAATGTTAACGCTCACGCTGACGCTTACTTTCAACGCGAACGTCGACCATAGCGCTAATGCCCGAAACGCGGCGATGTTGAGCAGGTTTTGATTGCGAACAACGGCATGGCGGGCACGAAGGCCATCCTCTCCATGAGGCAGTGGTGCTACCTTGAGCTGGGCGACGAGAAGGCGGTAGAGTTCGTTGCCATGGCTACCCCGGAGGTGAGGGCTCAGTGAAGTAGGCCTGGTTATATTTGTTTCAACTAAAAAGGAAAAAAAAATGCGAATGCGATCGAAAAAATCATTGAAACTCATACCAGGCATTTGCAAGCGCTGTGTGTATAACATGGAGATCACAACTCACTTGGCCTCAGTATTGGACAGAAATATCGGTAAGTTTTTTTTCTCTCCTGGTTGTGGAGCTCAAGCTTTATGAATGCCCGTCCACCGGAAGAAGATTTCGAAAAATAAACGTTTTTCACTGATGCGAAAATGATCCTCCACTAATTTCAAGTGAATTATCACTAAAACCGTGGGTGCGGGTCTGTACGCAGGGGCTAGGCAACAACCATTGTTTTTTGCTGTTACTGTACTTGCTGTACTGTATGTACACCGTCTACCATGGGTGAATAATCTCGTCAACAGTATAGGAGGGCAGCCTGGCTTGTTTTTTTTGTTGCCGCTTTTTTGTCCCGGGGGTGCGCACGCGGTTGCTCGCCCCTTGGCTGCTCACCTTTTTTTTTTGTGTGCGTCATCTTCCCCGCCACCTGGTGAGATAGCCCATCAACACGACAAGAAGTTTATTATGAGAGGGGAGCGAAAAGCATACACCAGCAAATAGTTGAGAACCACACCCACCGCACACCCACCAATCGGCGAGGAAAAAAGACGCGAACGAAAAACAGAGAGCAATGAAGGGGCAAGCAACCGCGCGCGCGAACCTTCGTTGCTCATTGTATTTTTTTTTTATTATTGCGTCTTTTTCCTCGCCGCTTGGTGGGATAACCTATTGACATAAGAAGTTTATTATGAGAGGGGAGCGAGAAGCCAATACGAGCAAGAAATGAGAAGCACACCCACCAAGTGGCGAGAAAGAAAAACGCAAGCAAGCACAAAAAAAAACCAGTGAGCAACGAAGGAGCAAAGCAACCGCGCGCGCGTGCGCGCACCCCCGCGACAAAATGCGGCAATTATTTTGCGGGGAACCATAGTAAATAGGACCAAATATTGTTGGTAAAAATGGGTAAATATATAGGTTTTTGTGTGTACCGTAGGTCCTATTAGCTATGGCCCCCCGTAATAATAAAATATGGTCAAACTACTCTCCTATGCTGCTGACGAGATGATTCACACATGGTAGACGGTGCACATACAGTATGGTAAATGTCTACGCCATCGGTTATCACTTTTGTCATGGTATTACCTGCATTACAGTACTCGGGCCTGGCCCATACTGCCCCATTTGTTAGCCGGTAATCTCTGCCCATACAACGGTATATCATCAAACTTTTTTTTTTATCATTGGACGGCTCACCCTTGCCCTCCCCCACCCCCCTGTTCGCATGTTTGCATGCTTGCATGTGTGCAGGACCTGCTGGCTAACGCGGAGTTCATTCGCCTCGCGGATGCCATCGTTGAGGTGGGCTACGCAGAGCTGCTGTGCTTTCGTGGCGTGGCGTGGTGTGGGGGGTGTAGTGTGGTATCTATGTGGGCCTCGGTGTAGAGTGAAGTAGCACGGTGTATTATTAATAATAGTACGTATAAAGTTAATGTACTGTTGGTATGTATCAATATGAAGTATGGTGTAGTGCAGCGTAGGTAGTACAGTGCATTACACACCTGATACCTCATACCTGATACCTGGTAGTTTTTTTCGTGTTGTACATTGTTGTTGTTAATGTTCTCACATCAACTCAACTCATCGCCACGATGCAATGCATTGTGTGGTCGCAGGACAGGCTGCAACAACTCTGGAGAGGAAGAATACCTCGGCAGAAACAAAAAACAAACAAAGAATAATACGCATGGCAACTGAGTGGCGCAGTTATCGTTTAAGGAAGCGGGATGATGCTGCAATCACGATCGCACGCGTTATGACCCTTTTGCTGTGGAAATCAGTCTCTGTTTTGAGGACAAAGCACCCAAATTCTATGTAGTTTGTCCCCACACGGGACTACGCTCCTGAAAGGGTCGCGCTTTGTTATTAGAATAGATTCGTTCCCGCACGTAGATATGTATACACAGCCTTCGTACGTACAGGAAACAATAAAATGAACGGAAGCTGTGAGATGGAAAAATTTCCACCAAACTCATACCAGGTATACAGCAGTCGGCAGTACGTACGCTGGTCGTTGTGCCTTCTTTCGCTTTTTGGGCTGTACGTATTTGAAGGTTTTGTAACGGCTGGTGGGTGGGTGTGCCTTTCGTTTTGTTCAGCTGCCTGATGTCATCGGTTTTTACCGTGCGTCACCCCCCACGTGTGAATGCCTTCGAAGGGAGACTTTGTAAAAGTAAAAAAAATTGCGCTGCGCAACTCTGAGCGGAGATGCGTGGCTTTTGTTGATGATTGCTTTGATTCGGTTCCGTTCCCACCGCGACTAGTCGTCCATATATGGCGCAAGAGCTATTTATACGATGCTGATATTCGGAGTATTGGATGGATTGGAGCAAAACTTGTTTTATTATTTTGCTGGATGTTGAGCGCAGCGGCAGCGATGACGGACTGCGGCGACAGAAACGCGGTGCAATAACGAATGCGGTGCAACTTGTTACGTTTCGGCAGGTGCCTGGAGGCAAGAACAGCAACAACTACGCGAACGTTGACCTTATCGTCGAGACCGCTATCAAGCAGGTAAGGTTTTGTTTGTTTCCTGCCGTATGTATTGCACAAACGGAATAGCATACTTACGCGCGTTCTTCTTTCTTCTAATGCCCGTGGATATTTGTGTGTGTGTGTGTGTGTTTTTGAAGCATGTCGACCTGATGTAGACGCTTTTGACACTTCCCGTCGCCCTCGTTGTTGTTGTGTTGTTGTTCAGTTTTCCCGTCCGTAGGAGATGTTACTGTTGTTTTGTTTTGTTTCGCTTTGTCTTATCCTCCGGCGGGTTGTTGTTGTTGTTGTTTCGTTTTTCCCCTTTCTGCCTTTGTCAAAGAAGTACCAGGTGGTTCAGGGTGGTCTGTCTGTCCTTTCATATCAAGTTCTACTCAACCCTCGCACTACTGAGGATGAAAAATCCCACAATTAACTACAGGCAGTATACGTGGACGTCCCAAAAAATGGGTTTCGGTTCTGGAAGGATTTTTACCCTTTTTTTGTGCTGCACCGTACCTAAACCTAGATCTGACTCTCCGATACCATGTGTGCTGTGTCCACAACCGGAGGACCAGAGGGAGTGCAGCCTTAACGGCCTAGAGGGGTAGGCTATTACCGTGTTCCGAGACAGGGGTCGAGCCTTTTGCTTTCCTCGCCCTCGTTTCCTTGATTTTATGTTTTGTTCATGAAGCGCTTGTTCGGTCCAGGCCAATGGATGACAACAACCACGGCCTTTGACAGCTCCTGCGAGTGTTCAACATACATATACGTTCGTACTGGTTTATTTTCAAGCAGGTGCCTGGTACGTGGCAGGGTATTCAACCTTTTTTGTTCTTGTTATTGTTTTTGCCGAAACGCACACACGTTACTACATGCAAAACCTTTTTCTCCCACAAAAAGGAGAAAATCAGTCACATCGAAAAAAAGATACGGGAAAAAAAAAAAACACCGAAACATGCACACACACAAACCGGAAGCACGCACATCCTTAAACAACCCTCCCCCACCTCCACGCATGCATACGCACGCGCGCTTGCGCAAGCGCAAGATTTTTTCACAACCATGTTTCTAACTTCGCGTGCACGCACGCACGAACGGCAATAAATTAGTGCACCACCCACTACCATTTTTTCAATGCTACCAGGTATACAGCAGCACCGCACTTTCCAGGGTGCTCAACAAAAAGAGAAAACCGCCCTCGGGTACACTTTTTTCGGTCGTCGAGGTCAAAAAATCAAAATCAAACCAGTGCGGTGGGATTTCTGGACGATTTGTTTTAACGAAAATCGAGTTGTTGCAAAGGAGGCGTGCTACGATATATAGGGGTATCATAGCCCTGTCTGGCAAAAATGTTTCTCATTGCGGGAGTTCCTTAGGGCCCATCTTATCGAGGACTTTCGGTTCTTTCAATTCGACTTGATTTTTTTTTTTCTAATTTAATTTGCATCTGATTGAACGAAATTTAGTGTTTCCCGTTAAAAGATGGGCTCTTCGATTAAATTAGACAAAAAAAATCAAGTCAAATTGAAAGAGCCGAAAGTCCCCGTTAAGATGGGCCCTCAGCTCTAGTAGAATTGGAGAACCATTTTTAGTGTACCAGGTGGTGTATTCAGTATGCTTCGTGTCGTCTATATACGGGTCGATAGGCTATGGGATTGCACGTCGGGCTGCACTTTTAGAGGATGACCTACTTTTGACTTCCTAATGGCTTAGTAGTAGTATAGAGCTTCTCAAGTTGGGCGCTGACCCTACAAGGCAAAAGACGTGTCCACTACGTTAGTACCTTACTTTACTTGGATATAGTGTACCAGGTATATGGGATAGGATGTCTCGAGAAAGCTCGTGCCGGCCTTTATTCCCCACCCCTATCTTGGTCTGGGGTGGCACTTTTAAAGGGCGACTTACTGATGACCGGGTTATGGCTTGGTGCTTCTCAATTGAGGAGCCTTGAAAAACCAGGCGCTGCCCCTACAAAGGCAAAACACGTGTCCTCTACATCTGTACTGTACTTTATTATTTGGTTATTGTTGCGGGGGACCATAGTTAATAGGACCAAATATTGGTAGTAAAAATAGGGAAATATATAAGGTTTGTGTGTACCGTAAGTCCTATTTACTAGGGTCCCCCGTAATAGTATTACCTTAGTATTACGGGTGACCATAGTAAATAGGACCTACGACAACACACAAACCTATTTCGTACGGGGGACCATAGTAAACAAGACCTACAGTAACACAAAAACCTATATATTTCACTATTTTTACTAACAGTGTTTGGTCCTATTTACTATGGTCCCCCGCAATAATAGTGGTATATATATGCCCCACCCCTGTTGGGCGGTGCCGGGAAAGTACTTTTCCGTGTGTATTATCCGTGTACTTGCACATGTATTTATTTTTTCGCGCGCACGCACGGCAATGGGTTGCGTTATGTACGTACACTACTTGACGACGACAGGGGGTGGACGCGGTGTGGCCCGGTTGGGGACACGCCTCGGAGAACCCGAACCTACCGACGCGGCTGACGGCGGAGGGCATCAAGTTCATCGGCCCCACGGCTCCGGTCATGGCGGTGCTCGGAGACAAGATCGCTGCCAACATCCTGGCCCAGACGGCTAAGGTTCCTTCGATCCCTTGGAGCGGCGACGGCCTGGAGGCGGTCCTGAATGCTGTGAGTGTGTAGTACGGTTGGTTGTTCGAGTACCGTTCAACGGATATGGTATACGTGGTATCATATTTTGATGGGTAAAAAAAAAATACCGTTGGACGGATAGCATCCTGGGCCAGGCGGTTAACGTTCCTTCGATCCCCCTGGGGCTGCGATTGAGGCAGTCCTGAATGCTGTGAGTAGTTGTGTAGTACGGTTGTAAGAGTACGGTTCAACGGATATATCTCACGTGATGTTTTTGAGGGTATTGTACCGTTGGACAGAAAGACGTCCTGGCCCAGACGGCCAGCCTTCCTTCGACCCCCCTGGAGCGGCGATGGTCCGCAGGCGGTCTTGAATGCTGTGAGTAGGACGGTTACAGACTACGGGTCAGTGGATATATTATATTGATGAGGATTATACCGTTGGACGGGTAACTTCCTGGCCCAGACGGCTGAGGTGCCTTCGACCCCCTGGAGCGGCGACGGTCTGCAGGCGCTCCTGAACGCTGTTAATTGCGGTTGAGTAGTACCTTTCAACGGACATATTACTTTTGATATATAGGTGCAGGCAGTTCCGTTGGATGGACATATCGTGTACGTTTTGTTGGAGGGAGGGAGGCCATTTTTTTCGGCTGTGAACTGCTTTAGATTGCTGTTGAACGGATATAAATCATGGGTACAAGTACCGTTGAACGCATACGCCTTATTTATTATTTCAACTATTGCGGGGGGGTGGGGGAAAGGGAGGGATTTTTTTGTTCATCGGTTGGGGCCGTCATTTTGACGCATGTGAGTAAGTACCGTATATCGGATGGTCTTTTATTTATTTTGTTGGCGACGGGGGGGGGGGGGGGGGGGGGGGGGGGGGGTATACTCATTTGTTGCTTACCTTAGTCATTTGGCCATTGAACTCCCATCAATTGGCGGGGGGGGGGGGGGAGTGGTGGTTAGACTCGTCGCCGAAGCTAAGCAAGGAGTAGATTGGAGAGGAACGGAAGGGAAGTGGATCGGAGAGCACACAAAAATGCGTGTGCCGTCGCGATGTCAAAGCATTCCAATCGCTCGTGTGTGATGGTTTGACTTCTGCTTCTCGTCGTAAAAGTCAAGCAAAAGGAGTGAGGTGGGATCAAGTGTACCGAGTGGGATTGAGTACGGTGAGAGTATGTAAAGCGCACACGAGCGTATGCAATGATTTGTGTGTATGCTCACGGACGATGTCAAGCAGTCCCGATCGCTCTTTGTTAACCCTTTCGCCACCAAATAAACAATCCTACACGTATTACAAGTAGTTTCCCCTCCCCCCCCCCCCCCCCCCCCCCCCCCAAAGGGTGGTAATCCTAGAGGGGTTGTCGTGTATATGCAGGGGCCATGCGAAGGACTAAATAAGAGGACGCACGTACTCGGCTAAGCGTTCTACGATAGAGGTAGCACATTTCCTCTAAAATGTTTTCTGAATAACGGGGCTCCTTAACCCAAAATCGTCGGAATGATGCCAATCTTGTTTCGAAAAATGGCGTTTTTGCATGCGTGAGCCATGGGATTATTCATCGGGATGCAATTGGACTTTTGCTGAAGTCAGTTTTTCGAGTGAGGTATGGAGCTCTTCGAATGAGGAGCCTCAGAGAATATAGGGTGAACCTCTATCGTAGAACGCCTCCGGCACAAACGCGCGACGAAAAAAAAAAGGAAGAGGCGTTCCGATCACGCTGGGCTCCTGTCTGTTTTGTTTCTTCTCGTTCGTTGCTTGGATACGGCATGTCGAGCGTTATGACTCACGCGCTCCTCTTTTTTTGTAGTTTATTGACGTTTTCTCGGTTTCGGCGACTCTCGGCCTTTCGGTCTTCCGGCCTTGGGCGACTTTTGATGTTTTCGTGATCGGTGCTCCCGTGCGTTTGCAGGAGGGCACCATCCCTGCCGAGACTTTCCGCAAGGCACAGGTGACCACCCTCGACGAGGCCCTCGCCGCCGCCAACCGCATCGGCTACCCTGTGATGGTCAAGGCCTCGGAGGGAGGTGGCGGTAAGGGCATCCGGATGTCTCACAGCGACGAGGACATGCGCTCCCACTTTGTTCAGGTGCGTGTTGTGTCGTGGGTGCGTGCGCTCGCTCGCTCGCTCCCGCCGAAGTGGTGTTGCAGTCGCAGCGGTGTGTCGCTGTTTTTGCCGTGGAACCAGAGCGTGTTATGTATGTATGTATCTATGTATCCACGAGGATTGTTTTTGTCCTGTCTCGTTTTTTGCTGGTATATAAGATGATGTTGCAGCGGTGTTGTTTATAACACGAGTGTGTACGTACGTGCGAATCCACGGTAGTTTGTCGCCCTGTTTTGTTTTTGCCGCAATTGGTGTTGCAGCGGTTTTGTTTTTTTTTTTTTCGGCGTCACGAAGTTTCGACGGTAGTTGTTGCCCGATTTTTTGGGGTATTTTGATGGTACGATGTGCCTGCCTGGTGGGATGGTGTCCACTAAATAAGTGCACACCTCAAGACATATGGTTGATACGATCCATATTAGCATACCGTCAGACAGATGGTTGATTCCGGGGCAGTCTGTATCGTACCGGTAGGATCTACAGTGACATGAGTCGATGTTGACGGGTGGGAGCCGTACGTATTTTCGTTTGCATGGTCTTGGACGTGCTTCCTGGGTGGGATCTGCAAATACGTAAGAGAGAGAGATGCTGCATGACACCTCGTAGCGACAGGTTAGGATCAACTCACTCTACGTAGATGATCTGCTACAGCAGTACTATTAATAGTACTGTAGCTCGTCATATGTTCGACTTGTATATACATTGTCGGTGTTTTGTTGGTGCGTCGTTGTTTACCGTGCCGTGTAAGCGCACACAGCCAGGTGTACGAGGAAGTATGATTCATTCATTTTCATTTATTTATTTATTTATTTTGGGGGGCGGGAGGCGCGAAGGGTTTTTACTGCTGTCGTTTGGTGCAGGCAGGGAGCGCCTGAGAGGTTTGTTAGGTGCTTTTCTCACGTTAAACGCCATCGCCGCAACCTATAGAGTCGTCAGTGATTTGTTCACGTACCCCTACTGTATGATATTGCTTCTAGCTATCCGTGTCGATGTAATGCACAACCGCGGGGGTTGGTGTGGTGCGTAGTTCTGCGTCGAAAACTATCGCAGTTTGATGGCATGGTCCGTGCCCGGAATGATCATCGAGCGGAAGGGTGGAGCGGGGAGGAAGGACTTTGTTCTTGCCCCTGATTATATCCTTTTTTTTTTTTTTTTTTCGCTGCCGTGTTGCCGAATGTGTATGTAGTCTATGATCTTTGCCTATGAGAGTGCATGCGGTTCAACATTTTTTGGTTCTCATTGTTTTGTTTCTTCTCGGACGGTTATCTTCACTTCCTTCTGTAGCGTTAGCGTGTTTTTCCTTGCCTCTCTTGTCATTTTTGTCCACGTGTACCCTGGTACCTGGTAACCTGTTTTTTGTTTTAGACGTCTTTTTTGTTTCCTACATTTTTTTTTTTCGTTTCATTTTTCGGTCATGCTATCTTAACGTTTTTTTCTCTCTCTCTTCTGCCGTCTTTCTTTTTTAACGTGTTTTGTTGTCTCCTGTATGGTCCATGTCCGTCCGTCGGTCGGTTGGTCGGTCGGTGGGGCAGGTCACAAACGAGGTCGTCGGCTCACCCATCTTCCTCATGCAGCTATGTACCGGAGCCAGGCACATCGAGGTTCAGATCGTTGGCGACGAGCACGGACAGGCCGTGGCGCTCAACGGACGCGACTGCTCCACGCAGCGCCGATTCCAGAAGATTTTCGAGGAGGTGAGGGGGGAAGGGAGCGGGTGTACTCGATAGGAGAGATGTACTCGATCTCATGCATGGCCGTTGTCGTATGACCATAGACCCTCGCATCCCTACAATGCCGGGACGGAGCATGTCGGGTTTTCACCGACCAGGCAGACATTGCTTGCACCAAGCGCGAAGCGCCGTGAGGTGTCCGGCGAGTCGCATGAAGGGTGAGCTGCATCCTACTAAGAACCGCTTTTGAGGCGGATTTTCTTGCATATGGATGACAGCATCAATGGATTGACTTAATGTCTGGTGTGGCCACTTCCAGAGACAGCAATGGGGTTACTATGTAACTGCCTCGTGGGTGCCTCACCATATACACACTACGTGATACGATCATCCCCCTTGTGCGGAGTGAAGGTTCTCCCAGCACAAACCCCTTGTGCGGAGTGAAGGTTCTCCCAGCACAAAAATGATCTAACTTGACCGCCAGCCGTGGTAACCGCCAAAAAAAAAAACAAAAAAAACGGTACCCTGGCTGTCTAGCTCACGCAGTGAGAGGCATGTTTTACAACGTCGTCGCCAACCGACGCCAACCCAAACAAAATTTATACCAGGTACATGATACGGGGGGCTCTATCGGGGGGGGAACAAAATAAAGGAATTGCTATGTGCTTAATTCTTGCATGCCATCAATACGAGTGTTGCTCGAACTCGAAAGAATGCGCGATGTCTTTTTCTCTCGACGACACCGTCCGCCGCCTGCTCGTCATCTCCCTGGTTCCCTTCCCGTTTTTTTCTATTGATCGTACGAAGTATGTAAACGAAGAATTTCTCACCCGCCTTTTTTTTTCTCGTCTTTTTTTTTTTTTTTTTTTTTTCTTGTGGCTTCCACCATGCGGCAGGGACCCCCAACCATCGTACCGCCGGAGATGTTCAAGGAGATGGAGCACGCGGCGCAGAGGCTGACGCAGAACATCGGCTACCAGGGGGCGGGGACGGTGGAGTACCTCTACAACCCGGAGACCAACAAGTTTTTCTTCCTCGAGCTTAACCCCCGTCTGCAGGTGATCGTATAACACGAAAAAAAAAAAAAAAAAAATCGTGAACAGAAAAGACACGGGAGGTGTTAATAGTATCGTGTCACATACAGCAAGCCCCGGTGGCTTAGTAGGCGGTCCGCGTGCCTGCTGAGATCATTCTCGTGGGGTTCGAGTCTCACCGAGTGCGTAGTCGCAAGGACTTTTTCTTGCGTAAAAAAAATTGATTAGCGGAAAGAAAGCGCGAAAGCGTGAGTTTTGCTGCTACGATGAAAATCGACGAGCGGTGGGAATGCTGAACCCTATGCACGACAAAAAGTGAAGGCACGCATCGGGGGGGAGAAGGGGCGACACCTGTGACCACGAGTTGTTCAGAAGAAGGCCGCTGAGGGTAAGACCTCCTACGAGTTAAGCTGGAAGATGAAAGTGTGGTGCGTATTCTGCTGTTGCTAGGAACTCGTGCCGCCGGGTATTTGTAACTGTTTCGTATCTCGGACGAACAGATCATAATATATCTATCTGTCTGCTCCAAATGATCTAGTTCCTCACGTGCCGTTTTGAGAGGTTGTGCATGATCTGTACCGTACAAATTCAACCCGGCAGGAAAACATGCGCTAGATCATACGGGTCCCACCCGGCAATATGAGCTAGATCATACCGTACGAAATTGGGAATGGATGATCTGTCTTGAAATGTGTAGATCATGAAGTGGGAATGACCCTGTAGATTATCTCTCTGTAGATGATTTGTAGATGATCTGTCTGACTTGTGAGCTGTTTCGTCAACTTTGTGTGCAATTGCAGTAGTGTTGGATACATCCAGCATATATACCAGGGGATCGTATTTTTTTACCGCATAGATTTTTAATCATACCAGGGTTTAAGATGGTGTTTCTTTGTCTGCTGGAGGCATACTTGGTGCCTGGTACTGCTGTGTTTCTCGTGCGGGGCGGGGCTGGGCGGGGCTGGTGTACACGCTTGCGCAGCCGGTCGGTTTTCCAGTACCGTCGGTTTCCCGTCAAGGCACGGTCGCCCTTATTTTTGCCGCTGCTGCTGCGGCTGCTGCTGCTGCCGCTGCTGCTGCTGCTGCTGCTGCTGCTGCTTTCGCCTTTGGTCGTGCGGTGCTTTTGCTGGTTTGGGTTGTTTGACGGGATTTATTAAATAGTCACGCATCGAATAGATAATCGCTTTCTACTTCCATGATCTAGATCTTTCAGGAGGCGGGTAAGTTCATGATGTAAGGGATCTACGAGTGTATATGTATAGCGCATGATGCCGGGTGGGAGGAGCCTCCACATATTCTGCGTGATCTGCGTAGCGTATAGCGTATAGTTCCTGGATTGGACCTGTACTCTCACAGATCCTGCACCACCCTCTCCTTACTGCAGGTTAGAATCTACTACTGGAGATGGTATATCTGTAGATAGATAGATCATGATCCGCTCGACGTGTTGATGTAATATATGTATTCCTGGGTTGCTTCGATGTATTTTATAGACCACGCGTTTGCCAACCAACTTCGCCCCCCCCCCCCCTGCACCCGTTCCCCGTTTTGTCTGTGCCTCCTCAGGTGGAACACCCCGTGACGGAGGGACTCTCGCTGGCCAACCTTCCTTCCATTCAGCTCCAGGTAAAAAAAATGTGCCGGACTGACTTGTTGCAACATTTTGGCCGGGAATTTAGTTCCATTTTGGCCTGAAATAGGAACATGAAGCGTTGATTATTTTCGCGGCCGGAGTGGTAACCGTGGTGTTTTTTTTTTTTTTTATTTTGTTTTTGGAACGACTGCCGTCAAAAGAAAAAGCAACAAGCGCACCGCTTTTTCTAAGATAAGAGCACGAATTTTTCTCGAAGGTTTTTACCCACTGAACAGAAAAGCCAGCAAACGTAAAACGCTTTTTTTCGGAGATATTCCACGTTTTTTCTTCGGAGATGGTTCGTCGGACGGGATGGATCTCCCTCCCTCCCTCCCTCCCTCCCTCCCTCCGGCTTTTACAGTTGTTTGTTGATATGTCCTTCATTCGCCCACCTAAGAAGGGCCCCCTGTGGCGGCCGTGTTTAGATGTACCCCGTTCAACCGTTTTAATAGCGGCAGTCCCGTTCGGAGACAAACCGCTCAAATCATTAAAAGCTTGTCCCTTAGACGGGACGGCCGTCCTGAAAGGGTTCAGGGCTGCACTCACGGTTTTGGGGACACAGATGGCTTGAGAAGGTTGTGTTGTTTGTTTATGCACGACAGCAGTGCGGTAGCAGGAAGGTCTATTTTCGCAACTCACTTGGGCCGTGGTACGTACGAGTTAGTAAGCCCCCTCTCCGTTTTCTTGCAACTGGTCTCTTCTTGGTTTCACGGGTGCGGTCCCCCCCCCCCCCCGCCCCCGACGAATGTGACATGGAGGAGTTTGATACAATGAACAGCAGCGAGAAAACGATCGCTATCGTAGGAGATGGATGGTGGCCACAGGAGGCCAATCAGGAAGGGGACAAGATTAGCAAAAAGTTTCTATGTAATTTATGGAAACAACGTAATGAGCGCCCGATTGTTGGAGGTGTCTCTATTAGGAGCAAGAAAGGTGCTCCGTCTCGAAAGGGATGCGTGGTCAATGGTGAAATGACTAACGCAAGCAACAAATGAGTACGCCCCCCCCCCCCCCCCCCCCCCCCCCCCCCCCCCCCCCCCCCCCCCCCCCCCCCCCCCCCCCCCCCCCCCCCCCCCCCCCCCCCCCCTCCCCCCCAACATTCCCACCCTGCCCCCCCCCCCCCCCCCGGCCCCCTCAAACTTCGCTTTTTCGCTGAGGGCAGGTGGCGATGGGCATCCCCCTGAACGAGATCCCTGACATACGTGCTTTCTACGGCAAGCCGGATCGCTACGGTCATGGCCCGATCGAGTTCATGACCGAGGACTACGCCCCTGTCCGTACCCACATCATCGCGGCCCGCATCACCGCAGAGAACCCCGACGAGGTTAGTTGGACCTTTTCTCCCTTCTTTGTCCCAGGGTCGAGACCCCACTTCCATTTTTTTTGGGGCCAATTTACTATCAATTTTACGGGGGACCATAGTACGTAGGACCAAATATTGTTAGTAAAATTTGCGAAATATATAGGTTTTTGTGTGTACCGTAGGTCCTATTTACTATGGTCCCCCGTAAATACCAGGCAGGAAATAGAGTCAAATTTATGTTTTTCTAAGTGCAGTGCGGTGCTAAAAATGGTAATCTACAGGGATGCCTTGTTGCGTAGACATCACACGTTCGGTCGAGTTCGCCTACTTTGATTTTGAACACAACACGTTTGCCAAAAAAAAGAAGGAAAAACAAAAACGTTCTCGTTTATTCCGAAATAAATGACCTTTGGAGGAAAAAGTCTCTGTATTTTGTTGAAACCCGTTTCGGATTTTTTTTTATTATTATTGTTATTGCTGCGTTTTTGCCGTGAAGGCTTTGCGGGTGACGTTAGCGGGCGACGCTTTCAGAATTGGCCTTTTTTTGTTAAATCGCGCATCCCTGGTTTTTTCATCATTTTTTTCCCGGCTTGGAACAAATTGTTATTATTATTAAATAGGAGTAGTCTTGTTCCGAGTTGTTTTGTTTGCCCTTAAAAAGGAGTGGGTTGGTTTCTCACCGTTTTTCTACGGCAGACCTAAATATTTTTTTCAAACTTCTTTCTGCTGCAAAAAGGAATGTCTTAGAATAACGCAATTTTTTTGCTTGTAAAAAAAAATAATTCGTGTATACTGCAGAATGGCCCCTCACGTTGCTGCTCATTGTTTCGCCCCGAAAATGTTGGTTCGGTGCTACGCTATACAGCAAAAATACCAAAACGTGTGTATTCGTGACCCGTTTAAGGCCACGACCACATTTTGGGTGCAGGTTTTCTCTATACGGGAGGAACGTAGTAGCCAGAAAGAACCAGGTATGGTGTGTAAGATCAGGGGGGTGCATGGCCCTTCGGTCCTTCACGGGTACTGATTACAACATTAGCCCACCCCGAAAATACTTGAAATTCAACCCTTTTAGGACTGCGTTCCCGTTTTGAGGACAGACTACTTGGATTTTCAGTGGTTTGTCCCATTAGCCCACCCCGAAATACTTGAAATTCAACCCTTTCAGGACTGCAGTCCCGTTTTGAGGACAAACTAATTGGGTTTTGAATGGTTTGTCCCATTAGCCCACCCCGAAAATACTTGAAATTCAACCCTTTTAGGACTGCAGTCCCGTTTTGAGGACATATTAGTTTGATTTTGAGTGGTTTGTCGCCAAAACGAGACTACCATACTAGAAGGGCTGACATTTTTAAGACTGCAGTCCCGTTTCGAGGACAAACTACTTGGATTTTGTGTGGTTTGTTCCCAAAACGGGACTGCCGTACTAGAAGGGCTGACTTTTTTAGGACGGCAGTCCCGTTTTGGGGAACAAAATTCTTGGAATTCGAGTATTGGAATCTGAGTGGTTCGTCCCCAAACCGGGACTGCCATACTATTACCGGGATCCATAGTAAATAGGACCAAAAATTGTTGGTAAAAATAGCGAAATATAAGGTTTTTTTTGTGTGTACCGTAGGCCCTATTTACTATGGTCTTCCGCAATAGAAGGGTTGACCTTTTTTGGACTGCAGTCCCGGTTTTGCGGGGGGACACTACACCGATTTTTGAGTGATTTTGTACCCGAAACGGAACTGCAGTGCTAAAAGGGTTAAGGGGGGTAATGTTTGCAGCTGTTTTTACCTGGTAAATTCCAGTATTGTGGAATTGGTTGGCAATATCGTGGAATTGGTTGGCAATTTCGATGGTTTTATGTAGACCTTTGGACCATGGTAAACAGGTACGGGTTTGTTTTCAACTTGCTGAGCTTGGAGAATACTTACCCCCGTTGTAGCTAGCCGAGGAAGGGGGTGGGGGGAGGAGGAGGGGAGGTGTCCAATGCAATGCATGCGTTGTTTTGACGTCGATCGGAAAGAGATCACACTTGGGAATGCGTGACTTGACCACCTTCTTTTTATTTGGCGTTGGTAGCTGAAGTCGTATCGCGACGGGTAAACCTGGTACTGTCCTTACGCTTACCCTCCCGCCCTCCCTCCCATCCCTGCCTACCCTCTACGATCCCACCCCTCCCCCCCCCCCCCTCCCTTTCCCTCCCTTTCCCTCCCTCTCCCTATCCCTCCCTTCGTCCCTCCCTCCCTCCTTCCTTCCCTCCCTCCCAATCCCACCCTCCCCTCCTCCCGACCCCTTACCCCCCCCCCCCCCCCCTGTCTATCTGGAGCAGGGGTTCAAGCCCACCTCCGGTACGATCGAACGGGTCAAGTTCCAGTCGACGTCCAGCGTTTGGGGATACTTCTCCGTGGGAGCTAATGGAGGCATCCACGAGTTCGCTGACAGCCAGTTCGGCCACCTGTTCGCCTCCGGAGCGACGCGAGAGGCCGCGCGAAAGAACCTTATCCTGGCTCTCAAGGAGATCGAGGTGGGCATTTATTTTTTTGTGGGGGGGGGGGTGGGTTACTCACTTGTTGCTTTCCCTTCAGTCATTTGACCACGCATCGCTTTCGAGACGGAGCACCGTCCCTACTCCTAATAGAGACACCTCCAACTAATCGGGCGCTCATTACGTTGTTTCCATGTATTACATAGAAACTTTTTGCTAATCTTATCCCTTTCCTGTTCGGCGGGCCGCCTGTGGCCACCGTCTATCTCCTAGGATAGCGATCGTTTTACCGCTGTCAATCTAGTGTATCAAACTCCTCCATGTCACATTCGTCTATTTACCTCGTCTCCTGCTCTACTACATCCCGTTCCTCCTTGTACATTTCACATTCTCCTACTATGTGAGTTCTACTCTCTGTTGCTCTGCCACTCGGGCACATCTGTGTATCATCTTCCTCCTCCCGGCTACTGGTATATGGTACCTCTCTCTTCTTTCTGGCAGACCCAGGTCACCTACACGAAATCTGGGGGGGGAGTTACGCATCTTGGCCAGATTGGTAGATCATGATCTACCTATCTGCAGTAGATCATCTTCAGTAGTTCCTCACCCGCCGTTGTGTATGTAGACGGGTCCAACCCAGGAAATATGTGTAATAATAGTAGTATTAATAATGATAACAACAACAACAACAACAACAACAACAACAACAACAATAATAATAATAACAGCAATATTAATATTAATAGTACTACTACTAGTAAAATCAGCCGTGAGATCGAAGATTTCGTGGAAACATGTGTATCAGGTGTGATGTGCGTAATCTTTAGATCGTGTTGCCGCGTTTTCGTGTGGTTTACTGTTGGTCGTGTTGCGGAGTGGGAGCAGAAACCAGGCGATGTATCGCGATGTGCATGATCTAAATATGCAGCAGTAAATCGTGTTTATCTGCATGATTTAGATTTTACTGTCGCGGGGCGGGAGCAGTAGCGAGCGATATGCCACATCCTGCATCTGCGCGGTCCAGAGTTTGTTGCTGGGTGGAAGCGGTATTATCAATAGCAAGCACGATGCCGACTGGGAGCCGTGTAATCTGAAGGATCTTGCACATGTTTATTCCTGGGCTGGGCTGCGGTAGATACTGTACCGTGCTGCACAGATCCTGCACCACGTATCGTAACGACAACAGTTTTTTTCTCAAATTATTTCCTTCAAAGGAAAGGAAAGTCGTACCAGGTACGACTTGAATATCATTGGGTGTTGTCCATTTGTTTGATGTTGATTTATTGGTACACTTCAGTATTGTTTGCTCGTTTTCTGGAAGGGTCTGCCGCTTTTGGGGGGGTTTCAGGGGACAGTGGCACGGAGCGCAAATACGATCCATCAGACGAACACGTTTGAAACGGTGTCGCGCTCTACTGCATGTCAATGTTGATCGACACCGCGCCCCTCTCCTCCTCTCCCCTCCCATCTCATCCCATCCCCACCCTGCCCTGCCCCACCCCCCGCCTCTCCCCCCCCCCCCTTCTCGGTTTTGTTTTTGGTCCGTCTTTGCCTCGCCTTCCCCCTCCGCGCCGCCCTACCCCCCTCCTCGTCCCCCTCCCCTGCGCCCCCTTCTCTTGGTTTTGTTTTGATTTGTGTGTGTGTGTTTTTTTTCGTGTGTTTTTCGATTTTTTGTTTTTGGAGGAAACAGGTCCAGGGCGAAATCCGCACGACCGTTGAGTACCTGGTGCAGCTGCTCGAGACGCCGGAGTTCAAGGACAACGCCATCGACACCTCTTGGCTCGATGGCCTCATCAAGGAGAAGGTACACTACTAATATTTAACACTACTACTCTCCCTATACGTGGTACCTGGTATACAGTGGGGTATTGAAAGTACAGTAGAGTTGGTCTACGGCAGGCGTGGCTCGATGGCCTCATCAAGAAGGTACACTATTAATACTAATATTTAATACCACCACTTAGCGTACACGTCGTATACAGTATGATGTTGGGAGTACAGTAGGTTGGTGTACAGTTAGGCACACTGTAGCATTTAGGCCTGCGGTAGGTTTCGCGGTGTGTGCACAGTAGGTTTGACTCTAATATCACATGTGCGCAGTATGTTTAGCTTACTCTGTATGTATAACACTGCATGTGTCCAATTGATGCGCGGTTGATGCCCAGTAGGTGTAGAGCTACTGATGGTAGGAGTGCAGAGTGCGATACAGGGTTGCACCGCCGCAAGGTCCAGATGAGAGACTATCACGTGCTGCTGCCATTGTGGCCCGTCTGTGCAAGATGCTGATAGTAGCTGGTGCTGGTCGAAAGCATACCTGGTGGCTGGCACCGGACCCCTTTTCAGCTGTGACGGTGCTCGTCGGTTTTCTATTTTCGTTGTGTCTGATCGTTGCTGCAGTCGACTAGGTTCTTGTCTCATCTCTTGCTTTTCGTGTTTGTGTGGCGCTCTCGTATGCGATGCTCGTGGCTTTGCTTGTCGTTGTACATGTCCGATTTTTCCAAACTCCTCTCTGATCTGTCGTTTTTTTTTTTTTGTATTTTCTTGTGTGTGTCTGCGTGTGTGTGCCTCTGTGTCCTGTGTGCTGCCAACAGTCTGTCGGGGTGCAATTCGAGGCGCACTCGGTGGTCACCTGCGCTGCGCTGTACAAGGCCTTCACGTTCTGCAAGCAGGAGATGAACCGCTACCTCGCGCAGTTGGAGAAGGGACAGGTGCGTTCATCGAACGATGGGTCGTACCAAGTCAACTATTACTACCAATAGCCTCGCGCTTTCTCTCGGTTTTTTTTTTTTTCCAGATTTTTCGCCTCGGCCTGCTGGTGAAAAAATAAAAAAGGAAAATAAGAAATTTGGATATTCGAAGAATTGGAAATTTGGAATATGTACCAGGTATATTACAGCGAACAGGGCTAGCGCTAGTAGTAAACCAGCTCTACCCTGGTGCAGCTGCTTAGCTGGGATGACGTACATGCGTCCGTGGTGGGACCAATCAACTAGTTATGGAAAGCCCTAAACCCTGACCTGGCACACACTGCAGCCGCTCTGTTTCATTGCTTGTTTTTTTTTTTTTCCATATTTCATTTTTGTGTCTCATGCTACCGGTTTATTTTTCCCTATTCTTTCTTGAAGGGGAAAAGAAAGAGGTTCGTGTTCTCTTCGCAAAGCTGTGGGCATGCTTCCTTCGCGCAGGTTTTGGGGAAGGATCGAGCGGTATGTGCCTGTACTAAACCTGACCCCCCCCCTCCTTCCTTCCTCCCTTCCCTCCGTCCCTCCCTCCCTCCGTTCCCCCCCCCCCCCCCCCCCTCTCCCCCCCCCTCCCTCGCTCTCTCCCTCCCTCCGTTCCCTCCCTCCCTCCTTCCCTCTCTCTCTCTCTCTCTCTCTCTTTTACGTCCCCCCCCTCCCCCCCCCCCCCCCCCCCCCACTCCCGCTCTCTCTTCCGCCCTCCCTCGCGCCCTACCTCTCTCCCTCCCCCCCTCTCCCCCGCCAATCCCGCCTTCCACTTACCGCCTCTATTTTGAGAGCAGACCGGTCTGATCGGGCTGAAGGGTATGAACAAGTTCCCCGTGGAAATTTCATACGAGGGTGTAAAGTACTCCTTCACCGTGCAGAGGCAGGCCCCGGATGCCTTCACCCTCTCCATCAATGGACAGGTCCGGATTCAGACGCGTATGTGCCATAAAAAAAGAAATTGCTTCGCATCAAAATGTGTTTTGATCATTTGCATGAAAAAGTGTTTTAAAGTCTAACTGTGCTCAGCATCTTTAAAATATGCTCACCATCAGAAGACGCTTACTCGTAGCATCACAATAAGTTCACTATTAATAGCATTAAAATAAGGTTCACTAGCATTAAAAGCTGCATAGCACCACATTAAGCCTATTAGCGTATCAAAAGGTATGCTTACTGCAGCATCAAAATGTATGCTTGCTGACTGTGGCATCAAAAGGTATGATTTATCATCAAAAAGGTACGGTTAGAATACAAAGGTGTGCTCAGTGTCAAAAAGAGGATTTTAGCATCAAAACATGCTTACAAATAATAGCAAACATCAAAAGCTGCGTACACAGCGTCAAACGCTGTTCATCATCGAAACACGGGTCGTCTTTTCGGGCGCGATATCGTGTGGCGTTTACGTTTCGGTATTTTGATGTCTGATGTATTGAAAGTTTACATATCGATATGCCATGACTCGATGAGACATCGACCGCACCATCCGCCCCACACGCGCGCGGCACAACAGGACTTCCCCGTCAAAGTGCGCGAACAGAAGGACGGGCGGCTGATCGCCAATTTCCAGGGAACGAGCCGGCTCATTTTCGGGCAGGAAGAGGCCATGGGGCTGCGGCTGCAGCTGGACGGCAAGACGGTTGTCCTGCCCAGCATCTTCGATCCCAGGTGGGTGGCCCATATGTCCATGTATAGGGTGGCTTAGTTATCTTGAAGGGGATCACACCTCGGATAGGAGGCCCGCGTATATGGTGGCTTATTGTCTTCACAGCCAGATCATCGATTTACGCTTGACGATCGAGGTCCTTCGGGGCAGGTGCATCACTGGAATGTATAATCTACAGCGGCAGCTCACGTTGCTGCGTTTGAGAGCTTCGTACGATGTGCGTGGTGTAGCATCGTTGTTTGATGGGTTGGGGTCTGTACTGCGGTACATGTGCAGACCCTGCCCAACCTGCTCACAACGAACAGGCGAGGATGAAGTACTGTAGGTGATCTGCTGTGTATAGATAGATGATCATCTGTACGAGGTGCAAAAAGAATGGATTCTACTGCTGTAACGCAGAAAATGGAAAAGTGGGCTGAAATCCTCAGCGACACCCCCCCCCCCCCTTTTCAAGAATGTCCGCCTCACGAAGTGACTTTTAGTATGTAGTTCTATATGGGATACAGCACACCCTTCGTCCGACTGGCCCAACACGTAACGGTTCACTTCGCAAAGCTTGGTGCAAGCAATCGATGTCTGCCTGGTCGGCGAAAACTCGACGTGCTCCGCCCCGGCGTTGTAGGGATGCGACGGTCTATGGTCATGTGCCTACGGCCGTGCATGACACGAGTACCCCCCTTCCCCCTGCCCTCGCTCTCCGTTGGGCAGTGAGCTTCGGTCTGACATCACGGGCAAGGTCGTCCGATTCCTTCAGGAGGACGGAGCCGCGGTGGCCGCGGGAGATCCGTTCGTCGAGGCAAGAGAGAAAGGGCCTTTTCGTAACACTGACGTGGTGGTGCTCCTTTTTTTTTGTTTCTGCTGCAGTTTTTTTTTTCATGTTCCGGTTTGTTCGCTGCGGTAATAGTCTTCTACCTGGTTGTGTACAATAGGAAAATAGGGGGGAAACGCCTCGTGTGGGGCAGGTCGGGGTAGGGTAGGGTAGGGCAGGGCAGGGCAGCGCAGGGTAGGGTTGGGTGATGGATAGGGTAGGGAAGACTAGAGTAGAGTAGAGTAGGGTAGGGTAGGGGTAGGGCAAGGCAGAGCAGGGTGGTGCGGTGTGTGTTAGTGTTGTCCCGTTTCTACCGCTGAAAAACTAGTCTCAAAGTTTAGGGTAGAAGGAAGGGGAAGCGCCTCCTCCTAGGGTAGGTGGGGTAGGGTACAGTAGGCTATGGTATGGCAGAGTAGGGGAGGGTAATTTACACTAAGGTGGGGCAAAGTAGAGTAGTACAGGACATAGTAGGGTTGGGGTGGTGCAGAGTAGGGTAGGGTAGGGTAGGGTAGGATAGCTTAGAGTTTCATTGGAGTGGTGTGGAGTGGAGTGGAGTGGAGTGAGTGAAGTGGAGCGCGGTAATGGCAACGGCGGGAGTCGTTGCGTTCTCCCCTCCTTTTTCTACTCTCAGTCGGTTAACCGCAATGTCCTACCCTACCCTACCCTGCCCTGTTCTGTCCTGTCCTGCCATAGGTGGAGGCAATGAAGATGATCATGCCCCTCAAGGCCACGGAATCAGGCAAAATCAGCCATGAAATGTCTCCTGGATCGATTATTGCCGCTGGTGACCTCCTCGCGTCGCTTCAGCTTGCGGTAGGTTTTATCCGCTGTGTTGCCGGTGTTGCCGGTGCTTCAGTAGGCTACTGTAGTGTGTAGTATCATGAGTGCTCCCGCTGTTGTTGGTTGTGTTATTGTTGCTTAAGTAGCCTACTGTCGGTGCTTCTGCTGATCTGATGGTTTGTGGTAAAGTGTGGTACGGTATTTTGATTTGTATGTTCCCCTCGTACCTGGTATGTCTTCATCTCATAAAATGGGCGGGGTCACAGTATTGAGGTTGATCTGCGGGCGATGTTTCGAGCGGATGCTTGTGCAAGAGCTTCGAGGTCGACGCGCGGCTTTGTTTTGATATCCTGTTTGCTGGAGGGGTTGTGATGGGCTTTGATGTGGATTCGTTGTGGTGCTGTGCTGTGATGTGATATTATACGATACGGTCGTACCAGGTACGATTTCATCTATTTTGGTAGGATGTGATGAACGTTGATCCGATGGATACGTGACGTTCTAAGTAAATGTGTTGATGGTAGGATGCAGTGTAATGTGGTGCATTGTTGTCGCTGACGCCGTGTGACTCACCTGATGGCATGTGATGAAAAAAAAAACACACACATGTCACAGATGTGATTTAGATCATCTGCTGCCATAGATCCCGTCCTGAAGAGTCACTTCAGGTATGTCATACAGGGATCTGCATACTGTAGTACAGATCCAACCAAGGAAGAGGTGTGCTACTACACATACTGTGCGACAGTACGTGGGCCGTGTAGATGATTCGGCTTCCGAATATCATGCAGATTATTCTACTTCCGAATATCATGCAGATTATTCGGCTTCCCTTACGGCAACATGGGATCACAGTAGATGATACGCACGGATCAGCAGTGCATCCCCGCTGAACGAGCTCTACGTAGATGCGTGAAATTGGGGATTGATGAGCCGAGCATTGTGTGTGTGAAACGTTCTTCGTGCTCGGTTTTTCGTTGCCAATGCGACTCGATGTTATCCGACTTTGTTACGTCTTCTGATGTTCCTGAGACATCTGCTGTGGGTCGTGAAAACGTTGATTGATGATCTGCTGTATGCGTGGGACGTTTTTTGCGGTTTTTTTTTTTTTTTCGTTGTTGCGTGCGACCCGATGGGTGTAAAGCTGAGCTAATGATAATATCTGATGTTCTCGGACGTGGTGTGACGTGGTCTTGGTGCGGCAGGACCCCTCCCGAGTGAAGAAGATTCTGCCGTTCACCGGCGAGCTTGACCTCACCGCAGACACTGGCGCTGTTGAGGACAACGTCGACGGCATGATTCAGAGGCTCGACATGGCCATGCAGGTGCGCGTGGCCACACGGCTTTCTTTGCCGATCGCTTGGTTCCGTTCCCTCGTTTTTTTTTGTTTTTCTCGTCTTGTTCTTCGGACTGGTGTGGCAATGGATGTTATGCGGTGCTGGTGCTGGTGTTGAGTCTACTACGGTAATACGGGGGGGAAATCGGCCCCGAGTAAATGGTTCGGAAATTTAGGGGGGGGGGGGGGGGCGTACTCATTTGTTGCTTGCCTTACTCATTTGACCATTGACCACGCATCCCTTTCGAGACGGAAATTTAGGGGGGGGGGGGAAGAAAAAAATATTTTTTTTTTTGGGGGGGGAAAAGGGCTGCTCACCAACATATTCGAGAAAAAGGGTTTGACACATGGTTCGTAAGTTTAGGGGGGGGGAAGAAAATGTGTGTTTTTTTTTGGGAAGGGTTGCTTGCCGACATTTTCGAGAAAAAAGGTTTGACACAGTTGTGTACGAAACGAATAGGACGGCAGTATCCCTAGCCCAAACCGTTAAGCCAATCAGATCAACCCTAACCCTGTGACCATTAGCCAATCAGAACTAGTCTCGGCACAAGAGGCAAAAAGCTCTGCTGGGTCCATCATGACTTCTGATTCCTACTGTGGCCCCCCGTGATGGGTGTGGTGGTGGATGTGTTGGTGGTGGCGGTGGTGGTGACTGCTAAGTGGGTATGCTAGCGGTGTTGGTGGCTGCGTCGATGTTGGTTTTGTTTGTGGTAGCGATGTTGGTGGTGGCAGCTGCCATGTCTTTTTTATACCGTGTATAGATACAAACCAGGGCTGTCCAAGGGTCGGGTCGAACGTCGCGCGTCAGGTCCCGGTCAGGTCGGGTCGGGTGTCGGCGACCTGACCCGACCCATGAGAATTCGAAAACCTCCTGACCCCGACCCGACCCGACCCGACCCGACCCGACCCAACTCGACCCCGTAAGATTTCGAAAAGTTCCTGAACCGACCGGCGGGTTAAGGTCATGACCCGTGAAGAGCCCCGATATTTGTGAGTATGCTGGTGGCGGTGGCGGTGGCGGTGATGGTGATGGTGATGGTAGGGATACAGTGCTTTCAAGGGACTACCACGCAAAATAAATCCACCTTCGGTCCGCCCCGCCGCCACCCTCCACCGTGTAATTCACTGCTTTGTTTCGTCCCGGTTTTTTGGTAGTTTAGTCTGTCTGCGCGGCTGGCTGTTTGTTTGTCTGTTCGTGTTGGCTGTTGTTGATAGTGTTTCGTTTACATGCGATGCCACCCAATAATGCATTTTTTTTTGTTTTTTAGTTCGGTTCGGTTTTATGTGTGTCTGTTTACCTTGATATCCAGCGCCAACTAATACTGAGCTGGTGTGTGTGTGTTTTTTTTTTCTTCTTTTGCTCCGTTATTTCCAATGTTACAGGCATTTCTGTTCCTGGGTTTGGTCCGGTTTGTGTGCGTCTCTGTTTACATCCGACGGCAACTGATAATTCGTTTGCTGTGTGTGTGAGTGTGTGTGTTTTTTTTGCTGCCGCTGTTTTTTGCCGTGCTATGATGTATCCCCCTGATATACATGCCGTGCGACGACAGGGCTTCGAGCTGGAGTTCGACCCCGTCGTGGCCCGCCTCTTCAGTGCGTGCAAGGACTCCGACAAGCTTGACCACGCCGTGCGGTCCCTCGTCGAGCGCTACCTCTCCGTGGAAGACCTGTTCGCCGGCAAGGCTAACGAAGACGGTGTCATCGCCGACCTCATCAAGGCCCACAAGGATGACCCGGAGGTGCGTGCTGTTGCTGATTCTTGCTGCTGCGGCTGCAGCTGTCGCTATTTTTGTCTTGCCAGCAGTGCCAGCAGTATTTTACATGGCTTCCTTTATTTGTTCCAATCTCCCCTCCTCTGCCGCTGGCGCTTCTCAGCTGCTACGTTTATATTTTGGTCTTTAGGAGCTGCAAAAAAAAAAAAAACTCGCCTCGTTTACTCCATCTAGTGGTTGGTGATCCCCGCTTTTTTCGCTTCTTGTTATTTGTTTCGTTGAACTTTCTATGCACTCCTGTTTTGTTCGGCGCTTTTCTCGCTCACTCTCTCTTCATCCTTCTCTCCTTCTCTTGCTGTCTTCCTCCGTATCCCTCTCTGCTTCTCGATCCTTTCGTCTGTCTCTGTCGCGTTTCTCCGTTCCTGCCTCTTTCGTTCTCTGCCCCCCCCCCCTCACCCCCGCTCACGCTCCCCCTCCTCTCCTTGTCCCCTTCCTCCGAACCCCTTCATCTTCTCCTCCCCCCCCCCCCGCTCTTCCCCCTCCCATCGCCTTTATTTCGCCATTGCGTGTCGTTGTTCGTTGTTGCTACGTTCGTTATGACGCATATTTTTTTATCGCCACGACAGTTCGTGGTGAACGTCGTCCAGGCGCACCAGGCGCTCTCCTATCGCAACCGGCAGCTGAACTCGTCCCTCCGCGCTCTCCTCAACTTCGCCGACGGCAAGGGGGAGTGGCGACCCAGCGAAGAGGCAAGAGAGTGATGATATAAGAGTAGGGAGGGATGGAGGAATTGATTATTTAGGGGGACCATAGTAAATAGGACCAAATATTGTTGGTACAAAAAGGTATATATATAGGTTGTTATGTATACCATAGGTCCTGTTAACTATGGACCCCCGTCATAGGGCATGGACCCTAGGGGGGGCGTACTCATTATCGTGCATGGCCGTAGTCGTATGACCATAGACCCCGCATCCCTACAATGCCGGGTCGGAGCGCGTAGGGTTTTCACCGACCAGGCAGACCATAGGGGGGGGGGGGGGGGGGGGGGGGGGGGGGGGGGGGGGGGGGGGCAGGCGTACTCATTTTTTGCTTGCCTTAGTCATTTGACCATTGACCACGCATCCCTTTCGAGACGGAGCACCGTTCCTACTCCTGATAGAGACACCTCCAACAATTGGGCGCTCATTACGTTGTTTCCATATGTTACGTAGAAACTTTTTGCTAATATTATCCCCCTCCTGTTTGGCCTCCTGTGGCCACCATCTATCTCCTAGGATAGCGATCGTTTTCTCGCTGCTATTCATTGTATCAAACTCCTCCATGTCACATTCGTCTATTTTCCTCATCTCCTCTTCTAACACATCCCGTTCCTCCTTGTATATTTCACATTCTCCTACTATGTGAGTTCTACTCTATTGCTTTGCCACACGGGCACATCTGTGCATCTACTTCCTCCTCTTCCCGGCTACTGGTAGTACCTCTTTCTTCTTTCTGGCAGGTCCAGGTCCCCTACACTAAAGCGCAATTTCAACGTTTTCGCGAAGTCCATTGGGCCATGCAAATACGTTTTCATTCCTATTCCTTCCCTCAATCCCCCGTATATCTCCAAGTGTTTTCCCGGTTCCACCTTGTTTCTTAGCGCTAGCCTTTCCCTTCTTTCTATCCTTTCTTTTACTTCTGCCTTGTACCTCCCACTTCCCGGCGGACATCATCTCTACTTGGTTTCCCCCTAGATCCTTCCATACTTTCTCAACTACGCCATCCCACCTTCTTCCGGCTCGCCCTTTTGTTACTTTCTCCCATACAGCTCTGTCAACTATGGCTGGCAACCTCTTTTTTGGCATGTTCCTTACTTTATATTGCCAGTTCAACTTTCTCATGTCTCTATTTGTCTTGAGAGGGGGGGGGGGGGGTATCAACAACAGACTTTTACTTTTGGGGGGGGGGGTCAACAGATATGTACACTGTTTGGGGGGGAGGGGCCGAGGGTGGAGGGGGGGTACTCATGTTATGCATGGCCGGGGAGGGGGGCGTAATCATTTGCTGCTTGCCTTAAGTCATTTGATCATTGACCACGCACCCTCCAACAATTTGGGCGCTCGGTACGCACGTTTTTTCATCTACATGTAAAAGTTTTGTTTATCTCGGCCCCCTTCCTGTGTTGCTTTCTGTGGCCACTATCTACCTCCTACAGTCGAGGAGGGGCGGAGGTCAACAGATCTTGAAGGGGGGGGGGGGGGGGGGGGGGGGGGGGGGAAGGGGGCCAACAGACTTCTACGCTGTATGGGAGGGGTGGTCAACTGACCTTATTTTGTAGCAGGGGAGGGTTGAGCATGCCTTTAATTTGTGGAAGGGTTATAGGGGTTTATGAGCAGGCCTTTATGTCGTGTGGGGCGGCCGGGGATCAGCAGGTCGTTTCGTTGTGCACCTGGTACTCGTGTGATATGTACATGCAAGCTTCGCCTTCGAAGGCGTTCGGGCGTAGGGGTGACGCGATGTTGAAATCCGATGACGTTTTTTCGAAAATAAAAACGAAGGGCCCGCCCACCAGCCGTCTGGAAAAATTGAAAGACTTTACAACCCTAAAAGGACGAAAGCACAACGACCAGCGGAATGAAGTCAGTGCTATGTAAGTAATGTAAACTTCGATGTACGAGGCATACTGATACTGTGCAAATACTTTTGGTTTTCATCGGAGGCAGCCCCCTTGATGGGAAATAGGGGATGGGGGAGATCTGCGAATGGGGGTTCGGATTTGTCGGGGGGGGGGGGGGGGGTCGCGTTTAGCTCCCCCCCCCCCCCCAGCCTGGCGCGATCACACAACTTACTCATCGTCAAAACACAATCCATACCGTTAATCAGCAACAACTATGCAATTTCGTCAGTTCGCCAGTCGGTCAATTTAGCAAAGCCCGCCAGTGTGTGTATATAGATGTAATCGTCAAGCCGTCAACGCATCAAGTTTTCGGTGCGAACAACCAATCCGTCAGTCATTCACCGACCGGATGAATCCCATGTCCATAGTCTCATCTGACCAGTCCCGCAATTTGTTCAGCACGTGCGTTTGTCACCACCAACCCCCCCCCCCATCGCCCCCCCCCGGCCCCAATTCGTTTTTTGTTCAATCCACCACCATTTCTATTTTCGCTTTCGTTCTTTGTTTTTTCAGCTGACGGCGGCGCTTGAAAGGCTCTCCAAGCTGGAGGGGCAGGTGTACGGCGAGGTATCTCTGGAGGCTGGCAACATCCTTCGGTTCGCCAAGGCGGCACCCTTCCAGGGGCGCCTCTTGGCCCTTCGCGAGGTCAGAGACGCGTGTGTTGTTATTGTTGTTGGTGGTGGTGTTCGTGTTGGTGTTGGTGTTCGTGATGGTGGTGGTGATGTTGTGGTTGCTGCTGCTGCTGTTGGTGGCGGTGGTGGTGGTGTTGGTAATGGACTACGTGGCGGTTGTGTTGGGGTGGTAGGGGAAGTGATCGTGGTGATCGTCGGGTTGTGTGCTGTCATGCCTTCTAGGGCAAACTGCAGTCCCGTTTTCGTGGACAAACTGCTTGGAATTTGAGTGCTTTGTCTGCACAACGGGACTGCAGTTTGCTCCATGGAGGGGTTAGTTTGACCCTTTTACTGTGGGACTGCAGTCCCGTTTTTGTGGACAAATGACTCTAATTCTAAGTAGTTTGTCCCCGAAGCGGTCTTAGTAAAAGGGTTGAGTGGGCTGTACAAAAACATAAAATTCCAGTCATATTATATTCCCAAGTGTTAAAAAAAAAAAAGTTTCGTACGCACAAGGGGAGTGGAGTGGAGTGCAGTCGTTGAGGCTTTAAGGCCTAAGGGATTACGTTTGCTGCTGGGTTGTTCGTTGTTGCTGTTGTGGTTTGTTGCTGTTTCTGCTCCTGTTTAGGCTGCTGCTGCTGCTGTTGTTGTGGTGGTGGATGGTGGTGGTATGGTGTTTTTTTCGTTTTTTTGGCGATGCGATGGTAGGGCGGTTTTTCTTGAAGAACGTTTCCACACTCCCACGATGCTCCGTCGCGAAAGGGATGCGTGGTCAATGGTGAAATGACTTAAGGCAAGCAACAAATGAGTTCGCCCCCCCCCCCATTCCAGCCGGGCACAATATAGCCATACCGCTTTCGGCTGTAGTTTCATTATTTTGTTTGGACCTCGCTCACATGTAAAATACTCAAAAATATTTTTTGGGCACTTTTTTTTTTTTTTTTTCTCCATTGCGAATTTGTTTTCGTTTTTTGTTTTTCGCGTTATTTCTCATTTGCTCGTGTACACTTTTCGTTGCTCTCTTTTTACGGTTTCATTTTACTAGACGTACAGAAAATTTGTTTCGTTTTACATTTTCATTTTCCATGACAGTTTTCCTCGTCGTTCTCACCTTGATCCTTCTCATCTTCGGAAGAATAATCCTGCTGCTGCCTTTTTGGTGTTTTTTTTTTTTTTTCAATCCTCCGGCGGATTTTGGCCGAAAAACAAAAACAGCTGAACCCTTTTATCTTAATACTGTTGTGCGGCAATTGCCCAGAGACCTGCTGTAAATCTTACTCTAATTCCAAGTGTTTTGCCTTGTCCCCACACCCCGGACTGCTGTCCTATACGCGTCAAGCTCACCACACTACGTACGTACCACACACCGTATACTTGACGTGTCGTGTGATTGTTTGTTCAGGAGCTCGGGTCCGCAAGCCCAGTCCAGCTCGCCGTGTCCCCTTCGCTCTCCGTGGGTGTCGACCTGCTGACTTCTCTGTTCGATGACTCCGACCCAGCAATCCGGTGAGGGGTTGTCTTTTTTTTTGGCGATATCCCACCCTCGTGGCGTCTTTTTTTTTTTTAAGCAGTTTTTGAATTTTTGGCTGCGGCATATGTTGGCGGTCCGTGTTTTCCTTTTTTTTTTGTGGCTGTCGACCTTGATTCGATTAACGCCCCCCCCCCCCCCCCCCCACCCACCCCCACCCACCCAAGAGGCAGTTGCATAGTACTCCCACTCCCATTGCTGTCTCTGGAGGTGGCTACACCGGAAGAAAAATTAGCTCATTGAAGCTGTTATCCATATGCAAGTCCGCCACACAAGCGGTTCTTAGCAGGATGCAGGTCACCCTTCATGCGACTCGCCGGACACCTCACGGCGCTCCGCGCTTGGTGCAAGCAATGTCTGTCTGGTCGATGAAAACCCGGCATACTCCGTCCCGGCATTGTAGGGATGCGAGGGTCTATGGTCATACGACTACGGCCATGCATGAGATCGAGTACATCTCTCCTATCGAGTACCCACACACACTATATATTATAGATAAGTTGGGTTGGCGTCGGTTGGCAACGACACTGTAAAAATTGCCGCTCTAGTTGGGCTAGACGACCAGGGTACCTTATTTTATTTTGGCGTTCGGTCCCAGCTGGTGGTCGAGTCAGATCATTTGTGCGGGGCGGAGAACCCGAGCTTCGCACAAGGGGAATTATCGCATCACGTACCTGGTAATGTTTTTGGTAAGGCACTCAAAAAACAGTTACTGTGTAGTCCCATTGCTGTCTCTGGAAGTGGTCACACCGGCCGGAAATTAAATTTACTCTTTGAAGCTGTCAACCATATGCAAGTCCGCGTCATGTTAGTAGGATGCAGTTTGCCCTTCATGCGACTCGCCGGACACCTCACGACGCTTCGCGCTTGGTGCAAGCAATGCCTGCCTGGTCGGTAAAAACCCGACGTGTTCAGTCGTGGCATTATAGGGATGCGAGGGTTTATGGGCACACGACTACGGCCATGCATGATGTCGGGTACTCCTTCCCCTCTTCCCCTTCTTCGATAGACCCCCCTTCCCCCCCCACCCCGACCCTCCGGCACCTCATGGCGCTTTGGTGCGAGCAATGTCTGCCTTGTCGGTGAAAAGCCGACGTGCTCCGTCCCAGCATTGTATAGATATACAGGGATGCGAGGTTCTTTGGTCAATCGACTACGGCCTTGCATTGCATGAGTGCAACCCCCCCCCACTTCTCCCCTGCCTCCTGTATGATCCTTTGGACACCTCTGGTTCTACTAAAACCCGATCGATCGAGCTTTAGGAGTTTTCTCATAAGGTTCCGCCACCCTCGAGGGGTACCTGCGGTGCCCGCGTCTACCCCCCCCCCCCCCCCCCCGACTCACGCTATCTAAATATTCGAACATTCCGATCGATTGACCGACCGTTTTATTTGTTCTCCTGTCTTACGCGTGTGTTTTTCGTTTTTTTGGGGATTTTCGGGCGGGGTTTTTCCTTTTTTTTTTGTGCAAAAGGGCCGCGGCCCTGGAGACGTACATGCGCCGTGTCTACCGGGCCCACGAGATTCTGTCGATCTCTGTTAACGCTGACGGGGACGAGATGTCGGTCGACTGGTCCTTCCGCTTCCGCGACACCGCTCCTCAAGACTCCCCGGTAAGGAATCACGGGGGATGCCGATTTTGTGTTTTACACTTGGCCTACTACTGTATATGCCCGTGGCACAATATTTTTTGTGATTTGTATTTTCACCTGGTGTTTGGTTTCTTATACGATAAATTTGGTTATGTTGGCCGGATATGTGTTGTTTGGTGCGTGTTTTTTTTTTTGCATGCTCTTTTTTTTTTTCTTGCGTGGCGCCATTTTTATTTTAGCTCATCTCTCCCCGCTAATATGTGCGAGGTATATTTATCCTGTCACGCCCGATTATGTATGATGTTTCGAATGCCGTTTTCTGTTTGTTTGTTTGTGTTTTTCGGTGGTTGGTAGGTTGATCGTTTCTACATGGCTTCGTTTTTTTGTTTTGGTATTTGTTGGCTCGTTCGTTCGGACCCCGCTTGTATTTTTTTTTCGTTTTTTTTTCTTCTGTTTGTAGCCTTTTTTTTTTCGTTCCAACATCGTTTTTTTTTTTTTGCCACGACAGGGGTACAATATCCCCCAATTTTTCTGGGGCTCCTCCTTTGACCTTAAGTGAGCTCCGTACCCTACCCAAAACCCGATTTTGGGAAAAGCTTTGAAAGCTCAACCCGATGACCAATCTCAAAGCCTATATAGATGGGTATATCCCGAGTCATATTTGGAACACAACGTAGCGGCATTCCGACGATTTTGGGTTAACCCATTTAGTGCTACAATCCCGTTTGGAGGACAAAGTACTTGGAAATTGACTGTTTTTATCCCTAAACGAGACTGCACTCCTAAAAGGGTCGGGTCCTGTAGGACCGGTCAGCCAGGAACATTTTGTTGGCCAAAGGGTGCTACGATACACGCTTTTTCGTTCGTTTGTTCATTCGTCGCTTTGCTTCGGTTTCGTTTTTATTTTCGTTTTCTTCGTTCTCGTCTTTTTTTGTTGTCTTTTTCGGCGGGGGTCGGCGTGAAACCTCCCCCCCCCCCCCACACACACTGATAATCGGGGCGCAGATCCGCTACGGACACCTGGCCGTGCTTCCGGACATGGCCAGCCTCACCGCCTCCAAGGTAGCGTCTCTTTCGAAGGTCATCCAGGCCCTGAAGGATGCCGACACCGGAAAGAGCACCGACGGAGAGCCGGTCAACGTACTGCACGTCGCCCTTATGAAGGTAGGGTGGGATGGGGGTGATAATAGGGTCGGAAGGAGGTGAGAGTAGGGTGAAGGTTTGGGTTGAGCGAGGTGAGGGTAGGGTGGGGTTTGAGTTGAGGGAGGTGAGAGTAGGGTGGGGTTGGCGTGCGGTAGGGTTAGGGTGGGGTGGGTTGGGGTCGAGCACCTGGGCACCGACGGAGAACCGGTCAACGTACGGCATGTCGCCCTCATGAAGGTACGCTGGGGGTTAGGGTTAAGGGAGGGTAAGATGGGGTTTGGGCAGAGAGGGGTGAGGCGAGGGCTGGGGTGGGGTTAGGGTTGAGGCAGGTGAAGGTAGGGTGGGGTTGGGGTGGGGGGTTGGGTGGGGTTAGGGTCGAAGAGTGGGGGGTGGGATTTGGGTTAGGGTCGAGCACCGACGGAGTGTCGGCCAATGTACTGCACGTCGCCCTCATGAAGGTAGGGTGGGGTTACGGTTAGGGAGGGGGTGCGCCGCTGGACGTTTGCCTGTCGGCTTCATGAAGGTACGGCAGTAGAGTGTAGGTGTAAGGTTTGAGCGAGTGTTGGTCGAACCGGGCGAGGAAGGGAGGGATACTTGGTGGCATTTTTCTTCGGGGCTTAGAGCTGCGAGCGGTCGATAGACATATGCGTGCCGCGTTTTGCACCCAGCGAATCGCAGGACCCGAAATGGGGGCGTGAGAGGAAAGGCGGAGACGTACGTGGGCGTGCGAGATATGTTGACTTTGTTGTGAAAGCAGTGGACGGACCTAATGCGTCCACCTCTCCCTCCGTCTCAATGGTCAAGGCCAGCCCTCCTTTTTCCCTCTTAATTTTTCGTCTTCCTGGATTCCTCTTCCTCTGTTCCTCCTCCTCTTCCTTGTCGTCTCATTATTTTTTCCTTCTGTCTTGTTTTGGACTGTCGCCTTTTTTATTTATCCCATGTTTGTCTGTTCGGCTATTAATTGTATATGCGTGTTCACATGGTGTTTTAACGCTTTCTATATCGGTTGTGTTTTTTATCGGTTTCTTTTCCCCGTGTTGGTGGTCGCGGCGGCGGTGGTGATCACACGCAGGCGCCGGACTCGATGGTTGTGGGAGATGACGGTGTCGACGCGGTGATCTCCCGGTGCGAGGCCGTCTTCCAGGAGAACCACTCCGTCCTCAAGGTATGTATATGTTGTTGTTGTTGTTGTTGTTGTTGTGGTGGTGGTTGTTGTTATTGTTGTCGTTGGTGTTGTTGTGGTAGTGGTATTACGGGGGCCCATAGTTAATAGGACCTATGGTATACATAAAAAACATGTATATTTACCTATTTTTACCAACAATATTTGGTCCTATTTACTATGGACCCCCGTAATAGTTGTTATATTGTTGTTTTTATCGTTCTGATTGTCGTTTTTTGTTGTAGTGGTCGTTGCTGTCACGTTGGCTCTTGTCCAGAATCTAGACACGGTGGTCGCAAAATAAGCGTTACATGCCCTGCACGGTACCTTTTGCAGATATATTTGAACCAGAGGTGTTGTTAACCCGTGTTGGCCCCAGGTATAGCGACCTATGAAACCAGTTGGGTTGGATCTTATTTGGGACCTTCAGGTATAGTGACCCCCCCCAAAAAAGAGAAAATAAAATGCCACCTGTCCAAGACAGAGATGTCAGGAGACAGCGCTTTCGCCTCTTTTGACAGACAGCAACTTTGCCTTGACATGACCTTTTGACGGACATTAAATTAATTGTTTTTAGTGTGGTCTCCCGTGTATTTGGTCCAAGAAGAGCGTATACCGGGTGCATTTTTTTTTTTCATGCGTGTGTGTGTCGAACGGTCGCTGTATGATGCTTCCCGTAGTTGTTTCGTCCAACGCTTGGATTGGTTCGCCACGTTATGTTTTGCTTGTGTATGTCAGGTACGTAGGTGGTAAGCGGTATATTTTGCATGCCAACAAAATGCACTCTTGTATTGCGTACGCTATGCTGCTGCACTTGTGCGCCCATCCCCCTTTCCGTCCCACCCCAACCGCCACCCTCGCCGCCAACCCCCCAATATACACTCCCCCCCAACCCCCCACGCCCCCCCCTCACCCCTTCCTACACCCAACCCCCACCCGCACCCCTCACCCTCCCATTCCCATTCCCACTCCCTCCCCACACACACACTGGCTGGGCTCGGCCGACGCAGAACGCGGGCGTCCGTATGGTGAGCGTGCTGTTCCGCGCGGAGGGCGCCCGGCAGCCCCACTACCTGTCCTTCCGCGAGTGCATGGACTACAAGGAGGATCCCGTGAGGCGCGACATGCGCCCTTCCTTCCCGTACATCTTCGAGCTGGGACGTCTGAGCGTGAACTACAAGCTTGAGCGCCTCCCGACGGTCGGCCGCAACAGCCAGGTGGGTGGGTGGGTGGGTGGGTGGGTGGGTGGGAGAGCGGGTTGGGTGGAAGGGCTTCGAGGATGCAGTAGTGGTCCCTCCATGTGTAGTGCTTGCTGCCCGCTTACAAGCACCTGTGAATTCGCTTGGCACGGATGACATTTGACCAGTGTGGCGAGTGTACGGAGCCGTACCGGCTGCCGCTATGATGTAGTGCCGGTGTTGTTGGCTCTTGGAGCACACCGGTACTATGGAGGGACCATGACTGTACGATGTTTTCGGTGGCGGGGGGAGTATAACCGGCACTATATACATACATATAGAGGAGAGGAGCCACAACTATTAAATAATGTATGGTGTGTTGGGGACGGGGGCGGGCGGGTGTAGATGTGAGTTGGGTTCACGATTTTTTTAGGTGTTGGGTGGTGGGAGTCGGGGGAGGGGCGGGTGTGGTGCCTCAACGTGAACTATTAAGCTTGGGCGCCTCCCGACGGTCGCCGCAGCTGGTGGGTGGCTGGGTTTGGGGGGGGGTGGGAGGTTTCGCGTTGACGTTTTGGAAGTGGATGGGAGTTTGGGGATATGGCGTTTTTTGGTGTGGGAGTAAAGTGTTTGCGGATTGGGGTTTGGAGATAGACAGCGTGTTGGGGATGGGAGTTTGGGGATAGGTGGCATTTTGAGTGTCGGAGTTCGGGGATGTATAGCGTATGGGGGGTGGGGATTTGGTGATAAATAACGTTTTTGGGGGTGGGGGGTTGGGTAAGGCGTTTTGGAGGGGGTTTCGGACTGGCGCTTTTGAGGGTGGGGGTTGTAGTGTGGACCCGTAACCGTTGTTGGTGTTGCGGCGTGCCACGATAAGGGACGGTCTTCACGCGGTTGGCCGCAACAGCCAGGTGGGTGGTAAGAGTGTGGCTAGCCTTCGCCTTCCTTCCTTCCTTCCTTTTTTTTCTCCTCTTGTTATTCCGTTGTACCAGGTATATATGTATATTTGCCCGTGAAAAAGACCGCAGGCAGCTTCTTGTATACTGAAAGTGAGTATGTAGCTGTTCCCCCGGCAGTCCTTACCGTGTTTGTATTGCGAGCTGCCTCGCCTTGGGATTGCGTGCATTGTTGCTGACTTTTTTCGCATTTGTTTTACGCCACCCCCGCCCCCCCCCCCCCCGCCCGCCCGGTTATTAGATCTACGTCGGCGTGGAGCGCGGCGCAGCTATCAAGCGGTCCACTCCTCAGACGCTGTTCCTCAGGGCCATCTCGCACCGACAGGAGACCTACACGATGGAAGGCGCCAACCAGGTGGGGGATAGTTGGTTGACTGGTTGGTTGGTTGACTGGTTGGTTGGTTGATTGGTTGGTTGGATGAAATGGTTGTTGGTGGGGTCTTGTCCCACGGTAGTAGGGGTTGCGCTTTTTTTTTCGCCTTTTGAGGCAATTGTTTTTTACTAACTACCGGTTAGTATACTATTACGGGGGACCATATAGTAAACAGGACCTACGGTAGACACAAAAACCTACATATTTCCCTATTTTTACTATTAACAATATTTGGCGTTGTTTGCTATGGTCTCCCGTAAAATAGCACTTCTCTGGCAAAATTGCCTTACAGGGCTACAAGTATAGGGCATAGAAACCCTGGTTGAGTTGCGCGATCAGACCTCCTTCAAAGCTACCCCTCTGTCCCGAACTATAGTTACCATGTATATGCTAATATTCTATACAAACCGTCCTCACATTTAGGGACAGAGTGGAGCTCTCAGAGTAATAGGGCACCACCCCTACCTTGCCATTGCTCTGGGTGGGGGGGGTCGAGTGAGTGGGTACGTTTGCTAGTAGGTGTCTGGTGGAAGCGGGTAAGTTAATTATATATGGTGAGGTGGCGATTCGGTTGGGTTGGGTTAGGTTTGGTGGATTGGTGGGTTAGTGGGTGGTTGGGTGGGTGGGTTGCTTGGTTTATACCTGGTACTAGGTTTGGCAGTGAGTAGGTTGGGTGACCGGGCGGCCGGGGTTAGTGGTGGTTGGGTGGTTCATTAGGTGCGCGGGTAGTTTTGTGGTGGTAGCTGTATATGGGTGGTTTGTTGGTAGTGGCACCGTCGTCGTGGGTGGTAGGCGGGTGGGTGGGTGGGTGGGTTGGATACCTCTGATTTTTGCGGCGACAAGCGGTGTCTGCGTCGCTGCTGATGCTGCCGCTTGCGAGAACAAGACAGTGGGAAAAGGGCGGCGGGCGGTGGGCGGGGGGAGGGGGCACTGGCCTTTGATTTTCATGTTTCGGATTGTGGGTATTTGCGTGGTTGTTGCCCCCCCCCCCCCCCCCCCCCCGCCGCCGCCGCCGCCGCCGCCTGTTCCTTCACCCTTTGGTTCGTGGTCGAGCTTGCTTCCTAGTACAGCTTTGTGCTTGTAGCACGTGTATGTGTTTAAATTGATGCCCTTGTCTAGTCACCACCGGCCGACTCTCGCAGTGGTTTCCACTATCTGCTCGGTATGCATAAGTAGTTGACAGATTATGATATTAATATTACGGGGGTCCATAGTTAATAGGACCTATGGTATAGATAAAAACCTATATATTCAGATATTTTTACTAACAATATTTGGTCCTGTTTATTATGGTCCCCCGTAATAGTGAGCTATTTTTTACGTACACGTCTGGATATTCGTGCACGTACGGCCCTTTGCGCTTCCCCTCTCTGCGCCCTCTGTCTTGATGTATGCTTCGTTCGTACATGTTCCGGACACTCCTACTTCGTACTTGGTTGTTGTTTCTTGGTATCCGCCCTCTGTGTCCCCCCTCTGTCTATTACGGGGGACCATAGTAAATAGGACCAAATATTGTTAGTGAAAATAGGTAAATATGTAGGTTTTTGTGTATACCCTAGGTCCTATTTACTACGGTCCCCCGTAATAGACGTATGCCTGGTACATGTTTGGACATTCCTACTTAGTATTTGATCCGTCGTTGCTGTATGCGACATGTGTTTGGAATTTGGTAGTGTTGAGGATTTCTGGCTGATTTTTTTGTTCACGAACTAAGAACTTACAGCATACGGTAGCTTTTTGTGCTCAGTGAGGACGCCGCTCTAAGCCCTACCTGGTATATAATAGGCCCTTTGAGAAGGGCCTGTGCTCAACGTTTGACGTAACAACAAGCCGCGAGCCTTGAGCCAAAACAGGAGATTCTCAACTGTTGTCGCCTGCTGTGTTTGTTTGGTACCGGCCTCTTGTGCCCCCCTCTATTCGCCCTCCCCACGTGCTTAGGCCCTGCTGATGGCCATGGACGAGCTCGATCGCGCCATGCTCGACCCAAGGGTGAACCCCGCGTGCTCCTCCCGCATCTTCCTGCACATGATGCCCGAGCTCACCGCCGTGCCGAAGGAAGTCGTCGTCGAGTGGAAGAAGGTTCGTGGGTTGTTTTGTCGATATTCATTGTATCTGGTACGTTGTGTGTTGATATCGATGGGAGATATCTCCTTCAAGAGGCCATGTGGAAAGCGGTACATAGTGCGGGAGGTCGTAGTATCACACACAGTCGGCTTTCGAAAGATGAGGTTACGATGGATCTTTCGATCGTATCACAGCTGATGATTCTTCGTATTCTTGTTTCATGTAAATATATATTTTGCTTGCATAGGTTTCGATATTTGCACTCGATGACGACGAGAGCGAAGAGTCGAAACGGAAAATTGTTCGCACGGAGGAGGGGGGGAGCATGCTCATTTTGTAGAGGTGGGCGGGGGCGGCGGGGGGGGGGGGGGGGGTGTTGTCTGCGCATACACCCCCTCCGCGTTGAAGCCAACAAGTACATATGGCTATATTTTTACTGCGGCACTGATATTCATGTATTATTCTATTACGGGGGGGGGGGGGGGGGGGGGGCGAAATCAATGTTTACGCGATATATTTTGGTTCTGCTGACTGCACGTAGACCCCCTTCTGAGAGACCCTACGCAGTGCGTTCGGGATGTCGATGTCCCCGACATACGAACGTCCCACGTCAGAATTGGCACCCGGCCCCTTACAGTCAGCAGTGGAGGGAAAAATATATGGTGGGCGGAAAGTTGAGGTCCCCTATTTACCGATTCCCCCCAAGAGGGACTGTCTACTGTACTATACTATATAAGTTCCCCCTCGTAATAGTGATGATGTCGTTTTTTTCATTTCCCATATCGTCGGTGTGTGTGTATGTGTTTTTTTTTTCTGTTATGTTTTTCGTTTTCGTTTTCGGCCTTTTTAAGGTGATGGACACGATGATCTCCCGGCACGCGAAGCGTCTGTTGAAGCTCCGCGTGGACGAGATCGAGGTGAAGGCGCGCATCTCCAACGACACCGATGGCCAGGGAGAGGTGAGAGGAGACCACGTGACGGCGCTCTCAGCGCTGTACCATCTACCTACCTACCCACCTACCTACCTGCCCGTACCGCAGTAGCTTTCGGTAGGTGAGGTGTCACCGCACACCGCCCTTCTCTCGCCGTGGATTTTGCTCGTTTAGGCCTTCCTACTCTTTTTCGTTGCTTGCTGAACCCGTTTGTTAAGACTGCAGTCCCGTTATGAGGACAGGCACTCGAATTCTGAGCATTACGGGGGACCATAGTAAATAGGACCAAATATTGTTAGTAAAAATAGGTAAATATATAGGTTTTTGTGCGTACGGTAGGTCCAATTAACTATTGTTGTTGTTGTTTTCTTCACATTAAACCGTTCTTTCTGCCCGTCGACATCCAGCACAACCAGTGTCCGTGCCGATTCTTCAATCCTAGGGAGATACAAGTTCTGTGGGTCACAAAGCTACGCCACAGATATAGAGATACTACGTTGCCACGTATGCAATGCAATTCCATGTCATCATACTGCGTACGACAGGCACGACGTACCCATTCCATGACTGGCCTCCCGTAATAATAGCAGTTTATACAAGAGACCCTGCTATTACGGGGGGCCATAGTAAATAGGACCTAATATTGTTAGTAAAAATAGGTAGATATATAGGTTTTGTGCGTACCGTAGGTCCTATTAACTATGGCCTCCCGTATTACTTTGCCCCCAAAACGGGACTGCCGTCCTCACCTCAAAGGGTTATTTGAACTATGCCTGCAGTTTTGGTGTTTTTTTTTCCCGGTTTGCTTAGCTTTTCGCTTGTTGATGTATTCTTGTTTTGTTCTTGGGTTAATCGTTTTTTTCGTTCATTTTGTTATCGTCCTGATCCCTTTTCTTCTGGTCTTGTTTGATTTGGTTGTTTGTTTGTTTGTTTGTTTGTTTTTTTTTGTTCGGTTCGGTTTGGTTTTATTCGTCGGTTTCGTCCGATAGTCCTTTTCCTTGGTCTGTAAACCAATATTATTGGTTTGGTTGAGTTTTTGTTTATTAATTTCTTCCATTTACTTCACTTTTCTCTCCTTCCCTTTCTCTCTCTCTCTTTCTCTCTCTTTCTCCCCCCCCCCCCCCACGTGTCCCCTGGCACAGATCACCCCTCTCCGCCTCATGGCAAGCTCCATGTCCGGACAGTGGCTCCGCATGGACGGCTTCCAGGAGTACCCGGACCCGATCACGGGAGTGACGAAGCAGTGGTGCTCTCTCACTCAGGACGACGGCATCTGCATGCTCAACCCTTACCCCGCTAGCAACTCCGTACAGGTGCGATGCAGTGCAGTGCAGTGCAGTGCTGTTAGTGATCAGTGGTTCGTGGCGAAGGGATAAAGGGGGTACAGGGGGGCGGGGGGGTGGGGCGTGCGCGGTTGGGGGGGGGGGATGAGCATGCCTCGCTGTTAGCGGTTAATGACAGAGGGAGAAGGGGAGGGGAGGGGGGTGATAGGGTCTGATGGGTAGGGTAGGGGGAGGGGGGTACTCATTATCATTCATGACCGTAGTCGTATGACCATAGACCTTCGCATCCCTACAAAATGCCGGAACGGAGCATGTCGGGTTTTCACCGACCAGACAGGCATTGCTTGCACCAAGCGCGAAACGCCGTGAGGTGTTAGGCGAGTCGCATTAAGGGTGAGCTGCATCCTACTAAGAGGGGGGGGGGGGGGGGGGGGGGGGGCAGGTTAAGCATGCCACGCTATTAGGGGTTTGCGGCGGAGAGGGAGGGTAGGATAGGGTGGGGCAGGGTAGGGTTGGATGGGATGGGGCAGGGTAGGGTGGGATGGGGTGGGGTAGAATAGGTATATACCTCTGTCGCAGCGATTTGCGGGCGGTGACGCAGAACCGTGTTGGCGGTATTGGAGAGGGGAAGGGGGGTTGGAGGGGGGGTGTGTGACGTACGGAGCGTTGCGGCGCGATACGATACAGCACAGCAGGGGCGGGGGGTTGGGGGGGAGGGGGGGGGGGGGGGGGGGGGGGGGGGGGGGGAGGGTGGCTCCACGCTTGAAGCTCACCTTGTCATCGCTTCCACTCCTGCACTATTATATCACGGGGGGAGGCACCATACCTACTGTAGTAATCTGAACCCTCGAGGTGCACAGAACCATGTATTCCCCTGAGTTTACACCCCTTTCTTAGTTTTCATTACTCATGTATTACGGGGGACCCTAGTAAATAGAACCTACGGTACGCACAAAAACCTATATATATCCCTATTAATACTAACAATATTTGGTCCTATTTACTATGGTCCCCCGTAATAGTACTACAGTATGTAGTACTATGTTTCCCCGAAATAGTAGCACCCCGCACTGACTTTTTCGTGGGCACCCAACCCCCATCGATTGTTGCTCGCCCCCTTTTTGGTGTTTTTTTTTTTCCTCTTCTTGTTTGTTTTCGCTCTTCGTCTGTTTCATGTACCGAGTATTTCTCCTCCTTGCTTCCTGTTTCTTCGGGGCAATACTGAAACGGACACACGTAGCCGTGTGAAGAAGATCCAAGGCGGCGTCCTTCGCCACTTCCGAGCAGGAGCGTCAGTTAATAGAATACCGATGTACAGGATGCGTCAAGGGAGTTTTCGTTGCTCTGACTTTTTTTTTTTTTTCTTTTGTTGTTGTTGTTTCGTGGCCACAGGGTCCGCCGCGCCGCGGCTCGACGTATCGGCACGACCTACGCCTACGACTTCTTGGGGCTCATGGAAGTTGGCCTTGTGAGTCAAACTCCTCCTTTTTGTTGTCGCGGGCTGCTTCATTTTTTTTTGTGCTTTTATGCATTTTAATGCCCTTTGGTATGTGTGCCTGACCCCCACTTGTTTTTTTTTGTGTTTTGCTTTTTTTGTCACTTTTTTTCAAAATTCCATGCCACTTATTTTGTTCGCCCTTCCTTCTCGCTCCCTCCCTCCGTCCTAGTCGTAACTCAGATCCGGAGTCACGTACATAGAGCAACCTCTTCTCCCCCCCCCCCCCCCATACGACTACGGTTCTGGTGCCTTGCGTGTTTATCGCGACAAGAATACTTTCAGCCCTTACTACACTCGCGTCGGATTGCGCGTATTGCTGTTTTGCACCTGTGGTCGAGTGTAGTTTTGTGTTGTCCACGTTTTAGTGACCTCTTGTGTTGCCTAGGAGTAGCAAGCGGCCCCTTCTGTCGCGTTTGAAGCTGCCTTGCTTCTTGAGCGTGAGGCGGTGGCGTTGTGCCGTGTGGAGTTTGTTTGTTTAGCTCGCTCGCTCGCCGCGGGCGTAGACAATGTTTATTTATTTATTTATTTTTTCGCTGCTGCTGCTACTGCTTTCGTGTCATCGGTGGCGTTGTGTCGTGTGGAGTTTGTTTGTTTAGCTCGCTCGCCGCGGGCGTAGACAATGCCTTTTTTTGTTTGTTTTTTTTTTTCGCTGCTGCTGCTGCTGCTGCTGCTGCTGCTCTGACGTGTCATCTCTCTGTCTCTTGCCCCTGCTGTAGTCGGTGTGCGCGGCCAGCAAAGCAAGCACGTACTGTACACATTAGCGACCTCGTCGGTCGGTCGGTCAACCATCGTTGCTCCTGTGGGCATGTTGAAGATATCACAGCGACCAGAAACATGGTTGGTAACTTCGACCGACCTCGTCGGTCGGTCGGTCAACCATCGTTGCCCCTGTGGTCGAGTTGAAGACATCACAGCAACCAGAAACATGGTTGGTAGCTTCGACGGGCAGTGAGGGGTAGGATCGTGTTGCATCCGTCCGTGCCCTCCGTGCGGCTCCTTGCATTTGTATATCGCGAACACCAATCTCTGCATCGTCTCCCAAATCACGCAGTGGACGTTGCTGTAGTCGTCGGGGGTTTTTTCCGTCAACTTTTCCCCCCTCTGCGGTTCCACGAGGATTGTACCGCAGTCAGTCCCGCTTTGGGGACGAAGTACTTCCAAAAAAATTGGGTGATTTGTCACCCAAAAATGGGACTGCATGTCCTAACAGGGGCTAAAGAGACTGTTGTTTCGTGTTGTTTCCCAATGTTTTCTTTTCGTCGTTTCGATGTTCTTCATGCGTTATTACTCGAATATTTAGCCGTTTGATGTTTTGTTGAGATATAGCGGTGTTGAGCGCTCGATGGTTGATGGGAGGCAGCGGAACAAAACAAACCATCACCGTGTTTTTTGTTTTGTTTTTTCGGCCGTGTTTTCCTTTCGATCAAAACTGTAAAAAGATGCATCGTTTTTCTCGTGTTGAACTTTCGTACGGTTGCAAGATTTTGACTTAGTTCGAATCGCTGTAGATGCAGGGTATCATGACCGTTTGTGTGGTTCCATGTTTTCGACTTGCTTCGTATCATTCTAGTTACAGAATCGTTGGTGCGAAATCAAGTTTTTAGTGCGTTACTATTAGACTATAGTTGCACCACACGCATTCCTGCGTGGAGCGATGGGGCGGAACTAGCGCAACCGTCGCAGTTCTCGTTGTTGATGTGTAACCACCTCCCTCTACGATTTGTATGCGCGGTATGTAACAACATACGTTTGTTCTATTATTTGTATGCGCGGTATGTAAGCGATATGCGTTATTTGTATTGTTTGTATGCGCGGTGTGTAACGCCATGTATGATTTGTGTGCGCGGCCGAACCAGATCGGAATCTGGAGCGACTTCCTCGCGGAGCTCAAGGACGCCGCGGGAGCCTTCGGCACCCCTGCCTACACCTCCATGCCCGGACAGGTAAGGATTGGTGATGATTGGCGGTGATGATGATTATGACGATGATGATTGGGGGTGATGATGATGATGTTTTAAGAATAGCGTATTTTAATGAAATCTCGCCCGTGGTCACAAACCATGCTACAAAAACGAACCGTCTCGATTGGAAGCAGACAAGGTACATATTAATAGTAATACGTGCACCGCAGTACCAGTACGCAAGGGAACCGTGCTAACGACCCGCGGTGTACCATCACGTAATGTCTACGAGAGGAGGCCAAAAGAATACCTGGTATAATAGTGGCGTACTGTCATGTTTTTCACTTGGACTCTTTTTCCCGGATGCTTGATGATTTCTCGTAGACGGCTTCCGATATCGCTGTTGGCCAACTGCGTTTTTATTTTGTGCTTTCTTTGATTTATTGCTTTGTTTTCAGTAGGATCACCTGGAACGTGTGAGTGTTTTTGTTTGTTTCGCGTTTTTTGTGTGTGTGTTTTTTTTCCTCTCGTGTTTTCGTGCATTGTGTTCGTGTGTTTCGTGGGGGTTTTTTGTTACTTGATGGGCGATGGTTGACGGGCAACCAACTGGAGCACAAAGACGCCACAGGGCAAGACGTCGATGAACACCAGCACTAACACAATAACGCCAACTTACACAATCGACCTCACCAACGCGGCCAGCACCCCCAGCGCATATAGTACACAGCCTACACTTGACACAGACGCTAGAACCGTATCATGCCCGATGGGTGGAACGTACCAGGGTGGCGATCGCCACCCGTCCCATCGCAAACGCCGCCGCCAACACCAATACACAACCAACATACCAGGTAGCAATTAACACCACCCAACGCAAACCTTGCCCCCCCGCCCCTCCCCCCCATACCAGGCAACAATCAACACCACCCAACATAAAACCTTGCCCCCCCCCCCCCGCCCCCCTTTCACCTGCCGCCACGCCACAGCTGTTCGACTCTGAGGAGCTCCTCCAGCAGGCCGACGGCAGCTTGGCGAAGCAGTTCCGTGTGGTCGGCACGAACAAGGTCGGCATGCTCGCCTGGCACGTCACCATGCGAACGCCCGAGTACCCCGAGGGACGCGAGGTGGTGGTCATCGCCAACGATGTGACGTTCCAGTCCGGCTCCTTCGGCGTCAAGGAGGTGCGCTGTCTATGTCTGTCTGCAGTAGAGAGCCGTCCTCGATTTTTTTTTTTCGACCGACGAGGAATCCACGTGGCACGGAGACGTGTCACACCGCACCGCACAATCGGGTGCTGTCCCACGCGTTCGGTGCCTGGCTGCTTGTTGCGTTCGTTTCGTGTTTGCTTCCACGTGCCGGATGTCAGGCACCATGTTATGTTTCGGCAAGATTACAGAGTACTGTACGTGTAGTACTGTACCGTGCTTTGGTTTTTCCCGTGTGATTTCCCTCGTTTTTTTTTTTTGTCGCTGTCACCTTGTACTGTTTGACACTATCCGGCGGCAAACAAACGCCGGAGGGCACGTTTCTCTCGGCGTGTTTGCCCCCCCCCCCCTTCTCCTCGCAAGCTTCTTCGTAGGATGCGGCTCATGCGCCATGCGACTCGCCACACACCTCGCGTCTCGCTTCGCGCTTGGTGCAAGCAATGTAAACCTGGCCAGTGAAAACTCGACGTGCTCCGTCCCGACATTGCAGGGATGCGAGGGTCGATGGTCATATGATTACGGCCATGCTTGACGTACGTACATCATCCCCCACCCCGCGGGCGCGCGCCCGACAAGCACCTTTTGAACCATTCCGCTGCTATACGACTATGATGAGGTTGTGTTTTCCCCCCGTGCATTCGGTTGACACGCCCGGAATGTGTTTTCCCGTGTGTTTATTATGTTTTGTTTTGTGTTGCTCCGGCGACAGGATGAATTCTTCCTCGCCGCTTCGGAGTACGCCCGTAAGCTCGGCCTCCCGCGGATCTACATCTCCTCCAACTCGGGCGCCCGCATCGGCCTCGTGGAGGAGCTCAAGCCGAAGTTCAAGGTATGGTGTTAGTGGTGTGTCCTTCACGTTAAACCGTTGTTTGTGCCCGTCGAGACATCCAGCACAACCAGTGGTGTGGCATTGTATGGCTAATACAGTAGTAGGTGGTAGTGCAGTTCACCCTGCTGATGTGCTGATGTTGATAAGAGTGTTGATACCACCGCAGCTGGTGAGCGGCGGTAGAGCTAGCTAACTCTTTGGAGTACTGATGTGATGTGTGGATTGTCTTTGGTGGCGGTTGTGGTTGGTGCTGGTGTTGGTGTTGGTGTTGGTGTTGATGTTGGTGTTGGCATTGGTGAGCGTTGTCTTGTTTGTTGCTCTTGTCGTCGAGGAGCTCAAGCGGCCGAGGTCAAGGTCTGGTATCGGTGTGTGATTCATCACGATGTATCCCTCCCCCTGGTGATTTGGGGTAGTGCGTATCATACCCTTGTTTTTGTTGGTGGTAGCTGTCGTTTGTGGTGACGGTTTTGTTTGTTGTTGGGTCGTTGATAGGCTGTTGGTGCTAATGCTGTTGTTGGTTGCTGTTGCTGCTGTTTGTCGATGTTGTAGATGATTTCGGTTTTCGATCCCTGTCGTTTTGTTTTTTGCGGAATAAGGAAGGGGATTGCGGATCCCGTCACCTGTCTATACGGTAGATTAATATCGACGGTGGGCCAAATATTTTCAAAGTGTAAAACTTGTCTTCCCTCTGCGTGCGAATATCTGTACGCGCGACCGCAAAATAAGCCTGCCTGATAAGCTTGACACTTGGCATCGAAAGTGCGCTGTAAATAATCAACACAAAATAGAAAGTTCGCCTCCGGTAAGGAGCTGTGAAAGGATGATGGGTGTGTTTTTGTTTTGAATCTTCATCATTGTTTTTTCTTCCTGTTCCTCTTGATGGCCGCGTCAGGTCGCCTGGAACGACGAGTCAAACCCGGCCCAGGGCTTCAAATACCTGTACCTGACCGCCAGCGACTACGAGGCGCTCGAGGAGGGCACGGTCAACGCCCAGGAGGTGGTGGAGGACGGGCAGAAGCGGTACGCCCTCACGGACATCATAGGACAGGTTCGTTTCGTTCGGTCGTGTCGCACCACCCATCCATCCTGTTGATCAAGCTGGCTGGACCATTTTTTTTATTTTTTTTATTTTTTTAATTATTATTTCTTTTCTTTTTTTTTTTCTTCTTCTTCTTAGTCTTTTTTTTTTATTTTTTTTTTCCTCTCTCTTCTTGTAAAGTTCCACCGCTTTTTCGACACTGCTCTACACGTATGTATGGTTGACGCACGCTGTGGAAGAGACGAAGACTACTTAACCCCCGTATCAGGCAGATTGGTGGATGGGGTCGGGTCAAGCAGGGTTCGGGTTCAGGGTTCGTTTTCGTCGTGTCGGTGTCATACATACCCAATAGTGACTCCAACCATCGTGACGATTATGTGGTGTGGTATAAGTTCAGGTACCCTATTTATCTCTTTGTGTCCATCCTCTCTTTCTTTTTGGCACTCAAATTCATATATACGGGTAGAATATGAAAACAAGAGCTGTGAGATCGAGGATTTCGTCAAAAACTTGTGTTTTTGCCAGCTGTGCGTGATGCTGCTGCTGCTGCTGCTGCTGTGGTGATGCTTCGATCGCGCGTACTGCCGGCTTTATATGGCCTCATGCAGCTTGTACAGCCCGTATACGATGAGCAGGACAGAATCTGAAGCTGCGGAATTCAGGGAGTGGGTGGGTCTGTTTAGAGAGCGATTACACATAATACACACGACCGCCTATGCCAGACAGGTACGATCGATTTTTTCCCACCGCGTGTATGGTGGGAGCGCGTGCGCCGCAGTACCACCGGTGTCATATCGGGCGCATGTTGGAGACCCCCTTGCATTGTACCTCGGGGGCACGCGGTACCTCGGCAGAGCGGGAGCGCGCAGCAATAACCACCAGTGTCATGCTGGAGGGGGGGGTGGGGGGGGGGTGTATCTTGCCAGGGGGGGGGTGCATGTTGGAGACCTTCTTGCCTTTTATCGTAGCTCGAGTGCACCCCGTGTACATGGTGATCCGCAGTCTGGCCGGGCTGCTTGTGCTTTTGCTTCTCGCAACGGGTGTTGTAACCGTCACATGGCTTTTTTTCTTTGTTCCGCCTAAGTTGTCCCGGAAGTCCCCGAGGGTATTAAGCATTATTTGTTGCTGAATGCCCTTCAGAACTGCACCTACAGGGCACGTTCTTGGGGAGACAATTCGCTTGGATTTAGTGTGGGAAATGTTTCTAGCAGTACAAGGGCCGAGACGATTTGTCTTGTGTGCGGTGTGCTTCTTGGTTCGCGTGTGATGTGTCCTTGCGCGCTTTTTTTTTCTTTTTCTTTTTGTATGTATTGTATTGTGTTCTTCGTCCTCCCCCTCATCCCCTCCCCCCCCCCCCCCCCCCCCCCCCCACGCCCCCCTCTTCTTCCATATTTATGGTTGTTTCTCTGTCATGGGGCGATTTTTATTTTGACAGGTGCACGGTATCGGAGTGGAGAATTTGCGCGGGTCGGGCATGATCGCGGGAGAGACGTCGAGGGCGTATGACGAAGCCTTCACGCTGTCCTACGTCACCGGCCGCTCTGTCGGCATCGGCGCCTACCTCGTCAGGCTCGGCCAGCGTACCATCCAGATGAGGTATCTGTATATATACATGTATTCGAGTACCTTCCAGACATCGATCGGTATTCTGTCTCGTCTCCTAGAGAAGAAAATGATTAGTTCACTCACTCTCGATCTACTTTCAGTATTGTGTATCGTCTCCTAAATAACGAAACAGGACTTAGTTCACACTATTAATATTTAATATGTCACAGTAGTCACTAATCTTGATTGATTAGCTTCACCCGCCCACACTAATATACCAGCGCACCATTCAGATGAGGTACGAGTGTCATACCTCTCAGAAACAGGTACCAGTATTCCGTATCGTCTCCTAACAAAAAAAACTACGTATCTGGTAAGTCACGCTCGGTACGAGCATTCTGCTTCGAGCAATCTACTTCGTCTCCTACAACACGAAAGAATGAATTCACACGAACTCAAAGCAATCAATAAATCAACCATAGCTGCACCCACCCACACTCATATTCTATGTAACATGATCTTCGCGAACGCCTCAACGCTTACTCGAGGCGATCCCAAAGCTAGAGCACGGGTCGAAGGTATTGTGCTTTCGTGCATGTACCACGCAGGACGGAAACGTAATTAAGGGCCATTTAGTCTTCCATGTTAACGCCGTAGACGTTCATTATATTTCCGTTCAGAGTGGTGCTTCTAAATAATAGTCCTTTTTTTTTTCACCACCCAAAGAAACTGGGGGGTATAGTGAGCGCCAGGTTCCTCGAGGCCAACCTGCGTATCGGTACGTACGGTCTCTGGGTCCGCACCAACCGTATGTTGGATATACGTATTGAGCGTGTTGGATATACGTATTGAGCGTTTGGATACATGGAAATAATCAAAAGCATTCAAGCTTTCGATCGAATGGAACTCATCCAGATCAGGTACCAGGGCGCAGAGTGAGATCGTGCCGTATGATCATATGGTTTATTTTAAAGTTTTTATTGGGTTTTTTTTTCATGCAGAAGCAACAACAAAGCAAGTCAAGTCGGCGACAAGCAAAGCATGTTTTTCAACTTCGTGCACACTGCGATGCCGCCGTCGCCCTTGATATTTTGACGAGGGTAATGTTTGCGAGAACGAAAGCCGTCGATAGTTCTGGCGCCCCGCCTTTCTTTTCCGTGCGGTGCTGTGCCTTTGATACGACGTAACATTCACGGCAGTAGAGCCTGCTGCATTCATGGCAGTAGAACCTACTGCGTCCACGGCAGGAGTCTACTGTGATGCAGTAGACTCTACTGTAATAAAAAATAGTAGCGCCCACGTTCACATAGCTTGTCATTTTAACGCACAAGCATACACGACAACATTCACACTACAGTAGCGTTAACTGTAGGCATCTATCTCAGTACCCCCCCCCCCCCCCCCTATTATATATTATATATTGGTTGGGTTGGCGTCAGTTGGCAACGACACTGTAAAACATGCCGCTCACTACGTGAGCTAGACATCCAGGGCACCGTTTTATTTTTATTTTATTTTATTTTTGGCGGTCGCCCACAGCTGGTCGTCGAGTTAGATCATTTGTACGAGGTAAAGAACCTTTACTCTGCACAAGGGAATTGATCGTATCACGTAGTGTTCAAGGTAAGGCACCCACGAGGCAGTTACATAGTACTCCCATTGCTCTCTCTGGATGTGGCTACACCGGAAATTAAACTAACCCATTGAAGCTGTCATCCATATCAAAACCCGACATGCTCCGTCCCGGCATTGTAGGGATGCGAGGGTCTATGGTCATACGACTACGGCCATGCATGAGATCGAGTACATCTCTCCTATCGAGTACCCCCCCCCCCCTAATTTATGCGACTTTTGCGAAAGTCTCAATTCTTGCACCAACCATACCCATTTTTGGTTTTTGCAAGTGTCTTTCAGAATTCGCACAAGTACAGTAGTCTAAAACCTCTACTATACCTGACAAGGGTTTTGCGGGTAACATAAACACGTAAAATGCATATCCTGGTAAACGTAACCCTCTTGTGGGACTACGGAGGGGAAAAATGAAAGGGAATAATAAAGCAACGGTTTCCGGAACCATTGTGGCCACCGCGTGATTGTGGGGGGATGATTCACATTGGTCCCCGGGTTACAATGCAAAAGGAGTCGCACGGGACTGAGGCGACATGATCCTATCCGTACCGCCCGTACACGCTGCTCGTAGACTAGACGGTTGACAACGGCGAGGTTGTCGTTGTCTTGAGCCACTGTCTCGAGATGCCAAAGGGCTTAACCGAAAAAAGTATGCGAGCTTAACGGGTAGTCACATCCTAGTTCGCTGCGGTGGCGCTCACATCCCCCCCTTCCCCCCTCTTCGTTTGTTGTCATTGTTGTTGTTGCTGCTGCTGCTGCTGTTTCGTTGAAAAGGAACGGTCCCATAATCCTCACCGGTTTCTCGGCGCTGAACAAGCTCTTGGGCCGCGAGGTTTACACGTCTCAGGACCAGCTCGGTGGCCCCCAGGTTCGCGTCTCCGTCGTTCGGGATTTGGTCTGATTGGCTTAGGGTTGGAGTTAGGGTTGTTGTGATTGGCTGAGGGTCAGGATTAGGGTTGCTGTGATTGGCTCAGGGTCAGGGTAAGGGTTTGTTCTGATTGGCTTAGGGTCAAAGTTAGGGTTGCTCCGATGGGCTGAGGGTCAGAGGTAGGGTTGCTCTGATTGACCTACGGTCAAGATTAGGGTTGACTATTGTTCGTCTCGTACACAATGTGTGTCAACCATTTTCTCAAGCAATTGGTGTGCAATCCCCCAAGGTTCGCGCCCCGGTGTGCTGTGTATATCGATCGTGTCACACGCAAGGTAGCAAACCCGTCGGGTGAAGTCTGGTGATTTTCGAGGCTTGTAGTTGGTGTTGTTGTTGCTGGTTTTGTCGTGTGTGCTGTTGTTTTTTTTGCTGATGGTGCTGCTGGTGTGCTAACGATCAGGATGTGGATGTTGGTATCGCTGGCGCTGTGTCAGGTGATGCACCCGAACGGTGTGAGCCACATGGAGGTCGGCAACGACCAAGAAGGCGTAGACGGCATCCTGCAGTGGCTCTCCTACGTGCCCAAGACCGCCAGCTCGGCACCTCCCGCTCGCCCTGTGACCGACCCCGTCGAGCGCGAGGTAAGGCCGTGATGGCCGTTACATTATAGCCGTTGGAATGTACCCACTAGCGTTTTTTTCTAGGGGAAAATGTGTTTTTGCTATAGCCGTTGAGATCGAGGTGAAACCGCGATAACCGTTCAAACATAGCCGTTAGGGGCACACATATTTCAGGAGTCGATTATTCAAGATCGAGGTGAGACCGTGATAGCCGTTGAAATGTAGCCGTTGAAAAGAACGCACACCCATTTATTTTGTAGGAGCAAAAAACAGAGCGAAAAACGTGAGTTCAACCCGCCATGTACAAGCAATTTAGTTTCTTCTATTGTTATCAAAATAAACGAAAAAGCAAAAGCCCAAGCGACGGCAAGCAAAGCTTGTTTTTCATTTTTCACGCTCATTGCGCTGCCGCCCTCTGTCTCTTTCTAGGCTAAATACTTGCGATAAAAAAATAGTTATGATGCCCCGCAATTTTCTTTCCGTGCGGTGCTGCTGCGCCTTTGATACGGCATGGTAGCAATTATCTATATTATTTTGTTGTACATTGATGTTGTTGTCGTATCTTCGCCCGCTGTGTTCGTGATTGAGGTTCGTGTTATCTTTCCTTCTTTGTTCCTGGTTATGGTGCTCGCAGACATTTTGTATTTTCATCCGTGTTTCTGGTTGCCCCCGCAGGGTCGGGAAAGACCCGACGTGCTTCGTCCTGGCATTGTAAGGATGCTAGCGTCTGTGGTCATGCGACTAGCGTCATCCATACGTGACGATGAGTCCCCCCCCCCCCCCCCCCCCGCCCCACCCCGCCCCTTGGTAGTGTCGTTTGCCAATTCCGTACGATTTTTCGGCACAGAGCCAACAAGGCTTTTGTTTCGCTTGGGTAGAGGGGTGTGTGGGAGAGAGGGGGGGGGGGGGGGGGGGGGGGGTCGACTTTTTTGCCTCCCCTCGTTTTCGGTATGGAAGGACGGCTTTGGGGGATTGTCTACCAGCCAGGGAACGCCAGTGGAACGCGGGTCTGCTTTTGTCTGTGTTCCTCTGTGGTTTCTTTTGCGTTTCGTTTGCCGGGGTGACCTGTCTTTCTTATGTATCAGGTACATTTTGCCGTTGTTTACCTTGAGCCTATATAGAAGACTATGAATATATATACATGTACTTCGAAGTATAGTTTTTCATGCCTTCGCAGGGGCGTTTGATTGGCTCGCGGGTCGGCTTGTGCTGCTTTACATTTACCACTCTGTGTCGTTTGTATATAAACAAGAGAACAAGAGGGGGGAAAAAAAAACTGAAGCTGTGAGATCGAAAAAATTACTCAAAACGTGGATGGTTCGTTTTCGCAAGCTTGGTGTGATAATTCGATCGCGCGTTCTGCGGGCATGTGTAGGTTTTTTAGAGTATTGCACGGCATTAGTATGTCGTCCATTGGGTCCCTTTAACTAGTCATGGGCAGAGTGAGCCCGTTCTGGACGGAAACATGAAGAAATTTTATACATTACTGTGGTACATACACACTCAGAAGCACGATTTTCCCCAAAACCAAGAAAGAAAAAATGCCAGGTTTTTGCTGACAGGGACTGTAACATGGAGCTGATTCGGTTTCCTTCTGTTTTTATCGGCAGTGATGTAAAGGAAGCACCCAAGGCCATGAAAGTAGGAAGCCTCCTGGTGCCGAGCAGCCCGGTGCTTGTCGATCGCCCTTTGCAGTAAAAAAAATGAAAACGGCAGCCTCTTGGTGCGGCGCCGCCGGTTTTGCTGTCGGGGACAAGAAGAACCCAGTATTAATAGTAGTCTTGCACGCTTCACCTCTCGGTCTCGCAGACTCCTCCCTCGCTGCCATGGAGCCAGTGCTGTAACGAAACGCCTCCTTCTCCCTTCCCCCGCCCTCTCCCGTCTTGGGGTGACACATGGGGCGACCCTTCGCACAGGTTGCGGTGTACCCGACGAAGGCGCCCTACGACCCACGTGACCTCTGCCGTGGCAAGGTGAGATTGGGTAGTGGTGACTAGCGTTTGGTCGGGGTTGACGTTTTTTGGCGATCGGCCGGAAATGGCGATTGCTGATTGGTTGGTGTTTGCGGTTGCTGACCAGTGGGGATTCGGCGGTTGCTGGTTGGTTTGGGATTGGCGGTTGTGGGCTGGCGGTTGCTGGTCAGAGTTTTGTGTTTTGGCGATTGGTCGGGATTGGTTGTTGCTGATCGGTCGGGATTGACGGTTGATGATTGGTCCGGGTTGACGATTGGTGGGAATTGATTGGCGGCTCGAGATTGGTCGAGACTACTGTAGTGTCTGGTGGTTATCTTCGCAAGGAGATGTTGGCATCTATTTTATATGTAGATGGTATGGCGTCGCCTGCGCTTCACAATATCTGCAGAAGAAAAGCGTCTTAAACGGTGTGTGGCGCCATTCCTTCATGAATGTCACCTTAAAGTTTGAAATTGCCTGTGATATGAACGCCTACTTGATAGACAAGGTGCGTATTTTTTAATTTGTGTCATCATGTAATATTTTCGGTTTTTTTTTTTAATTCCCCTTTTTTTATTGTCTTGTTGTTTCGAAGATACGCAGGTACGTCTGACGTCTCGCCTGTCATGTGCGTTTTCTTATACAACAACAAAAAAAAACGAGATATCAGCCATTGCCTCAGCTGTGAGTTTGTTTTTGTTTTGTTCGTCCAAACTCTTTTTCGCCCAAGCTGTGATACGGGTTGTATACTCCCTCATGAAAGACACACACATTCAGTGGATCGGTGTTTGTACGTATGTTCATTTTCACCTCACTTTTTCTTTTTTATTTCCACCAGATGGGCAGCGACGGGTCGAGCTCGGTGTTTTTGGCGTGTGTGTATTTTCATCTCTGTCTCGTCTTTGTCTTGTCTTGTTTTGTTGTTCGTTTGTCTGTTTTGTATATTTTTTTCAGGTGGGCAGTGACGGTTCGGGCTGGGTGTCCGGATTCTTCGACCGTGGGTCTTACCAGGAGTACCTGAGCGGGTGGGGTAAGTCGGTCGTCGTCGGCCGCGCTAGGATCGGCGGCATCCCCATGGGTGTCATCAACGTGGAGACGCGCCTCAGCGAGCAGGTGCGAGCGTATTTATGACTGGGGGGGGGGGGGAGGGGAAGAGGTGATTGTTGTACAGAAAGAGAGCCGTTAGAACGAGAGAGAGAGAGAGCGGTGTAGATGTATATCTGTTCCGAGGGATATAAAAACGTTATTAAGCTTTTGGAGAGAATTGAGAGCCGTGAGAAAAAGAGAGAGGCGGAGAGAAAGAGATGGACATTCATGTATTAAAGCTGCTGTTGGAGAAAGGTAGAGAGCCGACAGAAACCAAGCTGGGGAGAGATAATAGACAGGTACAACTGTTGGAGAGAGAGAGAGGATCATCCGGGAGAGGGCCGGAAAGAGGGCGTTGCTGTTACGTCCTCTTGCTTGCTTGATGTACCCTGTTGGTGGTGGTGGTGGTGTTGTTGGTGCTGCTGTTGGTGGTGGTGGTGGTGGTGGTGGTACAGCTACTGTTGGTATTGCGTGCTTGACGTTGCTGTTGTTGTCGCAGCTCACAGCACGAAATGTCTGTTGCCGTTTACTTCCTCGTTTGCTGCCTGTCGGGGGGGGGGGGGGGGGGGGGGACAGATAATCCCAGCGGACCCGGCCAACCCCGACTCGCGAGAGGTCATCCAGGCGCAGGCTGGACAGGTACGCTCCGGCCTTTTGGCAACTGCACTTGGTCGCACCGTACGTACGAACGAACACCTCCTGGTTCCTGCTTGCCTCTTTTTCCGGACGGGTATCCGTAAATATTAGTATATATGTGCGCGGGTGAATTTTTGTTGTTGCTCAATTGTTTTGTGCCCGTATTTACCGTATTCTTAATGATGTCGTCGGGGGGGGGGGGGGGGGGGGGGGGGGGGGGGGGGGGGGGGGGGGGGGGGCGTGTTGCTGGAACAGTGCTGTACTGCTAGTTTTTTAGACTCGTCGTCGTATATAAGTCTGTGTAAGAATTCGGTTTTAGATTGGTGTGTGTGCTAGTGCTAACATGATCCAATTTGATTCCACGCAGGGCGTCCCCAAGCTGCGTAGAGAGTTCAGCGTTTTTGTTGTTTCTTTTTTTTCTTTTTTTGTGGCTGTTAGGTTGATTGCTTATTATTGTGTTTTTGTTTAATTATTATCCTCCGACAGATTGGTAAAAATAAAGCTTAAGCTCACCACACTTCCACGTTCAAATTTGTTGTCGTGTGTCAATTTCACCCATAGCTCCCGTTGCAACACAGCAGAGGTAGGCCGCTGTTACCACTGTCGCGTGGGCGCGTTGATCCGACCTGACCCCCGAGAGGATGGTTGATGGCTTTTTGTTTTGTAGGTTTGGTTCCCAGACTCTGCTTACAAGACGGCGCAGGCGATCAACGACTTTAACCACGGGGAGAACCTTCCCCTCATGATCTTCGCCAACTGGCGCGGCTTCAGCGGGGGAACGCGCGACATGTGAGATATACAGCAGTAGTAGTAGAGCAGTGGTCCCTCTATAGTGCCGGGTCCAGTAGTGCCGGCTGCCCGATATATTGCCTGTATAGTCGTTTGGCGCAGATGGGATTAACCAGTGTGGCTGAGTGCGGAGTAATTAGTGCCGGTTGCCGCTGTATTGCCGATATTATTGGTTGACGCATACCGGCGGTACAGAGGGGCCGCCACTACTGCTTGTACGTATTACGAAGGGTACGGCGCCATTCGGTGCCAACCATGTTTGTGTCACACGTGAGTACGCACCTGCTGCCCATCGCGATATGCAACCTGGGTGTCCTACGTAGGTGCTGTAGTGCCGTGAAATGCGTATGTATCGTGTGTACGGCATGTGTGTTTACGCGCGTGTGCACCGTGTGTGTCTTGCCCTTCCCCTCCCATGCACACGTTCTCGACACGTCGTTGTCTATGTCTCTGTTTGTGTCTGTTTGTTGCCCTGGCTATTGATGTACACGTGTATCCGTCTGCTGTGCTGTGCTGCGCTGATGGCGACGGTGGTGGCGATGTGACGGTGTGGTGGTGGTGATGGTGGTGGTGACGTTAGGTATGGCGAGATCCTGAAATTCGGCGCTCAGATCGTCGACGCCCTGGTGGCGTACAAGCACCCCGTTTTCGTCTACATCCCGCCCAACGGAGAACTGCGGGGAGGCGCCTGGGTGGTGATCGACCCGACCATCAACGAGGAGGTGAAGCGTTGCGGATTGCGTGGCGAAGTTTCTGGTGTGGGCGTTGTTGTTTATTTATTTTTGTACCACGGCATTGAATTATTCGTTTGCTGTTTTTTGTTCTTGTTTAGTGTGATCTTGCTTTTGATTTGGATACATTGTGCTTGTTGTTTTTTTATGTCATGTGTTTCGATCGTCTGTTTTTTTGTTTGTGTTTGGTGCTGGTTTGTTTTGTGCAATTGAGTGCTTGAATTACTTGTGTACTTTTTTCTTTGCCGTTTCTGCTTTTTATCTTTCCCGGCGTCCTCCCAGGTTATGGAGATGTACGCCGATGTGGAGTCCCGGGGGGGCATCTTGGAGCCCCCGGGCATCTGCGAGGTCAAGTTCAGGGCCGCCGACCAGGTCTCCAAGATGCACGAGGTGACCGCCCTGCCCATGATACCTGCTGTAAAGTACACGACACGATGTACACTGATAGTTGTTTCAGCGCTACGGTAGTTGTGCTGTGCTGTGCTGTGCTGTGCTGTGCTGTGCTGTGCTGTGCTGTGCTGTGCTGTGCTGTGCTGTGCTGTGCTGTGCTGTGCTGTGCTGTGCTGTGCTGTGCTGTGCTGTGCTGTGCTGTGCTGTGCTGTGCTGTGCTGTGCTGTGCTGTGCTGTGCTGCTGCTGCTGTGCTGTGCTGTGCTGTGCTGTGCTGTGCTGTGCTGTGCTGTGCTGTGCTGTGCTGTGCTGTGCTGTGCTGTGCTGTGCTGTGCTGTACTGTATTGTAGTGTACAGGGTTCGTCAGATGTTTTGTGACACCCATTCCCCCCGCCCCTTGTCTTCGGTGTTTCTGAGCAGCTGGACTGTACTGTACTGTATGATACTGTACAGGGTTCGTCAGATGTTTTGTGACACCCATTCCCACCGCCCCTTGTCTTCGGTGTTTCTGAGCAGCTGGACCCCGTGCTCAAGGGCCTGGACGCCGACATGAAGGTCGCTGGATCCGAGGAGGATGAACAGGCGTTGAAGAAGCAGATCAAGTCGCGCGAGGACGCGCTCTTGCCGATGTACCTACAGGTTAGCAAGCCACCGCCTTTGAAAAAGCGCGCAACTACCCTCCGAGGATACTTGGGAGGGGGCGGGGGTACTCATTTTGTTACCAGACTTAGTCATTGGACCATTGACCACGCATGCTCTTTAAGACAGAGCACCGTTCCGACTCCCGACTCCGAATAAGAGACACCCCCAACATTTGGGCGCTCATTACGTTCTTTCCCGGCTGGGGGGGGGGGGAGAGGGTATTCAATGGGCGTTGTTGTATATGCTTGCGGGCTACGTAGCGCAGCTGCAGGCGAGTAATCGTTCTCGAGATCGTTCTCGAGATCGGTCTCGGCGTGTGTTTGTGTATGTGTGTGTTTTTTGGCATGATTGGGGAGATTATTACGGGGGTCCATAGTTAATAGGACCTGTGGTATGCATAAAAACCTATATATTTCCTTTTTTTTAAGAACAATATTTGATCCTATTAATAGTTACTATGGTCCCCCGTACTAGTAGCGGCAACCATTCTGGCCAATTTTTCAAGACAGAAATGGTGAAATCGGCGTTGGACGCCTCTCGCAAAATAGCTGGTGGGATTTTAAGAGGGCTGATTCGCGTGTTTTTTACGGGGTCAAACACGCCTGCGAAGGTGCTGAAACCCCAATCTCCAGAAAAAGAAAAAAAACACTTTTGTGGGGAGGACCTCGGCGAATGGTGGGACCTCCGCGGGACAATACTCATATGCCACGGTCTGGTCGAGAACCTGGAGCCCACACTTTGCCTTAAGATATGTGCTTACTTGTACAGGTGATAAACGGTTCCGGTACCCCCAGTGTACCAGGTACGAACACTACCGGAGTCATGTAACAATGTTTCGAATAACGACGAAATCGTGTACGAACATCGGTAAACCGTTCGTCTACGCGTGAAAGAGTGGGAGGATCCGCAGCCCAGCGGCCCCCCAGGGACGATACACGCGGAGAGCAATTTTTGGATGCCCGCACGCGACCTTTGATACGGTAACGTCCGGTGTTCCGTGTTTGATTTTTTGTTATTCACGAAGTCTTGCCTTCAAGATACCGTCCGCTTTTTTTTGCCTCGCGCTGCGAAGCGCCGTTTGGCCGGCACGGTATAATCGGCTAGATACATACCGCTCTTGGACGTGAGAAATATAGTCTTGTTACACGTACGTTTATTTTCACATAGAACAGTATATTGCCCTGAATTTGAATTGTCGGATTTGTTTGGTTTTGTTTTTCGTCTTTTTTTTTCCCCCCATCATATTTGTGTTTGTGTGTGTGTGTTTTTTTTGTTGTATTTTCGGATTTTTCTATTTTTTTTCCTTGTTTTTTTGTTTTCCTCCCCTTGGTGCAAGCAACATCTGCCGGGTCGGTGAAAACCCGACGTGCTCCGTCCCGGCATTGTAGGGATGCAAGGGTCTATGGTCATATGACTACGAGCATACATGATATCGAGTACACCCACCCCCACCCCAAGTTGGAGCAAACAATGTCTGCCTGGTCGGTGAAAACCTGACGTGCCCCGCCCCGGTATTGTAGGGATGCGAGGGTATATGGTCATATGACTACGGCCTTGCACGATGACTACGGCCATGCACGATAATGAGCACCCCCCCCACCCCACCCCCCCCCCCCCCCCCCACCCCGCTCTCGTTTTTTTTGCCTGTCGCGTAAATACGTGAAAATATTTCTCTATATTTTGTTTCGCCGAAGGTGGCGCACGAGTTCGCCGACCTCCACGACCGTTCTGGACGGATGAAGGCGAAGGGCGTCGTCCGGGACATCCTCGACTGGAAGTCCTCTCGTCAGTACTTCTACTGGAGGGTCAAGAGGCGCCTCGCCGAGAAAGAAGTTCGCAAGATGCTCAAGGCCGCGGACCCTTCCCAGTCCTTCGCGGACGCCACGAAGATGATGGAGGCAAGCAACAATCGCCTCCACTTGACGTCCGCGTTCGTTGGGTTCCGTTCGTACGTTCGTTCTTCGTCTGTTTTTTGTTGTTTTTTTTGTTTCACACTTTCTTACAAAAATTAGTAGATACCAGGTACCTGTTTACTATGAATAGCTGTGACAACGATTTTTTTTTGCCGTCGGCGTCGTCGTCGTCGTCGAACCTCATGTTTGCGCGTGTGATAGTTTTTTTTTTTTTCGATCGCACGCACTACGTGTCTAGGCGGGGTGGATGGCCTCGTGAAGGTTTGTGCAACGTCTGTGGCTTCCCTGTTTTGTTTTGGCTTGACAAGAGTAGAAACGTTGTAGCGTACGTATATATGATGTCGTGCGTGGTATAGAACTAAACTGTAGACTCGTTTTGGGCTGGTCGATGTTACTTGCCCGGTTGCTTGCCCGGTGGCTCGTACTTGTTTTTCTTTTTCTTTTAGCGTTCAGGAGATTTCTCCACGTTGTTCGTTTTTGTCCGATGGCTACGTACGTGCCACGCACGACTAAGCTGGAACGGACGCTTGGTGTGTTCTCCCTTTTCGGCTAGCGACACCCCCCCCCGAGATTTCAAGTCATGGAATCACAACCTCGAAGACCTTGTACTTTAATTAATCGTGTTTTTTTAATGTAAAGTGCTTTTTTTTGTGTGAATAGTTGTGCTCTCAAGGGAAGTTCGATCGGCGGTGTTGCGTTTGGCGTGGTGTGGTGTGCATATTATAGCGTAGGGTGTGTACAGTGCTTGGGGTAACCCGATTGGCGGTTTCAAGCGTGGTGCTTAGGGTAGATCGATTGGCCGTCCCCCATGACCGAGTGGTTGGTTTCATCCTTTCGAATACCTTGACTTCCTTGTTTCTGTATTGTTGGAACATACAGAAGGCTATCACGTCTGTTTCTATGTTGTTCCGATGTCGGAAGTTGTACGTGGTTCTCTTTTTTTTTGCATCCATGCTTCTTGCTCGCGACCTTTCGAAGGCTACGTATTTACTTGTGTACAGTCGCTTGCGGTTTCGAACCCCCCCCCCCCCCCCCCCCCCCCGACTCATCTCCTGTAATGTTTCTCGTACAGCGACAAACGCCTCGGCCATGGAACTCCCACACCGCTCCTTAAGGGGGAAACGTAGCACTCAGAACCACATGTGGTTTGTAAACATATCGGGATACACGATTCTTGGGTCAATCGTGGGTTCTGATTACAACATTAGCCCACCCCGTATTAGCTTTGGCACGAAAGAGACGACGTCTTAAACTCCTCTCAGCAAGCCTGGTCTCCTAACTAAAACCCCCCCCCCCCCCCCCCCCCCCCTCCCCCCTCCTCTACCGTGCACGCCTCCTATGACATTGGTCAGGAGCTTTGCCCCGACTGGGAGAATGACAAGGCTGTGCTGGCGTGGGCCGAGGGAGACCAGACGTCACTCAAGGCTTCCCTTTCAACTCTCAGCAGGTTCGCTTGACGTCATCGAGGTCTTGAATTTTTGTTTATGGGTTGAAATATTTGCACCTTTTTTTGGTGGAACTGTGGCACTTCTGTAAAAGCCCCTCTGCTGTTTGTGGAGTCTATGTGTTGATATATGTTACCATGCATACACGATATTCGCACGCGGTGAAAGTGCCCAGTTTTGTACGTTATTGGAGGTCGTGGGGAGGGGGGGCGCTTTGAGTTTTGAAAATGCTGTGTAATGTTTTCGACCGAGTTGTTTAGTACCGGTCGGAACGCTGGTGTTCCAACTTTACCATACCGTATTTTTGTATGTTTCTTATTTCGTTGCTGCGGTGGTAGACCGTTTGTTCCGTTAATCTGTGCGGCGCGCGTGGATGTGTCGAAGGACCTCCGCTTCTTGCGCGCTGGCCCTGCTTTCCTCCTGCGAACTACCCCGGCGCAAGACGCTTTTAAGAGTACCTGGCAGGGCGGGAGTTGGTTCGTATGTACTTGCGGACACGCACTTTTTCTCGACGCCATTTTTTTGTTTTTGTTTTTACACGGCTCTTGCGGCTGGGGAAGCCTCGTCTTCGCGGCATAGCATCCTTTCCGACTTGTTCGTCTTCCGTTTATGATATGTTTTAACCTCCCCCCCCCCCCCCCCCCGCCCCCCTCTGCCCTGCTCCCGGCCCGTTCCCAAACGGTGTGTCTTTTCTTTTTCGAACGCCCTCTGCTTGCGCCCCTCATCCACCGTCCGGACGGTCACCCATCCGCTCCCGACATGACCGTCACCGTCTCGCTATTTTCCCCCGATCTGCGACATGCGCAACGTCTTCAACAGCGAGTCCGCGCGTCGGGATATCTCGGCACGACTTTCGACGCTCACCCCAGAGCAGAAGGCCCAGGTCTTGGCTGGCCTCTGATGTGGGTTTTTACCGGCACCCCTCCCCCCTCTTTTTTGTGGCTTAGCGGTCATGGAACCCCCCCCATGCGGTGATGGGGGCGGGGGGGCGGGGAGGAGGAGGGGGAGGGGGACACGGTTTGCGCCGCCTTTGCACCCTTCCTTATTCCCTTTCTTCGAGCCCCAACGTCGGCGTTGCTCGAGAGGGATTTGGCGGAAGGGATGACGGGGGGGGGGGGGGGGGGGGGGGGGGGGGGGGGGGGATGAGCTTGATGTCATTGTTGGAGCCAGGTGTTCCGCTTGGGTCTTAGTGGTATGTCAGAGGGACGAGAAAGGTGCAGCTGTCGCCAATTCACGAGAAAGGAGCAGCATGTTCCCCGTTTGCTGGGGCGCGGGGGGAGAATGAGAGGGAGGGTGGAGGAGGCGGAAGGGAGGGGGGGGGGGGGGGTGCTTGCTCGCGATATAAGAGGATAGGGGACAGCCCGCGATTGGGGTGTTTGCTCGAACAAGGAAAAATCTCTTATGCTGTTTTACCGGTAACATCGTCACATTGAGATTGACCGGCCAGTAACATCGTCAGATTGAGATATGAGGAATGTCTCTTGGGTTGTATATGTTTCCCCCCGTGTGCTCGTTGTGCGCTAGTTGTTGCAGCGGAAATATTCCACGATGGCAGCGCGCCTTGTGGGACCTAGCTGTCTCCCTCGCTCCTCCCCGTGCCCCCCTGCCTCCCGTTCCTGCTTTTCCTGTACCCTAAGTTGGTGGGACGGGCAGGAGTCGAGTTGGTATCCTGGTTTATGTTTTTACGACTTGCTGGTGTTGAAATAGCTGTTCAACTCGCCCGCTCGCTTGCTCTCGCAATGTCTTGGCGGTGCCGGCGTCTGCTCTGCTGCGGTACAGTGGCAGGAGAATAGTGGGTCTGCGGAGGCGAGGGGAGAGGGGTTGGGGGACACGGGGAGGGAAGAGGGACACACGGACGGGTTGGGTTGAGTCGGGTTGTGTCTTGGCTTTGATCGTTCTTCCTTTTGCGCAAGGGGGGCGGCTCCCAATGAGGTGGACCACAGACGTACCCCACCCCCGTCTCTGACGGTTCGACTTGATATCGGATTTAGGTATGCTGGAGGCAATGCATGAAAACCTGTTCAGGATGTCGCGGAGGGGTTGTTAGTGCGATGTTCCCCTCCACCCGTCCCCTCGCCCTCGATGCGAGGGTCGGTGTGAAAGCATTCAGTGTGCACGTATACGCACACTGCGAGGCCAGGAATGTGGTGGCAGGTCGACAGCAACCATTTAACTCTGTTATTTTCTGCCGCTGCACACGCGCAAAATGCGGGCTGGGGCTTATCAGTCGCCGCTGCTGCTGCTGCTGCTGCTGCTGCTGCGTGCCCACGTTTTGGTGCTTGACTTGTCGCGAACGTTTTTTTTTCTCACGCTTGCGAACACAGAAGCAGTGAGCTGTGGGGGCGGGGTTTGCGGTCGGTCATCTTTTATGGTACTGTAGGTCACTTTTCTCTTACTCGTGGTTGTTGTTGTTGCTGTTGGTTGGTTGGTTGGTTGGTTCGTGGTGGGTTGATTGGGCATTTTTGCTGACCCGGGCGCCGGCGTGGGTGTGTGTTTGTTGGGTACTTTTGTGGGCTGCGGTCATTGCAGCGATGAAGGTTTACGGCGACGCAAGCACGACAATTGCTACAGCAGTAGTACTTTCTGTCCGTGGGTGGAAGTCCGGTGTCTCCGGTGTCTCAGGCTCGGCTGGGTCTAGCCTCCGGCAAGGCTGGGCTAGGCACGCAAGGCTGAGTTACGCTACGCTACGCAAACCTGGCCTACACAGAGCTAGGCTAGGCTATGCACAAAACTAGACTAGGCGACGCAAGACTAGACTACGCAAGGCTAGGCTCCGCAAGGCTTGACGGATTTCTGCGGTATGCCGTGGCGTTAGGTTAGGGGGGTAGAAATCGACGGGGGGGGGGGGGGGAAGGGGCTGGACAGGATTCAGATCACACAAAAACAATTGAATGAGATTTCTTTCGAAGGAGTCCTGAGTGGTGGTTTCGGTGCTCGATCTGCCGTGGGTGGGTAGATAGGTACCCAGAACAGCAGCGGTCGGTCGGTCGATGGATCGATCGGTGTACCGACGGACGGGCGTATGATACCGACGGTCGGAATGAAGGAAAGATTTGGCAATCGTCTTGCGCTCTTGCCGCGACTTCAAATTGAGCTCAAATAAACGATATTGCGCTTCTTTCATAATAACTATTGCTTTCTGGTATATTGGGAAGGCGACACGCACCGCGAATGAACCGGCGGAGGTGTACACACATCGCTGACCCTTTGGTTTTTTCGTCTTTTGTTTTTGCGGTTTGCATGGGGTTCGGCCGCTGGGCGGGGTGTTTCGACGACACGATGACGATGGTGAGGATGACTCCGTCATGGCTCTAGCAGCATAGTCCGTAGTAGAGGGTCTGCGTGTTCCCAAGCCGCGGCAAAGACGGAGAGAGACGGAAGGAGGGTTTAATGGACGTAGTAGCAATAGCGAGCGTAGGCGGGGCAATCTATGGGCCAATCAACAATGATGGCGAACTGGTTCAGGTATCGAATGACTTTGATCGGTCGATTGGTTGCTTGCTGTGGGGCCGAAGGCAAGGGCTTCCGTTTCTTGCCGGACGTTTCGGTGTCTTTTGCCGTCAAGGTTTAGGCTTCTGGTCGCCCATGTTTGTTTTGTGGACACATTTACAGTAGAGGTGTTTTTTGTTTGATGTATCCGCCACCCCTCACCCACCCCCCCCTTGACCGCCACCGGGGGGCAGGCGGCTTCGCGCGCGTCGTCTGTTTCGGGTCTCGTGGTGGGTTTTACTGGATGATGCGGAGGAGGTTAGGGGCGGGGATCAAGAGCAACGGAAAATAATTGAACGAACGCCACAACGGTGACCGATTGATGGTGGCATGGCACAACACGACACACACGCATGTTTGCCGCGGCCCGCCCGAACCTACGACGAGTGCCACTATATACTGATGAACATGCAGGGAAATTGTGGTTTGTGCTGCTGTCCAAGGTACAGTACCTTGTACAGTAGATATGTTGTCACCGTTGCGGGTCCGCTGCTATTGATGATGGTTCGTTTGCCGTCCGTGTGTCATAATCTGTTGCTATGATCGAGACGACGCTCGCGCCACGTCGCTCTTGTTATATTACTACTACTATTGTTTGTGCACTACTACTATTATACTGCTACTACTACTACTTACTATTGTATTATTGTTCTACTATTAATATTATTGTATTATAAATAATGTTACGACTAGACCTATATCACTACTATTTATATTACTACAGAAGAAGCACTCCTACTACTACCACTACTACACTGCTACTTATAGTATTATGCCAGGTATTAATAGTAACTACTACTACTACTACTCCTGATGTGTGTGTCAGTTTCATGTTTCATGACACTTCATGCCCGACATGTCATTAGTGAAAGGAGGTGGAGAAGCGTGTGCAGGGCGGAGGATCACTTGGCTGTGTTGTCCTGTTTCGGTTTTCTCGCGTTTCTCCTTGCGTTTTTCGTTTCTCGTCGTCCTCGTGCATTTTTTTGTGTGTATTTTTCGTATCACAGGCGTTTCACTTTTTTTCGTGTGCAGCCGTCCAGGTCTCGTACAACCCCGTCAATGACAAAAAAAACTCGTACCAACTCGTACAAAAACAGTTTACAATGCTCAACGTTTGAGCCATTTCTCAGCTGGAGGAGCACTGATGAGCTTTTCTTCGAGGGTGTGGCCTGTGCCGGTGAGTCGTGAAGGCTGTGAGCAACGTGGGGCTGCGGGGAACGTCGTTGGCGATGATATATCAAGGTTTTAGTGGAGGGTCTCTCTGAGCTGAAATCAATGGCTTGCCGCCGTTCAGCAAAACACAAGCAAGATATTTCTGATATTTTACGTAACGTATACCACTTTGTACCAAAATATAAGGAAATTTTTGCATATAGTATCAATATCAGAAAGCTTCTTATAATTTGGACTTAGTTCACAGGTGAGGTGTGGTAATACTTGCTATATCATATGATATACCTCATCGGGTCGGTATGATGTCTCGCATCACATACCAACTCAACTTGCATCATGATGGAGTATTTCAGGCCCAGGTTACGTAGGGTGAATCGTGCAGCATCGTGTTTATAGTAGAAGTGGCATCCCCCACCGCAATACATACGGCAGTCCTATACGACCTAAGCGTAGACGACAACGAAGGAATTCGGTGAACGGAGCCGTCTACAACGACTATTAATAGCTGTACAGCAGTAGTAACGAGCAGTACGTAGCCTCACCTGGTACCTGCGGCCAAGTACCTGGCACTACTGCTGCACGTACTGTTCGTAGCACCAGCACGAGCAGCGGGTTTCAGGGAAGGCGTTGCACGCAGAGGCTTCCTTCCCTCGTGAGTTATCACGTCGTGTCGTAACCGTAGGCACAGCATCGCACCAGGTAGCTCACAGCAGTTGGTTGTCTGGTGTACTGCAACAACAGCAGCAGCATTATAGCTGTAGTAGTAGAAACTGCTGTGCGACGAAGTTCGGCGGCACGTACTGCTGCATGCACAACAACTCTGCGCTCTGCACACACGTTTGCGGGGCCAAGTTCGATGGCACCAAGGCGCACCAGCACACGCAGCAGGTTTCTCATAAGGGACGTGTTGCATGCTGAGACGCAGAGCCAGGAATCCGGCTTTCCCTTATTACGAGGGACCATAGCTAATACCACTCTGACCCGAAATATAAAGACCTTTTTGATTGAATAATTGTATGCTAACGGTCGCTATATTTCGGTTCAGACTGGTAGGACCAAATATTGTTAGTAAACAGTAAAAATAGGGAAATTGTATATTCGTAGTTTTTTGTGTGTACCGTAGGTCCTATTTACTGTGCCCCCCGTATTAGCTATCGTGCCACAAGCGTATACCGCTCTGTCCCTACATAATATAAGGACCTTTTGCAGACTAATATTGAAACAAACCGTTGATTATATTTGGGGACAGAATGGTATATGATACCTGGTATACACGTACAATATACAAGTAGCTCAGTTGATGATTGCGAGGTTTCCTTTTACACATATATATGCCTGGTGATACGTACACAAGGCTGTCTCGTACTGACTGCTGTAGCTTCGTATGTATCTGGTATGTGCTTTTGTTGGCGTCTTGACAGCAACTCCGCACCCACGTTCTCGGTGCCAAATTGCTTAAGAATCGAGAGAAATGATATTACGGAGTTAGTAGTTAATAGGACCTATGGTATACATAAAAACCTATATGTTTACCTATTTTTACTAACAAAATTTGGTCCCGTTAACTATGGACCCCCGTAGTAGATAGAAATGATAATTGTCCATTCATGATGGAAGAACGTCACGCCATTGATGGGAAGACTTGGGGGTGTAACGTCGTCACGGCAGTCCCACAGCAGTTCGCAGGACACAGCACAGCAGGGTGGCGATGTGCTTGGTGTCATGGTGTTCTGACAGACGATAGTAGCGTGATGTGCACGACGATATTAGCGTGTGCACGAGGACGAAGTGAGGGAGTGCCCACGTACTCCTCCTCCTCCTCCTCCTCCTCCTCCTGTACTCGACGGGCTTGCTTGCGGTTCTTTTAGGAACAGTTGCTTCACCTGTACGGCGGGCCCCACCCCATGAGCACAAGCGAATGTACTGCAAGTGTGCATGACCACGCGCGATGGGCGTCACGTGAAACAGCGCGATTTCTGCAGCGACAGCAGCAGTGGCTGTGATCCCCTTTTCTGTTCTTCTTGCGTGCTTGTAATATTGGCGTAGGCGTGTTCGATGTGTTGTGTAATAAAAATAACATTATTCTGCTTGTTACCTGCAGCGGAATTTGTGCTGATAATATATACCGGACAGATAGGGCTATATATTACGGAAGACCATAGTAAATAGGACCTGCGGTATACACAAAAACCTATATATATAGGCGCCGTGCGAAGAGCTGTCTATTGGTTGGCATTTTGCGGAAGAAGAAAGAAGAAAGGTTGTTTGGCTGTTTGGCGAAGAAGAAGGAATAAAGGTTGTTTGGCTGTTCGGCAGTTTCAAAGAAGAAGGGCTGTTTGCGAAGAGCTGTCTATCAGTCGGTCTGTCTGCCAAGAGCTAGCAAGTGACAACGACCCCAAAAATCGTAATTATAGTTGTATTTATATCCCTATTTTTACATTTTTACTAACAATATTTGTTTACTATGGTACCCCGTAATAGTAGACGGATCTACACGTACTTCAAGTTACAGACAGCAGTAAAAACTCATTGAAAAAGTGCAGTTATGATATTAGGGACGAACATGGCAATCACGACCAAATTTGCTTAGTAAAAATACCGGGACATACAGGTTTTCGTGTGAATGACGGGTCTTGTTTACCCCGCTCCCTCGCATTAGTTGTGCTCGTCTACAGGATACTGCTGAATTGTATAACTGGGTCAAAGGTAATACAAAATGATAATATAAATGCGCCTGGCGCAACACTTGAAAGCACGGAAGTATTTCCGTTCGGATTGGACCTATATATTAGGTACGCACGAAATCATCACATGACGGCACAACGAGAGTTGTATCATACACGCGTATTAGGTTGCAGGCACATCATTTTGCAGGCGTTGTGAAGGCAGGTTGCAAGGGGGCTTGGACTTTCATGCTCCCCTTCTCTCCCTTGTTTTGCCTCCCACGCGTTAGTCCTCCTATGCACCGACGACGGTGATGATTCCCTTTTAGAGCTGCACTATACTGTGAACAAACAAATACCGTAGTCTAATTTCAAGTAGTTTGTCCCCTAAAACGGGCGTCCAGTCCTGACGGGGGAGAGAACCATCGCATCCCATAGCGGGGAGATCAGACCAGCCGGACTTGAGACTTTCCGAAAGAACTTTTCATAACCTGAGGAAGGCGGGAGGAGGGACGACGGGACGCGCCTCCTCCGCCAACCTGCCAGCCTACCGTAATGTCTATCGAAAAATGCCTATAGCGAATTGCGCGCGGCCCCTTGCGGTGCAATCGTACTTAGTCGGGAGTAACGGTGGGGACGCGATGTTTGGCTTGGCTTGCCTTGGTTTGCCTTCGTTTTACTTGGCTTGGCTTGGCTTGAGTTGTTTTTCCTTCGCTTTACTTGGCTTGCCTTGGCTTGCCTTGTTTTGCCTTGTTTTGCCTTGCCTTGCCTTGCCTTGCCTTGCCTTGCCTTGCCTTGCCTTGCCTTGCCCTACCTTGCCTTGCCTTTGACGTGCCTTGTCTTGCCTTGCCTTGTCTTGCCTTGCCTTGCCTTGTCTTGCCTTACTTTGTCTTACCTTTCCCTAACCTCCCACCCCCCTCAACAAAACAGGACCGCCGATTATGGCTGGAACCCACCCAAGCCTTCTCCGTCCTCTGCTCCGGACCTGCGCCCCCAACATCAACATCGAAATCAACGCCAGCACCAACAACCAACGCCAGCGCGCCACAACCACCCCCAACTCTAACATCACCACCACCACTAACGCTACTATTAGCCACGAGCTTGGGAGGGGCCGACAGACAGAAAACTGCACGACCGACACAAGGGTGGGTGATGCCGCGGCAACGGAATCGGCGGCGATAGCGGGGGCGGGGGAGGCATCATCGGGGCGGGCTGATGGGGGTGGCGGGCGGGGAGTTGCCGCGGCGAGCACGGTGTGCGTGGATGTGGTATGTCCGTACACCAGGGGTCTGGTGGAGGAGGCGCTGGCCAGAAGGCGGGATGCTTGGAGGGTAACCAAGGATAGGTGAGGGGAACTGTTGTATGTTTGTGTGTCTTGTGCATGTTTTCAGTGTGTTTAGGGTGTGAGCGTGTGTGTTTTCGGCGTGCTGGGTGTTGTTGTTGGTTCTATGTTGCGCCGCGTTTCGATTGTGTGTTCCGCGTGTTTTCTTTTTGTTGGGGGTGTGGTGTGGGTGCAGCGCGTGCATGTGTGTGTGTGTTCGAAGGCGTCCGGGTGTGTTTTGGATGTGGATCGGGAGCGCTTTATATGTAATACGTGTGTAAGTACTACCTGGTACGTAGGGTGAACGGGTGATATCGGGCGTGTACGTACGTACGTGGGGTATTTAGGCGCGTGCGAGCGTTGTTCTGTGTATTTGCGTGTCTCGCTGTGCCTTTTTTGTGTGTATGTGTGCCTGCGCCTCGGTGTGCTATAGAGTGCGTGTGTGTATATATCGCTGGGCTTCATTCAGTGTGTGTAGTTTTCGCAGTGCTTCAGTGTGTGTGTACGTATGTTTCGGAGTATGTGTGTTTGTGCTTTTGGTCTTTCGGCTCAACGTTCCGGAAGCACGAGGCGTTGGCAAAACCATACGCCGCGCGATAGGCGATGCTTGACGCCAACCGGAAGAAAGCAGTAATCAATTCCACTCTGTCCCGAAAAATAAGCACGTTTTGTATATTAATATTGAATATAATCGGTCCTTTCATTCGAGGACAGTAGTATATATATATACGCCGTCTCCGAAACGCTCTCCGTCTTCGCACCCACCTATGGTCATGCGACTACGGCCATGCTTGACAAATGAGTACCCCCCCCCCCCCCCCCCCCCCCCTTATCGCCGCCTTCCTAATGTGTATTGGTTTGTGGTTTTTTTTCTCCTCTCCTTGACCAGCGCCGAGGCCACCCTGCACTGGGGAGACTACGAGATGATAGATTGGGAGCGGGTTGTCTCTGGCGAGCTCCGAGCAAGCTCCTACTGCGTTCGGAAGGTGGGGCAGAGTACAGTGCTCCACATACTCGAACAGCTCACGATCTAGCTCGTGTAGATCATGTAGGGCATCTAGAGATTGCTGCGTTCGAAAGGTGGGACAGAGTACAGTGCTCCACATACCGGACAGCTCACGATCTAGCTCAAGTAGATGGATGATGCAGATCGTCTGCAGAAGATATTGCTGCGTTCGGAAGGTAGGATAGGGTTTGGTTGCTCCACGTATTCGGACAGCTCACGATCTAGCTCATGCAGATAGATAATCTATGTACAAATCGTCTAGATCTTACCGTGTTCGGAAGGTCGGGTAGGGTTTTGTTGCTCCACATGCCCGAACAGCTCACGATCTAGATGATGTGTATGCTCTATCTGTATTTGCCGTTTTTATGCGTTGTGTGTGAGAGAGGAGAGAGCCGTATCACACAAGGCCCCCACCCCTACCCCGCAAAGACATGTCCGCAAGAGAGAAACCGTCGTACGTATGTATCCCACCCGACAAACATGACGTGCTACGCGTGTGGTAGATCAGATCGTGCAGGTAATCTAAATCAGGGATCTATCTGTCATCTGTTCAATAGCTCACCAAACGGGGGCTTGATCTGCCCGATCTGTACAGCATGTACAGCGCATAAACACGCTATCCTGGGAAGGGGGGGGGGGGGAGCGCAGGGGGGGGGCATGGGGGTGGGGGGTACTCTATATCATGCGTGGCCGTAGTCGTACGACCATAGACCCTCGCACGCCCCACCATTCCGGGACCGAGCACGTCGGGTTTTCACCGACCAGGCAGGCATTGTTTTGCTGCACCGAGGTGGGGTTGCCGTGTTCAGGAAGCAGGGTAGGGGGTAGAGTATTGCCGAAAGCGATAGCCTTGCTATGCGATAAGGGAAAATATAGTATGAAGTCCATGCTGTTCACGGGTCAGGTCGCACCTCGCGGGCCAGGTCGGACCGGGTCGGGTAAGGGTGACCCGACCCGACCCGTGAGAGTTAGAGAAGTTCCAGACCCGATCCGACCCGACCCGGCCCGGCCCGCGAAGAGCCCTGAAATATAGTGGGGAAGGTTGAAGAGGTTGCTGCGTTCGGGAGGTTTACGTAGGGGCATGGCTAGTAGTTATCGGCGGCCGTGATCTGGAGAGGGAAAAGGGGGAGAGGAGGTCCTCGTTTGTTGTTTGCCTTTTGTCACATATTGGCCATTGAACCACGCTCCCCTTTCGAGACGGAGAACCGTCCCTACTCCTTAAAAGGAAATACCTCCAATGGTTGGGGGAGGGGGGGGGGGGGACAGATAAGGGGGGGGGTCGGAGGGGGGTGAGGATAGAACGTAGGCTGCGATGGGGATAGGTAGCACTTATGTGTGCGCGTGCGACTGTGTTTGTTTTGATTTGTTTGCACCCGTTTTGACTCCTTTTCGCTCAACCTGTCGTGCACCACCGTGGGTCTCGGCATTGTCGCTGCTGCTGCTGCTGCTGCTGCTGCTGCCGCTGCTTCTCCTGCTCCTGCTCCTGCTGCTGTTTATTTATTATTATTATTGTTCGCGGCTGGACAGGGACTGAGCAGGAAAGCGCAAATGTCCAGGTATTGCAACAAGTACGCCTCCAAAAGGCCCGGAACGGCTCTCGAGGCATCCCTGGTGAGCAAAACGATCCACCCCCTTGCCGCTCGCCCACGCCCCCCCCCCCCCCCCCGCCCGCCCGCCCCCCTACTCGAGTGCCCACTGGAGTCACTAGTTTGGAGAGGGGCCGTTAGGGAAACCATAACTAGGGCGGGCGCATGAGCTTGCGTTTGTTAGGCCGCGGCTATCACACCACAAGAGTATATTACGCACAACCGTGATTTGGGTTGGGAAATACGGTAAAGCTCGTCCATATGCCACATGGTGGGTTTTTATCCCATCTGAGGGTGTTTTTTTTGTGGCTTGAAGAAAATGAGCGCGGGGGGGGGGGGGGGGGGGGACGCGTAAGTAAATATGACGCATGGTTGGTTTCAATTTCGCGTGTCTGCATGCCCAAAATAAAAAACTCGTTTTTGTATTGCGCTTTGTAAGCTACATATACAGAGCACGTATTTTTTTATCATATATGGTTTTGTATCGCCATTCTCAACGCTTTTGGTACTCTTGACTCCAAGTAATTTGGCCGGAAATGTAAGGACCGTTGGAGCGTTCGACCCTTTTGGTGGTGCAGTCCCGTTTTGGGGACAAACTACTTGGAATTTGAGTGGTTTGTCCCAGAAACGGGACTGCTGTCCTGAATGGGTCAAGAGGGACAACCGAACGGTCCTTACCCTTCGTGCACCCCCTCAGTGGTACTTACAGACGAGTACACCTACCTACCTACCAGGTAGTGCGTGTTTTTTTTTCGTGTTTTTTTTTTATCGTCCAGTCTTTTGTTTCCGACCCGCCTAGACCTCACCCGTGGGCCTGACTGCTGCTGCTGCCGTGTCCCTCTCTCCCCCCACAGCCACGCACTTTGGTTATCGACACGTGGGAAGCGTTCGACGACGACATGACCTTCAACCTCGGAGGTGACGAAAACATGTCCGTTGGTGCTCGTAGTGTTATTTATCCGGTGGTGGTGGTGGTGGTGGTGATGGTGGTAGTGGTGGTTGTTGTTGTTGTTGTTGGTTGTGGTAGTTGTTGTTGTTGTTGGTGGTGGTGATGGTGGTAGTGGTGGTTGTTGTTGTTGTTGTTTGGTTGTGGTAGTTGTTGTTGTTGGTGGTGGTGGTGATGGTGTTGGTGTTGGTGTTGGTGTTCAGCCATCCAACAATGCGCGGCAGCATGAAATGAGCTTCAGCGTTGATCACCCAGAAATATCCCCCCTACTCTGGTAGAAGGAACACACCCAAGGGAAGACCTAAACTAGAAAAAAAAAAAAAAAAAAAAAAAAAACTACTGTACTTCATACCTGGTACGCGTTCAATTGTTGTAGACATCTTCTATAGTATACCTGGTATATTTTTTTCAATATATCGAAGTACGAGGTATGACACCAAGCCTGCAAAAAATATTATTTTGGAGGAATTTTTCGATCTCTCAGGCTGTTTCCTATGCGGTTCGATTTCGAGCTTCAGATTTGTATTTTTCGATCTAAAAAATGAATGACCCTGTTTATGCGGTCCAAATATGCTAAATCCGACCGGAATTTTTTCGATTTGAGAATCCGATGACCCAAGTCGTCGGATTTTGGGCTGGGTCATCAGATTTTCAAATCGAAAAATGGCATGCTCTCTAAATTCAAGATGTTATCCACGACAGCAAACAGCAGCAAACCGATCGATGAGTTGGATGGTGATACAGCTGTATAGCGACGTTGCTTCGCGCCCGACGCGCGGACGGCGCATCCCTCGGTGGCCAGTCTAGAATCGGCTGGCGCGGGCTCGGGCCTAGAGACCAAGAGAAGCGCACTCGGCACGCGCCTCTCCGTGGATACGTACTCGTAGACTACACTGCAGCTGTACAGCAGCAGCAGCAGCAGTCAGTCACAAAATGAAACACAACATACCAAGACAGGTTGACTCTAGGGCACTCGCCACGTCTCTTCGCCACCAGACTAGAGGCAGTCACCGTGGGCTCGAACGCTTGGGTCCTACGCGCAGGGCAGCGCACTCAGCGCGTCTCTTCGCGGCGCCAAATCACAAAAACAGCAGTTGGTCTCGGCGTTTGCTCGAATCTCTACACGCACAATAAATCTGATTTTTCCGCATAGGAAGACTCTATCGATATGTCAAGTTCATATCCAAAAATGCCATCGGGTCAAAATCTGAAGCTCAAAAAACGAACCGCATAGGAAACGGCCTCTCGCAGCTCTGTTTTTTTATTTAATTTCCAAGTATTATGTTGTATGTACCTAGTACCAAAATAATTTATTGTTTCATGTTTTTTTGTTTCTTGTTTTTTTTTTGCAGGTGATATCGCCGCGTTCGGATCCGACCTCGGCGTCCGTCAGAGCGTCAGCCTCAAGACAAGGCTGGACTGGTGCCTTGGGGACGCGGAAGAGTGGCTGATGGACCGAGGACGACAAGGAGAAGACCTCGGCGAGCGGAGTGGGCGGCAGCGATGGATTCTGAAGCCGTCGACGCTGAATAAGGGAGCGGGTCTGACCCTGGGGGAGGGTTTCGAGCCCCTGAGGGAGGCGGTTCACGACTCACCAGACATCAGGGAGTGGGTGCTGCAGGAGTACGTGGAGAGGCCTCTGCTGGCGGAGGGGCGCAAGTTTCACCTGAGGGTCTACGCGCTGGCAGGTAGGTTTGTGTGGGTGGGTCGGTCGGTGGAGGCGTGTGGGTGGGTCGGTCGGTGGAGGCGTGTGGGCTGGTTTTGCGTATTCGGTCGGAGGCTAGTTTAAGATGCCCTGCTTATTGAACCGAACACGCCTATCAGGTACCCTGGTATGCACGCTTTGCACGCTTTTTTTTGTTGGTTGTATCCTTCTAGGCCGTCGGGGTATAGCGTTTACTAGTAATGTTTAATACTGTAAATGTTAGCCTACACTAAATCCAAGCAGATTGTCCCCCGAGACGTGGGCGCAGTTACTGTAGTTGACTAGTACTTAGGCTTTCCATAAGCTCACCACACTTCCAGGTGTATGTATCATACCAGGTACCAGTTGCAGTATACTGACGAATTTGGAAGAAAAAAACACCCCTCGTTTTTTTTTTTTTTTTTTTTTTTTGCTTTCGCTTCCGATATGTACATGTGCCGCGTGGAACCGTTCAGGTGGGGATACGTACTACTTTCTGCGGCTTGCGTGCCACTCCCTCAATCCTGAAAGACAGCAGGAACGACAACAACAGCAACAACAACAACAACAACAAAACTCGCTCCTTTTCTGCAGTTCGATGGGACCGGCCGGGGCTTTGCACACCCAACCATGGCTGCGCTTTACGCCTACCACTCTGGCCCGAAATATACCGACCGTTAGCATATGAAATGATTGAATCCAAACGGTCCTCACAATTCGGGTCAGAGTGATACTACTGTACAAAGCCTGCTTGAATACGCGCGAGCCGAACGGTTACAGCCATGGCAGGCACAGCAGTTGTTGTGTAAGAACACCAGCCTCACTGTTGAGTGGTGCGTTATGCAAGAAAAAAAAAGACCTTGTGAGAAATGTGTGTGCTCGGCGGCAAGCGTTACCCACTTAGCTCCTGCCAGGTATGTGAATAGTCTGTATGCATCGAGGCCGTCTGTTCAAGGAAGGTGTCGCAATAAAAGGCTATGCCCCCCTTTTTTAGTGTTGCAGTCCCGCTTTTGGGGGGGGACATAAACCACTCAGATTTCTTAAGCAGTTTGTCTCCGGGGCGGGACTGCAGTTTGCCCTGAAATATTTGAATGGTTATAGGCATACAACTCTGGTCGGAAACATAAGAAACATGTGTACGTAAATATGAAGTAAAAAAGTTCATTATATTCACGACGAGAGTGATAGTAAGCGACAGTAGTGCACCAGGTATGCCGTAGTGTTAACCCTCTTTCAATCGCACTCCCGTTCCGGAGACTAAACACTTGAAATTAGAGTCAAATATTGTTACGTGTACACTGCGCTCCTATAACGGGGGTCCATAGTTAATAGGACCTATGGTATACATAAAAACCTATATATTTACCTATTTTTACTAACAATATTTGGTCCTATTTACTACGATGGTCCCCCGTAATAGAAGAGGTTACCTGACCTTATAGGGCAAAAACTGCAGTTCCGTTTTTGTGGGGGACAAAAGCTCTCAAAATTCTTGAGCAGTTTGTCCTCAAAACGGGACTGCTGTCGTTCTAGAAGGGTCAAGGCTCCCCAAAGGCTTTTGCTAAAATTTGGTGTTTTTTTAGTTGTTGGCGTGTTTATACTGTGTATTATGAGTATTGCATGTACGGGTGTGTATTTTTGGCCGAGTGCCTACCTGCCTTTCTAATTTTCGGAATAATCCCTGCCCTGCTATTTTTTGTTGTTGTTGCGCAAATAGTTGGATGCATCCAGGTTCACCTGTTCGACGACATGCTGCTGCTCCGAGCCGCGAAGCCCTACCCTTCGGCCGGAATTCGCGGTGGCGCCGGGGGCACCGGTGGAGGCAGCGGAGGAGCCGGTGAGGGCGCGTTTGTCGATGAGGACCCGCTGGCGCACATCACGAACACGGCGAGGCAGGCGGAGGATGAGTCCTTCAGCGAGGAGGACAAGTGAGCGCAAACGTCTGCCGTCAAGGTGGGGGGGGGTGGCGGGGCGGGGGTGCAAACGCTGCCTCCCAACCTGACATGTTTTTTTTTTTCTCGCGGTTCATCTATTTAGTATGGGGACCCCAGCTTCATATATCTATATATATTATATAAATATATATTTATACATAGAGATCGACGTGAAAGAAAGTGACGGGTAAGTAAAGTCGATCCCCGCTTGATGATCGAGCTACTACAGTCTGTATGCAGAAATTTCACGGCAGATCCATTTCCTGAACTGTACCAGGGGTGCGATGCTTGGGCCGTGTTGCCGGTAATCGGGACCAAAATATGCCCAGTCAAAACACTGGAATACTCGTATATATCTGTATATATATTACGGGGGACCATAGTAAATAGGACCAAATATTGTTAGTAAAAATAGGTAAATATATAGGTTTTTATGTATACCATAGGTCCTATTATCTATGGACCCCCGTAATAGTTTTGTTTTTGTGTGTATATGATAGGTCCTGATTGCTATGGGCACCCCCGTGATGTGGTTGTCCTAAGTGATGGTACAATATAAACAGCGGCCTGGCGGACACCGCACTTTTGTTACCTGGGGCCGTTTTAACCCCTCTAGGGCAAACTGCAGTCCCGTTTTGGGGGACGAACCACTCTAATTCTAAGCAACTTGTCCCCAAAACGGAACTGCAGCCTTAATAAAAGGGCTAACAGAGATCAGACAGAAACCAAAATGGACCCCAAAAAACAGGCACTGCTGTGCCGGTGAACACAGCGGCGGTATATATATATAGGGTGTAGACATCGATCGGTGCGGTGTTTTGCCGTTGCCCTTGCCGCTCGTCGTTGTTCTCGGGGAGTCCGGTTCTGCTTCTTTCTGCCTGATTGTTGCGTGCTGCTGGTGTTTGCCGCTGCTGCTGCTGCAGCTGTTTTTTTTTTTTATCGGCATCCCTTTTCCTTGACGCAGTTGTGCTGCTGCTGCTGCTGCTGCTGCTGCTGCTGCTGCTGCTGCTGTTGCCGGCGAGCCTTTTCCCTGTGCCCCCTGGTATCGCAGTGGTCCGCTAACGCTTCAACGCTCCAGTAGACCCAACGCGCACCCTGCTGATGCTGTCTACTATTGCGGGGGACCATAGTAAATAGGACCTACGGTACACACCAAAACCTATATATTTATCTGTTCTCACTAGCAATATTTGGTCCTGTTTACTATGGACCCTCGTAATAATGTGCGGCCTCGTTGTGTCTCCGCGACTGTTTGTGACACACCAACTCGATTTTTCTGTGTTTGTGTATGTGTCTGGTATACGCTAAAGATGTTTATTATACTTTTTTTATATATACGAGGTATACATGCTGCTTCTCGGCACTGTTTGGTTCAGTTTTGTACATGTTTTCCTCCCCCTCACTCCCCCCCCCCCCTCCCACACTGTATGAAACCCCGGTGGCAGCGTGTGGGTCCTGGAAGACATGGTGGGGGAGCTGCAGAGACAGGGACGGGGCCCCGAGGACGCTCGTTCGAAGGTGGACAAAATCGCGGAGGACGTGCGAGCCCTCACGGTCGACCTCTTCCGGGTGAGCGAGGCGCCATCCCTCCCTTTTTGTTTTCGTTAGTTTGTGTCAGAGAGGCCTTGGGAGTTGTGTATCAACGAGTGCCTGGCGGGGGCGGGGGCGGGGGGGGGGGGGGGGGGGGGGGGGGGGGGGGGGGGGGGGGGGGGGGGGGGGGGGGGGGGGGGGGGGGGGGGGGGGGGGGGGGGGGGGGTGGGGGGGGGGGGGGGGGGGGGGGGGGGGGGGGGGGGGGGGGGGGGGGGGGGGGGGGGGGGGGGGGGGGGGGGGGGGGGCGTACTCTTTTATTGCTTGCCTTAGTCATTTGACCATTAACCACGCATCCCTTTCGAGACGGGGGGGAGCGTACTCATTTGTTGCTTGACTTGGTCATTTTACCATTGACCACTCATCCCTTTCGAGACGGAGCACCGTTCCTACTCCTAATAGAGACACCTCCAACAATTGGGCGCTCATTACCTTGTTTCCATATATTACATAGAAACTTTTTGCTAGTCTTATCCCCTTCCTGATTGGCCGCCTGTGGCCACCATCTATCTCCTGGGATAGCGATCGTTTTCTCGCTGCTATCTAATGTATCAAACTTCTCCATTCGTCTATTTCCCTCATCTCCTCTTCTAACGCATCCCGTTCCTCCTTGTATATTTCATATTCTCCTACTACGTGAGTTCTACGCTCTATTACTTTGCCACGGGCACATCTATGCATCTACTTCCTCCTCCTCCCGGCTACTGGTATACCTCTTTCTTCTTTCTGGCAAGTCCAGGTCACCTACACGAAATAGCAGTTTCAGCGTTTTCGCGAAGTCCATTGGGCCGTGCAAATACGTCTTCATTTCTATTCCGGGGGGGGGGGGGGGGGGTGTACTCATTGTCATGCATGGTCGTAGTCCTGTGACCATAGACGCTGGGGGAGGGGGGGCTGCTCCAGAGATTGATTGATGGCGGGATTTGGATGCTTCGAGCTCCAAGGCTTACATTTTGTTCGCTCCTATCGATAGGCGAGGAGTTTTTCTGGGGAACATATTACAGTAATCAGAACAAAATATGGCTGTGTAAACATGGGGGGGGGGGGTAATATACCCCGATTTTCATGTTTTTTTTTTCTGGTCCATTATTAGTTTTGATTGCTGTAGACAACCCCCCGTAGTGTCTGTTGGGCTACTACTGTAGTTGCACGTGCAGTAGTGGGGTAACCGCTTCAAGACCATCCGTTTTCAAGGCTTGTGTTTCTGGCAGATGATACCAAGTCAATCGACCGGCTTTTAGTCCCGAAAAAAAAAAAAAAAAAAAAAAAAATGATTTTCGTTGATATATGGTCACTATTAAAAAAACATGTTATTAGAGATGAGATCACGTTTATCGGCTTTTGCGGCGGGGTGACCCTAAAATGGGTTCCCCCACCGTACGCCAATATTAGCCACGTGACTGAGATGGCTCAACAGAGGTTTTTGGTGGCTGGTTCCTTCTGACGCAGCATCTCTTCAGACGTCCGTCAACCTGTGGGTGTTGCGCGTGTTCTTCGCATTGAGCCGTTGTTTCTTCCCATCGACTCACGGGGCTCGGTATCGACGGCGATGGCGACGGCGGCCATCACGCCGCCGCCCACAAACCAACATCGCAAGAGGTTTTGCGCACACGACGCGCTGATGACACTTGATTTTTTTTTTTTTTTTTTTTTTCGTTTTTTTTTTTTTTTTTTCGCTTTTTTTTTTTGTTTTTTTTTTTCAAGTCCGAGAGGAGCCGACTCGGGGCAGAAATCAGTTGAAGGCTTTCCACTTCCCACTCCCCTAAAAAAAAAAAGTAGTATTCCTGGTACGTACGCGGCTTCGATTAGCCGTGCTCTCTGACTATTTTCTCGTCGACGGTTTCATGCTCCCGAAACCCTAAAAAAAAAATGTCCGACCAATGTTCTGCAGTTCCCCTCTGGTTCGCGACCAAAATACGAGCAACGAGGTGAAGGTTCGAGGTATATATATCTGTGCTTCGTATGCGTGTATACCTGGTATAGCTTTGGAGATAAATGTGCTCGTGTACCGCCTACCCTGGGGGTGGGATGCGATGGGCCTCACAAAGGCCGCGTTTTTTTTTTTTTTTTTCTCCCCTCTCTTGTGTTGTCCGCGTCAGGCGTTTCGCGGGGAGTTCGCCGTGTTCTCACCCCTTCCTGGGTGCTTTGAGCACTTCGGCCTCGACTTCATGGTCGATGAGGATTTTCACGTCTGGCTGCTCGAGGCCAACCCGGGCCCGGACTTCAAGCAGGTGTTTTACGCTTGCCGATTAATGAGTGGTGATACTCGCCCCTCCACCCGCTTTTCTTATTTAATCCCATTCTGTGTCGTCGCTTTTTTTTTTTTTTCCTCGTCGTTAACTGGGCTCGAATAGACGGAGCGATTAGTTTACGGCACCCCTGGCCTCAGCGAAGTAGGCTAGAGATAAGTGTGTTGATGTGACCACCGCTATATATGTTTTCCCCCCACCCCCCTTCTCCTCGCTCACGTGAGTATACCCCCCCCCCCCCCCCCCCCCCCTATCTTTCCACCCCCCCCCCCTCCCCCCCCCCCCCCCCCCCCCCCCCCCCCCCGCTTCCCCCCCCCCCCCCCCGCCCCGAATAAAAAAATGAATCGGTCCACTACGGCGTTCAGACGGGCTCGAGATTGAAACACGTCATCGCAGACCTTGTGGAGGACACGATGCGAATATGCCTCGATGAACCCTGTCCGGAGGCCTCGAAAGCCGTCGCTGTGGTAGGCAGCGGCGGCGGCACCGCGTCGGAAGAGAGGGAGGGGGTGATGTCGCCAACAAAAATGGGGGAGGAGGAGGCCGAGAGGGTGGGGGGGGGGGGAGGGGATGATAGTAGCAGGACACGGACGAGGTTTACGATGGTTCTCGATGAGCAGTGGAGAGGTACCTCTGCGGCACCCAGCATGAAAATGGTGTAAACGGGGCTGTCAGATCGTGCCTTCATCTCTGCCCCCCCCCCCCCCCCCCCCCCCCCCGAATTGTTTGGGGGCAAGGAATAATGAACTGCTTTGGATAGTTTAGTGGAGTAGTTCTTGTAGTAGATAAAGAGACCTGTACGTAGTCACAACCCCTTCGGGACTTGAGAAGGGGGAGAACACATTTTGTCGAGGGGGAAGGAAAAAAAAAACGACGTTTATTGCAGCATCGGCCACACCACGAGGCAGTTTGTCTAGGCCGGTGCTGAGGCTGCTAACGTGTAGGACGATAGGGGCAGGTGTCCCATCAGTTGCAACACGAGGAGCTGCTGACGACGTGCGCGAAGTAGTAGGAGTAGTATTAATAGTAGTTGTCGTTGTTGTTGTTCTCGCACAATGCAGTCCGTGGTCACTGCAGTGGAATCCGGCATGGTGGCCCCTGCTGCTGCTGCTGCTTCTGCACGTTCTTCCTCTTTTTCCTAGACGGATGATTGAATGAAACACACAAAACGCAATTTTTCTCGCCGTTTTACTTCTTCCTAGACGGATGAGTTCAAGCACGCACACACACAAAATTCTCGCCTTTTTCGGCATGTGTTGTCAAGAGGCGTATCAGGCAAAGGCGAAACGTGCGCTGTCAATGGTGTAGGGCCGAGTGCCTCACTACCAAAACCTACCAGGTAGTAATAGTAGCTTGGCGTCGACCGAGTGTCTTCCTTTAAAACCTAGTAGTTCGGTGTCGGCCGAGTGTCTTACTCTTAAAACCTGGCAGTTTGGTATCGGTCAAGGCGTGCCAAGGCGAAGTTGCTGACTGTCAAAGGGTGGGGAAAGTGCTGTGTCTCCTGACATCTTTGCTTTTAGGTCGCTAAAACGGGCTATAGCCTATCATGGTACAGCAGTATGTCCCCTCTGTTGGAGCTAGGTACGTGCACATCTTTACCGTGTTGGAGCCGGACTAATTAATTGGAGGACTGCGTGTAGGATGTTGTTTAGCATACCTCGTTGGAGCCAGACTATTGGTACTGGGAGGACTGCTAGGAAGGAATTTTGTTTTGCATGCACTTCATTCACCTCACGTTTTTTTTTTTTTTGTTTGCAATTACGACAAAGAATTTTGAGTGGGGTGGGTTTTTGGAGTGGTACGGAAGAAGGTTGGAAAGCGAAATGCATGAAATTGTTTTTCAAAACACTTCGCCTTAAAAAGCAAAGATGTCATTTATGGGAGACCGCCTTCTTAGTAATAGCGGTAACAGTATTAGTAGAAGTAATAATCCCTTTCAGGGCTACGCGACATAGCCTACATACGTGGAGTTATTTTTGAGTGTGGGATTATTTTTTTGCATGTGCACCTCATCCACCCATGGTTTGGGATTACACAGCCACCTTTGGGGCATTTCGAGTGTGGGATGGTTTTCGCAGTGGTGCTAGAAGGGCGACAAAACTATGGAAATGCTTTTTATTATTAATAATAGTCGCCTCACCTTGAAGGCGAAAAGGTGCTGTGTACAGTAGTAGTATTGTTGGTGTTGAAAAAAAACATATTTGAGAAAAAATGTAAAAGTGCTGGAAGCAACGCCGCCTCGAATATATACTTTTTCGAATGGCACGGGAAGAATTGACCCCGATTTACCGTCCATACCTTTGGGCTGCATTTAGTTGCGTAATATTATACGGGGGACCATATTAAATATATATTTCCCTATTTTTACTATTACGGGGGTCCATAGTTAACAGGACCTATGGTATACACAAAAACCTATATATATTTCCCTATTTTTACTAACAAAAATTTGGTCCTGTTAACTATGGACCCCCGTAATAACAATATTCGGACCTATTTATTATGGCCGCCCATAGTAGTCGTTTTCCCGTGTGTGCACGCACAACTTGGAAAGATGAGTTTCGGACGAAATCCTCGATCTCTCACAGGCGTTGCTTTTTTTTTGTTTTATAAATATTAATTGCCACCAGGTAAGGCCGCTTGGCCTTTTTACGTTTTGTTTATCAGTATCGCACATACATGCGAGCATGAAGTATTTTGTTTTTACAAAATCTAACAGAAAGACACCTTAAGGTCCGCTTCTTGTGCATGAACGAGGATTTCGTCGACAGACTCAGCTATATGCGAGCCGCGCGTGACAAAAAACTCCCACGACTCGGACAGGTCATCACCGATTCCCGCATGATGGTCTACTGTATGACTACATGTACACCTTTCAGGGAACAATTCCACAAGTGGTACACTTGTGGTCTCTACAACGGGTTCAGAAACAGTGCCTGTCTGTCTGTCTGTCTGTCCGATCAGGTTCAATCTATGGTCACCTACAGACATCTTTTTTTCGAAACGGCTACGCCCATGCCGCACGCATCAAGTCGAAGCCCTCGCGGAGGCGATCGTCATGGTGCCAAACCACACCTCATCGGGTGCCCTGTGTGTGGCGTAATCAGAGTTGACTGCCAGCATTCCAAACGGGGTGACGGGACGAGCAGCAGTTAAGTACTCCTGATCTTCGTATAGCTCATGTTGTCGCGTGGGAGAGCCGTATAATTTTATCCACACAGTAGGACAGATTTTCTACTGTAGGTTAGATCTGTATACGCTACAGTATATTGTGATATGAGTAGAGTATTCATGGGCTATAGATATAGATAATACGTTACAGTCTTGTAGTCTCACGAATACGAGAATAATCCAAAGAATGGATTAACCCGGCGGATATTCCGTTAGTTGAGAGTAACGTTCTCTTAGGAATGTTCCCTAGGGCAGAAAACCCCTTAGACGAGAGTAATGTTCCTTAGCGCAGATAGGACCACGAAGTGAGATATTCTTATATTAGCAGAAGAACGATTGGTAGCCATAGGAAAGTTCTGTAGGCGTACATCAGATAAGAGGAATTTAGGAGAGCTTGTGGCGTGGGGTGGGACGAGTATATCTGGGCGTCGAGTCCCGCCCCCCTACCTCTCACTTCTCTACCAGAGCACCTCCTCAGCTCTCGCCATCAACAAGAAGATCTAAATCAGAAGAAGCGAAGCACTGCTTTTCCAGCTGCCGTCACCGCATCACATCTGACGTCGTCGCATTCAACGAACGTTCTGGCCAAGCTTGGGACTGCAGCGCTTCTTCTAGATCTTCTCACGATCATGTGAGCCATCCCTATCCGGGAGGCATCTGGTTTTGAAGTCAACGTTTTATTTATTTATTTTTGTTTATGTTCCCTGTTTCTCGTCTCTTTCGTTCTTCTTGCTCTCTCTTTTCTTTCGTTTTTTCTTCTTTTTATTTTACGAACCTGCGTTACTGAGTGCGTTTATAGTGTAGAGCGTGACAAGCTGCCTAGTGGCATAAGTAGACGCTTCTCCCTTCCCAGCATAGGTGAGTTGACGCTTCTCCCCTCTTAGTAGGCACCGTCAAATCGCACGTGCAAGTACGTACAACAAGCTCTGTTGTTCTTTCTTAGCAAGTACTTGATATATAAGTACTGGTGCTTATTAGCAGTATGATGATCGAGGTTTGTTTTTCCGCTCCCTATACCCCGTCTCCGCCGTGGAATGACGAGGTCGATGACCTCCACGATACGTGATTCCACGTGGTTGAATGCACCTGTAGACCCCCCAAATGACCTCGTGCTCGTCGCACAAACCAAGCAGCGTTTTCCTTTGTACCCCTCCGCCTCGATATATGCCCGCCCTTTCACAGGGAATGCACGTAGTAAGTACTACTGTAGGTGGAACTACTGGCACATTCTTGCCCGCAGCCATTTTGTCCGCATCTTCCGGTTTATACTCGTGTTGTATGGGATTTGACCCTCACCACAACTACAAAGAAGCTGCTATCGTACTGATAGGACAAACACGCAGCTGTTCTTTGGTACGTGATATATATGCCGGTGGTGTGACCTTCTACGCCATCGTTAGTATACGCATCTGTGAGCAGCGTACAAACGGCTCGACCATCATTTCGAATTGTATCCGCTGGTATCCATCGCATGGAATATTCGCCTGCGAGTTCTTGAGAGGCCGTTATTATTATTACTATTTTTTTTTTTTACCTGATACGAGCAATGGTATACGTATTGACTGACCTCACTTGCGACCCCCTGATAGCGAGAAGAATCATATATATATTTTTTATTATTATTATTTTTTTTTCATGCCCTTTGGTTACCGGATTTCAAACCATATACTGGCCTACAGAGACTGGTATACGAGCGAGGTACAAATAGTGAATAGTGGTACCATGGTACGTAGTAATAATATTACGTATGTAGTAGCGACAATTCCCGTGAACCCCCCCTCGTTCCCTGCCATATATTTAGGTAGCCAAACGATGCACAATTGGGTCGGTCCCCCCGTCTCGATGTGATGGAGTCGCACATCCATCGTATAGGAACGCAAATACTCGCAGACGAATCTTATATGGTTGCACGTAGTATTAATAGCTCTTTTGGGACCAGCGTACATATGTGCACCCCTCTTCAGATTGTCCCATCCTTACGCTGCTTCTACACTACTACGAGGTACAGAACAAGCAGCATGATGCACCTCCTGCGGAGCCTTTACTATATAAACAGGGCGCATGTTGCCGAAATTGACCAGATTTCTGCTACCTTTTTTGCCCCACCCCCACAGCCTCTATAGGATACAAACAACGGTCATTATTTTCATTTTTTTTTTTTTTGTTATATATATATATATATATATATTTTGCTGCTGCTGCTCTTTACGTGCACGTTTTCCAGCGTTGACGACATAATAAGACGGCTTTATGTGTTGCTGAACCTCGGCCCACGGCTGCCTGTGTATGCCTAAATTTCTCAGTTTTACACCAGAAATAAGGTATAAGCTGCCTACGTGCACGATCTTCAGCGTTAACGATACAACGAGGCTTTATGGCGCCCAACCTTGTCTGACTACTGCTGTTTACGTCTACCCCCCCCCAGCTGTACTACATCAACAGAATGTACGATACCTGATCTGGTCCGAATATTTTGTTTGGTCGTGTTTGTTTTCCCTCCCTTTCCCGTTTCGCTTTCGACTTTTGTTTTTTTTTTTTTTTTTTTTTTTCCCGACTTTTAAGCCAAAGCAGGGTAGACACTGTTCAAGTTTGTTACAAGTGTTATTTTCCAGCGCATCCCATCCCCACCCGCTTTTACAAATATGCAGGGTACAGGCTGCCTAGAACTGTAACACTACAAGGGTTACACAAACGAGTAACATATCATCTGGTTATCCCTTGTTTGTCCAGCTTCTCACAAAACCAGCAGCTGCCTGCTGCTCATATATGGAACATAATAACTGTGGCCCGGGCAGTGACCAGTTCCAAAGAGATGAACTAAATGCTGGCCAAATTAAACAAAATAATATACAATTTTTTTCGCGGCGGATTAGAGTATTGGACCTCCCCACAGGAGCCGAATGATACCCTTTTCCACATTTTTACGTACCGGGGTCTATTTTTTTTTTTTTTTTTTTTTGTTTTCCACTTGTGTTACCTCTACGATACCCTACGTATCTCACATCGTGTCGGACCTCGCGACGCCCCGAAATGCACCGGTTGCTGTCTGTTTTGCCACGGAACGACAAGCTGCCCACCGTTTAGGGAATCGCCCGATATTCTGTGCAGCTACTAAATAGTGCCGGCATGCTGCATTTTTTTTTGCCCCGACTCGACCTTCACATTTTCTTTACGGGTACTCTTATTTTTATCCCAACGAAAGGTCTTGCACTGCCCACGCTCAGTAAGCGTCACGCCCTGTTATCATTACGAACATTGGGCATTTCAGACGGAGTTATGTTCAATTCTGTTCAACTGATATCACTTGAGTGACCCCGGCGCGACTACCGTCAATCAAACGCGAGGCGCCTGACGCTAGTTAGATGCCCTCAACTATACAAATATCCCCCGACGGGCACTAAAATCGTGGCACACCCCCCTTTTTTTTTTCCCCACCCCCTATCGTACGTCCTTACTGTACGTCCTTACCGGCGCTCCTTTCTCTCCCCTAGATCGGTTTGTTGGTATTGTAGCCGCCTACCCTGATCCAAGCCTGGATCCACCCGCCCTCTCCATCCTCCACCAAACCTCTTCCCGCCCCAGTACAAGCGCTCCACCCGCCTAAACATGGCCGAGAAAGCTTCCTCCACCAACATGCCCGGCGCCCACTCCCCCGACGCCACCAACCCCCGCGAGGCGAGGTATGCCGCAAGGGCCTCTCGCGCTACGGACGACAACACCCCCGGCTTCGAAACCATTCTGAGCGACCTCACGCTACACCCCACCACACCGGGATCCTCTCCACTGGGAGCAGGTACGACCAGTGCCGTGCCTACCATAAAACCGGAGGTCTCCGCACAGGAAGCCTCCACCCTTGCTCTCCATCCGGGGCGTTACCAAGGCGATCCCACGGCCCTCCGTGAGCGCCGTGCGGCCCTCAAAGCCCACCACGAGCTGCTCCTCCTTCTCGCGAAAGAGAGCGCTGACCTCCTACTCGTGCTACCGCCATCCCCCACTCCCTCTTCGAACCCTTTCGACCCCACCTACGAGACTACAGCTGTGACCCCGGACCCACCCTTTACGTCCGCCGCGGTGTCTAGGACCACCACCCACCAGCCTCCCCAAAACCAAACTGGGACCACAATGTCCCAGGCACCATTTCCGACCCAACCCTCGCCAGCCCCCATGCCCACTGGGCACAGGCAACCGCAGACGTTCGGTTTCGAGTCCAATGACTGGGTTTTCCTGGACGCCAAGCTCCGCTGGATGCAGAGTACACGCGACCCGATAGCCTCGGATGTCTCGATAGCGGCACATCGCGTCTGGCGCCTGTTCACACCCGACTGCGACCCGTCGATCACCCTCGTTCTGGCCCGCGCCGCCACCGAGGGTGCCTCGTCCGAGTTCATCGGGGCCGCCCACACCCTTTTACTCGAGCTACGGTATTTCCACTCCAACGCCGGCCGCGGCTACGTGTGGAACCCAACCGAGCCTCGACCCACTCTCCCGACACCCCCAACCACCCGCTCCATGACGGACACGTCGCCGGCGATACCGCCCCACTCCACCTCGACAACTCCCACGACGACGACAGCGCGCCCCCCCGCACGAGCACTTAGCCTGAGGACAGAAGCCACCACGGAGCCCATGAAGGAGGCGGAACGTCGTAGTGTCCGGCGCCTCTACGCCGGGGTCGATATGCGCAAGTTCACTGCGCTCGTGCGGTTTCCATGCCCGGACAATGTGGAACCCGCCGTCTACCTGGGCATGCTCCTCGCCAGCGTGAAACTCGTCCTCGGCGAGATCCTGATAGTGTGCGACGACTCGGAGAAGCAGTCGTTTGAAACACCTCCGTGGGTAGTGGGATGGGATGCTCCACTTCAAAGGTGTTTCCGCAAGGCGCTCTCGTCCCCCCAGGTCATGACATCGCCACTGCCTCGCCTCATCGACGATTTCTTCGTCCAGGTGCGCCAGGAGCTCACCGTCGACAACACCGGACCGTCGGCATTCAAGAAGCTCCTACGTCTACTCACGAACCACTTCGACGACGGCGACCAGGGCCGCGCCTTCGAGCAGCTCCACACCTTCGGCGTCCCAAATCTGACGGACTTCGCGACCTTCGTCCGTGCCTTTAAAGAACGTGTGTCCGTCGCACAAGGCACGGAACGGGTCTTCAAGCCGAGCGATGCCATGGTCATCGAGATTGTACGCGGCACTACGGGCAGCCAATACCCGTCCCTCATGCCCACGCTTTATCCGGGGCGCCTCATGACCACCCCGCAGCCCTTCTCCTCGGTTGCCGACATGTGGGCAGCTTTCGAAGTGCTGGCGACCAACAAGACGCCGGCAATCAACGGGCACCGCTTCCACGCGACTTCCTCCGGCGAATTCGTCACGTACTCCTCCTCTCCACCGACCCCAGCGCGGCAGCAAACTCCGCGTGGCCCAGGTACCAACACAAGGGGGTCTTCCTCCAACCCGTTCGTCATGAACGTGGCCGAACAGGGGCGCGACCCGTTCTGCGAGGACGAGGCGGACTGGCCGCTGCGACACTACGAGGAGGTATACATGGTCACGACCACATTCGACCCTCAGACCCCAATCGCTCCGACAACTGGCGCCACAACAACGGCCGGTCATACGACAACGGCAACCGACAGTCGCCAGGGCAACAGTTCCAACAACAATGCATCGAGCCTGCCCCCTCGTCTTCCGCGTTGACGGTGCATACCCCTGCGACCAATACTTCCGCACCTGCCGCCCCCGCGAACATGCGGATGGGCAGCACCAACTCGGGTACCCACCCGAACCAACGGCAGCCGGGAACCTTCCGCACCAACTGACAAGCCGATGGTGGAGCAACTGCCGCATCTCCACCAACAGCATCTACTGCGAGCACCCGAGGCTCCCAGGACGCACGAGTAAATCACGTGCATCACGCCTCCCCGACCCCTGCCCTCCAATGCCCCCCCCCTACCCCAGCCCATTTCACAGCCACTTGTTCAAGCACTGATCATCTTGCCCAAGTGATTGCCTTGAGGTGTGGGCGGGAGGAGGCCAAGACGCCGAGCCCCACCGGGATGCTCCACTCGACGTCTTCTGGCGGTGAGCAACGCTGCTTGCCGACTATTGCCGAGACCCCAGACATTGCTACCCTGGGAAACGTCTCGACGATTACGGCTACCAGCGGTTCCGGTTCACACGAAACTACTGTTTCGTCTACCGGGCCACCGCCCCCTGAGCCTGCCTCATCAAGGCCGCTCCATACGCGCATGTTCCAGCATGCGCGTATTTCTTGTGACAGCGTTGAACCCGCGAACGACGGGCTTCTTCCAGCTGCCACGGTGTTGACACCACCGCTGTCCCTGAGCTCGAGGGACAGTCCCGTTTTGAATACGGAAGACTCGCGACCAACGTCGACCAGGGTCTGCCCTGAGCCCCCTGACCCGTCCTCCTCGCCTGCTTCGCGCAAAGCGTGGACACGGACCCCAGGTGTGGCATCCCCTAGCGAGTATGCCCCTGTTCTCCAAAAGTTGGACGATAGGGCGCTTGAGGGTCGTCCCGCCCGGCTTATAAGCCCCGGCGAGGACCGCCCCGGTACCTCGGCTTTGCCGAGCAATTCCCCCGCGAACACGAGGGTTCCGGCCAGCACCGCTCGATCGTTGCTGACTCTACCTCCGTCGACGCCAGGCGGCGATAGGAAAGATTATCGTCGCCCCCCACCCCCGACACAAAAGACGCCATCAACTGCACACGTCACCGCCGAGGCCGCCTCATCTTTCCACTTCTTCTGGGACTCCTCTTCGGTCTTTTCGCAGTGGTACCTGTGCGACATCGAACACGATGGCGTCACATACAACTGCGCTGAGCAGATGATGATGGCGCAGAAGGCCGCGCTCTTCGGGGACATCACAACTGAGCGCCGCATCAAAGCGACCCGCGACCCAGCCCGCCAAAAAGCACTTGGGCGAACCGTTTCCGACTTCGACGAAATGGTCTGGGAGCGACACCGCTACACCATCGCCCTCTACATTAACTTCTCCAAGTTCCGCCAACACCCGGAGCTACGGGAGGAGCTAATAGCAACCGGCGACAAGCACATCGCCGAGGCCAGCCCACACGACCTCATCTGGGGCATAGGCTTCAAGGCCGACCATCCGGACGCCTGTGACCCGACGCGTTGGCGTGGTCGGAATCTGCTGGGCAGGATACTGATGGACGTTCGAGCAAACCTCGGCGCCAATCGCTCCGCCCAGCCTCCATTTCCTCCCCATCTTCACGACCCGGAGCCAACACCCCCCCCCACCGACTCCACCCGGGTTTCCCCCACAGCCGACGGCATCCACGAAACAAGCCCGACCCCTCCATGGCAACCGCCTACCTCTCCACTTGGGCCACTCCTACCGCCGTCTACCCCCGACGCCTACCCCAGCAGCCACTTTGCCCAAGTGTCCACCATCAACACCGCCACTCACAGCCACCTCCCTACCCGCCGCCCGCCGATACCGGAACACGGACCATGCCTTACAAGCGGCATCATTACCGTCGACGACGCGTCGTTCACGACGAAAGTACTCGTGCACAGCGGCCCCACCGCCACTACGCGCCGCGAACTCGTGGCACTGCTCGATACCGGCTCGCCCCAGTCGTTTATCACCGCAACCGCGGTGGAACAACTGAAGGCTTCCCAGGCAGCCACCGATGCGTGCGAACGGCACAGTTCCCCCCGTTCATGGGGAGGTTTCGGCACTTCAGCCCCCCTCTCCACCTCCGTCTCCATCCGCTTAAGCATCCAGTTTATGCGCCTCCAGTCCCCCACTGCTGCCCTGGCAGTATGGGCCTGCGTAGTTCCTGCAGGAACCATGCAGAACCCCATCCTTCTGGGACGAGACAGCTGGATGCGCTTCGAGCGACGCTCGTATACCACGCTCCAGCAACAGCCCACCCCCCCCCACCACCTCCCCGGCGAACCCGCGGTGAGCTCTCCTTGAACCACCATGACCCCAACGGAGCCTCAGCATTCATTCCCGACGACCGTTCCACTGACGACGTCTACCACCTCCGATTCGCCGGCAACAAAGCTATATCGCTTTCCTCCACCCCCAAGCTCGTTAAGGTCAACCTGGCGCGCCAGTCAGGCGCTCCAGCATTTACCGGGAACTACATGGTGAACATGCTCCCCCGCGAGAACCCACTCTCCGACACGGCCATTTTCGTCTCCGATGGATGCCAAACGGTCCCCCTATCTGGATCTACCGATCTCGAGCCGGGCGACCTCCTCGGAACCTCCTACTCCCCACTGGTACAGGTACCACTTTCCACCCTTGGACACCCTTCCTTGGCCCCTCCCCACCCCCCTCAAATTCCGGATGTACATGCCCTCCACGACAACATTCCCGTGGCCGACCAGTGCCCATCGACAGATGACCCTCCTACCGCACCACAAGCCCCGTGCCCACAACTCCTTGCACGCCTCAACACCGACCAACGGGACAGCTTCCTCGACCTCTGGGAACGTCTGCCGTTACACCTACGCGACGTCAACTTCGACCTGCACGGTTCTGGATGGACCCCGTCGGTGATCACCAACCTGGGAGACGTCCTCTGCGAGTTCCAGGACGTTTTCTCCACCTCAAAAACCGACTTCGGCTCGTGCTCGCTGATGCCGTTCAAGATCACCGTACCCCCGGGCAGCGCACCGGTCACTTCCCGCCCCTACAGGATCAACCCCATCCTCGCAAAGAAGGCAGACGCGGTATTAGACCAGTACCTGGCCGCCGCCTGATCCAACATTCTACGTCGCCATACTCAAGCCCTATGGTGGCCATCCCCAAAAAGGATGGAGGTGTCCGGATTACGATCAACTACAAGAAGCTCAACGCCATCAGCTCCCTCGGGCAACTCCCCATCCCCCGCGTCGACGAAGTCCTCGACTCCTTGGGCAAAGGTCGCATCTTTTCTCTCTTCGACCTGGTCTCCTCGTTCCACCAAATCACCATCGACGAGGACACCATCCCTTTGACGGCGTTTTGCACTTCCAACCGGCTGTTCGAATGGCTTGTTATGCCGCAAGGAAGCAGCGCCTCCCCGGGCTGGTTCGTGAAGGTCATCAACGAGGTCATCAAGGGCCTGGAACGCGTCGCCGCGTACCTCGACGACATCATCGTCTTCGACCCCGACCCCACCGACCACGTCGCCAACATGAGAACCCTCTTCGCACGCCTCCGGAAGCACCACCTCAAACTCTCCCCCGCCAAGGCCAAAATTGGCGCCACCACCGCCGATTTCCTGGGACACACCATTTCCGCTGGCGGCTACAGCCCAAATTCCGACAAGGTCGCCGCCCTCACCAGAATGCCCATGCCGACCGACAAGAAGCAAGTGCGCTCACTCCTTGGAGGCATCAACTACTACGGCAAGTTCCTGCCAAACCTTTCTCGACGTCTGCGCCCCATCAACGCTCTACTCAAGCAAGGCGCGACGTTCGACTTCACCCCCTCCATGGAAACCACCGTACGCGCCATTCTCCAAGAACTTGCCGAACCGCCTATCCTCGTCTACCCCGACTGGGACGCCGTCGCCGACAACTCCCGCCCCTTCCGCCTCTACTGCGACGCTAGCATCGACGGCTTCGGAGCGACCCTTGAGCAAGAGCAAGCCGACGGCTCAGTCCGCCCCATCCTCTTCATCAGCCGTGCCACCCTGGACTCCGAACGTTCATGGACACCCCTCGACCTCGAGGCCGGGAGCATCGTGTGGGCGATCAAACGCCTCCGCGGACACTTATGGTCCACCCGCTTCCAGATCTACTCGGACCACAAGGCGCTCGAGAACATCGCCAAGGTCGGAGAACATAACGCTCGTGTCCGGCGATGGCTCGAGTTCCTTTCAGCATACACCTACACGCTGGAATACCGGAAGGGCACGACCAACGGCAACGCCGACTTCCTCTCCCGGCTTCCCCAACCAGCCACCGACGCCGACCGCACCGGACGCAACCGCCTCACTGGCCCCGACACCGTCGGCATCTACCTCATCCGCCCCTGCGGCTTCGCGCCGAACGACCCTTCCACCCCGGGTATCGGCTTGGGTGGGCTCGTGTCCCCCCCTTCCAGACCCATCCCGACCGTCCAGCCGCTCCCCTTCACTGACGACGACTTCCGCGATTTTCGCCTACTCGGACCACGTATGGAGCACCCCACCCTTTCCCCCGCAACCCACACCTTCATCGGGCCTATTGCGACCAGCGACTCCACCACCGGACAGCTTGCCGGCACCGAGAATGCCGCCGTGAACACCGGAGCTCCTCCAGGCTCGGCTTCCATGCCGTCCGTCGTCTCTCCGCCGCCCACCATTGGCGCCACGACACCAGCCCTTTCAGGTCTGATATCTTCTCGGACCCGCCATCGCGTCGCCGCTGCCGCGGGAACCCCTCGGCCCACAGCCGACTACCGGTTTGGACGCCGACCGCCACCCAAGCCATCGGCGCCCACCACGCAAAGACCGACCCCTTTAACAACGCCCTCGCCGCCGGCACAAACACCACCGTCAGTGCCCCTTCCGGAGCCCGTCGTCGAACCCGATGATGACCCCTACCTCCTCGCCTGCGTCGAGCACTACACCTACAAAGACTGGGCGCGAGAACAACGCGCGGAGCCCCTGTGCTGCGCCACCATCCGCTTCCTGTCGTTGGACTCCCCCAGCCCCACGCCGCACGACCTCCTGGACTTCATCCCCCCGGCCCGGCGCCCACAACTTTCGGACGTCCTCACTCTTGCCTCCAAAAGCAAGCTACACCGTACCGACGACGAAACCGCCCTCCTGGTCCAACGACCACCCACAACCTCATCCGGGAACAGCCTACCACCACCCGCCCCCTCTACCCCACGCGTCTACGTGCCAATGTTAATGCGCCCTTGGGTGCTGAACACATGCCACGCCACCACCTCTCTACACCTGGGAGTCACCCGAACGGTCCGCATGTTGGCACGTTTCTTTTGGTGGATTGGCATGGACGCTTCCGTCCGCTGGTGGATCCGCCGTTGCCTTCAATGCCAGGCGCGGAAGACCTCCCGGCACACCATTCGTTGGCCCATCCTTTCTCTTCCTTTGCCCAACGGGCCTGGCATCACCGTCAGCGTCGACTACTTCGGGCCCCTGCCGCTCACGCCGCGCGGGAACGTCCACATCCTCCTCTTCACAGACCGCTTCAGCCGCCGCGCCGATATGTATGCCGTTTCAGCGGCGCAGTTCACGGCCGCCGGCACTGCCGACATCTTCCTGAACGAGTACATCCCTCTCTGGGGGTGCCCGGTTACACTTCTCTCCGACAACGGACTACACTTCACCTCCAAGCTTGCGAACATCGTCTACGAACGCCTTGGCATCCACAAGGTCAACACCAGCTCCTACCACCCCTGCACCAACGGCGGCGTCGAGCGCGTCAACCACGTACTGGCCCAAATGCTCTCTATGGTTGGCAACGAACAGCAGACCGACTGGGACGTGCTGCTCCCACACGTGTCGTCGGCCTACAACAATTCCGTGAACGCCGCCACAGGGCTTGCACCTAACGAAATCCACATGGGCCGCCTTCCTCGCCTCCCGCTCTCGGTCTTCGAACCCGACAATATCGGCGGTCACCAAAGCCTGGACCGCGATCACCTGGTTTACATCAACCTCGCCACCGACCGACAACGACGCGCCTATTCCCTCGTCCGCGAACTACACCGACTCACCGTCTCGCGTCTTCAGCGCCGCAATGCGCCCATCATGGCCGCCCTCCTAGCATCCCCCCCCTTCACCGTAGGCGGCTGGGTTTGGGTCTACAACTCCGCCTCAACCATCCGCCAAGGCGTCAAAAAGGGCACCGACGCAACCGTCCTCAAGGCGAAGCTTTCCCTGAACTGGAATGGCCCCTTCAAGGTCCTTGCCGTAGGGCCGACGCCCGCCTCAAACACCCCCGACAATCGCCCCCTTCACGACAAGCTACTTTTCCTCGACCTTCCATCGGACCTTCCGGGACGGGACTCCAAGCCACGCGTCTCCGTCCAACGATGCAAACCTTGCCGGAACCCCGACGACACCAGCGACATCCCCAAGCATCTGCCCGCGGACCTTACTACATACGTGCTCACAGCTTCTGCCGCCAAGTCCCCCCCTTACCACGTCACCGTCGACGACGTCACTCCTCCACCGGAACGCCTCGAGGTCGAGCAGATCACTGGCCATCAACTCGTACGCGGCCGCGGCGGGGTCATCGCCGTTCTGTACGAGACTCACTGGACTGGACTTCTCAGCCCCTCTTGGGAACGCGAGCTGGACCTTCAACACTTCCGGCGCCACATCCTACTTTACTGGTCACGATCACCAACCCAGCACCGCCAGACGAACCGCCTCTACCGCCAGATGCGCATCGGCGCCGCTCACCGCGAACTGGCCCGATCTCAAGGACAAATCTTCCTCGCCCCAGGCTACGCCTTGGTCTCCCGCAGCCTTTGGCTCCACAACTTCAGCACCACCATCCTACCCTCCGGAGCACACATATGGTACAAGGCGCGCGACGGCCTTTGGTGGCTGGGCAAGGTCGCCCACAGCTCACCCCCTGACGCCTCTTCGGGAACTCCGCCGGAGTCTTCACCGGGAAGCTCCTACATCGTCCGGTTCCTGGACGACCCCGGCCCGATCAAGATCGACCTCCAACCCGCCCGCTACACTACAGCACGGAACGCCGTATACGGATCGTGGTGTCTTCAACGCCATGGGAATGGGAGCCTAGCACGTGGGGTGCTGCGGAACTCTGATGTGTCCCGCGGAACCCCCACCGTTTCCACTCCCCCCCCTGGTTAGCCTTAGTTTAGTCTTTTGTTAGTTCTGGGTATTTGGTTCTGGTTAGTCTGCAATATCTTAAGAGTAGTTCTTCAGGGTTAGTCTTCAATAGTCATCAGCAGTCATCTTCTTGGGAGTGTTTGTTTCCATCTACCGCCACCGGTATCGCTTGACCGACCCCGTGTTGGCTACCGATCCGAGGCCGTGTATGTTTCTTTTTTTTGGGTGTGTTTGGGAGTATCATCGTCCCCCCCCCCCCCCCCCCCGTTTGTTTTTCTTCTTATCGCTTACGGCTCCGTGTAACCTCCTTACGTTCAGGCCACTGACTCGTAGCGATACCTTCATTTGCATTTGTGTTTGTACTCCACTAGCCTACAGCCAATTATCGGCGATATCACGCCGAGGTAAAATCGTGTTGTAGCCTGAGCTGTACTCTGACCTTAGTCGACTTCCGCCGACCCGTGTTTCAGACGGTCCTCGAGCTAAGACTATATCGAGCTTCCAGCTCACCCGTGTTTCTTCCATGTTTGACAAGTAGGGTCCCGATAGCATTGCCGCCCCGGAAGGCCGCTGAGTTATCGGCCATACATAAGCGGTTCGGACATGATCGATTTCTCCTGACCTGTGTCCAGCTTTTTGTCTGTTTTCTGGTCCCGATGGTATTTCGTTTTCTCTTTCCCTTTTCTTCTTCTTTCTTTCTTGTCCGGTATTCCGCACACCCCTCTGTCCTCTGGCAAACAACACCACGTTTGATGTCGCCCCGGTTGACCGAGTTGCACACGCTAGTTTTTGGGCCCCGCGCTATCTACAACTTCGAACTGCACGCATTAGGCCGATTTTCTTGCGGATTTTCTTGTGATTTTCTTGCCGCCACCGTCTTTGAGTTTGTTTTTGTTGAGTTGGCTACCTTGCTACGTTTGCTGGTTTTGTTCACACCACGGACAGGTCTCCGAGACGCCGCGTTGTTTGTTGCGTCTCTCGGTTTTAGTAGTCCCTAGTACACGCAGCCCTCATAGCACTCTAGCTGTGTCCCTTCTGTCTCGCATGATGACTACCATGTTAGGACCTTCGCCACAAGACAAGGCATGGGGCCTAGCGGATATATATATATATATATATATATATGTTTTTGAATTGTGATCGCTGTCTCCTTTTTAGAGTTTCCTCGTTCGCCAACCCGGTTCAGCGAACAACCCTTTCGTACTTCCTTGGGCCCCAGACAATGGCTCCATTGAAACGCTTGTGCGTCCTTCTTTTGCCTTCATTTGGGTCTTCGTTTTCTTCTTCGGCCTTCGCTTCGGTTTCTGCCTCATTTTGCGTTCGTCTTTCTTTGTTTTCATTTTGGGTGATATTTCCTTTCGCCTCTGCTATGAGTTCTGTGTCTCTCTCTCCTTTAGTCTCCCTTTCCGTGGTTATTCGCAGCGAACACCCCCTCTTCGTAGTGTTTGGGTTTTATTACGAGGTGTGGGGGGATCTATAGCCTCATTTCTTTTGTTTCGAATAGCCGCATCTTCGACCACCTTTTTCTGGCCGTTCGGGATGAACTTTGTCATCACCCTCCGACCATCTTGTGGTCTGCATATACGACTATTCAGGGTGGGCTAATGTGATATGAGTAGAGTATTCATGGGCTATAGATATAGATAATACGTTACAGTCTTGTAGTCTCACGAATACGAGAATAATCCAAAGAATGGATTAACCCGGCGGATATTCCGTTAGTTGAGAGTAACGTTCTCTTAGGAATGTTCCCTAGGGCAGAAAACCCCTTAGACGAGAGTAATGTTCCTTAGCGCAGATAGGACCACGAAGTGAGATATTCTTATATTAGCAGAAGAACGATTGGTAGCCATAGGAAAGTTCTGTAGGCGTACATCAGATAAGAGGAATTTAGGAGAGCTTGTGGCGTGGGGTGGGACGAGTATATCTGGGCGTCGAGTCCCGCCCCCCTACCTCTCACTTCTCTACCAGAGCACCTCCTCAGCTCTCGCCATCAACAAGAAGATCTAAATCAGAAGAAGCGAAGCACTGCTTTCCAGCTGCCAGAACAACCTGCGTCCCTTGCCACTACCCTTACCACTACCCTAGAGCGGGCTCCGCATCACAATATACATTATCCTGCACAGCATGTCATCGTAACGCGGCAGGTCATCAATGCTCTATAGGTTTACTGTGGGTCGTGATCTACTGTCCGAGATATAATAGATGACTCGATCGCGCGTGCTACGACGTATCATTCTGGGTTTTTTTTTTGTGTATGACTTCATCATGATGAGGGGTATGCCCGGTGTCGCTACCTGGGGTGATAGTATAGTACCATATAAGAGGAGGGTGGTTCGTGCGTCTACATCAAAGCGCCACGAGTTTTTTTCTTTGTGTAGTAGGCAGCAACACAAGCGAACCCAACCACTCGCCTCGCGATGTCAGTGACCCGGCCTTTTTTCTTAGCTTTTTTAGGTGGCTAAAATCACGATATATTCTTAAGGGGTTTTCCGGTTGTGGCGGTTTATAGCGGCCCTGTTAACCCGCTAAGCACTGCCCTCTCTCATTGTGGGGGGAAAACACGTGGAACTATAGGCTCAAATAAATGGAAGTACAGTACTACATGTACACTGCAGTATAGTTCTAAAAGGGTAAATGACACCGATGAAATTGCCGCGGTTCTACTATCCCATGACGTAGGTGAACGAGCCAGCCGCGGTTTTACTTAATTAATCGACCACAAATAGGCTGAAAAAAATCCGGCAGCGGTTCTTAAAAAACTTGAGAATCGACCACTATTTTTTCAGGTAATCAATTTTACGTACTACTGGCAGAGACCTCTACTAAAACAATGTGCATCATCCTACACGGTAGAGAGAGGTGTTGCACGTATTAGAGGAGGCGTTCTACGATGATAGAGGTTCACCGAAATTTTTCTGAGGTTCTTATGCCCCCCCCCCCCCCTGACCTTGGGAAGAACTCGGAATTCAACGGTTTAAACATACGAATACGACTGATGCTATTATTACGGGGGACCATAGTAAATAGGACCAAATAATGTTAGTAAAAATAGGGAAATATATAGACTTTTGTGTCTACCGTAGGTCCTATTTAATGGTCCCCCGTAATGGTAAGCGCATCTCGAACGTGTACATAGTACGCATATAATCATCCTTCAACCGGCGCAATGAAACTTTTTTTTTTTTGTCCGAAATGTGATGCCTCTATCGTAGGAGATCTGAGGAGGGAACATGGTAATAGTAATCAGGACCAAATACGCACAGTAAAAATACCGGGGGATATATATTACGGGGGGCCATAGTAAGTAGAGGACCTACGGTACACACAAAACCCTATATATGTTTACCTATTTTTACCAACAAATTTTGGTCCTATTTTTACTGCGGTCCCCCGTAATAGTATTTTGTCAGTAGGATGGGTCCTGATTACCTCTGCCCCCCGTATTATAGCACTTTTTGGCCAAATTTCTGAAGGATATATGGCTCCATAAGAGCATCGAGGGACTAACCAATAAAAGTCACGCCTTATGAGGCCGTTTGCTTGGAAGAAAATAGAAACATTTCACACACAAAAAAAAAAACACAGATCACCATCTACGCATGTCTGCTGCAGATCATCTACGTATACTGTACAGCAGTTCCTCACCTGCCCTTGTGAGAGGTTGGTTGTGAGGTGTAGGGTTCTGCGCAGCACGGATCCGAGCAAAGGAATCATGTGCTGCCTTACCCTGCTGGTTCTACGGCTACCACCCGGCAACATGGTTGACATTCATACGTACGTACATGATCGGGAATTGATGTATACTGCTGTACCTCCCTCCAAATATCTAAATCATCAAGTCGTAAGTTTGATAGGTGGTCCGCGTGCCTGTCAAGATCAATTTCGTGGGTTCAAGTCCCACCGAGTGCATGCTCATGGGGACTTTTTCTTGCATAAAAAATTGATAAGCGGAAAGCGCGAAAGCGCGAGTTGCCTACATTCGATAAAAATCGACGAGCAGTGGGAATGCTGTACCCTATGCGCGAAAAAAATAAAAGGCACGTACCGGGGGGGAGAAGGGACGACACCTGTGACTGACGACGGCTTGTCCAGAAGATCGTCGAGGGTAAAACCTCCTACGCGAGTGGGCTGGGAAGTAAAAGTGATGGGGAAAAAAAAAAGAAAAAGGTGTGTACAATTATGATGGGATGATTACACCATACAAGAGAGACAAGAAATAGAAAAAAAATGCGCGCCATTAACAGTACCCAGGGGATCACACGCATAAAAGAGAAAACGGAGCTATACACCCGACACGATGTCGGAATTGACACACAATCTGGGTACTACTTCGCGGGTTGGGATTTTTTTTTGTCAGAGAAACTAAATTAAACATGTTTTTTTTTCAGTTTAGTTCGATTCGGTTTCAGTATACCCCCAGCCTTATGTTATGCACCTGGCGTATATGTTGTAGAGCAGGGCAAGCTGTTCCCTAGGTGTTACCATTTAATACGAGGTTGGACGGTGTTGATTGATCTCTAAAGGTATAGGCGCAGCTGGCACGGGAACGCGTGGTTGACTCCAGACAGCAACACGGAACTCCTCTTGTAGTATATCCGAGCTGTCGAGTGACAGCTCATGCATCGTATGCAGGTTATTATCCAACATGACGCGGGAATAAACCTCCCGTTTATCCCCCCGAATACCCGACTAAATATCCCTCTCCTATAATCCTATATCTATATATGGAACTCCCTAATATTTTAGATGTAACGTCTCCGTCGTGTTTCTGAGCACAATCAATATCCCCCCTGCTCATTATACACGACCATACTTTAATATCCCCCCAGCTCTATACACTACAATGTACTACTCCGCTGGTTGGAAACATCTCAATATTATGACCAACTCATACGAAATTCAGAAACATAATTTCACTCAGAACCAAAAAATCAAACTCTCAATTTCCAAAATACTAACCAAACTCTCCAACTCAGAAAACATTTTCTATGGACCGCACACGCCCCCAGGCGCTTCATAGTCTCTCTTCAACCTTATCCAAAAAATCTCCCTCTATTTCATGAGGAATTAATGCAAATCATATAAAATATCACAGTAGTCATACTCATCAAAATAAAAATTAAGCCACGAAAATTAAATGCCAGAGATCGCAAGGAACCCCGTTCCCCCGGACAAGAGCCTCCCCTTGTCCCCTACTCCCGCCATAGATACACAGATCGCGACGGTAATGCGAGATAGCATACATTCCTTCACTTGAATTTTATTTGACGTTGGGACTACTCGAAAACACCAAAAACTCTCGAAATCCATCACCAGGAACGAAATGGTATCATCCTCGGAATTAGCCAGGGAAAAACGGAAGCATCTTCGGATTTATACGTAGTTCAGACAAATCCTTCACTCAAAAATAACATAAAACCTTCCACCTCGGAAAAACCCCGTCAACTATTCATCATCAGAAAATCCCGGTGGTAACGAAACACCGTGTTCTTGAGCGGCTTTGTCAAGAAGTCTGCATGCTGTTTCTCCGACTGTACATGGGTAATAACAAACTCCCCCTTAAAATAAGCTCGCGCAAAAAGTGGTGTCGTACGTCGATGTGCTTCGAATTCGACGTGCACACTGGATTTTCTGCCAGGTGCCTTACCCCCTCGTTGTCCTCGAAAACCGTAATGCATCTCTCCCCAAACCCTGGAAAAATAAAACTCCATACATAGCGCATTAACATTGCCTCCTTGATAGTGTCTGCCAGTGCTACATATTCGGCCTCAGTGGTTGAGAGTGTGACGCATTTCTGCGTCCTAGAAAACCAGCACACACACGCCCCAGCACACATGATGGCCCCACCGGAAACTGACCTCCTGTCAGTGGCTTTGTTGGCATAGTCTGCTTCTGCAAACGCTACCAGCTCAAGCCCGCTACCCTTCTGGAACGTAATGCCGAAATCACTCGTAGAAAATACATACTCTAAAATATCTGTCTTCCAGTGTACTACCCTCGGCCTATTCGTGTACCTCGTTACCGCCCTCACCGCGTTCGCAATATCCGGTCGTGTTTGGTTCGCAAGCCACATCAAGCACCCCACCAACTCGCGGAAAGGCCAATCACCCACGGGTTCATTCTCGTCAAACTCCTCGAGCTTCACACCAGTCGAAAGCGGGTTATTCCTCCCAGAACTAACACCCAACCTCGCCGCGGTATTTTCAGCGAACGCCTGCTGCGTTTTCGTCAAAATACCAGCATCCCAATCCCCCGAAAAACAACAACCAGCATACCACCGCAACTCGCCCAGATTTTGATCGGAACAAGGTTGTTCAGGTCTTCACAGAACTGATCGCATCTAGCCTTGAGTCCTACAGCAAAAATATCATCCACATGAACTACCGTTACAATGGAGACAGAGCCCGACTCGACCAACCTCATGACACACGCGTCAGCGGGGCTCTGCTCAAATCCTAGACTCTTCATGTGAGTGAGAAGGTGGTTGTGCCACGACCTCGACGCTTGCTTCAAGCCGTAGAGACTGCGATTCAACCTGACCACCTTACCAGACATTTCGCCGCAGCCGGGAGGTAGTCGCATGAATACATCCTCATCCAAACTCGACTGCACGAACGCCTGCTCAGCATCAAAATGACACAAATCCAAACCCAACTCGCACGCAATAGCACCCAACAAACGGAAACAAGACGCTGCAGGCGTCGGAGCAAAAGTCTCAAAGAAATCAATACCCTCACGCCGCTTGAAACCTCGTGCCACCAGCCTTGCTTTCGCCCGCACCACGTCACCATGCTCGTTGGACTTCCAGGCGAACACCCACTTCGCCGAGATGACGTTGAGTCCCTCTGGTTGCTACGTCGCTCCAAACGTCCCCGCGTCCGCCAGCCCATGGTACTCCTTGTCCATCGCCTGTCTCCAGATGGCCGAATACTCGTCCGCACACGCTTCAGCATACGAGTTCGGCGTCGAAAGCTCGCTCGCCGGGCGTGTGGGAAGGGGAGGGTTCTCGCGCGGTGGGGCTTGGTGGAAAAGTACATGACCTATACCTTCCCGCGCTGCCATCAACGACAGCAGCCCATGCCCCGTAGCCTCGCGGTTCCGCGCAGTCTCCCCTCTTGTCCGCCCCCTCAGCACATCTCCACCTTCCGGGTGTCGCCCAGCTTCCCCCCTGGCCCGATCACCCTGCACACCGCCACCACCCTCCTGGTGTCGTGCGGTCTCCCCCCTAGTCCGCCCTCTCTGCACAGCGCCACCGCTCTCCTGGTGTCGTGCAGTCTCCCCCCTTGTCCACCCCCTCAGCACATCGCCATCCCCCGGGTCCGGGATATAATAACCCAGTGCCCAGGCAGCACGCTGCGAAAGCTGTGGCTGCGGTGACTGCTGCTGCGGCGACGGCGATGATAACGGCGGCGACGGCGGCGGCGGTGACGGTGGCTGTAGCGGCGGCGGTGACGATGACGGCGGCAGCGACGGCGACGGTGACGGCGACGGCGGCGGCGACGGCGACGGCGGCGGCGGCGGCGGTAGCGGCGGTGATGACGGCGGTTGCGGCGGTGATGACGGCGGTTGCGGCGGCGACGGTGGCTGTAGCGGCGGCGGTGACGATGACGGCGGCAGCGACGGCGACGGCGGCGGCGGTAGCGGCGGTGATGACGGCGGTTGCGGCGGCAGCAGTGGAGATGGGGACGGTGGCTCGGGCCATACGTCGGGGCCCCTCAGAGACTCCAGCGCACCCGGCCTTGCTGAAAGATGGTTATTGTGGCGGGGAAGCTCCGGCCGAGGTATATCCACCACTGCCGTAGGGCGCCTCCTGCAGCCAGCCACCTCCGTAGTATGCTTGTTGGGCGGGTTGAGGAGAAGCGGCACCCGGGAAAGCGAAATTTATTTGCGCGGGAGCTGCCTGGCATTCCGCGGCGTGGTGGCCCGCTCTGCCGCACCGGAAGCAGGGCCCCTTGCGCCTCCATGTGTTATTCGGTGGGGGACCCCAGCCTGCCGGAGTCGCTGCGGGCGGCGGGGGCATCGGCGGCAACGTCCCTGGTGGTGGGTCGGTAGGTACCCAACCCATGGGGGGGACTACTCCACCCGTACCGAAGGGGTCTGGGGCTGAGTTATCCCAACGGTACCTGCAGGCCACGGCATCCCAACGCCATTTGGGGCCGGTTATCCCCCCCGACGAAGCTCCTCCCCGGTTGCCACGTTGCTGATGGGGACGGGTGCTGCTGCTGCTGTTGCTGGGGCTGCTGCTGCTGCCGTTGGTGCTGCTGCTGCTGCTGGGGCTGCTGCTGCTGATACTGCTGCTGCTGCTGCTGATACTGTCGCTGGAGCTGCTGCTGCTGCTGCTGCTGCTGCTGGGGCTGCTGCTGCTGCTGCTGATACTGCCGCGCTGCTGCTGCTGCTGCTGCTGTTGCCCATCCTTGAGCCTCCTGTTCCTCCTTCCCCCTCCTGGGACCCACCTCCACCACCGGCAGGCTGCGCACCTCCGGCGTACAAGGCATGCTGATCTACCACTCCCTGCACGCCCAACGCCCTAGAAACCATCTCCTTCTCTACCTTGTCGTTAGCATACGCGTCACGGATGATCTCATCGATCTCGGAACGGGGGATGGAAGGGCGGGAAAGAATGGACTTGCTTTGAATAGTATACAAAGATGAGAGGTTGGTAACAATGTGGTGGTTTACTTCCTCTGCACTCTTACCACATCCTAGCATCGCCAGCTCATCTGCTGCCTTGTCCACCCTTCCTAGGAACAGCAAGGGGTTTTCGTCCTCAGCCATTCGGATTGTATCAAATTCCCTCCTCAATCTATGAGTTGCGGCTATCGTCTTCGGCATGTAACAGTCTTCCAACTCCTTCCAAGCACCACTCGGAGACATTGCCTTCTGCATTCTAAACTCAGCCATATCGTATCCTGTCATGGCCTCCATCATCAATCCATACACCAATCTCGCGTCCCTAATCTCCTGGGGGGAATGTCTGGAGGCTAATTCCTCCGGCGAAACCCTCATGTCACCCACCATAACTGGGTTTGCTGTGCTACTGAGTACATGCAAGCACCCAAGCGATGATAGGTATGCCAAAAACTTACTACGCCACATGCTAAAGTGGGCCTCTACATTGTCAAACTTCGGGGGTCTCGACTGGGACAAACTTGGGCGGTACAAAGAAGGTAATGACATGCCTGATTGGGCCTCCAGCCCAGGTGTCGGCATCATCGACGCTGCTTGTTGTCTTCCAGCAGTTCCTTCTCCTCTCGTCCCCCCACCGGCCCCCCCTTCCTTTCCTGCTCCCTGCGCGTCCCTCTCGGCGCGCAGTCTCTGTTCCTCCATCGTCCTTTCCAGGACCTCTATTTTCTTCCTCATCTCCTCTATGATCTTTTCACTCTCCACGCTGGCTTCTTGACTGGGCATGTCCTCGAAACTAGGCATGCCGAAGCAGGTTCCCACTTCTCTAGGTTGGCCTTGGCTACGCTTGCCAACAGAAGATCGCCGGACTTTCACTAGTGTGTTGATTGATCTCTAAAGGTATAGGCGCAGCTGGCACGGGAACGCGTGGTTGACTCCAGACAGTACCACGGAACTCCTCTTATATCTCATGAATCAATCGTACAATTATCCAACCAACATGACGCGGGGAGAGGGTGCGTTTATCCCCCCGAATACCCGACTCCCTCTCCTATAATCCTATATCCGTACATGGAACTCCCTAATCTAATTATATATTTTTTTTATAAATTTTGAAATACGTCAGCTGTGAGTTCGACTGATTAAATAGTTGATACTCAACTTTGCAAGCTGCGTAATACATCCCGTCTATATTCCATTTTTACCTAATTTTACATTTATTGTGATAAACCGAACGCGCATATTCTATACCTGGTATGTGATTCCTTGTGTCAAAGACATAGGCCAGCGGCTCCCCTGGATGCTGCCCGGGTCAACAGGATAATAATCACTGCTGCGCACTGATACTATATAACCCGAACAAGGGATATTGACATGATGTTGCAACATGTTGAATCCTTTGCATATCATATCTCAAAAATTTTATAGATTGATTGAATGTTGTTGATTTGGTCCTAAGTGTGAATAATTCTTTCGGAGATGAGCTGCTGCTGTTTTTGCTACTGCTGTTTTTGTTACTTTTGTTGTTTTAGTAGTATGGTTCTAAGTGTGAATAATGTTGCTGTTCTCGCTGCTGCTGTTTTTGCTACTTCTGCTGTTTTAATTTCTAGATATTATTTTATATGGCTTAAATTTTGAAATACGTCAGCTGTGAGTTCGACTGATTAAATAGTTGATACTCAACTTGCAAGCTGCGTAATACGCCTCGTCTATGTTTTTTTACCTAATTTTACAATTATTGTGATTATATGTAACGTCTCCGTCAATGAGAATGACTAGGGATGAGTCATTCCCATTGTGGTCTCCGTCGTGTTTCTGAGCGCAAATTTTTTTTTTTTTATAGATTTTGAAATATACGTCAGCTGTCAGCTGTGAGTTCGACTGATCAAACAGTTGATACTCAACTTTGCAAGCTGCGTAATACGCCTCGTCTATATTCCATTTTTACCTAATTTTACAATAAAAATAAAAATAAAAATTATTGTGATATAAGAAAATCAATAGACGGGTATGGAAATTTCAGGGATTGGTCGGGCTTAAAAAAGCGGCCAAAAAACAGGAACGATGCTTTCACAACACGTCAGTCAGAAACAATAACAACAAACGCATTTATTTATTTATTTGGGGTAGGAGCGAAAAATAGCAGCAGGGATACGATAACACCACCAGGTAAACTGCAAACTTTAAGGTCAGGTGTATTTTGGGTAGGAGTGGAAATGAGTAGCGACACGAAAACTACATACTGCGAACTAAGGTCGTCAGAGTATACCAGTGCCCAGTCACCGGGACTCAATCGTTGACTCGCGAATACCAGTCATTTGAAGTACCGAGTCCACGAGTTACCTCGAAGCACTGAAACGACAGAGTCCTCGTGAGTCTCAAGGGTGCGAGGGGCGGCAATGACTGAGTCCTCGCGAGTCTCAAGGGTACCAGGAGGAACTGAATTGACTGAGTCCTCGCGGGTCTCATGGGTACTTAAATTCGAAATATAAAAACCAACACAATATTTTGCAGTCGAATCGCGCATTGCGATGGCTTCGACGTGTCGTGTACACACCCATACCAAATAAGACGCCGCACGCAGTAAAGTCCGAGGTGACAAAAAACATACATGGACAACTTTGTCCGATATCGATGATCGTTGCGTACATGCACCCCGTAAACAAAACTCTGTAGACGAAACAGATCCATGTAAATAAATGCAGCGGCGCAGAAATCGAAGGTCTCGACGCGCCGCGCAACAACCTAAAACAAAGAAACAAACGCAGGCACGATTTCAACGGTGACGGTAAGTCGTGTGTGGTAAGCATGAATGCCTTGCCTATGAGAAAAAATGCATTTAAAAAAAACTAAAGGCAGGAGTTCCTAATCGAAGAAGCTACCAGGTATATACCACACAAACACTATTTTTCAAAAAGATATACACACGTGTGAAGAATACGTGAGACTCTCTAGCTGGTGGTGCGTCGGAATCGAGCCGGCAGGGCACAGCTGTTGCTGTCGAGACGTCGGGGTGGCCAGGACTTCGGTATGGCGGAGGCATGACCAGTCCTTGTCTAGTTGTATACCAGGTACCTGGATGTATATTTATAAGATGCACTTGTTGTTTTTTTGGCATGCTGCTCTCCGGCGGCCGAGGGTTATTTCTCGTACCTTCGGCTGCGGGGTAAGCAAGGGGGGCGTGGGTACATTACGACGGATGTCTGGATCCCGGCCGAGCATCGTGGCTGTGGCCGGGGCATTGAACGTCGCTGAGCTGGCTCTAAAAAACAAGGGATTGCTTTCCGCCTCGTCGAGCCGAGTAGGTGACATAGAAATGTTATGAGGCTTACATTGGGTAGGCGATTGGTTAACCTTTTTTACCTTTAGCCCAACGGACTAAGACCTTAACAAATGGCGACGACGGCAGAACATGGGTCGTTGGTCGTGAGTTCGAATCTCACGTCCACCATGAAATCGCTTTTTAAAGAAAAGTGAATTTCCTCATGTCAAGAATCTGAAAAAATACTTCTGGATCCCCAGAAATTGGAACCGCGTGTTGGTGTCACGCGTCGACCCGTATATCCGGTCCGTTCCAGGGGGGGAGAGTGTTATGAGGCTTAGATTGGGTGGGCGATTGGTTAACCTTTTACCTTTAGCCCAACGGACTAAGACCTTAACAGAAAACCCCCCTTTTTTCCATAAGTAAATAATAAATAATAGTAAATAGCCCGCCACCCTCGAACACTTTTTTTAGCCCCCTCTGCTGTAAACACGTTTTCACCCTCAGCAGAAGAAGTAGCAGTAGCGGCAGCAGACATACAACAGCAACAGCAGTACACATCTGTCGGCCGTCGTATCTGTTGCACCAAACCCTTTGACGGGTGGTGTACTGGTGTACACCTAACACCGAGCACGTTCGTGACCACAAAACTGCCGCCCTCTGTCCGCCTATACCTGGGCGACATTGGCACCAGGTATCTAGGTGTTCGTGTCATATACCTATTAATAGCTAGTTGTCCAGTCGCACGCGTTCAGCAGCAGGTAATCGCAACGGGAAAGTGCCACAGAGCCAGGTCCATAGTGCCTCCCGTCTCGCCGTACTTCCCCCTGTCTCGGTGTGGCACCGCGTACAGCCCACACTGTCCGACTGCTGACACGACGAGCTGTGTGCACTTCCACAAACGAAGAATTTCTCTGATAATTTTCTCTGCGTTGAACATCTATGGTCTCAATAATTTTCAAATCCCCGCCTTTTTCCTGTTTCGTTTTTTATCAACCTCAGTAGCCGGCAGCAGCAGCACCAGGTACCAGAACACGTCTGTCGAGTGTCGAGAGTCATATTTGTTTCGCCTAGCCCTTTGACGCGCTGGACGTACACCACACACCTTACACCGAGCACGTGCGTGACCACACACCTCACACCGAGCACGTCCGTGACCACAAAACTGCCTCCCTCGTTCCGTCTACCTGGGGGAAATTGGCACCAGATAGATATCTACTGTATATAACAATATAGGTCCGCCAGTAAGAAAGTGCCCAACAAGAACATAATGCTCACTTGTTGGAGAGAATGCTACCGTGGTAAGAAAATTGGGTTAAGAAAAACGGCTCAATGGTAAACTCGACGCTAAATCCTACCAGGTATATGATAGCCTATGTTCTAGGTTGTTTGAAGATAGCACCCCTGTAAGAATCTCAGGCTTGTCCAGATTAGGTGTCTCTTGTTGGTGGGCCCACTCTGTATGTATGTAGGTATCACATCTAGCGAGTTGTGCAGTCGCACGCTCTCAGCAGCAGGTAATCAATCGCACCGGCGGGCAAGAGTCACTGAGCCAGGCTCATTCTGCCGCCTGTCTCCCTCTACCCCCCCTGTCCCGGTGTGCATCTAACATTGTAGTAGTAGTTGTAGTAGTATATAGTAGTGGTAGTAGTACAGTAGTATAATAGTAGTTGTAGTACGTACTGTAGTAGTACGTAGTAGTATTGAATAGTAGTAGTAACAGTACAGTAGCATTAGTAGTAGTAGTAGCAGTAGCAGTAGTAGTAGTGGCAGTAGTATAATAACAGTAGCAGTAGTAGCAGTATTAGCAGTAGTAGTAGTAGTAGTAGTAGCAGTATTGGTAATAGTAGTAGGTATAGTAGTGCTGTCGTTGCCGCGAGTCTACATGTAACCATGAGCATATTATTCTTCTTTTTTGACACTCATTAACTTGAACGTAGAGAGAAACATTTCACGACAAGTGCACATATTTTTTTCATGATGCCCTCAGTCGTTTGTAGACCGGTTGCTGCCTATTGGTGTTAATAGTGTGATGCTAGAGTTCTACTGCAGCTGCTGTTGCCACGAGTCAGCTGCTGTTGCCGTGGGTACTTATTTGACAGTCATTATAAGTTTTTCATGACTAATTGATGCTGATAACTTTTTCATCGCGCCCCTGGCCGTACGCATACCTGTACATGAATAGATAATGAATACAGAGCAGCTGCTTCCAACCGATATTAATGGTAAAGTTTTTGGTTATTTGGCCTTTCTGTACTATTGACGCTGTTTTTGACACGCAGATATAGAATTTTGAAGTAAATTTAGTTAGTATAGTATATAATAGTTGTGGTTGTAGTATTAATATATTAAGAGTAGCCTATGGTACCGAGTGCATGCTGCTTCTATTAATGCCTGTGCAATAGCAGTAGTAGTACCTGTACTATTAGTAGTAGCAATATTCGTAGTCGTTGTGGTGTCCGCTATTGCTGTTGTTGCCGTCTGCATGCTGCTTCTACCTGGCCAATAGCAGTAGATGCCCTCAACCGTATGTGATAGCTACGTCAGTAGCCTGTACATTTACAAAATCTTAATATTAATAGTAGTCGTAGTAGTATACCTGGTGGTATTTTGTAGCGTGCATGCTGCTTCTACCTTTAATACAGTACATATATCTGCGTAGCAGTGGTATTATAGTGGTGTAAGAGTAACAATATGGTAGCGATACCCCCAACCCATGGTACCGCTTGCATGCTACGTTGCCGTTGTATGAAAGTTAGTGCTACAGTAGCAGCAGTAGTACTCGTAGTAGGTAGTATCAATAGTGTAGTATTTATTCATGCTGCTTCTACTTGTACTGCATCTACGTATTATTACTGGCAGTGGTGTGTAGTGTAACAGTACAGTAGTCATGCCCCAGCCCATGGTACCGCGTGGTTATTCGACCTCTCTGTTTACCATGAGGTTGTCTATAGTGTATGAGCGATTGGTCATTCTCTAGCACTAGTACTTAGTAGCAGTATAGTTAGTAGTCGTAGTAGTATCGTGTACCAGGTAGTATTTTGTAGAGTGCATGCTCCTTCTACCTGTACTACATCTGCGTAGTAGTGGTAGTGGTGTATAGTAACAATATAGTAGCCAACCCATGCTACCGCGTGCATGTAGTAGTGTAGTGTAGTATTCATCACAGAAAGAGTAGTATTCAGTTCCTGCTGACTTCGCACTCGTGCTATTATTACTCTTTCCTTCAAGTTATACGCTAGCCCATAGCTCACATTTCCGCCAAGAACAGCTATTCGTGTGACTCCCTTTTCGCCTTGCGACGCCCCCGGGATTTCACGTTACCTACATCCCGAACGGGAACCTTGTATATATATATATATATAGGTTGGGTTAGCGTCAGTCGGCGACGACGCTGTAAAACACGCCTCTAACTGCGTGAGCTAGACAACTAGGGTACACGTCGTTTTTTTTTTTTCTTTTTTTTTGGCGGTCACCACGGCCGGCGGTCGAGCTAGAAATAATTTTTGTGCGGGGTGAAGAACGCACAGGGGGGAAGGTCGTATCACGTAGTTGTGTACATGGTAAGGCACCCACAAGGCAATTACATCGTAGACCCACTGCTATCTCTGGAAGTGCACCAGAAAAAAAAATCAATTAACTATTGACGCTGTCATCCATATGCAAGAAAATCCGCCTCAGAAGCGGTCCTTGCTGTAGTTGAAGGCAGCTCACCCTTCATGCGACTCGCTCAACACCTCACGTTTCGCTTCGCGCTTGGTGCAACCAATGTCTGCCTGGTCGGCGAAACCTCGACGTGCTCCGTCCCGGCACTGAAGGGATGCGAGGGTCTATGGTCATACGACTACTGCCATGCATGATAATGAGCACACCCCCCCCCCCATGTCGGGGACTCAAAACAAAAAGGTAGGGTTAACGATTTCTTTTCCTTGCTTCGTGTACCCTCCTTGGTGTACCGTAATTTTATATTTTGTGTTTCTTATTGTACACAGTAAGTCCAAAACACGAGCAACGCGCGCGCGACAGATTTGTGGTGTACGAAATCCATCCATCCCTTCTCCTGCTGCTGTTTACAATATTAGTATACTACTGAAACAAGTAACCCGACCCGCCCGCCTTGCTCCACAAAGACGGAAAGCTAAAAATATCCCTCTATTTCGTAGAACTATTTACACGCCGTGCGCCAACATGTTCGACAACTCAAGCGTGATCGCCTGGACTACTCCGGCCTATCATATGACGTCCCACCCACGCTAGAAAAAAAAAAGGAAAACACCTGGCCAACCGCAACCGTAAAATCTCAACGCAACCTCAACGGCAACCTCAAGCGCGGCCTCAACGGTAACCTCAAACTCAACGGAAACCTCGGCCTTCACGTCCACTCCATCTCAACGATAAACTCAATCTCAATGGTAGCCTCATCTTCAACGTCAACCTCAATCTCAACAGTAATCTCGAACTCAGCGGTAACCTCGATCTCACTCAAACGGTAACCTCACACTGCATCTTCAACCCCGACACAAACCAAACCGAAGCAGGGTCAACCAACAGCAGCGGCAGCGCGGTGGGTTCACCGCTCAGCGGAACCAAGCGGATTGATAGAAAGCGATCCTCGCATGATCGCCGACTGACAATCTGAGGCATCTCAGGTCGGGCTTGTCGAGCGGAGCCGCCCCCTTTTAAGGAGACGGTGCTGCTTTGCGGGACCGGGAAATCACCACACAGGTGGTCGAAACAAGTACACAACAAATACAAGCAATCCATCGAGGCATCTCAAAACAAGCACCCCACGCAACCCCATCCCCACCTCATCGGCATGAACGACAGCTTACGGCATCACAAAACCCTATGGCATCCACTACGCGTGCTGTATTACCATCTATCATCCCCCACCCCCCCCCCCCTCTCTTGCCTTCCTTCCCGCCTCACCTCCTCTCTCCGTCCCTCCCCCCCCCCCTCTTGCTTTCCTCCCGACTCTGACACACAGCCCTCGGATGTAAATACCCCTGCCAACATGAACAAAAACAATACTCAACAAACACTAACCCCCGGACCATCTCCCGCGCCCCTGCAATATGCCTCCCCCCCCGCCAATAGAAAAGAGGGCAGACCCTCCCCCGCCAGTGCAACAGTTCTCCCCACATAACCTATAGCGAAGAGGAACCCCCCCCCCACCTCCCCCCGCATATGACTACGGCCATGCATGATAATGAGTACACCCCCTCCCCGCCCCTCCCCGCGCCAATGCAATGTTGACACTTCTCCCCCACAACCTATAGCAAAAGAGGCGGAGAGAAAATATTTTCAAGCGATGAGAGACAACTGCAGGACCTTCATCGCCGGCGACATTCCCAGCCGACCGTCCGCCGTCCCCGCTTTTGGCCGCTCCGAGCACACCTCCCCGCCGCGCTCCCGCCTCCCTCCCGCCCCCCCCCCCGCCCCAGCGCCCGCCTCATCATAAACCCTCGCCCTTCCACCCGTCTCGTCCCCTCCACTACCATCACCGCCAACATCAACACCACGACGTCGTCTGTCGGCCGAGGACATCTTCGCTTCGTCCGAAGGCCGCCGAAGCACGAGGCTATCCGCGTCCCCCAGCCCGTCTGACCCCCCTTTTCCGACCGCGAAAGACGACGGCAAGACGGGCTGCGGCCCTCCACCCCCACCCCCACCGCCCATTACACCCCCCCCCCCCGCCTCCACCACCACCACCACTACCTCCGCTACACCACCACCACCACCAACACCACCACCACTACCGAGGCCCATCCCGCCCCCTGCTCCATCCTGCGTTCCGGCGGAGCCACCCCGTGCGGCGTGCGCCATGGACGCGACCGGCGCTAATCCTGTTGAGGGTGTAGTCCACGCGCCGCCACCGCCGCCGCCGCCGCCGCCGCCACCTCCTCCTGGGACCGGCATTAGGGCGCTCGCCCGCACCTGCTTGCGCGTGGCAGCGCCAGGGGGAAAAGGTGGGTCGGGGCGCGATGCGGCGGTTACACACACGATGGTTGGACAGCAAGTGAGGGGCGGCGCCGGGGGGGCGGGGGCGGGGGCGGGGCGGGGTATAGGGTTAGGAGAGAGATGGGGGGAGGGTATTCATGTTACGCATGGTCGTAGTCGTATGGCCATAGATACCAAGCTTGCGGAAATCAAGGCGAATCAGGGCTTCCCAAGGGACGTAAGGACACTGACTGCTGCCCCCCCCCTCACTATCAAAGATAAACAAACACACAAATAACGAGCGCAAACAAACACCCCTTTCCCTCCGTCCCGGCGCTTCGCAAAGCTTGGTGCAAGCAATGCCTGCCTGGTAGTCGGTGAAAACCCGACGTCCTCCGTCCCGGCATTGTAGGGACGCGAGGGTCTATGGTCATACGACTACGCACCCCCCCCCCCCCCCCCCCCCCCCCCCCCCCTTTCCTATGCCCCCTCCCCCCACCGCGTTCTGCGCTGTGCTTGGCATGAAACTTTAGCCTTCCTAAACCCTTTGCAGTACTGCAGTCCCGTTTTGAGGACAAACCACTCTAATTCTAAGTAGTTTGTCCCCCAAAAAACGGGACTGCACCTACAGTTTTCCCTAAAAGGGTATTAGGGGGGTCCATAGATAATAGGACCTATGGTATAAATAAAAAAACCCATATATTTATCTATTTTTACTAACAATATTTGGTCCTATTTACTATGGCCCCCCGTAACAGTAGGCTTATTTATAACCCATTTGGGGCCGCACTCCCGTTCCGGGGACAAACGACTTGAATTTAAAGTTGCTGTAGATATTGTTATCTGTACAGCGCAGTAGCAAAAGGGTTATACAACCTTTTTGGTGGGGACCGCAGTCCAGCTTTGGGAAACAAATCTCTCAAAAATAAATCTACGGTGAGTTTGTTCACGAAACAGGACTGCAGCACTGAAAGAGTTGGCCCATGCCAACGGGGGCAATCTACTCGGAGAAGAGTGGGATCATCTTCGCAGGAGGCAGCCACCCACCCATCCATCCGCCCATCCACTGAGCCACCCATCCATCCACTAAGCAACCCATCCATCCACCAAGCAACCCATCCATCCACCCACCCACCCACCCAACCTGATTGGTTCTTGTTTTCGCAAACGAAAAAGAGGTGGGGCGTTTCGAAACACGATCGATGAACAAAAAAAAAAAAAAATCTGGCTGGGATCACACTTTTAGCAACCGAAAGAGACGTGGCCATGCAAAACACGATCGATAAAAACAAAAACAAAAAATCGAGCGGATTGGGCCATCCAAATGCAACCAACACACGATCGGTTGAAAAACAAAAATCAATCTGTTTGGGCCAGTGATGTACGTGGCAACCTCCAACCGCCAATGAGAAGAGACATGCCGTATTATCGTAGTTTACTCGTATCTATACCAGATACATACCTGGTACGTACGTATGTATCACCCCTTGCGTTGTGAAGACCTCGCGCATAGCAATACAGAACTTGACAAGAGTGCCTGTGTCATCATACTGACTAAACTGTGATGATATGGTATGATGACGTCATCATATCATCCTATCGTATATACGATACGATATTAATATTATGTATATATATATATACACCTGGTACCTGGCTGTAGTACGATACTTCATGTTAACCGCGTGTCGTGTATGCAAAACCACTACCCGGAGATGACTCTCCCGGGTGGCTGTCTCCACCGCACCTGCCCCTCTCGGGGGTAAGGTCGAGTCAACATGCCCAAGCGCCAGTGGCAAGAGCAGACTGTTGTGATGTTGTGACGGTGGGTATGGGTTAGATTTGACACACGACACGAATTTTGAGCGTGGCAGCGTGGTGAGCTTAAGCTTTACTTTTACCAATCCGCCGGAAGATTAAAAAAAAAAAAAAAAAAATGCCTGGCAGTGCATTGTATTGCATCGTATTGCGACGCATGTTACAGCAGTAGATAGAGATGCACCTTTTTTCTTCTTCTGAGGCTCCCCGCTTGAGGAGTTCTCTTACACCTCACCCAAAAACGGACTTTGAGAAAAAATCAAAAGTTGCAACCGGGATGCCGAAGCAAATCCCATGCCCTACAGCAGGTGTACACACATACAGTAATAGTTTTGCAGAACAAAAATGGAAATCAGATGATTTCGTGTGCCCGAAGACGGAAAAAATAAATAATTCTCTCTATTTCCAGTACGAAATAATTAAATTGAAATTGGGGTCAAATTAAATTAATTGCTTTGGTCAGACAGCATTTTCGAATCGAAAAATAAATAATTACCGAAAGGTTCCTCGAAGATTTGCAGAATATTCTCGGAAGAATGAGAGAATGTGAGTTTTGTACGTACGTTAGAAGTTCAAGCCAATCAGATGACTGCGGTGATTCATGGTAGCATGAATCGTAGCCCTTGGTAAACACACCTTGTCTGGCACGTAGGTTGGGGAACCTCGTCATTCAGAAAATATATATATGTAGTAAAAAAGTGCGACGTCTATCGCAGCACGCGTCTTGCAGTGGCAGTGATAGAGAAGCGTGCTGCTGCGATAGGGATACTACTAGAGCACTTTCTGCCTAAAATACGTTACCACTATGGGTGTCTGTCAATATAAGGACCGCTTGGTATTCATATTGATGTTGAAAATTCCCTTATATTGCCGGCCAGACGGACCGGCTCAAGAGGTACCACTACCCAAATAAGGCATCCCTTTTGTATCGTGGGAATACAGATACTGACTACTGTTTTTTACAACTGCTACAACCCGTCCCCGGGAGGGAACTTTCTGACCCCCCTCCCCCCCGTCTCCCCGAGTCGGGGGGCGACGCCCGTTCTTTGTTCGCCAGGGGACACCGAGGGCTTCTGTGTGGGGCGGGCATGGCACCGTCGCGCCCGCGACCGCGGGGGGGTCGGGTGGCGCTCGGGACAGCTGGTGAGTGTCCCGCGGGGCATATCCTAAACATGGACACGGTTATGAAAAGCCTTTTGGACACACCACCACCACCACCACTACCACCACCACTACACAAGCGAACTTCAGATAAATGATAAGGGATTCGTGATACACCTATACCTATGTGATACGAATGTGGATAAATAGGTCACGGGATGGTTAACCAGAAGTTAATTTAGCATCCTATCCCGAACGCCCCTTTCTGGGCAGAGAGGTACAATAATACGAAGCCCCCGCACGCGAGGGAAAGGAGCCTCAGTTTTAAATCCCTGGTGTACCAGCATGTAAAGACAGACGCAACCCTATACGTACCAGATATACTGCCGTAGTATTACGGAGGACCATAGGAAACAGGACCTACGGTACACACAAAAATCTATATACTTTACTATTTTTTCTAACAACATAAACATATTTGGTCCTATTTACTTTCATCCCCCGTAATAGCACGCCACGCACACATTTTTAACGGGGGAAATACCTAGTAGGACCTACGGCGCATACAAAAACCTACATATTTACCTATTGTTATTAACAACTTTTGGTCCTACTTACTATGGTCTCCCGTAATAGTCGGACATCGAAACCATCACCCCCTTGTGCCGACCTACCTGACGTAGAAGCCCGCACTTGCCGTAAATCGTCGGTTTTTTATTCGTCAGGTTTTCCCCCTCCACAAGCCTCGAAAGGGATATATACCAGTTACCGCTATTGACCGAAAATATAAGAACCGTTTGATACTGAAAAGCAAATCCCAAACAGTCCTTATATTTACGACCAGAGTGGTATTAATACTACATGTATTCCATACACGTTGAAACGTACCAGGTATCACCTTTAAGCGCGAAAAAAAAAATCTGAACCAGAAATATACCATTGCGGATGCCCATAAATATTAGAATCGTTTGGAGCAAATACGAATATGAAAATGATTTTTATATTTCGGGACAGAGTGGGTTATCTATACATATATATACCTGCGTTGTGGGCTGGACGGGATACGCGGGAACGTTCGGGAGTTCGAGGCTTGGGTCCGCCACGCCAGCGTTGACGGGGTAGTCTCTATGCTCCGCTCCCTGGTCCGCCTAGAGTGGGGCGGGGTGGGGTGGGGTAGGGTGTCAGACGAGAGAGGACGCGGGAAGGGGTGGCCACGTCAACATCGCGGAACACCGTGACACAACACCATAGCTGGTACACACCATGTTATCCTGTGCCTGGTACCAGGTGGATCATACCGTACCGCACCATACCATACCATACCGTACCATGTTATACCATGACAGACTACACGATGCTATATGTATACACCATAACCTATGCACGCTGCAATACCATGCTACCCCATACCGCATACTTCAATACCATACAAAACCTGATCTCATACATATATACAAGGTTCCCCTTCGGGATGTAGGTAACGTGCAATCCCGGGGGCGTCGCAAGGCGAAAAGGGAGTCACAGTTAACACACGTATAGCTAGCTGTTCTTGGCGGAAACGTGAGCCATGGGTTAGCGTATTACTCGAAGGAAAGAGTAATAATAGTAGTCAGCAGGAACTGAATACTACTCTTTCTGTGGTAATACTATTACGGGGGTCTATAGTTAACAGGACCTATGGCATACATAAAAACCTATATATTTAGGTATTTTTACTAACAATATTTGGTCCTGTTAACTATGGACCCCTGTAATTCACTACACTACTATCAATGCATGCACGCGGTACCATGGGTTGGTTACTACTGAAGTATATTGTTACTATACACCACTACCACTACTACGCAGATGTAGTGCAGGTAGAAGGAGCATGCACTCTACAGAATACTACCTGGTACTTTTTTTTTTATCATCACTTTTACTCTCCAGCCCACTCGTAGGAGGTTTTACCCTCGACGATCTTCTGGACAAGCCGTGGTCACAGGTGTCGTCCCTTCTCCCCCCCGGTACGTGCCTTTATTTTTTATCGCGCATAGGGTTCAGCATTCCCACTGCTCGTCGATTTTCATCGAATGTACAGCTAACTCACGCTCTCGCGCTTTCCGCTAATAATCAATTTTATGCAAGAAAAAGTCCCTATGAGCATGCACTCGGTGCACGATACTACGACTACTACTAATAACTGCACTACTAAGTACCACCGCTACATCATACCTGGCACACGATACTACTACGACTACTATTAATAACTACACTACTAAGTACCACTGCTACATCATGACCAATCGCTCATACACTACAGACAACCTCACGGTAAGGCCGGATCTTATGCAATTTTTTTTGAGTGATTGAAAAAGGCAGCAAGTCGAATTTTCCAGCGGCAAAAAGCCACACCAGATCAGTGCGCCATGTGCCGTCTTATGGTGTTTTTGGTTTTATTTCATGGGAGACTTAAAAAAAAAAAAAACAGAACCGAGATCTTGAAGTTTCCTTGAACTCCACGTACGTGGACCACGACACGAACGAGTCGTTCACGCCGGGTTGGGCGATCAACCTTCACCACCAGCTCCTCGAACAGCGAAGGAAGGAACGGAACGTGGAACCTCCTGGGGAGCTGCGTAAGGGGTTTGCTAATCGCTGGACCAGCAAGGAGCTCTCGCTCTCGCGGAGCATGAGCTGCTTGCGGCCGTCGTAGTCAGAAAAAGAAACGTTAGATTGTTTTGATACTGCTGTAGTCTCGTCCTATTCGTCTCCAAAGTTGTTTTGCCTAGAGCAGCTGCAGTTGGGCGGCCGCAAGGGACGCGATGGTGGCCAAGGTATTGATGCCCTCTCTCTCCGTAGTGGCCGATGCACAAGTGCTGGAGCCCAGCTGTGTACAAGAGTAACCAAGCATGTAGCGTCGAGACCCATCATGAGCCCAGTCTGTAACCTATACAAAATTGTACAATGCCTCCGAGGTCTTGTGCAAAAGCAAATTTTATCAATTTCAGAGTTGATCAGAAAAGGCTGTAAAAAAAAAAAACACTTCCTGGAATTTCATGAGTGATGAAAATCTCGAAGGAATATTTTTTCCACCAAACAGGCCCCATAAGACGTGATTTTGATAAAATCTGATCAGAAATCGGACCAGATACCCCGAAGCCTCCGTAAACAGCCATGTAATCACCTAAAAAAAAAATGCATAAGATCTGGCCTAAACAGAGAGGTTAAATAACCACGCGGTGCCATGGGCTGGGGCATGACTACCATACTGTAACAATATATTACACTACACCACTGTCAGTATTTCGCAGATGCAGTACAGGTAGGAGCAGCATGAGTAAATACTACACTACTACCTACTACGAGTACTAACGGCAACGTAGCATGCAAGCGGTACAATGGGTTGGGGGCATGGCTACCATATTGTTACTCTGAACATACACCACCATAATACCACTACTACGCAGATAGATTGCACCATTTTCACTTCCCAGCTTAACTCGTAGGAGGTTCTACCCTCAGCGGTCTTCTTCTAGACAAGCCGTGGTCACAGGTGTCGTCCCTTCTCCCCCCCGGTACGTGCCTTCATTTTATACGCGCATAGGGTTCAGCATTCCCCCTGCTCGTCGATTTTCATCGAAGTAGCTAACTCACGCTTTCGCGCTTTCCGCCAATCATTTTTTAATGCAAGATAAAGTCCTTACGCCAATGCACTCGGTGAGACTTGAACCCACGAAATTGATCTTAGTAGGCACGCGGACCACCTACTATGCCACCGGGGACGATGGTGTACTGTATTAAAGGTTACTACAAAATACTATACTGCTATTACGGGGGACCATAGTAAATAGGACCTATGGTACACACAAAAACCTATACATATCCCCATGTTTACAAACAATATTAGGTCCTATTTACTGTGGTCCCCCGTAATACGCTACAAAACACTATACTACTACGACTACTATTACGGGGGTCCATAGTTAACGGGACCAAATTTTGTCAGTAAAAATAGGGAAATATATAGGTTTTTATGTACACCATAGGTCCTATTAACTATGGACCCCCGTAGTATTAAGATTTTGTAAATGTACAGGCTACGTATTATTATATACGGTTGAGGGCATCTACTGCCATTGGCCAGGTAGAAGCAGCATGCAGACGGCAACAACAGCAGCAAAAATAGCGGACACCACAACGACTACGACTTTTGCTACTACTTACAGTACAGGTAGTATTATACTGCTATCGGACAGGCATTAACAGAAGCAGCATGCACTCGGTACCATGGGCTACTATTAATATTAATACTTAACTACAACTATTATATACTATACTAACTACTTCAGAATTCTATACCTGCGTGTCAAAAACAGCGTCACTAGTGCAGATAGGCCAAATAACCAAAAACATCACTATTAATATTATTACGGGGGTCCATAGTTAACAGGACTAAATTTTGTTAGTAAAAATAGGTAAATATATAGGTTTTTAGGTATACCATAGGTCCTATTAACTATGTACCCCCGTAATAGTTGGAAGCAGCTTCTCTGTATTTCATGTACAGGTATACGTGCCGCTGGGGCACGATGAAAAAGTTATCTGCATATATGTCACGAAAAAATTGTAATGACTGTCAAATAAGTACTCACGGCAACAGCAGCAGACTCGTGGCAACAACTGCTGTAGAACTCTAACATCACTATTAGCATTAATAGGCAGCAACCGATCTACATACGATTGATGGCATCATGAAGAAATATGTGCACTTGTCATGAAATGTTTATCTCTACGTTCAAGTTAACGACTGTCAAGAGCAGTACCAGGAATAATATACTCATTGTTACAGCAGCAGACTAGCGGCAACAACAGCACTACTATATCTACTATTACCAATAATACTACTGATACTACTACTGTTCCTATTATAATGCTACTGCTACCACTATTAATACTACTACTATACTACTGTACTACTACCACTACTATATACCACTCCAACTACTACTATGCCATATGCACACCGAGACAGGGGGGGTAGAGGGATACGGGCGGCAGAATGAGCCTGGCTCTGTGGCTCTTGCCCGCCGGTGCGATTACCTAATGCTGAGAGAGCGTGCGACCGGACAACTCGCTAGGTATGATTCCTACGAACAGTATGGGTCCGCCAACAAGAAACACCTAATCTGGGCAAGCCTGAGATTCTTACTGGGGCACCATCTTCAAACAACCTTGAGCATAGGCTATTTATATAGGATTTAGTGTAGATTTCACCACTGAGCCGTTTTTCATAACCCAATTTTCTTAGCGCTCTCCAAAAAGTGAGCATTATGTTCTCATTGAGCACTTTCTTATTGGCGGGCCTATACTGTATACAGTAGATATCTGGTGCTAATTTCTGCTAATTTCCCCCAGGCAGACGGACCGAGGAAGGCAGTTTTGTGGTCACGTACGTGCTCGGTGTAAGGTGTGTGGTGTACGTCAAAGGGCTAGGTGAAACATATATGACTCTCGACACTCGACAGACGTGTTCTGGTGCTGCTGCACCTGCTGCAGGCTGCTGAGGTTGATAAAAAACAAAACAGGAAAAGGCGGGGGATTTGAAAATTATTGAGAATATGGATTTTCAACGCAGAGAAGATTATCAGAGAAAATTCTTCGTTTTAGGAGCACATAGCTCGTCGTATCAGCAGTCGGGCAGTGTGGGCTGCACGCGGTGCCACACCTAGCCAGGGGGTAGTACGGCGAGACGGGAGGCAGTATGAGCCTGGCTCTGTGTCTTTTGCCCGTTGCGAATACCTACTGCTGAGAGCGTGCGACAGGGCAACTAGCTACTACGGGGGACCATAGTAAACAGGACCAAATATTGTTAGTAAAAATACCTAAATATATAGGTTTTTATGTATGCCATAGGTCCTGTTAACTATGGACCCCCGTAATAGGTATGACACCAACACCTAAATAACATGTGCCAATGTTTCCCAGCTATAGGCGGATGGAGGGAGGCAGTTTTGTGGTCACGAACGTGCTCGGTGTTAGTTAGGTGTACACGAGTCAAAGGGCTTGGTGCAACAGATAAGACGGCCGACAGATATGTACTGCTGTTGCTGTGTGTCTGCTGCCGCTACTGCTACTTATTTCTGCTGAGGCTGAAAACATGTGTACAGCAGAGGGGGCGTAAAAAAAGTGTTCGAGAGTGGCGGGCTATTTACTTATCGAAAAAAAGCGGGGGAATCCATGTCACCTACTCGGCTCGGCGAGGCGGAGAGGAATCCCTTGTTTTTTAGAGCCAGCTCAGCGACGTTCAATGCCCCGAGCACCGTCGGGATCCAGACATGCGTCGTAATGTACCCACGGCCCCCTTGCTTGCTACGCAGCCGAAAGTGCGAGAAAGAACCCGCGGCCGCCGGAGAGCAACATGCTGAAAAAAAAAAAGTGCATCTTATACACATGCAGATATATATAAATCGTATCACACGATGACCATAGCATGTTATACCATACCATATAGATATACTTACTTAGATCTCGATCTCTGAGCGTGCTCGGTTGGTACATCCCTGGCCTCTCAGAGCTCCCACTTGGGAATCGCCTCCGTTTATTACTTGCCGGGCCGTTCCAGCGGGTCTTTGTTTTCTCCATTGCTCGTCGCACTTTCAGTCCTTCTTTCATTTTTTCTTCTTTCGTTTCGGGTGCGTGCGTGTACTCCGAGCACGGTTGCGCTGGCGAACTCGGCACCGTCGCGGGTGTCAGCGGATGCTGGCGGATAGAGGGGGAGTTGCGAGGAGCGCGGTCGCCGCTTTCGTGCCTAGGCGTCGCGTGTGCCTCGAGACACGAGGGATGCATCAATAGGCTCTGTCTGGCCTCCATTTATGATTTTGGATAGAGTACGTACGAGTATTTAAGGGTCGTTCGGGATTGTAAGATAATATTCAAGCGGTGCTTATTTTCGCGACCGGGCTGAGAGTCACAAGAGGGAGGTACCCCGAATGAGCACCAACATTGTCGAGCTTGCGTCGAGGTCCACGGTGAGCACCGGGCTTCACGCGAGGCAGGCGACGGGGCTTACTGTGGAAGAGAGGGAGCGAAGCTTTACCCGGACTGAATCGGTGCCGAGATGGTCGCGAGATGGCCGGGCGGTGTACGAGCCTGAGAGAGAAGCTCTGCTGTAAGATTTTTTTCTTTTTTTCATTTTTTCTTTTTTTGACTGGTGTAAGGTGTTCCACTCAGGTAGTAAATTATTACACGAAGGGGACGGGGATTTTTTTCTTTTAGAATTTTTCGGTTTCATTTTCGTTGCTTTTTCTGTGTTGCTGTGCCGTTCTGTGCTTTATCTTTCGTACATACATACGAGTACACAGACACAGAGCATATCGAAAGAAGAAAATAAGTACCCTACCTGGGGTATGTACGTATGTACGACGTGTGAGCGCGCGTAGCGGAAAACCGCCCGCGACGCGAAGCATATGTGGCGTCCGAGCTGTTTTCTCCTGAAGCATGGCGGCAAGACTCTTGGCATTATCAAGTCGCCAGTTTGCAGCTAACTACAGGGGCCATAAAAAAAACAATATTCAATCATGGACCTCTATCCGCTTCGCATAATTTGATGTTTCCTTCCTGAGCGAGCGTAGCGGGCGGCGTAGGCCGCCCGCGGAGCGAAGCGCCTTGTACATACATACCATGCTGCACCATACGATTCTATACCATAGCACCAAACTATACAACACCACACCATACCATGCTACACCGCACCACACCATTCGACACCATACCTGTTCGGAGGAACCCACAGCAGCAGCAGCAGAAGTCCCTTGTGTCGGGTAACCCGCCCCCACCCTGCGCGTTCGGCCGGAGGCGATCCAGTGCAAAGCCGTCGCCTCGTCGTACTCCCGCTTGTCCTGGACCGACCACATGGCCGCCGAGTTCAGCTGACAACCATTCGAAGCAACAACGAACGGAGGCGGAGGCGCAGGCGGGGGGTGGGAGAGATATGGTGTGGGGGAGGGCGTAGGGGGGCGGGGTTGATTGAGGTGGGGGGCGGGTGGGGGAGGGGCGGACGGCATGGCCGTAGTCGAATGACCATAGACCCTCGCATCCCCGCAATGCCGAGCCGGAGTACGTTGGGGTTTCGCCGACCAGAGGTGTTTAGTGGGGAGGGGGGGGGGGAAGAGGCAATATAGCGGCGTGTTTTGTGGGGACGGACGGACTGACGGAGGGAAGGGGGCGTGAAAAAAAAGGGTGGAGGAAGGGGAGAGAAAGAGAGAGAGAGATAAATAGAGATGACCATAACAGTGGGCAGTCTAAAGCACTACACGTGTCCCAGCCACCGCACGTGTTCACCCACCTCTTCCATCGTATGGGCGGCAAGAAGGAAGCGCGCGCGCAGGGGGGGGTGACTACGTGTTTAGCGTACGCCTATTAATAGTACGCGACACCACTAGAAAAGAAAAAAAACCTGGGACGGAAACGTTAGCATCACTTGGTGTCCACATTGATGCCTAAAAACGACTCTTACACTTCCGTCCGGAGTGGTACCTGGTACATCTATTTTCACTTTTATTCTTTTCGTACATATATAGGGAGTTTAACCCTTCAGGGCAAAAACTGCAGTCCCGTTTAGGAGGACCAACTACTCAGTATTTGAGTAGTTTTTGTCGCCAAAACGGGACAGCAGAGTTCCACCAGGGTTGAAAAAAAATGTCTCGATTTTAGCACTGACTACTCTGTACTTGTGTCTTAAGCATTTTCAGGGTATTTTTATTTGTGTTTTTGAGTTTTGAAATTTGTTTTTTTCCGCCATTTGGTCGCGGGATGCGTGCACGTGAAAACGCGTACCGCGATGGACGAAAATATAACAACCTTTTAGACATTTGTTCCAGGACCAAGCGGTTCTTGTATTCACACCCAGATCGTTTTTTTTTTCTTGCAGGCGATGGAGACAACACCGCTCACCGTGTAAAGCGCCATGCGGCCGGTCGGCTCCAGGTACCACCCCTCCTGTCCCATACTCAAACCTGCCGCACAAAAACGAGCAGACAGGCAAGAAGCATCACGAAAACGAGCGAGCAGGCAAGCAAGCACACACGGGGCAGAGGAGGTCCCATCGCATTCGACGAGGCAACGCTAAGATGCACCACTCTGTTCGTAGAAACATACGGTATGTTTTGGTATATAGGAACATCCAGACGGCCTTCGAGGTTACGGAGGGAGTGGTTCCAGGAAACTCATACACCCCTGCCGCCATCGACTCAGCCACCAGGGAAAACAAACACCAGCAACAAGCAGCAGCAGTAGGTACCGCCAAAGAAAAAGACAGAGACATAGACACACGCATGCAAACACCAAACATCACCACAAGCAGTACCCGTAGAGAGAGGTCATTGGCACACGCAAGACACACGCATGCAAACACCAAACATCACCACAAGCAGTACCCGTAGAGAGAGAAGTCGTTGGCACACGCATGAAAATATGAAAAAAAAACAAGAAATAAGGTAACTACCGCCAGAGCGAACATTCACCAACCCACCCATCCTCAATCACAACACAGCGGCGGGAATTCGTTCGCGCACCTTGCAGGGGCCTCGGCTTAGCCGCGAACTTGTCCCCATTGATGACGCTCAGCAGCTCCACCACATCAGTGAAGGCCCTCAGCCACGCCTGGCTCTCCGCGTCGCTGTTCACCAAGCACAGCCGACACACACGCGAACACCAGCATTCGACAACAAAACATTCGGCAAATAGCATTCGGCAACAAACACGTGAAACACCAACAACTTTCGAAAACAACACGCGGAAACCCTTTCGACAGTTTGACAACACCCCGCGAACAACATCATTCGACAACAGCACGCGAAAAACAACACACGAGCAACAACAGCAACATTCGACAAAAGCACGACAAACAACAACACGCCGACAACAGATTCCACAATAGCACGACAGCAGCAACCAACATATAAACGAAACCAAAACACACGCGAACAACAGCACAAAAAAAAAAGCGACATTCGATGATAGCACGCGAACAGCACCACACCAGCAACAACGAGAGGTTAGACGAAGCAACTTACTTCATCAGCAAGATAGAAAACGAGTTTTTTTTTGTTTGTATTTTCTCCCGGCGCGCAATCGCCTCGCAAAGCGCCTCGCAGTCGCTGCGTGGTCGGCCGTGTACAGCCGCCGCCCAAGCGCCGCCCACCCCCCAATCGCTACTGACCAACGCCAGGCCTAGAGAGCTTAGAAAAACGCCTCCACACACACCCCGGTCCCGCGTACGCAGGCTTCTCAATGAATAAATCAACCACGGGCACACCCGTCCTCCCCCCCCCCCGATGGTAATAAGACTACGGCCATGCGTGACACTATGACACGAGTACATCAGTAACCCCCCGCCCCCCTCCCCCCACCCCCCATCGTCCTTGCACCCCGCGCTCGCAGGGTTCCCTCCACAGTAGCAATCGCAGACAGACACTCGCCTCAAAGCCTCGAGCTCCACGGGGGGACTTTTGCTCCCCTTCGTGAGCACCTTGATGACAGTCTCGGTCTCACCTACAAGCACGGCACGACGCGCATTCAAAGAGTGCGCCGGAATGCGTAGTCGGGCAGAGTTTTCGCGTGTAGCATTTGTGCGTGGGGGGGGGGGGGGGAGGAATAGGGTAGTGGGGGGGGGGGGGGGGGGGGGGGGGGGGAGCACGGGGTAAGGTATTTATTTGCGCCACACATGGGCACGACACAGTGGGCGATACATTGCACAAAAATATGTACCTGGTACGCAATATACTGCCCTCTATAACAGAGCTCAACACGATTCATAGGGCCCATCATGGGTTTTGCAAACTATGCCCCCCGCCTGTAGAATTAACAGCAACACTGAGAAAATGATCCCACTCTACTGTAATTTCAAGAGGTTTTGCCCGCCCCCCCCCCCCCCCCCCCGAAAAAAAAAAAAAACGCGATGCAGAGTTGAATGCCAATGCTGCATACGTGGCGCATATATACACGAAACACCTGATCTATATGCAGCGCTATTAATAGCAAACAAGAGCAAACACAAAAAATACGAATTTCGCAGCAGCAACAGTACGAAGAAAAGCCCCACGAAGAAAGTCAAAACTTTAGAACCGCAGCCCCATCTTGGGGAAAACCCACTCAAAACCCAAGTAATTCGTCCCCCAAACGGGACTGCGGTTCGCAATTGGGGGACACGGCCCTTTTTTTAAAAAAAAGTTAACCATTACGGGGGACCATAGTAAATAGGACCTACGGTACATACAAAAACCCTATATATTTCCCTATTCTTGCTAGCAATACTTGGGCCTATTTACTATGGCCCTCCGTGATAAGAACAACCCTTCGTACTCGTAGGGCTCCCCAACTCGCATGGTTGAACTGAAATGGTTGACGAATAAACTTTTTTTTTTAATCATTTCGCACAAAAACAATACCAGTATATAGACCGAATAAGTATCACCTGGCACCTCGCAATTCAGGAGGGACACGAGACAACGGGGCCGAGGGCGGGCGGTTGTGCAAAACTCGCACAGCCGGGGAAGGGGCGCACGCACCTGACCCCCTTTTCTCTAGCGTGACCTGGGTGGTGCACAGCAGCAAAAGACATCGCTTCAACGGCTCGAACTCAGGCGCGAAGCCCTTCGCGTAGAACAGACCCCCCGAGTTTGTGAGCACAAAAAACCTTTGCCGCAGGAGGAGGCGGGCGAACGGGAAACAACAGACACGAGTGTAAGGGAGTGGGGGTTAGTTGGGTCGGGATTAGCGTTGGATTTTGGGGGGGGGGGGGTAGGGGGGTGTTGGTTTGGGGTTGGGGTGTGTGTGTGGGGGGGTACTCATCATCATGCATGGCCGTAGTCGTATATATAACCATAGACTCTCGGATCCCTACAATGCCGGGACGGAGCACGTCGGGTTTTCGCCTACCAGGCAGACATTGCTTGCACCAAGCGCGAAGCGCCGAGAGGTGTTGGGGGGGGGTGGTTCGGGGTAGTTTGGGATGGGGTTGAGGTTGGTTTGGTTCCGTGTGGAGTGATGTGGGGTAGGTGGTGGGGTGGGGTGGGCACGGCGAAACTGCGCGGTTGGAGTTGGCTCGAAGTTGGGGTTGGGGGTCTGGGTGGCGGGGGGGGGCGGGCAGGCCGAAACTGCAACACACGAGGGCCGTAATTCTGACCTGCAAACTTACTGGCCTTATGATACGTACGTTTACTGGTTAAGACTGCTGTGAACTCAGCGTTGATGCTGCTCACCATCTCGCCACGAGCAGAAGTTGCTGGCGTTCATGACGAGCACGAATATCTAGGATATGCTACTGTACGATTTACCAGGCATTCCGTAACGGTACACAGTACGTACGTACCTTGCACTATAAAACACGAGCAGCGCTGGCCCAGCGTCCATCTCCGGGACATTTTAATAGTCTGCGGTGTCAGAATTCTCAATTTCCGAATCAGCAAAGGGAATCTGCTACGATATGACGATACCACGAACGGCGAGAGGTATCGTATTCAGCCGTGGTACCACTTTGAAGCAGTAGTATTTAATAATTATCATCAAACGCCTGATGCTGCACTTTCATCGTACACCGACACCTGAATCTCTCTGTCACCCCTGGTCCTGGAAAACGGCAGCTATCGTCTACCGTCGGCAGATTTCGGAGCTTGGGCTGCATGTTTTTCGTCTCGTACGTATCTGTCTGGCGCATGCGGTCAATTTTAATAGTCGCTGTTGCAATTAACAGAGACCGATTTGGGATCGGATGGGGCCCAATTTAGCACCGGTATGTATACGAAATACAGCAGAATACAACTGCCTCGGAAAAGAGCACGAGACTCCCACCACCAATGACAGCACTATCGTTCAACGCTTCGTTTGGTCCGCAGCGCCAACTTCTGGCTATAAAATTACGATAACGTCAGAATATCTCGTACCACGCACGCATCAGAGCATTCGAGCTTATTTGTTACGGGTACTTTTCTTCTGCAACCGATGTATGTACCCGTGCTCCAGAGTCTAAAGATAAAGAATCCATGCGCACATCATAGGTATTGCCTGGCACGTATCAACACACATATATATATATGTATTCATATATATTACCTGGTACTTGGTATACAATATCGTAAGGAATACCTGGTATGTAATCGTTACCAAGAACACCATGTATAAGACAAGATATTAACATATACCTGGTACGTCGGGTGGAATCTGTGAGATCAGTATTAGGACACGATCAGATATGATACCCGTACAAGACATCTTTATGTTGTGACTTATTCGGTCAAGACCAAGACGGCCAAAAGACCATTCAGATCACCACGCTGAAAGCCCCCCCCCCCCGCCCCCCTCGCGGAAGCATGTGCCGTGCGCTGCAACAGCAGGCTGTCATACAACAACCCAACAGGTATTTTGACGTGCTACCCACCACACTCCTTGCTGAATGTATGGAATGACTCCCCCAAACAGCAGTGGCAAGCTGCGAACCAAAACATGTCAGGATACAACACCTTCACCCCCTGACAGACACCGTCACAGCAAACAAACGCCTTGGCAGCCCAAAACCCGGGGACACGAGGGTGAAATCCCCGTTGGGGAAAAACGCCTGACGGAACCGGCACAGCCGCTGGAGCGCTGCGCCCGCCTCTGTTTTACGTATGAGTTTATTGGGGGGCCCATAGTAAATAGGACCTACGGTACACACAAAAACCTATACATTTCCCTATTTTTACTAACAATATTTGGTCCTGTTTACTACGGTCCCCCGTGATAGTAAAAAATAATAAAACAAATAGGTTTTGTGTGTACCGTAGGTCCTATTTACTACGGTCCCCCGTAATACCGCAAAAAAGACCCCCACGTCATTTCCAACCAGTTTGTCCTCAAAAGGGCTGCTGCAGTTTCGGACACAACTGGCTTGCATCGCTGCTGCTGTTGGGCACGTTGTTTGGGCAAAAACAAAACAGCAGTCTCTGATCCAAAAAATTAGGTCGTACTTTTACAAGTTATTGTGGCCATCGAAAACGCACCTCATTTTTTTGATCAGACCGGCAGCATAGAATGACTGCTACGTTAAAATTTTGGCGCAAGTGTGTGAGGCTTCTGTTTTTTTTTTTTCCTGTCCAACGTCTGCAGATGCAACCCTGCACCCCGACGTTTATTATCAGGGGAATACAGCACAGAGTCACAAGGTGTTCGAAATAACTCAAAGAGCTGGGACGGATGTTTTCGCATCTCTTGCAGTAAAAGGAGGCAACCGGAGCACCAGCTGCCGAATGCTAAAGCGCAGCAGAGTAGTAGTAGTAGTAGTAGTAGTATAATAGTAGACGACACCTGGTACGTATATACGGTCGGTGTCCAAGCGGTTTCTCCCGCCTTTTAACTCTTTTAGAACGGCAGGCTGGTTTTTGGGGACAAACCAGTCAAATTCTAACTACCGTAATTTGTCATCAAAACGGGACTGCGGTCCTAAGAGTTTTCGGCCTTTGTGTGTCCCGAGTTGAGGCATGTGCCGAGACAAAAAAAAAAAAAAAAAGCAGTAAGGGAGTTGCAACTAACCGCTTTGCCCCATATAACTACCTGCCTTTCTCGCGGGGTACCCACCGCTGTGCTGCACTTTTTCGTGAACATGGATTTTATCCAAATCTAATTCCAAGCGATTTGTCCCCGAAACGGGAGTGTTGCTAGCAGCCAAAAATGGCTTAAATAACTATATCAGTGGACAAACCAGTCAAATTCTAACAAATTTGTCACCAAACGGGACTGCGGTCTTAAAGGTTTTTTTTTAGAACCGCAGTCGCGTTTCGGGGACAAACTAGTCAAATTCTAAGTAATTTATCCCCAAAACGAGACTGCAGTCCTGAAGGGTTTTAACCCGTTACAACAACGTGCCCGGCTGGGTCTTGTCAAGAAAGGGTCGGGCCGTTCTCCTTGTCGCGTGCTACTGCGGCCCACATAGGACACACTTTCTTTCTCCAAGCGGTAACAAGGTGTGGGCGCATGTTCGTAGTAGACCCACCCGAACCCCTTTCGATATAAACCCATAACCCTGACCCGCACTCGGAGCCTAGGGAGGGTATTCGCAAAACTGGCCACAGAAACGAGGCTGCGCCGCTTTCCCATCGATCGAGAATACGGATCATATTCCGAACTGAGGACAACGATTTCCAAGAAAGCACCGTCCACGATTGCGCCTCTTGGCCACTACAGCAAGTAACCGGGCGCGGATGAACACACACTGCCCGGAATTTTTCCGTCCGGACATTTTGTGAGAACGAACTGCAGTTTTTGGAGGGTTTCAGATCCGAACTGGATCAGTTGCCCGCGATACACATGCGAAGAACGCACGATTCTGCGACAAAAACATGCTCAAAGCTGGTCCCCTGCGACTGGCTGCCCGCGGAAACGATCCTTCGCCATGAAAAGGGGCTGCGTTTAAAAAAAAACACCCCCAAACATCCCTTCCAACACTTGGATATAATTTTCCGGGGTTTTTTTCTACTCTCTATTATAACAATATTGACCAAGGAGGTAAATCGTGGTCCACACACAAGTCGGACAATAATTTTCAACCCTTTTAGAACTGCAGTCCCGTTTTGAGAACAAACCACTCAAATTCCGAGTAGTTTATCCCGAAAACGGGACCTGAGACCTGAAGGGGTAAAAACACTGGAAAGCGGGGGCAGCCGCGGCCGTTAGGACACGTATAGTATTGATACATGAATTACGACTCCAGTTTTATCTTCGGCTCGAGAGATGAGAAGCTGGACAGGCGCACCGAAACGTGAAACACGTTGAAATGTCGATTTGTCGAAATCGCAATATCGAAAAATCGTGTCCCAATTTCTGTGTACGAGTGTTGACAGGTGTGCGTGCTGGCCTCGTCTTACTCCGTACAACAAACAGTATCATATATTACGGGGGTCTATAGTTACCAGGACCTATGGCATACATAAAAGCCTATATATTTAGGTATTTTTACTAACAATATTTGGCCCTGTTAACTATGGACCCCTGTAATAGTGCAAATGGCTGACGGATACATGATATTTTATACTTGCTGTGTACGCTATTAATAAGGTACTGGTGTTGTTGTTGTTGTTGTTTTCTTCACATTAAACCGTTCTTTCTACACAACCAGTGTTACCGAGAAGTTATTGCCATAATAGCGACTTCGACGCAGGGCAGAGCGAAAAAAAAAATCGTGCCTACCAGTGTGGTTGGTACCCGGCATACACATATTACCTGGCACTTTTTGTTCAGTGATTCAGCAGCAGTATTGAATACCCGCTCTTGAGTACATGTACAAAATAAAAAATCAACAGCGTTGTGAGTAAGACATACCTGGTACACGGTAACCAACACGTGGCTGCCGCGCCGAGTACGATGCGATACTGCTGCTCCTCCTTCTCAACGGAACACACGTGCTTTACACCTTTTATTAATAGTACTGCAGTCCCGGGACAAACCACTCAAATCCCAACTGCTTTGTCCCCAAAACGGGACTTTTTTATTTTTATTTTTATTTTTATTTATTTTATTTTATTTTTATCCGTCACTTTTACTTCCCAGCCCACTCGTAGGAGGTTTTACCCGCGACGATCTTCTGGACAAGCCGTGGTCACAGGTGTCGTCCCTTCTCCCCCCCGGTACGTGCCTTTATTTTTTGTCGCGCATAGGGTTCAGCATTCCCACTGCTCGTCGATTTTCATCGAATGTAGCCAACTCACGCTTTCGCGCTTTCCGCTTATCAATTTTTTATGCAAGAAAAAGTCCCTATGAGCATGCACTCGGTGGGACTTGAACCCATGAAATTGATCTTGATAGGCACGCGGACAACCTACCAAGCCACGGGGGACGCCGGCGGCTCCTATTATAGAAGGGTTAAAGTTTTGATTGACATATACGATGCCAGCAGGGTCCGATCCACATACATGGTTGACCACAGCAGTACTGCAGTAAGAGTAGGGCTACGTATGGCGTATGGCCAGACACAGCAGCAGGGTGTGAATAGAATCACGTGAAGGCAGCAGTTCAGAAGGTGGGCCTTGGACCAGCGAGTGACTTACTGCCGTAGGACTGCAGTCCCATCTCGGGGGACAAACTTATTAAAGCCTAAGTAGTTTGTCCCCAAAACCGGACTGCAGTCGTAAATGGAATGGATGGGGTTATACGTAGCCTATTTATGAGTGCAATTTCGTTTTGGTGACAAACCAGTCAGCTTTTAAGTAAGTAGTTAGTCCTCCAAGACGGGACTATAGTCCAATAAAAGGGAATAAGTACAGCAGTAGTAGTACAGCGAGAGAGCACACCTGAAACTCTCCGCCCCCCCCGGCGGCAATAAAATGCTCGGCAAGCGGAAGCGGGGGGGGTGGGGTGTTTGTTGCGCGAAAGCTGCGAAGTATTATGTACTTGTACGTAAAACAAGCATGCTCGTACGTACTCGTCTTTGACTATCAATATTAATATATGCACCTGTATTATGCCTCGTACTGCTTTGCTGCTCTGCAACAGCAACACAAGAAACAAGTTCGTCGTGTGTCAGTCATCACTCTTACGCCCAAGATACTGCTGTAGCTATCTACTCGTACCTGTATTATATCAGGTATTCATATGGTGTGCGGACAAGATGTGGATACGAAATACGAAATATAGCCCCCTCTGTACGCGTGCCGTTTAGAGTTTACGGCACCCCTACGCATGGCTGCTCGAACATATCACAGGGTAGGCAGGCAGTAATAAGGACCAGAAGAGGGTAAGTGTGTATTGTACTGACGTTAAAGGTGCGATGCCAAGTTTCGAGTTGCCTCGCACCGCTGCTGCCGAGAGGGATGATCGAGTCCAAGCCATTCTGCTCCGGCGTGCTCGCGTAACTATAAATAACAAAAACGCCTTCCTTGCGCTCGCTCATCGCTGCCGGTGGCGAGGAGGGGCCACAACATCACATGTCTCGCGATGAGTTATGCTTCTGGAACTAACTGCCCAGAGCATCAGTTGACCTGAAAGCGGCCGCAAGCTACTCTCTGTCATACTCGTAGTCTACTGTCGTACGTGCGTTTGTGCGTTTAGCTTTCGTTCAGCCACGGCTTCATAGTTCCAGGTCTCGCGCTTTTCTCACGTACACACACGTGAAAATGTGAATAATAATATTATTGCGAGCCGTTCGTAAACAAGAACAAGTCACCGTTGAACATGTTGTGGGGGCATCTCCTTGTCCGGGAAGTGCCCAACTTTTGTTTGCCGTGCTTTCTGCTTCTGCAGCAGCAGCAGCAGCAGCAGCAGCAGCAGCAACAGTACCGCCATGGCTTACCGGGCTTGTTCCGCCAGGATGGTATAATTTCTCGGACAGCACCTATGCTCTGTACCACCACAGCGTTATTCCCGTCTGCTGCCAGTGTTTGAAGACGGCTGTTGCGCTATTTTCTTACCTCTCACACTGGTATGTTTTAGGTGAAAACCAAAAATGTATTGCCAAACAAACGACCACTGCACTCGAATATACTCTGGCTTCCTCTTGGTCCGCTCACCGATTCTCCTTTCGCCGTAGCAGGCCAGAGGACTTCCTTCGGAGAACCCCACACTTGGCGATAGCATCCTCCATCGGTGCTGCGTGCTATGAAGGATGCTCTACTGACAGCTGACAGCAGTGCAGTCGTAATGCGGAGATGGCAAAAAACAAGTAAAATGTGGGTAATTTTGGGTTTCAAGTGTTCTTGGATGGCCGTATGCTACAGGGAACAGAGCCAACGATCTATCTCCCAACCCAGAGCATGAGCCAGCTGGGAGGCCACGCAACGAACACCACAGCAGTAGCAGCAAGCCTATACCCGTCTTTTGTTCATTGCCATGGTTAACTACAGCAAGTGGGACAACCTGGACTCTGGCGACTCAGACTCGGATGATGGCCCGCCACCGCGTACAGAAGCGCAGCGGCGGCAACTGCAAGGGCAAGGTCAACAGCAGCAACGGAACGGAGGTGACGACAAGCGCTCGTTGGTTCAAGCTGAGCTTCTCAGGTATGCTAGACCGGGCTGCGGAGAGAAAGCGCTTGGTAGAGCTGTTTTGCAGCATCGGTAGTAGCAGCAAATTGACAGCATCGACAACTCCCCGACTTGGACATCCACATGTTCCGTCTCGTCGACAGCTCCAGCTCCATACACACTCTGGTATCAGAAATACGAATCTGTCCGTAAATGTAATATTCGTTTATTGAATCATATAGACCTTCAAACGCTCCTTACATTTCCGGACATATTCTGATCACGTACTGCTGTTGTACTACAACTAATAATAGAGTTGACTTTAGAGCCAGTCTCTGTGCCCCGTTCACGGGAAGGGATGGAAAAACGGAAAAGCCGAAAAACCAGGGTCGTTGTCAGGCACACTATTAATATTAATATTAGTATCAGCTATCAGAGTACTCATTACTCATTACCAACCCCGAATCCTCGAGACCGAGTTTGATTCGACGCGAGTCGACGAGGGAAGAAAGGGGTGAAGTCTTCTCGCGATTAAAAAGCAAGGCGCGAACCGCACGTAGTGGGGACGTAGAGGAGAGCCTGCTGTGTGACTGCGGGTCTGTCTGAGTTACGACTACGATATTATTATAACACAGCTGACGTATTTCAAAATTTATAAAATAATGGCAAGCAGAGAGAGAAGATAATAGAAAGGAGAGAGAAAAGAAGGGCGGGGATAATAAACGGGGTGGCCAGTAAAAGAAAGAGACAGAAAAAAGTCGCCAGTTCCAGTCGTTTTGGAGGAACCAGTCCCAAGGGCAACAGCAGTGAAATTACTGAGTCTTCCCTTGTCAAGGGTATGCATGTACCAGGAGCTTGAAATGACTTGAGGGGCCTGGCTTGTCCCAAGGGTATGTACCAGTAACTGAAATGACTGCGTCCACGCTTGTCCTAAGGATAACCGGTATGTGTTACTAGGGTTACCCTGGGCTGGGTAATCGATCGATGTTTTACCCCTTTAGCTCAGTAGGTCACCCCTTCACATTCGACGTCGTCGAGGACACGGGTTCGAACCCCACTTCGATTTTTTGTTTTTAGAAACGCTTGCGCGTGCGTCCCTAAAAAAAACATATCTCCCTGGTTCCCCAGGTATTTAAACGAAGCGGGTAGGTCAGCGTACGGCCGTATACGGTACCAACGCCCGAAAGATCCCGCCGTTCAGAGTGGAGGAGAGTGTTACAAGGATTACCCTGGGCTGGGCAATCGATCGATCTTAGTAGGTAACCCCTTCACCATGTGATCGTACCAGGAGCTGAAATGACTTGAGTCTTCGCTTGTTCCAACGGTAACTGGAGTTGATGTTGCTGAAATTTCGAAATGACGGGGGCTGGGAGACTGGTGCTCTGACGACCTTTCGAAAAAGGAACCCGCGGCTTGCTTTTATGAATAGTTGAACGCGCAATATAACAACCACCCCCCTGACTGGTATGATTTTCAGAGCCGATTTTCTCCAAAAGCAGGGTGCCTGCCTCACAAACGAAATATTTCGTGGAGGCATTTCCGTATGGCGGATCGCTTGGCGTCTGCACTATTCCCGTTTTCGAGAAAAGCAACGTTGAAATTCGCCGGAGGGTGTATGTTACCTTGTCACCCGTGTGATACGGTAAATATAGACTTACTTGGCTTTTTTCTGAGCGTGCGCGGTTAGTGTGTGTGTTCTTCACAATAAACTGTTCTTTCTACCCGTGGACATCCAGCGCAACCAGTGTCCGTGCCGATTCTTCAATCCTAGAGAGTTACAAGTTCTGTGGTCACAAAACTACGCCACAGGGTCAACGAAACTTGCCCCCTTTGTGTTTGGAGTTGAGACCGCACCGTGGTCCACTGCAGCAAAAAAGGCAGGGAAGTGGTACCGCTGGATCCTCGAAGCAGCCGAGCGGTTCATGGTGAGGTGGCACCAGAAGGGATGAGGCTGAGCTGAGTAGGCAGCGCCGCGCTTCCGCCGTGGGTGATGTCCAAGGGAATGGGGGGAGGGGGGGCAGCAGGAGGAGTGGCAGAAAACCCGACCAAGGGAATGCGGGGAGAGGGGGGGGACAGGAGGAGTAGAAGGGAAACTGCGGTAGACGAAAGTAGGAAGGAGATGGCAGACAAGGAAATAAGGCACCGGGCCGACTAGGAAGTAGAACATGCCTATACTACTCGTGCCGCCAACTGGTGCAGCTGGTTCGAACGTGGTCTTCCTTTGTCTTCTTTTTTTCATCTGTAATTTTTATTTTTTTTCTTTCTTTCTCTTCCTTTCTTCTATTGATAAGCCTTATTGAAGGAGCCGTGTGGCGTGGGTAAATGACGAGCCTGCTTTGCTGGTTTAGTCTGGTCTGACGCCGAAGGGCGGGGCATAGTTGACGAACACAGGGCGGAGACGGCAGACAGGGTAGCAAGGTACCAGGCGGACTAACAGGGAGAACCTGTCTATGCTACAAGTACTCGTACCACAAACTGCTGCCGCTACCTGGAGGGTGCTGTGTGCTTTGGTTTGCCTGTTATTTTCCTTTGGTTCTTAGTCTTACTCTGTTTACAAGTAGTGGTGTTTTCTTCTTTTCCTTTTTCTCCAGCTCATTCTTTTCAAGTGTCTGCCACATCCCCTGCGCGGGGGGCACGACAGTTAGTTTCTTCATTTACTTTTTTTTTCCCTTTCGATTTGTGTTCTTTGTTTTCTTTCGTTTCTCTATTTCATGTAATGTGTATGTCGTGCCAATGTCTTCTTCAATCTACCCGTCGACATCCAGCACAACCAGCGTCCGTGCCGATTCTTCAATCCTATTAATAGAGAGATACAAGTTCTGCCGTCACAAAGCTACGCCACAGGGATACTACGTTGCCACGTACCAGGTCTGCAGTAAGCAAGCACAGCAGCAGTGGGCAATTCAATGCCATGTCATGGTACTGGATACGGCAGGGACGACATACACATTCTAGTACATAGAGAAACGAAAGAAAACAAAGAAAAAAAAAAACAATACACAAAGATGATAAATCGAAAGAGAAAAAAATAAAAATAAAGAAACAAACTGTCGTGCCCCGCCCGCTGGGGATGTGGCAGACACTTGAAAACGAGCGGGAAAAAAGGAAAAAGAAGAAAACACTGCTCTTAATACTTGTAAACAGAGTAAGACTAAGAACCAAGGGAAAATAACAGGCAAACCAAAGCACAAAGCATCCTCCGGGTAGCGGCAGCAGTTTGGTGGTACGAGTAACATAGCAAGGTTCTCCATGCTAGTCCGCCTGGTACCTTGCTATCCTGTCTGCCGTCTCCGTCCTCCGTTCAACTATTTTCCCCGCTCCTCGGCATCAGACAATACGAAACAAGCAAAGCGGGCTCGTCATCCACCCCGCCACACGTCTCCTTTAATAAGGTTTATCAATATAAGAAAGGAAGAGAAAGAAATAAAATTAGGATGATGACATGGCATTGCATTGTCCACTTTGTGCTTACTACTGCCTGTATACGTGGCAACGTAGTATCTCTGTGGCGTAGTTTTGTGACCACAGAACTTGTATCTCTCTGGGATTGAAGAATCGACACGGACACTGGTTGTGCTGGATGTCGACGGGTAGAAAGAACGGTTCAATGTGAAGAACAAACACAGTTTAATCTCTTCTAATCTCTTCTTTTCTTCTCTCCTTTACGTATCTCGTCCGACTTGTTTTCTTTTTTTGTTTGTTCTTGTCTTTCTTTGTTTTCTTTCGTTTTCTCTCATAGAATATGTATGTCGTGCCTGTCATAGAACACTTGCTTAGATCTCACTCTCCGAGCGTGCTCGGTTGGTACAACCCTGGCCTCTCAGAGCTCCCACATGGGAATCGCCTCCTTTTATTACTTGCCGGACCTTTCCAGCGGGTCTTTGTTTTCTTCATTTTTTTTGGCACTTTCTTTTCCTGTTATGTATTTCGCTTCGTGTGCGGCGTGCGTGTACTCGGAGCACTGCACCTCGGGCGAGCCCGGCGCCGTCGCAGATGTCAGCGGGTGCTGGCGGGTAGGGGGGGGGTTGAAAGGAGCGGTGTCGCCGTTTTCGTGCCTAGGCGTCGCGTGTGCCTCGAGACACGAGGGAAGCATGAATGGGCTCTGTCTGGCCTCTGTTTGTGGTTTTTGATAGAGTATATACGAGATTATATGGGTCGTTAGGGATTTCAAGATAATATTCAAGCGGTGCTTGTTTTTGCGACCGGTCTTGAAGCTCAAATAAAGAGGTACGCAAGTCTGAGCACCAACATTGTCGAGCTGGCGAACGACGGCCACGGTGAGCACCAGGCTTCACGCGAGGCGGGCGACGGGGCTCACTGTGACAGAGAGTGAGGAAAGCTTTACCCGGACCGAATCGGTGGCGAGGTAGTCGTAAGAGGGGCGGGCTGCGTGCGAGGCTGAGAGACAAGCTCTGCTGTTGTTTTTTTTTTCTTTTTTGACCAGTGCAAGGTGTTCCAATCAGGCAGAAAATTAGTACATGAGAGGGGACGGGGATTTTTTTTTCTTTCCGAAATTTCAGTTTCATTTTTATTGTTCTTGCGGTGCTGCTGTTGGGCCGTGCTGTGTTTTCTCTTGCATACACACAACAGTTACTCACAATAAGAAAAAAATACCCTACGTAACTGGGGTATGTACGGACGTCCGGCATGTGGGCGAACCGCCCGCGACGCGAAGCGTATATGTCTTCCGACCTGTTTTCTCCTGAAGCATGGCGGCGGGACTCTTGGCATTATCAAGTCGGCAGTCTGCAACTCTGTACAGTCATAAAAAAAAAACTATATTCAATCATGGACCTCTGTCCGCTTCGCATAATTTGATGTACTTTTCCTTCGTGAGCGAGGGTGGCGGGCGGCGTAGGCCGCCCGCGGGGCGAAGCGCCTTGTATCCAGTACCTGGTATGATGACATGTCATTGCATTACAATTGTGTACTGTTGTGCTTTTGCATACGTAACACTGCTGTAGTATGTATCTCTGATGTGGCGTAGTTTTGTGACCCACAGAACTTGTATCTCGCTATTAATAGGACTGAAGAATCGGCACGGACACTGGTTGTGCTGGATGTCGACGGGTAGAAAGAACGGTTTAGTGTGAAGAACACACACAGAGATTATTTTATGCAGTAAGCAGAGTAAACAACGCAATGCCATGTCATCATACTTGGATACGACAGGCACGACATACACATTCTATAAATTAGAGATGACAAAAGGAAACTAAACAAAAACATCCCTGTCATCTCAGAGCTCCCACGTGAATACTGCCTCCGGTATTTAGCCTACGAACCCCAACACTTGCTGCCGTGTTTTCTCAAAACGAAGTGTGCTGTCGTAGACAGTCAGGGGGGGGTATTTAGGTACAGAAAGTGAGCGGTGAAGAAGACCAACGTTCCCCTGGCAAGACTCCACCTACCACTAGCATTTCCCTCTTGAATGCTCGCCCCAAAGTCACATACATCCTCCATACTATACTTCTTTTTTTTTATTTATGAAATTAAAAAACAACAGCTAGCTGTGAGATCGAGGATTTCGTCGAAACTCATCCTCGCAAGATGTGTGTGATACTATTACGGGGGTCTATAGTAAACAGGACCAAATATTGTTAGTAAAAATAGGTAAATACAAGGCTTTCCTTCGGAGTGGGTATTCCGTCGTTTCGTGTACATATAACTGCAATTAAACTAAATGTATTTGTCTAAGAAACGGTGAAGGATGTAATAATCGCGTTTATTTATGAATGTAATGTGAAAGGTAAGATCGGGTGACGCAAGAGTAAGAATGACATTCGTCTAATAATAAGAATAACATATTTCATCAGTGTGGGGAGAGAGTGGAGTAGTGCTTGGCATGTGGATGATATACAACATACAGGCTGTTGTTTAAAGGAAGGTTTGGGACAGGAGAGAAAGCAGCAGTGCCGGCAACGACAACGGTTATGGAAATGTTGTATAGTTTGTTGCTGGGCGGCCGCGATTTCGATGTAGCCAGCATAGGAGTTTGGATGAGACATGATATATATGTAAATAGTCTTCCAGGACGCTGTAGTAACGAGGCGGGAGGCCCAGAATGTGGATCTGTTCGCTGTTGAACCCGTTGGATATGTGTAGGAAGAAATAATCGTGATTTTGGGAAATGTGGGAAACAATTTGTTTCCTTTCGTTCGTCCTGGATGGCGACAATCTGCTTGGCGCACTGCTTCGGAATTCCGCGAAGCCCTGGAGCAGGCGAAATGGAAGGGAGTCTTTTTGCGCTTGATGACGATGTCTCCGTCTTTGGTGGTGGAGTCCGTCAGGCGGCAGTTGTAGCACTTGCCACGGACCTGGTCGAAGTAAACATATAGGGTGCGCGGGGCGGGAGTGGCGTGCAGGGAATGGCGGGGGGGAGGGGGGGGGGCAGAGTTCTTTATTTGTACTACTCTACAGCGGCACAACAGCAGCACGTAATCGCTTGCTATACGACGGCAGCAGCAGCAGCAGAAGCAGCAAGTACGTAATTTCATTGACGATACAGAAATATGTAGACACACAAGTGTACCGGCGTCCCCGGTGGCTTGGTAGGTGGTCCGCGTGCCTATCAAGATCAATTTCGTGGGTTCAAATCTCACCGAGTGCATGCTCGTAGGGACTTTTTCTTGCATAAAAAATGATAAGCGGAAAGCGCGAGAGCGTGAGTTAGCTACATTCGATGAAAATCGATGAGCAGTGGGAATGCTGAACCCTATGCGCGACAAAAAATAAAGGCAAGTACCGGGGGGGAAAAGGGACGACACCTGTGACCACGGCTTGTCCAGAAGATCGTCGAGGGTAAAACCTCCTACGAGTGGGCTGGAAAGTAGAAGTGATGATGAAAAAAAAAAAAAAAAAAAAAGGTACAGTACACACACAAATCACGTCCAGCATGATGTACGGCAACAACGCAGCACCACCACAAAAAAAATCATTGACGATACAGAAATATAAACACACACGCACAAGTTTAAGTGTAATAGCCACACAAATCATGTCCAGCATGATGTACGGCAACAACTCAGCAGCGCCACAAAACGACCAGGAAACACAATTATCCGAGTACATACAAACATTCAGTGAATATTGCGGCAACACTAAAAGCAGAGCAGCAGCAGCAGCAGCAGCAGCAGCAGCAGCAGAAGCAGCAACGGATCGCCACAGCGTTGGCAGCAGCAGCATAGCAGCGATATGAAAAGAAGGGAGAAAAAAAAGTATGTACCCCGAGGCCGTCCGAAAAGTATTTTCGGTACCTCACTATAGACCCACCTCCGCATGCTGTACGGCAACAACGCAGCAGCAGCATAGCAACAACACGAAATACGAGAAAAAATAGTACGTACGCAAAATGCAGGAGCAAAACGACCAAATTTTTTTGTTTCACGTACGATCAAAAAAAACATTTGGGTACAAAAATGGCCAATAAAAACAATAATTCGCGTTGGCAGCAACCGTATACGTAGCAACGATATGAAAATAAGGAAGAAAAAAAGTATGTACCCTGGTATGCCGCAATCGCAAAACCTACGGAATTTCATTGACGATACCGAAATATGTACACACAAAAGTGCAGCATGATGTACGGCAACAAAATACGCAGCAGCACCACAGCAGCAGCATAGCAACGATATATATGATAATAACCAGGCCAAAAACGAGAAATTGCAGTACGTACGCAAAATGCAGGAGCAAAACGACAAAAATATTTTTTCACGTATCAAAAGGAACCATTTGAGTACAAAAACGACCAAGAAAAACAGTAATCCGAGTACATTCGTACGAACATTCAGTGGATATTGCGGCAGCATTAGCAGCAGCAGCAGCAGAAGCAGCCACAGCATTAGCAGCAGCAGAAGCTGCAACGAATCGCCGCAGCGTTGGCACCAGCAGCAGCAGCAGCAGCAGCAGCAGCAGCATAGCAACGATATGAAAATAAGGAAGAAAACAAGCATGTACCCTGGTATGCCGCCATCGCAAAACCTACGGAATTGACGATCCGAAAATATGTACGCTTCCAGCATGATGCACGGCAACAACGCAGCAGCACTACATACAGCAGCAGCAGCAATTGCACAGGAGCAGCAGGTGAACAGCACGGCAACAACGCAGCAGCACTACAGCAGCAGCGAGTGCACAGGAGAAGCAGGTGCACAGCAGCAGCAGCACTCATGGCGTGGCGCTGACAGCAGCAGCAGCAGCAGCGGCAGCCGAAAACGAGCAAAAAATGAGTACGTGGGGTCACCAAAACATGTACACACAGAAATCGTGTGCATGCACCGAAAATGCACCACAGTAGCAGCAGCACTCACGTCGTTCGGTGCAGCGGTGACGGCGACAGCTGAATCCTCCGTTCCTTCATTCACGTCCCGCAAACAGTTGTGCATGTGCGCGTTCGCGTGCACTGTGTGTAAGAGGAGCCGACGCAACGCACGAAGGGGAAATAACGAGCATGGATGAGTCAAAAAAAAAAAAACGCTTTGACGTAGGATTGCATGCAAAAAGGCAATTGAAAACCCCCAAAAAACGTACTGGCAACATACAGCATGCACAATAGACGTAAGACACTCACCACTGTCAGCAGTCTCGAGGGAGTACGAGACAGTCCCTTCCTTGATCGGGCGAGCACAGAACTCGCAGTCGGTTGTCCTGTCAGGATGATCCCGCCACCACGCACGTGAGATCCTTGCAGGTGGCGAAGGCCACGTTTTTGCCACCAGGCGCGGAGTTCTTGACCAAGTGCTGATCCGTGCACTGGTCGCAAACAACAGCCGGCACCAGGTCGGTCTTTGTTGTTGCCGCTCTCTTGCCAGAGGGCGAGGACCACGCGCCTCTCGACGAGGGGGAGGTGAGCTTAGGGGGCGTGGAGAAGGGAGAGGCGGGGGGTTGCAGCACCAGCAGGTTCGCCACCGACAGCAGCAGCTTGGCTGCCGATAGCTGCACCTATCTATGCCGTTCGTCGAAGGCGAGACGGCTCTTTTTAGGCGCCGTGCGAAGAGCTGTCTTTGGTTGGCAGTTTGCGGAAGAAGAAAGAAGAAAAGGTCGTTTGGCTGTTTGGCGAAGAAGAAAGAAGAAATGTTGTTTGTGGCATTTCGGCTGTTTCAAAGAAGGAAGAAAGGTTGTTTGGCTGTTCGGCTGTTTCAAAGAAGAAGGGTTGTTTGCGAAGAGCTGTCTATCAGTCGGTCTGTCTGCCAAGAGCTAGCAAGTGACAACGACCTCAAAAATCGTAATTATAGTTGTATCTATATAGGTTTTTGTGTGTACCGTAGGTCCTGTTAACTATGGTCCCCCGTAATAGTGATACTTCCATCGCGCGTACTGCGGGTCTTATGTGGCCTCGTGCAGGGTATACCGTCCGAATATGAGGAAGACAAAATATGAAACTGCGGAAATCAAGGAATGGGTGTGGCTATGCATAGACTTAACTCTGGATATTTTTCTCCTGAGCGTGCTCGGTTGGTACATCCCTGGCATCTCAGAGCTCCCACTTGAACACCTCCTCCCTCTATTACTTGCCGGCGAGGGCCTTTTGTTTTATGTGCGTGCGTGTACCCAGAGCACGGCACCTCGGGCGAGCGCGGCGCTATCTCGGGCGTCAGCGGGCACTGGCGGGTAGAGGGGGAGGTTGGAAGGAGCGCGGTCGCCTTTTTCGTGGCTAGGCGTCGCGTGTGCATCGAGACACGAGGGAAGCATGAATGGGCTCTGTCTGGCCTCCTGATGTCGGGTTTTAAGATAATATGTACGATTCTGTAAGGGTCGTTTGGGGTTGCGAAAGAAGATTCAAGCGGCGACCAAGCTGAATTTCAGCGAGAGACAGCATCGCAGTCTGAGCATCAACATTGTTGAGCTGGCGAATGAGGGTCACGGCGAGCACAGGGCTTCACACGAGATGCGCGACGGGCTCACTGGGGCAGAGAGGGAGCAAAGCTTTACCCGGACCGAATCGGTGGCGAGGTGGTCGTGAGAGGGGCGGGCAGCGTCCAAGGCTGAGAGAAGCTCTGCCGTTCGTCATTTTTTACCAGCGCAAGGTGTTTCGATCAGGCGGGAAATATTGAAATCAGGGGGGACGGGGACTTTTTCTTATTTTCAAATTTCGTTTTCGTTGTATTTGCGGTGCTGTGCCGTGCTGTGCTTTCTTTTGGTACATATCAAAAGACGAAAACAAGTACCAGGTATGTACGTACGTACATGCATGCCGCGTCCGGGTTGTTTTCCTGGATGGAGCATGGAGCTCTTGGCATTTGCAAGTCGGCTGTTCGCACCTGAGTGTTTGGACCGTCTGTTGTGTTCCATCCTTCCTCGTATGCAAGCTCAGCGGGTGGAACCGCCTGCTACGCGAAGCGCGTTGTATTGCCTATCAAATGGCTCCATTGGGTTAGGTCGTAGGGTAGATCGCATTCCTCAAACGAGTGTCTGTGCACAATGCTTGTAAAGGATCTACAGCAGTAGTCGACGAGGATGTTATGATGGCCAGACCGGACTCGTTTCGTTGCATTGTTTTGCAGCGGGCAAAGTACTCACGGCTGCGCAGCAGCAAGCAGTCAACGATAAGAGGATAATCCCAACAATTCACCCATTGGACAGCTCGCCGATCCCCGCTTCACAATCTCTACTGCTGTAGATCTTCCGGGGCAGGTAAGACTCTCGATCTGTTCATATCAATAGGATGTATGTACTGCAGCTCGTGTCGCCAGGTGGGAGCCGTATAGCCTGCGTGATCTCGCTCGTTTTCCCCGGGGTTCTATCTGTACGATGCAGATCCTGCACAGATTCGCCGGATGTGTGCAGCGTTTGCAGGAGGCCGGCGACGAGATCGCGGCAGCAGTCTCCTTTACGACCGGGTTATAAGTGTGTGCACTATACAGCAGTGCGATAAACAGCAGTTGTAAAATCTTCGCAAATTGGCCGGGGTCAAGATGCTTGCGCCGAGTAGAGGTGGTAGCAAGCAGGGAGCGGTGAGTGGTACCCGTACCTGGCTCATAGACGGTACTGGTGGATGATATGGCCACCCATTTCGATGTGTGGTCTATAAATCATAACAATGCACTAAATAGTACGTACTCGTATATAAGTTGAAGGAAAACACTGTAGTTTCGGTCTACGTACTGTATCTACCTACTCTTTTTCTAGGTTTGAGGTTGCGAGTATTGAGCTACACGAGGTAATTTCGAGGTTTGATATTTCGCTGGGAAAGTTCTGGCCTATGCTCGGGCATTTATGCAGAATCTTAGGACCTCGACACGCAACAATCTCAGCAACAAGAGAGGTGGAATTTCAGCTTCGTGCTCGTATTTTTTCCGCTCTGCTCTGCTGCCTGCCCCTGCTGTGTTTGTATCACACCGTCCTCCAAGCTACTTACTTCACGGCAGCCACGGTACAACAGCAGCCGCAAGGTCTCCCCTTTGTGACAACCAAGGACGGTGCCACTGTGTGTGCGGGGGTGTGACATTCTGGGGAACACCGCCTGGACGATTTCAACCCACATTTTGAAATGTACAGACACTGGCCCAGAAACAACAGCAACAGCGATCATACAACAGCAGCGAACCTCGCATACGCTCAGATGCGTAGGAACGCCTGTGTTCGCCCTTTTCAACGTGTGTGACACCCCCGCGATTCCAAGCCAACCACATCCCGGAGGGGAGCCTTGCACGTTGTTCGAATTGGGGCGTAAATTGGAGGGGGCGCGTACAGAGAGGGGGGGAAAACTGAGAAAAAGCCCAAAGGAAAATAAAAACTAGAGAATACGCAGACTCGCCAGCAGTGGGGGGTGGCGAACCCAAAAAGCATCGAGCAACCAACAAGAGCTATGCATACACACGTGGACGAAAGAAGCGAAACTAAAACGAGAAGAAAGAAAATACGAGAGAAAAGCAGACCCTAAAACCTGCTAGAAAAGGGCATTCGGGAGAGGAAGATAGAAAGGCGAGGAAGTCCGCGCGGTCCTACGCCTACAACTTCCGGCTAGTAGAAGGCACGCATGTGACGAGGATGGCCAATACCCTGACTTCAGTCTTTTCGGCAGCCCCCCCCCCCCTCTCCCCGCTCGTTGGTACCAGGATGTCGTGTCGTGGTTACAACCGTCACGTGTCGCGCTGCCGCTCTAATCCTCTCCGCTTCATGCCGTTTCCGCATGAAGACTTCCACCCCGTGCCGAAGTCCTTGAGATGTTCTTCGAGACGCCCCGTCCAGTCCTTCTCCTTTCTCCCGGAGTACTAGTAGCCCTTACCCCCGGCCATCTCCCCAAACATCACCTTCCTCGGCAGGCGCTCCTCTCCCACACGTGCCTCGAAACGCGCGAATATTATCCTCCGCCTGTGCGCTGCCGCCTGACTGCTTTGGGAGCCTGTCTTGACAAGCGCGTCGGCGTAGGATAGGGTGCGGTCTTGGAGGTTATGTTTCCGTCAACCGAGGCATCGGAGGGGCATGCAGTGGTTGGCCCTCCATAACGTGTCAATATGTGCATAGACGGTAACAATGTACACGTATATACCGCCTGTGTGCTGGGGCAGTACCAGTATCCTGTTTGATTCGCAGTCCTCGCAATATCGAACTTCGAAAGCACTGCGCATAGCCTAGTACCTGCAGTATTAAACCTCGAAAATAGAAAATGCCGGTTGAAGCCGAGGATGCGCGCGGTCTTTTGACCTCGAAAGTACTGCGTATAACCCAGTACTCGCGGTACTTTGTCTCGACAGTACCGTGCGTTACCCAGTACTCGCAACATTTAAGCTCGAAAAAATTGCGTGCGTCCCAGTTCTCGCAGCGCCACCCCCCGAAACGTGTTGCGGATAGCCCAGCACTCGCAGTATAAGCCCACAATAAACGCATGTACCTCTTGAAATTACCTCGAAGTATACTTTACTGGTACGGGCGTGTACTACTACGACTTACGGTAGCCAGCGAAAAAGAAAGCAAATGGGTCAAGTTCGTTGTTTCAGAGCCATCTAGAACAACGGGTACAATTCCGCACGAGCTGCTACCGGTAGCTGCGGACGGAGCTAAGACCAGTAGGGGGGCGACTGACTGCCTTGGTTCTCGGTAGTGAGCGATCATGTGGCGGCCGGGTCCTGTCTACGGCTGGGATCGCTCTGTGCTGTGCGGTGTGAGCTGCTCTCCCTGTAACGAATATATAATTACGTGTGTTCATTGTTTTCATTCAGGACACTTGAATCGTTTCGCAACCACCACTTGGCAGCGAAGCAACATGAAGCAAGGCACCCGATAGATGGTGATGCTAAATTTACCCTGCCCCCCCCCCCCCATCTACTAGAGTCCGGGGGAACGCCGCGTTCGAGCGTGGGGAACTTTCAACGGCGGTGGGAGCATACGAGGCGCAGCTGCAGGTCTTGGATGGCTGCAAAGGCAAGTGTCTGCGCGACTCCGCGCCTGGCCAGTGATGGTGCAGCCAGTGGTACCGTTTTAATTGCTTACGGCGGTGCTTGTATGATGTTGTGTTTGCTTTTTGTTCCAAGGGGGCGCTCTTTTTCCTGCGTTTGTCACCATGGGCTAGATTTCAGGAGGAAATAGCTGACCGTAAGAACACTCCATCCTCATCATCATCATCATCAGTACAGCGGATGGGTATGCTGCCGTAGTCGTGCGGGCGAGGTTCCGAGATATAACCGTTTTCCAGCTGCGGCAGCAGAATAGCAATCAATATCAGTATTTCGGGTTTGTTGACTGCCGTCGTGACTCACAACATGTATTTTTGTCGTGTTTTTCGGGAACGAGCAGATGACGAGGCGGTAGAGATGGTCTGGGGAGCGCTTCTTAACCAGGCCTCGGCTCTCATTCGCCTCAAGAACTTCGGAGAGGTGGAAGCGCGGTGCTCGAAACTTCTGGCTCTGCCGTCTGGCGGCGGCGGCGACGGCGGCAGATCCGCCGCCGCTCGGGGCAGAGCTTTTCATTTCAGGGGATTCTCAAGGTGCAAGCTGTGGCTTCGACATCATTTGCCGCCTTCATTTTGCACTTGCCTTGCCTAGTTATGACGGGCAGGTAGGTTGTCTTAATCGTTATAGCTGTCGAGGGGTAACTCCATGAATCGCGAATCGTGGTCGAGGTACGCCGGCCGTGCGTGCAATCGGATCGGTGCGCGCCGCTGTTTCCGCCGACGACGCTTCCGAGACGTGAGCACCATAGGGAAGCGCCGGGGCGCGTTCCTAGCCTACGGCACTGTGGCACCGTCGCCTCTCGAGCTGCTAACTTAGTCGGCGTCTAACACGGACGGCTGCGCTACTACGTTTGGGGGAAGGCTGGGTTTGAGTCGGACGTAGCGGGCATGGGGGGGCGGGCGTGCATGGGTGGAGTGAAGTGAGCACGGGAGTGGGCAGGGGAGCAGCGTAAGCCAGGTCAGGTTGTCCAAAGGCGTCTCCTATCTAAGATTGCAAGAAAAGCCCCCCCCCCCCCCCCGTCCTGGACGCGCTGCGTTCTCTCCCCGAGCTCGACGACCGGGCTCTTTTGTTTTTGATGCTGCAATTATCAGAGGTGGGCGGAGAAGACATGCTTTGTCCTCGGTACTTTAATGCGAAACAGTGTTCCCTCGAGTTCACCGGCCAATCCGACGCGCGCGCAGGCTGAGGCGAGGAATGCACGAGGAGGCGCGCTCGGACTTCAGGAGCGCGCTGGCAGGAGGCACGTCGGGCGTCGAAGAGGCAAGGGCATTGCTAGCGGAGGCGGAGGCAGGGTTGGCCTTGTCCTCGTGTCCCGACCCGGAGGCGAAAGGCAGAGGTGAGAGGGCCGTCGTAGGTACGAAAAGGGCGGCAACTTAGTGGTGCTGTACCGCGCGTTTCCTCCCCTCCCCTCCCCTATATGTTATACGAAGTATATACTGTAGGTTGGGTTGGCGTGGGTCGGCGACGACGCTGTAAAACACGCCTCTCACTGCGTGAGCTAGACAACCAGGGTACTTTTCTTAGTTTTTTATTTTGTGGCGGTCACCACGACTGGCGGTCGAGTTATAGATCATTTCTGTGCGGGGTGGAGAACCTTAACTCCGCACAAGGGGGATGATCGTATCACGTAGTGTGTATATGGTAAGGCACCCACGAGGCAGTTGCATAGTAAACCCATCGCTGTCTCTGGAAGTGGCTACACCAGAAATTAATTAATTCCTTGAGGCTGCCATCCATATAAAAAAACATCCGCCTCAAAAGTGGTTCTTAGTAGGATGCAGCTCACCCTTCATGCGACTCGCCGGACACCTCACGGTGCTTCGCGCTTGGTGCAAGCAATGTTTGCCTGGTCGGTGAAAACCCGACGTGCTCGACGTCCCCGCTCCGTCCCGGCATTGTAGAGATGCGGGGTCTATGGTCATACGACTACGGCCATGCATGACAATGAGTACACCCCCACCCCCCCCGGCCGTGCCCCTCTCCCCCCCCCATCACCGATAGGGGGCCGCGGCACCTGTGTTTTGGGCATTGGAAAACGCAGGACTGTGCGTGCTTGCATTTTCATCGAGGTTCTTTTTGTAATGCTGTGCGCGGGTGGTAAGCGAAAAGCTCGAAACCGTGTTCACGCACTGTGCGTCTCACATCGAAAAACAGACGTGTTCGCATTTGTTATGAAGTTGTTGCGACCGAGCTCGATGCTTGAGTACTCGCGAAGGCCCTCAAGCGCGGAGACACGGGGCGTACTATCGCTGCGCCATCCCGCACCGCTACTCAGGGCGGCCGCCAGAGCCTTCGTCAGAGCGAGAAGTGTGTCGAGGATCGTTATGGGATGACCCCCCCTCGTCCTCGAAACAGGCTTGGTCGGGCCTCTGGAAGTACTCAGGGCGGCCCCTTGTCATGCCCCTTTCGATCGGTTAAGGAGCTATTTCACGCGCCTTCTCTTGTTTTCCCATATTTCGTGACATCCTTCTCGCACGTTGGTTGTCTTCTTCGGTCGTGTATAGTTGCGGTCTTCCGATCGTCGGTTTTCATGCTTTTGTACATACCTGTTTGCATAGCCCGCCCGCTAGAGTTTACCGCTAGCGAGTTGACCCACTGGCTCTTCCGCTCCTCCGGGACTGCCCCTGCCACCCCCCCCCCCCCAGAGCTCCTGCGACGAGGAGAGGGACGCGAGGCGGCCGAGCATTTCCGCGACGCGGCTTCCCGCGCCCGCATATTGGAAGATGCCCACCAAGGCGGCGCTCCAGGAGGCCAGGGTGACGGGACGAAGGGCCAACGGACGGCAGGAGGGGGCAGCGTCGACGCCGCGGTAGCGCGCGCGCGCCTCTCCCGCATGCAGGCGGTAGGCGTTGCCATGGCCGGGGATGGGTCCTCAGCAGAGATACTGCTGAGGGGGGGACTGCAAGAACTACGGGCAGGGCTGGGGGTGGGGGCGATGTCGAGCGAAAAGGAGGAGGAAGAGGGCCTCACGCAGGCGGCGCTGGGAAGCCTTCTCGCTCAGGGAAGGTAAGAGGCGAGTGCGAGCGCCTTCGGGCGACCATGGTGAGCTGCGTGCGGCGGTCGGTCTGTTAGGAGTTGTCGTGCAGCAGCTAGCCGGGCGTTCGCTTGATGTTGGAATCCCTCTCGCGCTTACGAACTCGTATCACTGCTCGAGATTAGCGCAAGTTTGGCGCTCCATAACGCTTGACGATGTGCCGGAGCAGCCTGAAGGCTGTGTTTTGAGTCACGGACATCATGACCCCATCGCCGCGGTACGTACCACGTTGTTTGTGTTTTAAGTAGCCGTCCATTGTTCTCCGGATAACCGCCCATTGCGCTTCGAGTGGCCGCCTATTGTGCTCCAGATGGCCGCTCATTGTGGTTTCGAGTGGGAAGTTTTTTTTCAGACGCTGTTTGTTTTCGTCCAACTCGGACTCAAGTGATTGTACATCTTGCGTGAGTTTGCGGATGCAAACCGCCGGCGAAAGGCTCGTCTGTCGCCCCGAAAACCTTTTGGTCGAGGTGTGTGCCGACCGCGACTTCATCCTGCAGGTCTGACCGTGCCTCCAGGCCTGCTTTTACAGCTGCTTGCTTATATTCGTTTTCGTCTGCCTGCGTTCAGACTGTGCTTGCGCGACTAATTTTTCCTTTGCGGCAGCTGAAACCCTTTATCTCCCTCCCACGAGACTCCTCGCTGTCGTCTAAAACTCAAAATGAAGTTCTCCGTGTTTCACGCTGCCTTCTTGCTCCTAATCGTAATCGCTGGTACTTCTGTCTTCTTGGAAGGAATCACGCTGAAGCGGTGGTATTGCTTCGGGCGGCGATCGTGGCCCTCGACGGGGTGATCACGGACGTCCCGACAGGCGGGAAAGAGCAAAGGTGGGAGGGTAGGGTTAGGATCAACTATGAGGGTAAGCGTGTTGCGAAGGGTTTTGCCTGGGGATTGTTTGCGTTTCGAGTGGTGTGGAGGAAGAACAAGCCGGTCGCGCGGCGTTGCAATGGTATTTCTCCTTCAACTGGCGCTCCACTGCGACGCTCTGCGTGGCAGATGGTATCATTGTGCAATCGTAAACTTGCCAGACACTGTTGGACACCCTTTTATCTTCTTGTCCCCCGGATCCCTGCACCTGTGCATGTGCTCGACTCATCTGGCGTACCACAATGGCAACAGCAGTGGCAACAGCAAAAGCAGCAGCAGCCACGGCAGAAACAGCAACATCGAGAGCAGCCTTTGTAGTGCCGCGGAGATATCCCCATCATCACCACCGCCGAGTAAGACCGCCAGAAAGGGCTTGACACGTACTCTTACGGCGACCCTAGCGTTCTTGGGCACGTCGCTGCTAGCCCTGGACAGGCAGCCCGACACCAGCACGAATGGTACGAGTGCTACTGAGGGGACCGCTGGTACTGTCGGCGACGGCGGCAGCGGTGGCAGCGCCAGGCCTGGCCCGGAAGGAGAACGTGGCATGATGGTAGGTGGGTCTGGCGGCGACCAAGGACCGGCGGTGGTGGCGGAATCACCAGCGGCGGCGGCAGCGGCGGCGGTAGTAGCTCCAGCGCCGGCGAGTGTCAGTGAACTATACGAGGAAGCGGTCCATGTACTCAAGAGAGCTCTAGGAATGCTCAGAATCGAGGCGGCAGCATTGTCAGCGGCGGCGTCGGCGATGGATTCCTCTCCAGAGAGCGCTTCCAAGGCGGCAGGCGCGGAGAAAACGACGGTGGCCTCGCATGATGCGGGGGTCGATCGTCGCATGGAAGACGTGACGGCAGAGACGGCTCGGGTGCTGGATGCTCTATCGGAGGCGCACGCACGTGCGAGGCGCTGGGAACAAGCCAGGTGCCCAGTCGTACGAGTAGGGCAGAGGTCTCGCAAGTATCGGATTGATAGATGGTGGCGTACTTCACTGTATCGCATTGTGTGGTGCACTGATCAATCGGGACTGGGATGACGGGGTGCTTGGTTGACATAATAGCTTTGCCAGGTTGCGGGCGAGGCGGGGGTGTGGACGTTGCTTGCACGGGCCACCTTCCCGTCCTGGTTTGTGCCAGATACTGTGGAGGCCTTGCTTCAGTTTGGAACAACTTTTTTGGAACTCCTGCCGTGGTAGGAACGGTCGATGCGCACCCCGCCCTGAGTGGCGCAAAGTCGAGCGACTGGGCATTCATCATGGCGCCTGTCGCGCCCACCACATCTGTTTTTGTCCAGGTCAGCTGCGGAACAGTCTCTGACGGCTTGGCGCAGCCTCGGCGACGCCGGCAGGGCTGGCGCGACCACAAGCCTGCTTTCTATTGGGCACCTCGTGTTGGAGCTTCACGGCGTCGGCGGTGGCATCGAGGAGGCCAGGTTTGTCTCCCGGGCTGCTAAATACTTTGCAAGAAGTAGGCCGCGCTGAGAGTGTTACGTGTGACGGATTTTCGCTATAGGGCGATAGGTAGCAGTGCATGCGCCAGGTCAACCGCGGTTGAAGATGAGGGTGCCGAGGCTTGCTGAACCTTTTTCGGCGAGCGCTGGGGGTGGGCAGTTGCGCGGCGGGCACACCGGCCGCATTGGGGACACCAGCGTCTCAAGGTTTTCGCACGCACTCTCACCGCACGGCCCTGGGCAAGCGTTGACCTTCTTTTGGGACATATTTTTCTCTTCGCGTGGTCACCACCGGAGAATCCGCCGTTCCCGGTACATGGCGAAAAACCCACTTACGATGTCAGCTCGCTTGCCGCATTTTGTTTCGTTTGGATTGCGCTCACCTTCCGTTTTTTGTTGCATCGCAGCGCTCGTTGGGAGGAGGCGGCGAGGTGTAGCAACGGGTGCGCGCGGCCGTCGGATGAGGCCGAGGTTCGAGTCAAAATAGCCGGCTTCTACAGCACAGTTGTCCGATCCGACCCTTCCCGTTTAGAGGTGCGATGGAACACGTAGGCGGGATGCTGCGCTGCAGGGCACGCCTCGCCAGCGGGCGCCTGCGGGCTGTGAGCACTCGCTTTGAAAACGTGGAAGCTTGAAGGGTGTATTTATTTTCCTTGAAGCGCTGCGAGCACCAAATGGCCCGAAAGAACGACGCGCACCCTGAGTGCTGGGAAAGGAGACGTAATTTATGGCTTTTTTTCTGGCACTTCAATCACGCCTAAGCGCCTTCCCATGTTTACTTCATGTTTAACCCGTTTTGGAGTGCAGTCCCGTTTTGGGGACAAACCACTCGAATTCTACGTAGTTTGTCCCCCGAAAGAGACTGCAGTCTAATGAAACGGTTGACACGGTCGGTTGGGGCGGAAGCCCGCAGCTCGTACTTCGTGAGTTTTCAAGGCCTCTTTGAATGCCGCTGGTGCCACCCTCGAAGCTCAGAGCTTTGACGCCTTGCACCGCCTCTTATACGCTGTACTGCTCCCGCCCTGCGCCTGTCAATACACAGTCCCTGTCGGGAAAAATCGCTGCCCACTACTCTGCAGCCGCGGGCTTTTTCGCGCGCGAACGGGAAGAAGTTACCTTCTCCCTTGAGCGGGCGGCGGCGGCGGTGACGATAGCGGAGGAGTCGAGCAACACGTCGGCTAGAGGCCAGCGGCCACCGCCGCCTCCCTCGACGGACGGGTTGCTTGGTTCCGGCGGGCTGTCACCATGGGTGAGTATCGTGTGCGGATGAAGGTGGGCGAGAGGCGCGTGCTCGAAGCATGTGCAGCGCCTTGAGGTGCTATTGTGGGGCTGTGCGATGCTTAGCGAGGTTGGAATCCGGCCGCGGTGGCTATAGATCGGACCAGTCAATGTTTCCCCCGCTACTAGAAGGGTGCGGTAGGTCAACCGAAGAGAAGGAGGGCGCGGGCAAGGGTATGTGGTTCTGACCTTACTTGCGGCACGTACGTAGTGGAAAGTTCCTGGCAGAACTGCTCGCTGTCTTTGGTGAGTCAGACCGCTCGGGAAGGTGGCCGCGGGTGAAGTCGTCAACAAGGCACCAGTTTCTCGCGTGATGCTCGTATCACTCTTGTTTTTTCCGGTCAACCCTACAGACACTTGAGACGCTACCCCGTGCCAGCCGCTTTTGCAGCTGTACCCAAGTTTGGGACAGAGGACTTGGCGGTTGAGTGTTGACATTTTGCAGCCGCCACGTTATTTTGTTCTCCAAACTTGCCGTGTGTGCAACAGGAGTTAGCGGAGAAAGAGGCGTCAGCTTGGGAGGGGTTCGCAGGAGCTGTCGGAGATGACCACGAGGAGGCTGCAGGGGCTCTCCGGAAGGCTGAGGGATTGCTGGTGCGCTTGACGAACCGTCGGAGCGGCCACCCTCAGATCTGTTGCCCCAATCCGTATAATATAGAGCGGGGTTTTCCCCGGCGATTTCCGACGAAACTTTTGTTCTTCTTGACTTCCTCGTGTTGGCCGATTTGTAGCAACTGAGTGGGATGCCCGATTGGGTGGGATGCCTTGTTGTGTCGTTGTCTTAAAGTGAAGGACGTTGTCAGAAATGCTAGGGTTATTATACCCGACCCCGAATAACACCCGACGATTCCCATATCACGGCCGTCTTTGTTCGCGCACAGAATATCGCTTCCGTGTCGGAGAGAGACGATTCCTGGAGGCTGAAGAAGATCGAGATTCTGAGCAGCCTCGCGCTGGCGGTAGCGAGATGCGGCGAGCACAAGATCGCCGAGGATAAGCTGCTGGTCGCCATCTCGGAATTCCAACAGCTCGACGGGGTCAACGCCATTGCAGGAGGCGGTGCACACCAGGTACGACGAGCTTGCCTTGATGACGAACGTGTTTGTTGCACCAACACCGACCGCCGCCGGTGCTCTGCGCCGTGGGGAAGTTGTGGGCGTGCATGCGTGTCGCTCTCCACTCACATCGATGCGCTTTGGTGGATCGAAACGCGAATCGGCCCTTGTGCGCGCGGATTTTTCTGTGGGTCCCGACGCTTCGCAAGGTGTATCGGTTTTCGCCACATTATAGTAGTCATGCGGTTGTCTTCTCCTCCTCCCTCTGACCCCCTTCCCACCCTCCCTCCCCTTGCTGCGTCGCTCTCTCTCTCCTTCCCTTCCCCCCTTCCACGGTCATGCATGTGACGTACCCTCCGCCGCGGTTTGCGCCTTCATATGACGGTATTCTCGACTCTCCCGAACGGGTGAAAAAACAGGACATTCTAGTAAATCTGTTGAGGTACCTCGCAGTCGCGCGGCGCGCTCGGGGTGATATTCCCGGAGCAAAGGAGGCCTTGGCTAAGGTAGAGGCTCTAGGAGGAAGTGGGAGTCGTGAACACGTGCAAGACCTTAACCGACTCCTGTCCACTGACAAATTCTCGGTAGATTGAGTGAAGGCGCAGAGCGCGAGTCACAGTCACGCGAGGATATCCACCATCGCATGAACGGGGGGCAATTCAGGGTTTGTTTTTTTGGATGGATGTGCACCTTTTTTCGCGAGGGTGGAAAGCTTCCACGTCCGCCGGGTCCTTAATTATTTTTGTTATTGTCATGGCCAGGTTTTTTTTTTCCGGATCGTTGCGTGGTTGTGGTTGTTGGTTATAACATTTGTCGCAGCCGTAGGGCAGGCTAGAAGAGGCGCACACAACAAACAAGTATTTCCAGTTTCGGTAGGGTGTTTGCGGGATCGTATGAAGTTCACGTTAGCTACGTGAACATTGAAGTGTTTTGTCTCGGTCGCTTCTTCCAAAGTGGGGCTACCCGCTCGGTTTTCACTTCTGAAGTTGTTCCTTTCTCCTGGCACTCTGAAGGCGCCACCTTATGTGTTCTGCCAGCAAGACAACGAACACGCGGCAATCAGGCATCTTTCTCAAGAAGCGACGAACCAGTTGTGGTGGATACTTTATCTTAGCTTTACCCCCACACATCACAGGCCTCGGGCGGATGCCTCCATTTCACTATTTACACCTGGTACAGGAATTATCTTCTTCTCTACAAGATGATTTATACCCGTTGTATTCTACGACCATGTGCGCCTATCTATGAATCGTGGCCCGCCCGTTCATACCAGCTGAGAACCGAACGCTAGCGTGCTTGATCCAATCACTTGGACCATTCTCTGGTTGGGGGCTGCCGGAAGAGTTTTTCAGGTCTGGGCCATGACTGGGTCACATTGGACTGCTGAGGAAGAAGGCAGGATGTATTGGATGCATACGTGAGGTCCAGGGAGAGCAATTCGGTCCAAAACAACGCGAAATGGGCTGTGGCGCTTTCCGTCGCGCGGGATCGAAGCGGTACGTCAGGTGCGATCGGACTGGACACGCGAAGCCGCGGTGCAGGTCGGTAGTGACCCTCGTGCCCGCTCCGAAACCGCCACTGAACACTTGTTGCAACGAGGGCCTACTGCCGCCATTCTACAACTACGCCGAGTATAGCCATGAGGCGATATGAACCGCGCCGCCACATCTAGGGCAGCAACGGCAGCGATTTCAGAAGCAGCAACAGCAGCGCCAATAGGAGTTGCAGCTGAGGAAGCAGCAGAGCAGGAGTGCATCCGACAACAGCGGCTGCAACAGCCTGGGGCTGGGGCGGCTATACTTGCGGGAAGCATGGAGACTACGTTTCACAGCGGCAGGTGCAGAAGATATTGGCTGTGGGATACGAGGCCATCCAAAGATAAAAAATTCACCGCTGCGGAAATCGCATCGGCCGCTACCAAGGCCAAATTCGCCGCCTGATCGGCCACAGCAGCATCCGCGAGATTGGCGCCGGAGACGCCGCCCCAAGAGGGCAACAAAGGTGCGAGCGCAGGGCGCTATACTCCGCGCGCGCAAGAGCAGGAGATCCTGCTTGAACGGCAGGAGCCGTTGCCCAGAGAGGGCGAGGGAGTACAAGAGGTCGGGATGGATGCCCTTCGCGTGTGGCGCAAGAGCCGCCGAACCAGGGCAAGATCGCAAAGAGCGAATTGGAGCCCCAAACCGAGGTGCCGCAAGCGGGTGACGACGAAAGGAAGGTCGCCCCCGGGGAAGAGAACAAGGAGAAGATGGACACTGGCGGCAGAGTTTGATTCATTGGTTGGGGGCCGGAGCACAGATTTCGGCGGAGCGCCGCCCGAAGAGAGCGAGGGAAAGAGATGAGCACAAAAACATCGTCATCAGTAAAAATATATATTAGAGCAGGACGCTCGACAAACGGGTATTTGATTGCATCGTACAAATTGTGTCGTTTTTGCTTCATATTTCATGCCAGGTAGCTGATACCTGGTAGTGCGTCTTATTTTGAGTTCCGAATTGAGATTTATCTGGGCGTGCCAGATTTTTGAGGTTGAGTATGGCGTAAAAGGCCTTGAAGCTGTTTTCCTATTTGGTTATTTTTTCGGATTTATTTTTGTAGCAGGCTGCTCACTGGAGGGAAAAACGCCTTCCAAGGACAAGACGTCGGGGGGGCTTGGAGGCGAATTGTGAGCGGGGCTTCACGGTGAACGCGGGCGAGCTAATCGACACCATGCAGTCGATAGTCAGATACCCTCGTGTGCACTACATAGAATCAGCGTGCGCGTTGACCTTTGTGTCTGGGAGGGGATTCCCGGAGCTCGTTGGGACTGCTATTCAATTTTCACCCAGTAGAGGTGACGATATCTGTGGTGCGGTTATTTGGTTGAGGATCCTGGCCTTGTCTATGAAATTTCTTGAGCACTCGTAGCAGAGACAAAATGCTGCAAAAAAAATAGAAATTGCGTCGAGAATGATATTTTGAGGAAATTATTGTTGACGATCTTTTATTTCCTCACGCGTTGCTTGAATTTTGATTGCGAACGGCACAAGCGTAGAAATATGTGTCCCCAAAGTGTACCTCGTACGTAGTGCCCCTCCACCGCTAGAGCAGGTATGCCGTATAAGGTCTTGTTGAGCAAACGACGAATTTTGAGTGACATATGATATGAATACGTGGCCACGTATGGAATATTGAAAGACTGAGCAGCTGCAAGGTCATGAGCAAGTGATATGCACGGAAAACCAGGAGGTTGATACTCGCCGAAGTATCATAGCCGACCCCCTCCCACCCAGATGATGGGTAGAGTTTTCGAGCTGGGTATGAGCTGCAGGTGACGGTTCTTAGTGACAGGTTTGGATGCTACGTCCGCCAAGCAGGGGGTTGGGTGTGGTTATCCTCGGCTTGCGTCATGACTTATGCTATGAATGCGCAAGGGCGATAGGGAAAGAAAAAAGAAAAAAAGAGTGAAACAATTCCATAGATTGCTGCAGTGATCTGATTGGTATCATGAAATAGGGGTGTCGGCTACGAAGTATGCATACTGATGATTCATGGCATAACGACGAGCAGAAGGCCCCATATCCCTAATATTTCGATTGTGCCATATGCGCTTCGCCTACGTCGAGCCAATCCTTCGGGAGTGACTGCTGCATCACCCAGGTGGACAAGCTACAGGACCCGAGGCGCGGCGATGCCAGAAATCGCAATGAATGGAAGACCCGCGGCAGAGGCAACAATACTGACGCTGGGAGAGTTGGCGGATGGGCTTCATCTTGAATGAAATGCATTTGTGACTGGTATTGGGAGAACCGTTTCGTCGCTTTGGTTTTGAATTGCGAACCTACAACAGTAGTTTTTTCGATCGATTGAATGGATTGATGTACTTATATATGGAATCAGGAATGACAGGTACTCAGTTTGCTGTGTAGTGGCAAACATCGCGATATGTGCGGAAGTGCATACATGATCTAGCGTTTTAACAGTATTGGGCTAGTCCATTCACCTTGACATTCGCTTTGGGCTAGGAGGATTTGGTGTGTTTGCAGCAGGGGGGCTATTGAGTTTTGTTTTGGGATTTTGGGATTCTTGTATTTGAGATTATGATTTTAGCTTTTGGGTTTTTGAATTTGAGATTCTATTGACGGATTTTTTTTTTTGGTACGATACCATGAGTTTTGAAAAATGGGTTTTGGTATCACTAGCAAATTTTGGAGTCATTGTAGTGTCGCGATGTTTTTTTTAGTGTTTTATTCATGTATCAAGGAGGCTGCTGAGTGTACTCGGATGTATGAGATGGTTGTGTAACGGTCTGCGGTTGCGTAGAGGCTGTAGGCATTTTTCTGCCGGGCATTTCATACGCCTCTGCGATGGAGTAGAATATCTACCGTATAGGAACGTATATATACTCGTACCAGTTTGCGAATCTTATACGGCTACGCGTTGCGTTTTGGGAACATCCGCGCTCTGAGAACCTTCTTTATGGGAATACTCGTATCTGCATACCGGGTTAGTTTTGGACGGCGTCTGGGCTGCGTTGTGTCCCAGACGAAGCCCACCCTCGCTCACTCGAGTTCTCTCTCTTTCCCTCAACTCACTTGTGGAGCAATAATAAGAAGTTCGTGAACTACGAGCAGCGTGCGGTACCCAGCAACGACATCCCTGTGCCCCCTTACCAGCTTATATCTCTGCACTTCCACTTCACATTTGGCGTCGTCGACACAGCATCGACATCCCGGTGCCCCCTTACCAGCTTATATCTCTGCACTTCCACTTCACACCTCGGGCAGGTACCTTCAAGTCACTATAGTATATGGAGATACACGATACCCCCTGAGAATTTGACTCATGCATAGGTTTTACGTCGCGACTATGTCCTAAAAGCCACTAAATATTCTTGACCTCGAATCTCATCGAAGATCGCTATAGCTCGTGTAAATTCCCTAGGTTTACCTAGGGTTATTTAGAAGCAAAATTATTTCCTTGTCTTAACGGACAAACCGACAAAAAACGGTACACAAGTGATTTTTTGTCAGTTTACGGTACAAAAAACTCGAACCAGGAAGTCAGGGTACACGAAACCCAAGTAAAATGACGTTTGCTGTTAAAGTATACCGTTTTATGGCAAAACATCCAAGTCCGTCCGTCTCACTCGCGAAAATGACAAAAAATGGTACACAATTGTATTTGTGCCAATTTACGGCACGAAAAAGTAGAACGAGGTGATGAGGGCACACCAAACCCAAGTTATATAACGTTTTCTGTCAAAGTATATCGTTTTCTGGTAAAGAAGCAATGTCACGGTATAGCTTATAATTACGAACAAAAACCGCGTTCGTGCCTACAAGCGCCTTCTTGCACTCGTGTTCATAGATATACTTACTTGGATCTCGATCTCTGAGCGTGCTCGGTTGGTACATCCCTGGCCTCTCAGAGCTCCCACTTGGGAATCGCCTCCGTTTATTACTTGCCGGACCGTTCCAGCGGGTCTTTGTTTTCTCCATTGATTGCTCGTCGCACTTTCAGTCCTTCTTTCATTTTTTCTTCTTTCGTTTTGTGTGCGTGCGTGTACTCCGAGCACGGCTGCGCTGGCGAACCCGGCACCGTCGTGGGTGTCAGCGGATGTTGGCGGATAGAGGGGGGGTTGCAAGGAGCGAGGTCGCCGCTTTCGTGCCTAGGCGCCGCGTGTGCCTCGAGACACGAGAGATGCATCAATAGGCTCTGCCTGGTCTCCATTTATGATTTTGGATAGAGTACGTACGAGTATTTAAGGGTCGTTCGTGATTGTAAGATAGTATTCAAGCGGTGCTTATTTTCGCGACCGGGCTGAGAGTCACAAGAGGGAGGTACCCCGAATGAGCACCAAGATTGTCGAGTTTGCGTCGAGGTCCACGGTGAGCACCGGGCTTCACGCGAGGCGGGCGACGGGGCTCACTGTGGAAGAGAGGGAGCGAAGCTTTACCCGGACTGAATCGGTGGCGAAATGGTCGCGAGACGGGCGGGCGGCGTACGAAGCTGAGAGAGAAGCTCTGCTATAAGATTTTTTTTCTTTTTTCATTTTTTCTTTTTTGACTGTGTAGGGAAATGTAGACTAATAATGCTACGTAACAAACGCTACATGAATTTAAGGCTTATAAACTCGATTTCCACCACATTCTCCCTCACTAAAGCTGACTTATCTCTCCTTGCGAGTAAGTCAGGAACCCCGATGAGATTCTGAGTATCCAAGTTTTACCTCCGACTTTTCGGTACCGGACTCAGTATGCAATGATCGCATTGCTCTCATCGTTCCTTCCTAGGTGTTTTCTAAGTGAGTTTTACAGGTTCTTGAACATGAGATATTCCCCTTTTTTTTTTCCCTTTTTTTTCGGGGGACGAAGGCGAGAATCGAACCACGGACCTCGCTCTTCAAAATCTCACATCCTGTCGACGACGCCATTGTAGGGAAATGTAGACTAAAAATGTTACGTAACAAACGCTACATGAATTTAAGGCTTATAAACTCGATTTCCACCACAACTGGTGTAAGGTGTTCCACTCAGGTATTAAATTATTACACGAAGCTGGTAACGGGGCACAGGGATGTCGTTGCTGGGTACCGCACGCTGCTCGTAGTTCACGAACTTCTTATTATTGCTCCACAAGTGAGTTGAGGGAAAGAGAGAGAACTCGAGTGAGCGAGGGTGGGCTTCGTCTGGGACACAAAGCAGCCCAGACGCCGTCCAAAACTAACCCGGTATGCAGATACGAGTATTCCCATAAAGAAGGTTCTCAGAGCGCGGATGTTCCCAAAACGTACCGCGTAGCCGTATAAGATTCGCAAACTGGTACGAGTATATATACGTTCCTATACGGTAGATATGCTACTCCATCGCAGAGGCGTATGAAATGCCCGGCAGAAAAATGCCTACAGCCTCTACGCAACCGCAGACCGTTACACAACCATCTCATACATCCGAGTACACTCAGCAGCCTCCTTGATACATGAATAAAACACTAAAAAAAACATCGCGACACTACAATGACTCCAAAATTTGCTAGTGATACCAAAACCCATTTTTCAAAACTCATGGTATCGTACCAAAAAAAAAAATCCGTCAATAGAATCTCAAATTCAAAAACCCAAAAGCTAAAATCATAATCTCAAATACAAGAATCCCAAAATCCCAAAACAAAACTCAATAGCCCCCCTGCTGCAAACACACCAAATCCTCTTAGCCCAAAGCGAATGTCAAGGTGAATGGACTAGCCCAATACTGTTAAAACGCTAGATCATGTATGCACTTCCGCACATATCGCGATGTTTGCCACTACACAGCAAACTGAGTACCTGTCATTCCTGATTCCATATATAAGTGCATCAATCCATTCAATCGATCGAAAAACTACTGTTGTAGGTTCGCAATTCAAAACCAAAGCGACGAAACGGTTCTCCCAATACCAGTCACAAATGCATTTCATTCAAGATGAAGCCCATCCGCCAACTCTCCCAGCGTCAGTATTGTTGCCTCTGCCGCGGGTCTTCCATTCATTGCGATTTCTGGCATCGCCGCGCCTCGGGTCCTGTAGCTTGTCCACCTGGGTGATGCAGCAGTCACTCCCGAAGGATTGGCTTGATGTAGGCGAAGCGGTTTCAAATTCGTTGCTTTTGCTGTGTTGCTGTGCCGTTCTGTGCTTTATCTTTCGTACACACATACGAGTACACAGACACAGAGCATATCGAAAGAAGAAAATAAGGACCCTACCTGGGGTATGTACGTATGTACGACGTGTGAGCGAGCGTAGCGGAAAACCGCCCGAGACGCGAAGCATATGTGGCGTCCGAGACCTTTTCTCCTGAAGCATGGCGGCAGGACCCTTGGCATTATCCAGTCGCCAGTTTGCAGCTAACTACAAGGACCATAAAAAAAAACAATATTCAATCATGGACCTCTGTCCGCTTCGCATAATTTGATGTTTCCTTCCTGAGCGAGCGTAGCGGGCGGCGTAGGCCACCCGCAGAGCGAAGCGCCTTGTACGAACATACCAGGTACGAGTCAAAAGCGTAGCTTATATTCTGAAGAAATTTTATTTCGTTTCGTGCCAGTGCGTGTAGTCAGAGCACGGCACCGCGGACGAGCCCGGCGCCGTCGCGGGTGTCCACGGGTGCTGGCGGGTAGAGGGGGGGGGGGTTGCAAGGAGCGCGGTCGCCGTTTTCGTGGCTAGGCGTCGCGTGTGCCTCGAGACACGTGGGAAGCACGAATGGACTCTGTCTGGCCTCCTTGTGAGGCTCCGCTTGTACCATATACGAGACATAAGAGTCGTTTAGATATGTAAAATGATATTCAAGCGGTGTTTATTTTTGCGACCAAACTAAAGTTGAAAGAGAGCGCGATGCCGTCTGAACACCAACTTTGTCGAGCTGGCGAACAAGGGCCACGGTGAGCACCGAGCTTTGCGCGAGGCGGGCGACGGGGCTCACTGTGGCAGAGAGGGAGGAAAGCTTTACCCGGACCGAATCGGTGGTGAGGTGGTCGCGAGACGGGCGGGCGGCGTACGAGGCTAGGAGAGAACCTCCGCTGTTCGACTTTTTTCTTTTTGACCGGTGCAAGGTGTTCCAATTAGGCAGAACAAAATTGCATGAGAGGGGACGGGGGTGTTCATACGAATAGCCCACAGCGTGAAGTTAGTTGCACGGCACGTGGATCCCAGTGTAAGATCCTCCTGCACATAGCAAACGGGGCATAGCAAACGGGGCTTCGCCGCAGCATGAGCTTCAACGTTGATCACTTGAAGTATGTCGGTCTATTCAAGCTTTCTAAACGATGAGCGAGCCAAAGGGTAGATGGGCAACGACATTGCGCTGAACAAATTACGGGTCAGCCTAACAACAGCTGTCCGCGCCGCCTCTGCCGGAGATCGATATCCATCAGCAGTCAGTCGTAAAACAGCCAAATTACGGCAGAGTACAGAGTACCCGTCCGACTATCGTCCGTAGATTGGTATCATCAACCACGCCACTAGTCATATTATTACGTCATATTCTACTCATCAAGTATTATAGTAGCGGTAGCCTTGTCTCCACAAAGGGTTCATTCAGTAGATATACCCATATGGCATGCTGCGGTCAGTGCATCTTATTCTCTGCTGTTCTGTTGTTGACCAATCAGAAAACTGCGGGCACGAAATCCCTTTCTCTCTCTAGCACGGCAGTAGCAGTAAGTAGTACTGTAGTAGCGAACGCGATCATATGTCATGAGGCTTAGATTGGGTAGGCGATTGGTTAACCTTTTACCTTTAGCCCAACGGACTAAGACCTTAACAAATGGCGTCGTCGGCAGTACAGAATACACAAAAACACATCCCCAACCCAGTCCAGAAAAAAAGAAAACACACCAGAAACATATCGGGCAGACAAAAATTCATCCCCCAAGGTCCAGGAAGACGACAAAAAATAAATAAATAACGTGTCCAGTCAAGAAGCGAAAATCAGCTATCCACGGCGGCACCTCGAGATTCATGTACGTTACGCTGGACTCCCCGTGTAAACGCGCTAGCCAAGTGAATTTGCAGACACCAAGAATCTCGTACAGCTCTCGTCGAAGTCGTGTAGCGCGTCGGAGAAAGAGGAAGCTTGATTGGTCCCGGGTCGTCCAAAAATCGAACCAAATATACTCCATCCGTCGGTGTGGTCGGCGCTGATTTTCCCGAGCCACCACAGACCGTTGTCACCCTTGTACCAACAGTGGGCCCCGTTGGGAAGTACAGTGTTGCTGTATCCGCGGAGCCAATCGGCGTGCGATACGCGGCCATAGCCGGGTGCCAGAAACCGCTCGCCGTTACTCCGAGAAAGCTCCCGTTGTGCCGCGCCAATTCTCATTCGGCGGTACAGGCGGTTGGTTTGGCGGTGTTGGTTCGGGGTGCCGGCCCAGTAGCGCAAAATTGCGTGGCGAGAAAGCTGAAGGTCCATTTCCCGTTCCCAGGATGGCCGGGATAGTCCCTTCCAGTGCGTCTCGTACATCACCGCGATGACTCCACCTCGACCCCTAACCGATTGATGTCCAGTAATCTGTTCCACTTCGAGTCGTTCAAGAGGGGTCGAAACGTCGTCCTCGGTGACGTGGTACGGAGGGGATTTCTTGGAGAAATTGTTGAGCACGTATTGCGTCAACCCCGCCGGAAAATACTTCGGCATGTCGCCACGGTCGTGGGGGTTGGCACAGGGCTTACAGCGTTGAACAGATACGCGCCGGCGAGCCTCAGCGCCGGGCATATCGGAAGGAAGATCCAGATACAGGAGCTTTGCTCCGAGAGGAGATCCATCCGGGGTGTCCGCTGGTGAGGAGGGGCCAACTGCGAGAACTTTGTAGGGGCCCGTCCAGTTGAGTGAGAGTTTGGCCTTAAGGACCTTGGCGTCCGTGTCTGGTTTCGCGCCCTGGCGGATGGTGGCCGCCGTATTGTGCACCCACACCCAACCACCAACGTCAAATGTGGGGACCGGACGCAGAGCGTCGGAGAGGGCCGAATTGCGGCGGTCCACGCGAGCGACAGTGAGGGCGTGGTGCTCGCGAACGATATCGTACCCGCGCTGCTGGCGGTCCGTCGCCAAATCGCAGTAGGCGAGGTGGTCGCGGGCCAAGCTCTGGTGGCCGGCGACTCCAGCACGTTCGAAAATCGTGAGTGGGAGGCGTGGGAGCCGACCCATATGTACCCTCGTTGGGAGCCAGACTCGTGGCGGCACTGGAGGCCGTTGTGCGAGAGATGAGGATGCTGCGCGGGCACCCCCGAAGAGGGATATACCGATTGATGAGAATGTTAGCCGTGCCCTCAGCCAGAACTCGGCCGCTGTGACGGCGTGCATGTCAGCTCGGCGGCTGAAACGACCAGTGAAAAGCAAGATGTAGGTATTACCTCGAGGCGTCACCGGCAGGGGGCCGAAATAGTCGATGCTGACGGCGATGCCGGGCCCTTCTGGCAAGGGCAACGTGATGGAGGGCCACCGGACCGTCTGCCGCGACGTTTTCCGTGCTTGGCACTTTAAGCAGTTGCGTAGCCACCACCGGGTGCAGATGCTCATGCCGATCCACCAGTAGAAACGTTCGAGCATACGTAGGGTGCGCGCGGTTCCTAGGTGGCAGGAAGCTGTGGAATGGCAAGCCTGCATGACCCAGGGGCGCATGAGCAGCGGAACATAAATGCGAATAGGCTCGTCGTTCAACAAGCAGGCCGTACGACCCACCGGGCGTGGCGTATCCAACGCAGGGGGGGGAGACGGCTGTCGGACAAGTAGAACGATGCCCGCGTCGGTGGTGTGCAAGCGGCCTTTGTTGGCCAGCTCTTGAACCTCCGAAAAGGGAGGGCGCTGGTGGGAAGGGAAACCTGATAAAAAGTCGTCTGGCAAAACTTCCGGTCGACCAAGGGCTATGTAGCGCATGGCGGCGTTGCACGCGGGCTCAGCCTGTTGTTCCCGAGCCCAGTCAGCGTGCGAATAGCGCGCAGCGGAATCACCGAACTGAAAGTTGGCAGCTGCGCCGAGGGCGTCCAAGTCGGTCGGGGTGACGGGAGGTGCGTCAGTTGGCGGCGGAAGTCGTAAAAGAGGAGTTCCTACGGGCTCGGTGCGGTCGCGGCCGGATGGGATGGGTACCGTCGGGACGGACGAGGCGGCAGGAGTCGGGGCCAAAACGACGGGTGCGGGCGGTCGCGGCCGTGAGGCTCGCAGCGGGGTGATAGCACGCCGGGCTGATGGTCTAGGGGTCCCGCCGGGCCCGAAGACATAATCAACAGCAGGCGGCACGGCGCCAGCGGCGGCGGCTGTTCGTCGGCGCGTCCGAGATGAGATGCGGCCTGAAGACGGCAAGACGTTCGAAGGCGCCGGGTTGCCAGGCGGCGATGGGGTAGACGCGGCCGGATCAGTGATCACGGCGGAATCTTTTCCCTGTAAAATGCTCGTCGGGGGAGGAGCGCGCTGGGCGACAATCGTCGCTGCAGCGAGGGCTTTTGCAGAGCCCTGGCATGAAAGGGAAGACGCGGCCGGAGCAGTGTTTTGTTAAGGTCTTAGTCCGTTGGGCTAAAGGTAAAAGGTTAACCAATCGCCTACCCAATCTAAGCCTCATAACACTCTCCCCCCCTGGAACGGACCGGATATACGGGTCGACGTGTGACACCAACACGCGGTTCCAAATTCTGGGGATCCAGAAGTATTTTTTCAGATTCTCGACATGAGGAAATTCATCATGGTGGACGTGAGATTCGAACTCACGACCAACGACCCATGTTCTGCCGTCGTTGCCATTTGTTAAGGTCTTAGTCCGTTGGGCCAAAGGTAAAAGGTTAACTAATCGCCTACCCAATCTAAGCCTCATAACACGTACAACTATTATTAATAATTGTTGTACAGGTATTAATGGTACATAACATCTACCAGGTATCTATCTGTCGTCTTTTCCACTCCTCTGCTGCTGCTGATTGATTGTTATATTAATCGGCAATACACCAACGCGATGAGCAGCACGCAGCGATCCACAGCGCGGACACCCGCATCGGTACATCAACACAGCGGTGGACCCGACAAAGTGGAGCAACAGTTGAGACAAACTAACGCGCCCGGGATACTCATATCTATTATCATACACCGTGACGGACAGCATGCCAATTAAGTAGATGGTCTGTTGTTGATGATGCTGCTGTAAACGCTCGAAAAATTGCGATGTCACTAGTCAGGAGTCACGAGACTGCAGCAGCACACAGCTAAGAGCTTTGGCCGCCGAAGGCTTTGAACTTTCGCAGCTGCCGCTCCTGAGCAGCAGCTCTTGCGCAGCGGCTTAGCTGCTGCCTGCCGCTGACTGTGGAGAACTTTTTTGCCGCTAGCTGCTTGCTGCTGCTTCAGAAGCTGCTGCTGAGCTTTGGCCGCCGAGAGTTTCGGCCGCCGGCAGATACATGAGCGACTACAGAGAGAGACAGCACCACCACACAAAATGACAACAAGTAGCCGCTGTCGTTGCGATCACACACAACTGGCCGATGGTGATAGCTTCCGACAGGCCGACTGAAGTTGTACGAGTCGTATGGCATTTGCTTCATAAGATAATTCTCAAATACAACGCTGACCTAGGCAGACTTGAAAGAATCAGAACAATTATTTCCAAGAACAAAAAGACGGACTGCGACAACAACGACAACCTACACACAAAGGACGACAGACAACCTACCCTTCTACACCAGGTCGAAACAAGACAACAGCAGTGATACTACTGACTTCTCCATTCCTACAACGGTACCTTTTTTGCATCCAAGCACAGGTCACCCCATAGAGGTAAGCATTCCTGGTATCTCCTGCTGCTATCATCGCACACTTCTTCTGAAAACCCACGCAAGGAACAATAAATAGCAGCAACAGCAGCATCTTCAAACAATTTTGTCAAGTAAAATTCTGCCTATTAATAGCAAATATCTATGTCGCGAGAGAATTTCAATACCTCCGTCCAACTGCTGTTATGAGGCTTAGATTGGGTAGGCGATTGGTTAACCTTTTGTACCTTTAGTCCAACGGACGAAGACCTTAACAAATGGCGACGACTGCAGATTATGGGTCGTTGGTCGTGAGTTCGAATCTCACGTCCACCATGAAATCGCTTTTTTAAGAAAAGTGAATTTCCTCATGTCAAGAATCTGAAAAAAATACTTCTGGATCCCCAGAAATTGGAACCGCGTGTTGGTGTCACGCGTCGACCCGTATATAATATACGTATTATCCGGTCTGTTCCAAGGGGGGAGAGTGTTATGAGGCTTAGATTGTGGGTAGGCGAGTGGTTAACCTTTTCCCTTTAGCCCAACGGACTTAGACCTTAACACAACCAACCTTGTATTAAATGGTGACACCTAGGGAACAGCAGGGCAACCCTTGCCCTTCTCTACAATTAATTGTTATTATTCTAGATCTGGCAATAAATATTTCAATCGCTTCGAAAATCGCGAAAGATCGCGTAATTTCTCGGTTCTGAATGGAACTGGCAAAAAATAAACAAGTTTCCTATGGGTTCAACTGGGTACCTGTCGATCGGTATGTCCAAACGTGTCTGTCCGCAATACTTGGTGAAAACAGTAAAACGGTACACGGTGGATTTTCTGCCAGATGACGGTACCGGTCATCAATGAAAATGACAGCTAAACAAAGGGGGATATACCTGGTACATACTACACCGTTTTTTGTCCCGTATACCGTTTTCGGTTGAATGTGACCCATATCCTAAAATTATACGTCAATATTCTCCAGGCTGTAGACTCGAGTTCACAATCGGATTTTTTTTTTGTGGATCCCCCATCGACGTACACTACTAGAAGTATCTTCGTGTTCAGTGGTACGAGTATGTATTTCCGTCGGCGCGGCGTTCTGACAGATGCCATGATCGCTGTGGTGAAGCAACAGCGCCGGATATATCTGTCCTCCCGCGAGATTTTTCCATGTATGTCAAAGATAGCTGCCACGCCCGCTTCCCCACCGACGCAAATTCTGGCAGAATGTCCGAAGGCTGACCGCCCGGGTGGGTCTTGCACTTGTGAGATAGATGTGGTTGGTTAGGCCCCCCGCAAACTTGCGTCCGTCTAGCTGCGCGGAAAAGGAGTGCAACAATTAATGGGAATCAATGGGAATGACTATTATTAATAATAGGCATTCCCATTGATGGGAACGACATTAAACAATGGGAACAATGGGAATGACTAGGATGCTAGTGTCATCCCCATTGAATGGAATGATCGAATGGGAATGACTGTCAATGACACTACCCCCGTCATTCCTATTGATTATTCGTAATAAATTCATAAATTGAATCAATGGGAATATCCTAGTCATTCCCATTGAATTGAATATAAATTCAATTTTACCAGAGGAGGGTTTCGAGAATAATTCAGAGGCGTGCTTCCTAAGATCAATTGCTTTGAAAATCTAGCGCTCGTGGCTCGTGCTGGCTCATTACATACGCTCCGACCTTACACCTCCATACACCATGGACGCAACAGGAGGAGAGAAACGGAAGGCAGATGAAATGGCGTCGGACTCCGTGGAGGTTCCCTTGGCAGAACTGAGAGAAGTCGCTGAGAAAGCAGGTGAAAAAGCAGAGGCAGCGAGCGCATGGGCGATGTTTCGTAACCCCTTGGGCTTTGCACCTTCCTCGGGTTACTGCCACACGCGCACTTCCACAGGCCTCCTGGACTGAGCCAATTAGAGAGCATTCCTTGTTGCATGTATCATCATTCCTACTCAACCATAGTGGCACATATCTCATTATCAGCGGAAGGCGGCGACCAGCGCCCAACGCAATTGCATGTACAAAGATAGAGCAGCAGCACTCCATCGAATGTTGTTGGAATTAGAAAATCGCGAGTCCGCTCTTACCGCAAATATAATCATCGTTTTGTATTCACATAATATATCATTACGTATATTATATTCCGGTCATTGTGGTTCGTATGACACGTTGTGTCATGTTCATCATGTGGACAGAGTGTCAACGGGAAACCATTCATTGTCACACGTGATCTCACAAGGTGTCGCAAAGTTTCTATACATGGCGTGCCGTCACGTGGCGGGGAGCTTAGCCACCCACGTGTTGTAAGGCAGGTTTTTGTTGTTGGTTAGTCACAGACTTTTGTTTTCCCTGTGTTCTACGTACGTACGTACCAGGTACAGTAGTAGTAGGTTACTTGTACAATTTTTTATTAAAAAATAATAATAATATTAGAACGAAATGTCGGACAGGTTTTTGTTGTACCTTGTACGACTGTTAATAAGGGCCATTCTTATCGGAGAGCTTTTTTTTCCATAATTTCCATGTTTTTTTTTCGCGGCAATTTTTTTTATCTTCCAGATTTTCCTGATTTTTTTTTTCCTGATAAGGGCCGTTCTAATCGAAGCGTCAAAATTTCCAAATTTTCCAAGTTCTTGATCTGGATTTCCTGAAAAATGCGATGGGCATTCTTATCGAGGGCGGAGTTGTTTTTGTCGTGATTTTCCATATATTTTTTTTAAAACGACCCCCACTCCCACACAACACCAGCCGGCACTCTCGTCGTCACAGAGCAAGCATGAGCCAATCAACCCCAAGGCCACAGAGGAAAGCACCTAGGCCATGTAGGTTTATGCAACCTAGCGATAACAGCGATGACAGGGCCACCGCGGGCCCAAGCCGGGCGGTGATGCCTGGTTTTTCAGGTAGAACCAGCGGGGCGAGTTTGGCGCCAAGCAGTAGAAGTGAACACGACACGACAGCAGTAACAACAGCTACGCAAGAACGAGCAACTCGGTAGCATGCCCACCTCTGGGGAAGGAGGAGGAAAAAGTGGGCCAGGATATGCTGTCGGGCGGCGGTGCTGGGAGTGCGGGGAGCTTGGCCGACAGCAGCAGCAGCAACAGCAGCAGCAGCAGCAGTACAGCAGCAGCAGCAGTACAGCAGCAGCAGCTGCAGCAGCAGCAGCAGCAGTACAGCAGCAGCAGCAGCAGCAGCAGCAGCAGCAGCAGCAGTACAGCAGCAGCAGTACAGCAGCAGCAGCAGCAGCAGCATCAGTACAGCAGCAGCAGCAGCAGCAGCAACAGCAGTTGGGAGGATCGACGGGCCGGGAGTAGAGATATACTACGTGGGTTTTTCGATCGCTATCAAGCAACAGCAACAGAAAGGATACTGGTGCACACCGTTACCAGCTTCAAAATCGTTCACTGCAGCAGCAGTACTCGTCCCATGTCCCGGTTTGCCACGGATAATTGCTCTTGTATTGGCAAGCTAGATTTCTGTTGTAAAGCTGCTGCACATGCAGCTGCTAGAGCAGGTTCATTATTGCTGCTGCTAGCCACGTACGGGTTCTAACGCTGCTGTCGTACGAGTAGAGCTGGGTTCGAGCGACAGCGCGAAGGTTACACACAACTCACACACACCTGGTATACAGAAACGGGGTTTCATACCACGTGTACGTGTATCAGGTTTCACGACTTCTAGCTTTGCCGCACAACGTTTCACAGTGTCAGGTGGCGTGCAAGGTGCTCGTAGTGCGTCCAGATTGTATACAGCACCAGTTGCGGTGCAAGATACCAGAGGCACCCAAACTACTACACACGGAGACTATGCTAGATGAAAGTCGACCCAAGACAGCGATAACGACGATAACTGAGAGGTGAGCAAGAAGTGGCGCCAGCGCGCTACAAGGAAAGCACAACACACACACGAAACAGTCGTATCACGCTCACGTCCATAGTGCTCGTCTTTTTCAAGGACTGGGCGGAGCAAGTCGGCGAGCTTCGCGAAACTCTCTTCAGGCATCCGAAAAGTCCTCCGGAAAGCTTTCCGGCGACGGAGGTCTTCCCTCAACTCTGCCCACGAGAGCCGGTACGGCTCATGGATCGGCGATCGTCTCTTGGGAACATGTGGTGTAGCTCCTGCTGTCATGAACATGCCCAGCACGACGAGAGCAGCAGCGTCGTCGTGCTGGATCGCCTTCAGCATGTTTCTGGGCCTCGCTTCTGGAAAATTATAGGGGTTGAATCGTTGTCTCGTACGACTCAATGACGAGTCCTCCGGAGACCCGGACCGCTTCCTTCCACCTTCCATAATATGTGACCTCCCTGGCCAACGTCTCAAGCTACCCGCTTGTCCCAGCGTCGAGCGACGGCGCGGGTTGGAACACTGCCTCGAATATCGTGAAAATCGTGAAAGGTGTGATTGGTTTTCCAAAATTTGGAACGGGAACACTTCGTGATTTTTCAGGGGCTGAAGAATTTCCAAAATTACGACAGAACGCCCCCGTATCTTTATACAGATTTCCAATATTTGGAAAATTTGGGAAAAAAAGACATCGATTAGAACGGCCCTAGTAGGTTGGCTACGGACTGTTTGTTTTTCCCGTATTCTACGTACGTACGTACGTACGAGGTACCAGGTTATAGTGGAATGGAATAATAATGGACTACCCATGCTACAGCAGACATACCAGGTACCAGGTATACCTATACCTACGAGTATGTGTACCTGTAAATGGAAATGTTCAAGATGAAACACATTCATTGTAAGGCTTTTCGCAGTCCATTTTTTTCTCGATGCGGTGCGGTTTGGTGCGGTAATCGAAATCCGTACTGAACCGCATCGTCCAACTCTCCCAAAAAAAAAAAATATATATATACCAGGTATATAAACCGTGAGAAGGCCTGGAGAGCCTTAAAACTCAGTTTTTGTTTGGTACTGGTGCGGCGGTACAGGTACAACAGCAGCAGAGTGCCGTACGTTTTTACCGGTTTTTACCGCACAGCACCGCACCGTACGATCCTCGAGTACTAAAATTCGAAGCGCACCGCACCGCACCGTGGGATTCTGCAACTAAAAACACCGCACCGCGGTTTGGTGCTATGATACACCGTGAAAAAAACCTTGGATGTTGGGACTGGATACTGCTGTTGTGGCAAAGCCGCAAGCTAGCGGTGGGCCGCGAGCCATCGCCTCCCCCCCGGCTGGTGAGGGGTCCCCGCCGGGTGCGTTTTTTTTCGCGTTGTACTGGCATCTCCAGGGGAATTACCGGTGTAGACGTTTTTCTACTACTGCAGCCTTTCTTTCTCCTTGCGGCATTTGTATCATGTTTCGTTTCAGAGTTTCTTTTGTTTCGTACCCTCTGGTGATGTTTTTGTTCTTAGTTGCTAGTGTTGCTTGTATTGTGTTATCGTACCCGGTACGCTGGCACTTCACTTGATTTACAAAATTAGTTTGCGATTATTTTTTGTTCTGGGTTATCTCTCTCGATCTGTGACCACATAATTAGTATCTCGCTAGGATACGGAATCAGGACGGACACTACTATGGGTGTACTGATGAAGCTGGGTAGAACTAACGATTTAATGAGAAGACAACACACATGTATGATGTGGATCTGGGTTGGTATTAATGTATTAATTGCGGGAGACGAGAACTTGGTAATCGTGCGCAGAGTCCCCGGCTCTCCTTTTACCAGGCATCCTCCATCTCTATCTGTGGTTTCCTCATATTTTTTATTTAGGTTGTAGGGGTTTGTTTCCGTTGTGTGGAATGGCGTTTTATGGGACGTACGTATATTTCTGTTCCTGGTATGCTTCAATATACTACGGGTACTGTTCAATCTACTGGTGCTCTCAGCCAGTATTCGTGTACTTCGGGTATGTTTGTACTGGCAGTATATACTGCACCAGTTCCCAGCCTTATGTAAAGAATACTCGAACGTACGTAGGTATACTTTTCGTAGGTTTTATTCAGGTATACTTTTCATAAGTATGTTTAGTAAGGTAGGAATTTCTAAGGGTATCGATATGTACCTGGTATGGTACCAGGTATGTAATAATTTTTGGGTAAAACAGTAAAACTGAATACTCGACTACGTAATCTGCACGGGTATATAGAGTATTTCGATCCGAGTGTATGCAGTAGATACGGGTACGGTATTGGAGAACGGCAATACTATATGGGTAACTTTTAATATATACTGGTACCTGGTACGTACCCGTACCCGTTGGCATGATAGTAGGTTTCTACCCCATTCTACCCGTCGGGTAGAAACACAGGCGAATACGGGTATAAACTAGCACGGGTATGGCAGGTATTTGGCGCTGTACTAAAGCTAGCCGACGGCATACCGTCATGGTCCCAGGCTGTTGGGTACTACGACAGGCATGGCATTGAGGGATGGCAATACAGGTGACATGACTACATACCCGTTAGCAGGTTGTACCCGGCGGGTAGGCCCCCTCGGCGGGTAGGCCCCCTTTGAACCCCAAAGTGCATGCCCTATATATCAAACACACGTTTGGAGTATTTCACAACTCACGGCGTTTCACGGCAACCGGTTTGTAGCCCTCGGTCTCCTGTCGTCCCAGATTTCCGAGGGTTTGCCGTTGGAACCGTAGTGTATTTTTGGCGCCGGTGCCACGTCCTTCATGTAGCCTGGGTGCTCATCGCTCGATAGGTTGCTACAGCAGTACCTATGGGCCACGCAGGCGCCTTGCTGTCGTCCCCGGCGCTCGCTGGTTTGCGATGATGGTGGGGCTGTGGCTCCCTCTTTTTTTTCTGACGGTTCATTTTTCTGCTTTTATGCAGTCACGAGTCGGAAGGTGTCGGCGCCGTTGCGCGTCTCGTCAACGCAATACTTGCGACAAGACCGTAGACGATGACACCTCTCCTCTCGGGTGCGTATTATGCGTATCAGTACGTACGTAGAGAGAGAAGCCAAAGGCTGCATTTTTGAGTGCTCGGGCTCGGAGGCAGGTTCTGGTCGGTACAGAGAGGGGGCCGCAGTAACCACGCGTCATGTCGACGCCGGGCCCCGAAGTTGTCGGCCTGTCTCCGCTGCTACGATCAACGAATAGTGACCAGGGTTTAAGATTCCAGAGTGATCATCGTCAGCCATAGCAAACTGTATTTTGTCTGACCTGTTTTCATGTTCAGTGTTCTCGTACCGCAAGTATATACTGGTACCAGGTATATGACTCTTCTTGTTCATACTTCGTGATATATATTTTTCGTTCGTACCGTGCCGCCACCAGTACTAGCGGAGAACCCGGCAGGAAAATTCCAGGATTTTTATCAACTCCCTGTTATTATATCGTTAGGAGGCAAATCGTGACCCGCAGTACGTAAAGTGGCGTAGCGGAGAATCCGGCAGAATTTTTCCAGGCGTTTGTTTTTTACTCACTGTTTTTATATTGTCGGGAGGCACATCGCGGTCCGCAGTTAAAAAAAATGATAGCGGAAAGTGCGAGGGAACGTGAGTTATTGCTGATAATAGTAGCGTTCGATGAAAATCGACGAGCAGTGGAAACCACTCGCTCTTATTTGCAGCACTCCTCTCCCCCCCCCCCCCCCCCCCCCCCTAAAAACAAGAGTTGAAACGAATTGAAACGTCTGTTTCCCTGTTCGTCCGGCCGTCTTCGATTTCCCTGGCTCCAGTCACCAAGCTAGGGTACAGCGAGGAGGAGACCAAGTGCCTGTGCGACATCCTAATGTACTCTCAGCTCAGGCAAGTGCTTCCTCTTCTCGTTTGTCTCTCTGAAAGCTAAAGCTGTGTCATAGACTGCCGCTGTAGGCAAAACCCCGACAGCAGTAGTGGCTGCACGTAAACGTAGAAAAGTGGTTTGGCTTCGGCGCGGAGTTATGTCGGAATGAGCGCCGAGCGCCCCTTCCGAGAAAACGTAAGCGCTGCATACCGTTGGCATCCTCGCTATCACTGTCCATGGGTATGAATACGAACGTACAAACGAGGGTATAGTTTGCTTCGCTCCTGGCCAAGTTGACGTCGCATGTGTTCCGAGTTCAGGCTGGTGACGGGGATACCCGGGTTTCTCGCTTCTCTTTCCCCAGGGGAGGCAACCAGGGGCTCATCAAGATCATCACCCACGGCCTGGACAAAGCGGCCGACTGTGTGCCCCCGACGACGGTGCACGAGAGCAAGCTGTCCGCCCGCCTGGATGGGGGCAAGACCACGGGCATGGTCGTCGTCTCCAAGGCCGTGCAAATGGCCATCGCCAAGGTACCCAAGGGTACAGAAACAAAAACGAAATCGACACCCCGCTTTTTCTTCTTTTTGAGTCCCAGACAGGGGATGTATACTTAAAACCAAGTAAAAAAATAAACCAGAAACTTTTTGTTTTCATACAGAAAAATCTGACTCTTGAGCGGCTACGTATGTAGTTTGATTTTTAATTCGGACATGGTGGCGAGTATGGCCATGTTTTTCTCTTTCCCGCTACCCCTGAGCTCTGATACCTCACAAAGCCTAGAACAGTACGCGCTGTCACATGTACAGCAAGCCTGTGACACATGTGAATGGTCTGTGCGACGCGATGTGCGGCGCCCACGTACTTCTGTAGAGTAGGATCATCGTCAGCACCCTGTCTGCCTACTCAACAAGGAAAACAAACAAAATTTTCTGTATCACGAAGCGCAATCGTACATCGCATCATCTCATGCGGTTCGCCCGATCTGTCTGGCTCATCGACGCCGATCTTCTCCCGCAGGCTAAGAACCACGGTTTCGGCATGGTAGGCACCTCCAACACGTCCACCAGCACAGGTTCAATCGGGTACTACGCCAGGGCCATCGCAGACGCCGGCCTGATCGCCTTCTGCTTCGCCCAGTCCCCCGAGGTACGCAGCGCGGGTACCGGTACCGCGCGGGACGGGTGTGCGGGGCAGAATACTTCGTCTCGTCCCGTACAACATCGTGTGTGTAGAGGGTTTGCTGCCGCAATGTCCCTGTTGTGCCATTTATCGTTGAGGGTCTGCTCGTCGAATGAATCGTTTTCTTGCTTTCGCGTGGTAGGGTTGGACTAGACAAGCCTCTTCCTTACAGCAAAAGCATTCTGGTACGCGTTTCCTAACGAACACAGCCTGCTGGGGCGTTCTGCGCTCTGCAGGAAGCATAGGGAGCATCCCACCCCTTGCCTCCCGTTCGTTGTCGGCGCCTTCCGGTGACTATTTCGGCGCGCATATCTGGCGGAGCTTTTCTTTTTTAATAACCGCTGGGCGTTTTGTTGCAGCGGTTGCCTTCGGAACGTCTTTGGCAAAAAACAAAAATGGCCATGGCTTGACCCCTTCGTCAGACGATGATTTTTGTTTGTGATAGACGCCGTGGTGTTGCGAGTACTCGCTGAGCAGCGACGTGGTTCTTAGTATCTGCACGACAACTTGCGCGCAGTTCCGCTTTTTTTTTGGCGTATCCTCCTATCCTTCCCGTGTGCGGCAGGGGCATCATTTCGGGTAAGAGGGTTCTTGGGCGCGTGTCGGTAGGAGTCTGCATGTCGCTTACCGTCGTCGGAAGTTGTCTTGATCTGAGCCGTCGTCCACGCCATCGGAAGCACTCTGTATGTACCATCGTTGGCGTATTTTACCTGAGAGACCAATCGTGTATTTTCTCTCTTGGTTTCCTTCCCCTCTTCGTCAAATTTTCTTTTCTATTGCCTTTTATTCTGCTTGTTTTTGTTTTTGTTTTCTTTTCTTTTCGATGACACGGCGATGGTTCTGCTTGTGTGTGTGTTTGTTTTCGTCACGCGGCGCAGTTCGTCGCGCCGTTTGGCTCGTACCAAGCGCTTTTGGGCACCAACCCCATCGCCGTGGGCATCCCGAGGGAAGAAGGCAAGGAGCCGATCGTGCTCGACATGGCCACCGCCGCCTTTCCCTGTGAGTTAACTGCAGGCAATGGTAGCGTCGGAGTCGCCACGGGGGGCAGCAGACACGACCTGTCAGAACACAACAACACTACAGTACGAAAAAGCAGACAGAAACTGTGAAGCTGTATATTGGAGGCAAATACGTTGTATTCCTGCTATCCTTTCATTTTTTGGTTGAGGTTTTTCCTCCACAGCAGGTTTCGTTTAGTTTTGGGCGATGCTTAGGCGCTTTCGAGCCCACGTGAAAGTCGATTGACGGAAAGGGCAAGAGAGGCGCGTTTCGCCCCACTGACAGGAATGGAGAGAGAGAAAATACCAAGACGAGGCGGGTAACGGCAGCGATGGCGGCGCCCTTGCTGGGCAGAGGCCGAGTAAACGCTGGTACCGCTGTACGTACACGATGGTGGTGATTTTTTTTTCAGCTGTGGTGCAATAGCTATGGTTGCGCGTTGTGCTCCAGTTGGTGTGAGAATAATCCCGAAGGGATCCGCAGCGGCTTGCGAAGATCACGCTTGTGTGGTCGATCGGACTACGGACGTGCGGCCCACTTCCACCGTACCGTGCGACACTGGCCAACCAGTCCCCAGGTAGTGATCCGGGTACGCCGGAGATTTGTCGGACAGCTCCAGATGATTGTTGGTGCGCCTGGGCCTTTTTTTTCCGCGGGAAAATAAGTACGCACCCGACGGAAGAGGCGTTTCCATCCCTTGAGACGCTCTCGTCGAGTATTGGCCGCCAGCCGCCTCTAAAATTCACTGCAGTTTTCGCACTCAATCCATGTTGCCGTCCCATGGGCAGCACGCGCCGAGAGACGGCTACGGAAAAAAAAATCCTCGTCTTCTCACATCATCGCACTCCAGATGGATCAGGTCGCGCTCTCATTTCGATCTCTTCGTCACAGAGATTTCGGCGGCAAGTTGGATGCTGATTGTAAGACATGTTTCTGCTCGTTTCCTTTGCGTGTACGCACGCGCGCCAGTCTTCGGCCTGCTCGAAGCCAAGACGGCCGGCAAGCCCATCCCGGGGGACGTTGCCTACGACAAGGATGGGAACTCCACCACGGATCCTGCTGCGGCCCTGCAAGGCGCCATCCGCGTCTTTGACAGGTGCGCCATACGAGCATGCGACCTAGGTCCTTGTCCTGTTGCGGATTTTTATATCTTCGCTCGCCGAGTCCACGTCGATGGCTGTGACTTGTTCTCTTGACACATTCTGCGCCGCGGCAGTCTGTTAACTTTTTTATAAGTGTATATGATAGCATACGCGCGAGTTGCGACCGGTAACTCGTGTGACGAACGTTTCGACCCGAAGACCTATCGGCCCTGTCGGCGTCGTCTTCGTTCGTTGACCGGCCGTCGTGTTTTGGCAAGCGCCGTAAATTGTTCTGAAACGTGGGGCGTTCAGGCGCTGCGGCGTCGGTTGATCCTGCCCGAGGCAACGCGCGCTCTGTTTGCTCGTCCTCCTGTGTGCGCGTCAACATCTGCAGTATCATTACCCTCGCGTCCTGCGATTCCTCTGCAGAGGGCGCGGTGTGAAGTCTCGCGCGGTCGAGGCTGTCCAGTCGCGCCAACCCAGCGCCCCAGAGAGACGTACAACATTTCGCTTCGTGTCACCATCTTCTTTAGCCCTGCCGTTCCTGGTGTTCATCCGTTGCCTGTGGCAGACCCCAGCCTTCGTCTCTTCTCCGCCTCACCCTTGCCGCCGACGCCGCCACTTCGCTCTGTCTTTGTTGCGTGCACCTGTTATGAAGGTCGTACAAGGGCGGAAACCTGTCTCTCATTGTCGAGCTGCTGGCCGGCCCCCTGGTTAGGTGAGGAGGTACATTGTGTTGCTACGCGTTCCATCGGCCTGCCGTCATTCGAGGCAGCAAGAGCTGGTGCCGTGCTGTTACGTCATCCTATTTCTTCCGCTTCAGTGCGATTTGTTTTGCCTCACATTTTCGAAAGCCTCGCCTGGTTTACGGCAGTGTTGAAACCCCCGGGAGCATGAGCTTTTGCCGGTGGTGTTGACCTTGCCTTGCCTGCACTCAATCGCGTTTTTTTTTCTCTGGATTAAGAGGTAGAGGAGGCGGGAGTACCCGCTACTACGAACACGTCCAGCTGATTTCCGTACGCATTTCTAAATGTTTTCCGGTTCAGGTGAGACTGGTTTCAACTCCTTGATGCGTCGACGCACCCACCCGACAAGGAAGACCGAAGTACCACCTTGAACCAATTTCCCCCCCGCCGCGATATTTTACGTGTACCTTTTGCTCTGAACAAATTTGTGCGTAGGGCGGCAACAACGGACAAAAAAGCCGCGAAAAACTGGGGAAACCTTATTCTGGCGGTGGACCCTGAGCTCATGGGAGACAAGGCGGAGTTTGCGGTGAGTAAAGGTTCCGGCGAAAGCTACAAAGAGTGTCTTAGTTTCGCCTCGTGGCGTATTTGATGTGGACGCGTGGGAGGGAGGGAGGGAGAGAGAGAGGGGGAGGGAGGGAGGGCAGTCGGGGAGGCGTCGTTGTTTTTCGCGTGCTAGTTACGTTCTATTCGTGTTCGGTGTTGTTTGTAAATGTAGATTTTGGAGCGACCACCAGCAGTGAAGTGGACGTTCGTCCTTTTTTCGTGTCGAGTCTTCGGGGAGGGTGGACCCGGCGCTATGCTCTCGGTGCGTTTTTCAAGGACACTTTGCCCGGGGAGTTACTCGCAGTTCTCCCCTGTACCCGACACTATCCACCTTGTCACCTCTTATCACCGAGCACGGCACTGAAGGCGTGGGTTGTGCTGTCGCGTGCTTGTGTGTGTTAATGCGCGAAGTGCTGTCGAATGTCAATACGCGGAAGGCCATGGGGTGACGATTGTGCGCGTTCCCCCGCCCCGGCGCATTACCATGTTTTGAACCGCCCACGACGGCGATAACAGGCGGGCACGGAGGAGGTTTTGGCGCGCATCAAAGGCGCCAAGAAGCTCCCGGGTGTGGATGCGATCATGCTGCCAGGGGAGGGAGGGTCTGGGCGCTGCGCCGCCGTGATGTCCGCCGGAGTTGTCAGCATAGAGAAGAACCTGTACGAGGGCATGAAGAAGGTGAGACGGCCGTCGCGGCCAGGGTTGTCACCTAGTGCAGTATCGTCGGAAATGCGTGCCGTGTTTCGCGAGCAAGCGCCTACGGAAAACAGTGGGAGTAGACGAGAGGTTGGCGCGGCATGGTGTTGGGTATCGCGTCACTGTTGGAGGAGGGGCAATTGTGTTAGCGTGCGGTCGAAGCCTGCCTTTTCCGCGCTGTAGTGGCACGTCGGCCTCTCCTTCTCAAACCCCGTTGCCAACAGTTGATCTAAACGCCCCTCTGCCCAAGCCTGACCCCAAGCCTGACAAAAGATGGACCCGAACCCGCACTCGTGATGCCTCCATTCAGGCGGCTGGTCTCTGAGCTCGAGGTTCTACGACGTTGACGCACGCTGTCGTTGTCTACGCTGTCTACGGCGGCTTCTCTTGGCCGAAACGGCGTTTCGAACGCCTTCTTCTCAGGAGACGGTGACGTCATAGAGAGCGCACGCAAGAAATTTATCTTGGTTGCTGAAACGCTGGGGTTGCGGTGGGTCACTCCTTGTTGGGTACGATTTGGTCGAACGGTGTGCGGCGGGAGGTCATCCCTTGCCAGCTACGATTTGGGTGGACGTTACCCGACGGCAGGTCAGGCCGTTACTTGCTGGCTTGGCTATATTTCCGTTGTTTCCTTGAGGTTGAGAGACAACCGCCCGGGGTTTCCGCAGTTGGCGAACGTTGTGGTTGTCTTTCTTAGGGAGGGGGGGTAAAGCAAGCAAACATTTCCTGTCACTATGGGCGCAAGAGTATAGATAGAGCACCAGGCCAGGGTTGAAAGTTCGCGGGGCGCTTTCACGACGTTTGCAGGCTAAGAAGATGTATTTTGATTGATTTTTTAGATTAGTTTCATTAGTTGGTGAGTTGCACGAAATCGATGCCAATTGTCAGGTATTTTAGAATAGCGGGGGTTTAAACGCGCCACAAGAGAAGCCTAAACACCGTACGAGCGAGAGGAGTTGTGCGCGCTGTTTGTCTTGTGTTCGACCCTTTTTTTTTTTTTCCCCCCGATCAGAGCGAAGTGATGAGAGACGCCTTGATTGCGGTGTCTGTGGCGGTTTTCGTTTGTTTGTTTTAGGCGTTCCATAGTATAGTACAGAAAGGCAACAGACGTCCCACGCTGGCGCTCATTCGCTCAGGCGTTAACCTCGTGCGAGCGTCGTTGCTACACGGCCATCCACTGCGTGTTGCAGATCGAAGCCGCGAGAGTCTTGTTAGAAACGCACGCTGTGTCGTACGGGGCGTCGCCAATTTGACGGTTGCCCGGAGGAGTGCGTTTAGTTTTGGGAAGGCGTGCACTGCAGGTGTGCCCAGCAGCAGAAATGGAGCCATACTAGCGGAGTTATCTATAGACTGGCCTCACAATGGGGACGTCGTTGAAGTATGTTCTTTTACGTCAAACCGCACGGCATTTACGGCAGTAGTGGCTGATCCACAAAATGGGTGCATATTTTACTTGTGGCGTGCTTCAGAGACGCACCCGCTCGTGCGCGTTGATGGCCACGCCAAGCGGTCTTCGGGCGGTCCTCTCGCGCGCGAGGGATTCCTCAAACGAAGTTGTTTGGCTCCCGTTTTTTTGAGGTAAACAAAAACGATAGATAAACTCGTTTCATTACAAAAAATTGAGCTATGATACTACAGAACGCCTGCGACTCTCGTCTGTACGACGTCGGCTTTCCGCGTGTCTTAAGGCCTCTAGCAACGTTGAAACCTGTGTCCCTTTTAGGATTGATGTACATATCTACATGTACGACGAGCATGTTGGGCCGCGTATACGGTGGGTCGCCACGACTACGTGTGCGATAGCCTCGCTGACCGCTTGTGACCACTTGTACTGAAGATCGACGGCGTGCAGTGATGCAGCCATGAAACATACCTGGTGCACGGCACCTGTATTTGGCTGACATCCTCTGAACGGCAGTGCGTTTACTATTCGAAAATACGAGCTCCACCGTTCCAGCAAAAAAAACAAAATGTCAATACCAACCCTCCTTACTTGCCCGTGAGCGCATCGAATCCCGGTGGGAATGTCGCTCTGGGAACAGGACCCTGCAGCATCTGTCTCATTCTACAACCTCCGTACATGACCAAAGCACAGAAGGTCCCGGCTTGGGTCTCCTGCGCCTGCATTGCATCATTTTGTCGTTTACAACCTCAGTACCCGCACAAACAGAGATGTACACCGCTAGAGCTCGAGTATGTTGGCACCCGGTGTGTGTGCACTATATGCGTTTAGACATGATGACAAACGCGTTGACCCATCAGCGTCGGAAGCTTTTACTAAACTTCATGTTGTGCCAACAATGGCTGTGTTTCGCTTTGAAGACAAGACGGCGCATGCATACACGCCCGCCTCTTTGTTCGAATTTGAGGCATGCTCGAATCACGCGGGCGAATGGCTAGTTGGTAGTCGAAAGCGGATGCGCCAGGTGATAGCCGAGAAGATTGTTGAGTGCGAATGGTCACCGTAAAGGCCCAACACCAACAAGTCATCTGATCATAGCCGGTATGAAATGGCCACATCTTCAACTAACAAGCCCTCGATAAGATAAACGTATCCCGCCAATAGGGGACAGATCATTTTGTCAAGAGGGGGCACGTCCGTGCATTCGCCTTTGGATCATGAAAAAAATGAAAAAAAAATACAATTGAAACGTCAACTTCGTGAAATCAAAATCGTGAAATCAACCATTGAAAAATCAAAATCGTGAAATCATACTTATGGAACGCAAAAGTCGTAGAAGCAAAACCGTAAATCAAAATCGTAAAAATCCTATAGACAAGAAACCGACACCAACTTCCAATCGAAACCACACCGGCACTCTTCACTCACCCATCCCCCACCCTGGCCCCTGCGCCGCCTCTTTCTCCATCCCCACGCGGTGTTTCCTTTGCGGCCTTTAACCCCGCGTTCACGCTCACGATGCAAAAGCCCATACGGTTACGACCCAATGCAAAACACGCTGGCTGTGCGCCTCACTTGGCACGGCAACGAGCGGAGACAAGGAACGCGTGCTGCGGCAGTCGAGGTAGCACCGATATTTTGCCGAGGTGTCGATTACGGCGATGCCAACTAAAATAAAAGGATAATCGAACGGGAAAACGGTTTGGGAAAATTACGCGCAGCTCCGTCCTCCGTCAGGGGGTGTTCGCAATTATCCCCCCGGAGATGAAGAAGGCGTATCCCAAAATACTCAACTCATCTGTAATGCTGTCGACCCTTCGGCATGTCGACATTGTGTGTCGTCCATTGCGCCCTGAAGTGGCGTTTCTATGCGGGGTCAGGGGGGCAGACAGAATTACGGTATATTTCCCAGTTACGTACTACATCCTCAGCGTTTGGCTACGCATAAATATGTCTACCCCGTAACCGACTTCCCCGATATTTAATGAGGCTCCAAACCTGAGCTTTCTCTCTACATATGTACCTCACCCAACCACTGACTTTGAACAAACATGGTAGGCAAAGCCCGATGCACACACCTACTGACTTACCCAGCGGCATGCATCCTGTCTTCGTCAGGCTGCCCATGGTCTGGGTGTCTAATCGAATAAACTTCGCGCGGTAGAATCTACCTTCGGATCCAAATATATTGGGTAGGTCCTCAGTCTGGACCCTCCAAGTCTGGACGCATGCTACTGCGGGGGCAGTAGCACCTTAAGCTTTACCGAGGCTCCAGAGTCAAGGAGCTATTTTCCCTCACCCCCCCCCGAACAATGGCTTTGAGAAGAAAAAAAAAGGCTTACGAAGCAACCCCTGTGTGACGACCTCAAGATAGCGAACCAAAACACGATGATATATACGTAGCTTTGGTGTTTCGAACAACCCTCTACGAGTGGCGTGAGGCGCCCGGCATCACGGGTAGGATGTCACGCGGCGCCTGCGCCGCACGGCGACTCCTTGCACTCAACCATTGTAACAAACGTCGGACACTCAGTTTGTTGTCATCCCCCCCCCAAAAAATCACCACTCGCGCGGTGGCCGCTGCTGTACTCGTCACTTTTCTGCGTCGTTAATTTCTCCCGCGTCTGAAGTTCCCGAGAGGGATATCGATTGTCGCCCGATCAACAGCAGTCACATGGCTTAGGTATACAGCGAATGAATGATGCTGTCAAACACGAATGGGATGGGTAGCTAGCTAGCTTCTCAGCAGAGGAGCTCCCCCCCCGTCAGTTGGAAATGTTTTGAAGTAAAAATTGCTGTAGTACGTACTCCCATCACCCCCCCCCCCCCCCCCCCCCGTCAGTGAGAAATATTTCGGGCCAAAACATTCTACGTACCCCTACTACCCGCGATTCGCCCAACACCTCACGGCGCTTCGCGCTTGGTGCAAGCAATGTCTGCCTGGTCGGTGGAAACCCGACGTGCTCCGTCCCGGCATTGTAGGGATAGGCGACGGTCGATGGTCATACGACTACGGCCATTGATGCCGATGAGTACCCCCCCCCCCCCCCCCCCCCCCCCCCCCCCCCCCGTCAGCCCGAAACGTTTTGGGTTTAAATTGCTACGTACCCCAATCACATAGCACGCGTCGTTTGCAATGGGTTGAAGAGACCCGTTAGTGACACATGGTTGAGCAAGATAAATGCTACACCAACCGCGGCACGGCGCGCCTTGGCGCACGCGTGTGCAGAGCGCCCTCGGTGCACGACATTTTCTACCCTCGCCGACGACTGGTCATCTGGGGGTCAGCGATGAAACCGTCGATTGTTCGCGGGCAAAGCCAGCACGTGCGAACCCAAAACCCCTACAAAAAAATCTACAGGAGAGAAACCGTCGATTGTTCGCGGGCAAAGCCAGCACGTGCGAACCCAAAACCCCTACAAAAAAATCTACAGGAGAGAGAGAAAACCTTGAAAGAAGCGATACGACCCCCCCGAACACCCAGGCGGCCTTCGCTCGACAGGTCCTCTCCCCACTGCCGCGGTGCCGCCATACCCCATTTTGCCCTCCCGGAGTCTTTCTCGTTCGACGAAATGAAGTGGCTTAGGAAGTACTCGATATAAGTGTGGGTACGCCAACTCTTGGGGCGTGCGGTGACTCTTCTTCCCGCGGCTGTCGCGCGTCTGAGGAAAACCCCTGCCGCGGGTTGTGCGCCAAACGCTGAAGGAGACCGCGCCCGCCTGGTCCGCTAAGGTGTCAGTGGCCGAGGCCGGCCCATTTTTCGGCGACACCGACGGCCACGACCCCTGCCGCCCCCGCTGCTAACGCCGCAACCTCCAGAAAGGCGTGGGTCGCCCCACCGATGTTCGCGGGGACGGCTAGCACCGGTCCCAAGACCGTTCCGGAGGCGAGGTGGAACGTTGCGCCGGCAGATAGAGCGAGGCACGCCGATAGCAGACCCTCGGGGAAGGCGCTGGCCCCGAGGCTGACGGCCACTCCGAGGAAAACGCCTGCCGCGGTGGTGTGCTGGATGTGAATCGCGTGGTGTTTGCTGTTGAGTGGTGTTGCGGGCGTTCAGAGAAGGGGGGCAGCAGGGGACACGGCCCAATGTGTGAGAGGGGCGGGGGAGGGGGGGTGTACTCGATAGGAGAGATGTACTCGATCTCATGCATGGCCGTAGTCGTATGACCATAGACCCTCGCATCCCTACAATGCCGGGACGGAGCATGTCGGGTTTTCACCGACCAGGCAGACATTGCTTGCACCAAGCGCGAAGCGCCGTGAGGTGTCCGGCGAGTCGCATGAAGGGTGAGCTGCATCCTACTAAGAACCGCTTGTGAGGCGGACTTGCATATGGATGACAGCTTCTATGAGTTAGTTTAATTTCCGGTGTGGCCACTTCCAGGGGGGGGGGGGGGGGGGGGGGGAGGGGAGGGGAGGGCGGGGAGGGACGTTATTTTCTGTACTGGATTGCTCTCCCCCGATAATATATCGCTCGGGTCAACGCCCTTGGTTGTTACCGCGCTGCGCGTTTCGACCGGGGCACCGCTCGGTTACTTGCTTGAAATGTGGAGTTGCACTATTTTTACCGCGGCCATGGTATCTGTTGTGTGTCCGACCAGCGGAGCCCGCAGGCGTGGAACTCGTGTTCGTAAAAGATGCAATAGCCTACCTGCTTGTGAGAACGACGCGCAGCCACTCTCTGCAATGCCGGTACTAAATACTAAATACCATCAACATTACACCGAAGGGAAACGAAACATGACGGATAGCGCAGCGAGACGCGATCGGTATGAATGATGACCCAGCATCCACAACAGAAGCACAGACGGGAACCTTGCCGTCAGAAAAAACCTAGGTCTGTGTGTATTTTTTCGATCGAGCCGCACCAAAAACTAGTCGAGCCGCGACACGCCTCACTCCCATATAGCAAACGGACGAACTCCTCGTCTTGTTAGCAGTTACGGTTGTATACAAGGCCCACGACTTGCTGTCATAAAAGGCACGCGGCATCAAGAAAGCTAATCTTGCGCCGTCCGCCAGTCCAGACGAGCGAAACAGTGTAAACTGCAACGCCCAGAACTGGACTCCTTAGCCTACCTTTCGGGGAGCTACAGTAGTACGCAAAACAGCACCGCCTCGCTGGCAGATGCTCAAACGATCGGTCCCACCTCATGCCGCACTGTACAAGGGTCGCCACGTCCCCAACTTCGTGCTGGATCTCGTGTATCAGCTTGAGAATGGCGGTGGCATGACCAGCCGAATCGCTTCCCAACGCGTACGCTCCACCGATCCTGCTCCCATCAAATTAAGAATAACGCCAATCGATGGGGGCGGGGGGGGGGGGGGGGGGGGGGGGGAGGGGAATACTCTTGGGGCAGGGGGCGGGGGGGGGGGGGGGGGGGGGGGGGTAAGGTGGTAGGGGGTCGTTGAGTATGCCACAACCAGTCCCCAGATAAACCCTGCGCCTCGAATACCCACGATGAAGAACACAACTCGTCGATTGGCGATTGGGCTGGTTTTTTTTTTTTCATGGTTTCGTCACGACTTGGAAAGCGGTCGTGACAGGTGGTTGCAAGAAAAAAACAGTTCCTGTATAGAGTCTGCGGAAATCTGTCCCTTGGCCATGCTGTGGTCTTAGTCGACCACCTTGGACACACTCAAGGCGAGTATCCTTGAACGTGAAACGCATGGGGGCAAATAACACGATGTGGGCCAAAGAGTGCACCTCTGTAGACCCCGGTACACTTGCCCTCTTGTCACTACGCGTCAAAGCTCTGTTGCAGCAAAATGCCGGCCACGTTATTGATTTCACCACAAAAACACCACCAAAGCATGCTTCAGATTGTTTCTGCTGGTCGTTCGGCAGACAGAAGATACGTGCGGTAGACCATGCAGGGTCGCACGGGCCATCATTCACCGACCTCCACTACTCGGCACGTTTGATCCCGTACATTTCATACAGCGCGCAGGACGAGGAGAACACTGGCGACGAAGTTGCCCATGCCCAACTTATCACGGAGTTTACAACGAGAGGAGCTTTCCGTGAAGACACAGTTTTGATTTTCGCGGCGAGAGCTCCAAGTAAAACGAAAAACAACGTCTACCAAATTGGGGGGTACGACACCCCCCCCCGATTCCGTCGATGACGTTGTGCAAGAAGTCCACCGCAAGCGTCACGTAGGCGCCAGCTTCTGCGTCACCATGGTGGTCACCATGGTGGTCACCATGGTGGTCACCATGGTGGTCATCGTGCGGGCCCACCCCACCCCCGCGGCTGTGCTTATCGCCATCACTCTCGACCAAAGCGGCGCGTTCGGTGGCGGCAACGTCACCTATGTATCCGACGGAGGGGGGGGGGGGGGGGGGGGGGGGGGGGGGGGGGCGTACTGATATCATGCATGGCCGTAGTCGTATGACCATAGACCCTCGCATCCCCACAATGCCGGGACGGAGCATGTCGGGTTTTTCACCGACCAGGCAGGGGGGGGAGGGGGGCAAGAGTTGGAGGCAGTTGCGGCGGTGACTCGTGGCGACGGCGAAGCAAAACGAAAAACTGTAAAGAAGCGTACCGACCGAAAAAATACCATCCTGGATTGCTTGAGGTGCTTTGCTAAGGGCTAACTGTTCGAACGGGAGCAAATGCCTTCTATGCGAGAATCGCGCCGCCTGGCGTGAAATGGGCGGGGACCGCCGTGTCGCGATCGTTTTATGCCCCCTCAATGGCTTAACGTGGCGCAGCCTTCCACCAATCACCACCGCTGGCGGTATAGGACAATCAGTACCTAAAATGAGTAGGCCGTTCTTCGGTGTTTACCTACCGGAAAACCCACGGAGATAAGTAACATACCGAGCGCGATCAGACCTTCTGTTCCCGACCCCGCACGCCAAACGCGCCTGTCCCCTCCCCCCACCATCTCACCCCGTTCCGAGCATTTGTTTTCGCTGCTTTGCTTTCCTTACCGGTGGTATGCGCGGGCACGGGAGCATCCCGGCTCGTCCCGTCCGTTGTGACCGCATCGGCGTTTAGCCCGTCCCCATCTCCAGCCGCTTCTCCGGGAACAGTCCTCGGGTTCCCGTATCGGGTAAGACCCAACTCGGCTGTTGACGTCGATTCGGAGCACGCGATAGCTGTGGAAGGTGTTTCAGAAACGGTCGGCCGCTCGGTCGGATCTGCTGACGGCAGAGCAGCCGGGGTTTCTTTCGCCGTTCCTGTCGAGCCGGTAGCCGACTGTGAGGCAGCCAAGTCGCCACCTTCTGCTGGAGCGACCGCTGACGATGTCGTGGTGCCGTCGGCGCCGCTAACATGGCCACCCCCGCCGGCGACGGCAGTATTAGTCACATTGCCGCCTTTCCCGGTGGTGGCTGCATCATCTGTTCACACGACAAGGGTTTGAAGAGTGAATATCCGGCGGCAGAAACGGTAGCGGTAGCGGCACCGGCGGGGTCTGTGTCGGCGGCGAAAACAAAAACGCGTTTGTAGACAGACGTATTCAGGCCGACGAAAAACCGTCGTGTGTTCCGAAACCCACGGTTTTTAAACGCTCAATTGTGCCAAACTATGCCCTCATTCTTCACGAGAACCGTGCCAACTAGCGGGACGGTGCGTGCGGTCAACGAATCATCCTCGCCACCGGCTTAGAGCGGCTCTGTCTTTATCACCGTGGGTGGTAACTACATTTTGCGACGCTCTTCGACGAGAATCGGATGCAAAACAACGGAACCACCTAACAGGTACATTGGAGCGAACCCAAAACCGATTTTTATCGAATCGCTCTTCCCGGTTCCGCACGACGTAAGCGGCTGCCACCACCACTACTCCCCGGTCCGACGTTTTTTCTATCGTTTCTTTCACCAATGGTGTTAGCGGACGCAGGATCGTGCTCGTTCGTCCCGCTCGTTGCAAGAGTGTTGGTCTCGAGCCCGTCGCGTACTCCAACTGTAATTTCCGTAGGTTCCGTGCACTCTGTGGGTTCCGTGGGTTCCGTGATTTCCGTGGGTTCGGTGGGTTCGGTGGGTTCCGTAGGTTCCGTAGGTTCCGTAGGTTCCGAAGGTTGCGTAGGTTCCGGCGTAGGTTCCGAAGATTCCGTAGGTTCCGGCGTAGGTTCCGTAGGTTCCGTGGGTGCCGTAGGTTCCGTAGGTTTCGTAGGTTCCGTAGGTTCCGTAGGTTCCAAAGGTTCCGTAGGTTCCGTAGGTTCCAAAGGTTCCGTGGATTCCGCCGTAGGTTCCGCCGTAGGCTCCGTGAGTTCCGCAGGTTCCGTAGGTTCCGTAGGTTTCGTAGGTTCCGTACGTTCCGTACGTTCCCTATACTTCGTAGGTTCCGCACGGTCCGCAGATTCCGCAGATTCCGCAGGTCCAACAGATTCCGCTGGCTCCGACGGTTCCGCAGGCTCAATACATTTCTCCAACTCCACGGGCCCCGCAGGCTCTTCAGCAGGCTTGCCAACGTTTGCGAGTTTGAGTGCCAAGGCTTCATCGTCTAGCGATTCCGCCCCGGGTCGTGTCGTTGCTGTGTCTGCAGGCGCATCGGTCTTCTTCTCAACGACGTCGTCGGGGGCACCATTGTCGAGTAGACAAGCGCCATCGGGAGCACCGAAAGCGGCCGCCCTGTCAGTGCAGACACCAGCCGTAGGACTGTTCTCTGGAGTCCTCATCGTGTTTGCAGCTTCAGTTGCGAGCTCTCTCCCTGGCGCGATGACTCCGTGCTCGGCGGAGTTCGATGCCACCACTTCCAGCGGCGCTAACTGGTCTTCCTCTTCCTCGTCCTTCACCGTTGCAGCCGCAACCACCGCCATAGGCGTCCCTTGGCCAGCGCTTGCAGCAGGACCCTCGACGGGGTTAGCCACGGCTTTACCTTCAGGCGACGACGAGACAGTCTCGTCGGCATCTCCTCCCGGCTCTTCCGCTAGAGCTACGACGGCGGCATCGGCGTCGTCTTTGTCGTCGCCGTCAACGACACAGCTATTCTCATCGACTACAGTGGTATTAGCGGCGGCGGTCTGCGCCTCGGCGCCGGCAGCGGGTGAAGCCTTGGCAGCGGCATCACCAGCGCTATCGCCATCGCCTTCTTCCGCAGAAACCGGAGATGTAGCATCGATGGCATCGACAACCGCCTCAGCAGCAGTAGTAGCAGCAGCCCCATCAGCAGCCCCATCAGCAGCACCAGCACCAGCAGCCTCATCAACCGCAGCAGCGGCAGCAGCAGCAAGACCGACTGCGAGAGGACCCTCTCCACCAGCCTCGCCATCGCCTACACCGGCACCCGCCGCGTCGACCAGGCGACCGCGGTTGCTATCCTCGGCAGCCACTCCCGCTTCCGCGGGGGCAGCTGCAGCGGAAATGGCGGCGCCGATCTTCTTCACGCCGAGCGTCTTCTCTCCCGCTTCTTGCCGCCAACCGCCGACGAACCTGTCGATCGCGAACGCGGCCAAGAATCCTACCGCGATGAGCGTGTAAACATCCACGCCACCGTTGTCATCGTGATGATCACCATGGTCATTGTGATGATGTTCATCGTGTTGTTCTCCGTGGGCGCCATTGTCGTGCGGCGGGAGGAAGAGGTGCGGCAAGAGGTGGAGGGCGGCCTCGGCCATGAGACCACCGGCCGCGAAGGCCAGAAGAAGGCGTTGGGTCTGCATGTTTTGTGGGCGAGGCATGATCGCGGGGGGGGGAGGGGGGGGGGCAGGGCGTGGGACGAGGAGGGAACACATTCAAGAGTGGAGATTGAGCTGCGCAAGATGTTAATATTACTCCACGAAAGATGGTCTGTTTTGCGTGGAGTTGCGAGGAGAGCAACGCGCGAGGTCTGCGCGACTTACCCTTCCAGCTTTCGAGGCTGCGCTGGCCATGTCTCCGACGTCGACCTTCTTGGCAGGGACGTACTCCAGAACTAGGGCCGGTCCGAACGCCACCAAGCTAGCCGCCGCGAGAACCTACACGAGCTCACAGTGAGGCCGGAAGCGGGGCGGGGGGTGGTAGCGTTTGACGGTTCGAGGTGTGTGCATGCGAAACATGCGGCGTCCGCCGAGTGAAAGATTGTCCAATGTCGACGGAAGTCGCGTTGAGCATAAGAGGCAAGGCGTGTGCGTTCGCTACGTCGTGTACGGGTACTCGGTGGCACCGTAAGGTGTCGCGTGTCGCATGTGGAGAAAGAAACCCGACCAGGCGCTCTTTGGAGATCGAAGCAGGGGGGGGAAATACTGGTTGCTGGACCAGGTTCGTGACGAACGATTGAAAACGTCCGACACCCGCGTGCTATGCGTTTCTCCACGTAGTATAGTAGTAGCAATAGTGTCGATTAGCATCAGGCACGATTCATCTTGGGAATACGCCATTATTTTCATTTAGAAAAAAAAAAATGCATTGATAGCAGGCTGCCTGATGTACCGCGGTGTGACTTAGCGAAGCAGTATATCCCGTGCATGCTTGATCGCTAGACTCACCCGGCTCTCAGCACTGCTGCGCATAAAACACGCAGAAAACATATACAAATGCATCTAAAACGTCCATTCGTCAAACACCCTTGTACGACCACTGAAAAACTTAACCGGCACTAATCCCAAGTAGGATACCCCAAAAACCGTGGGTGCCTGTCTCTGGAAGCGGCTGCAACGGAATTTAAATGAACTCATTGAAGCTGCTATCCACATGCAAGTCCCCTCACAAGCGGTTCTTAGTAGGATGTATGTAGCTCACCCTTCATGCGACTCGCCGGACACCTCACGGCGATTCGCGCTTGGTGCAACCAAATGTCTGCCTGGTCGGTGAAAACCCGACATGCTCCGTCCCGGCATTGTAGGTATGTGAGGGTCTATGGTCATACGACTACGGTCATGCATGAGATCGAGTACATCTCTCCTATCGAGTGCACACCCCCCCCCAACCCCAACCCCAACCCCTCCCTCCACCGCCCTTCACCGATTTTTTCTTATGTTGCAGATGCCAAGCATGTGCGCCGACAGCTTCCGTCTGGGAGTGTGGCCGTGGCACGCGCTGGAGGACTACCTCGGGCAGAGGGGCTACCGCTGACCCCAGCAGTCCTACCAGTCTGTGGAGGGCATCTCTACCGTGCTGCAGCACAAAGGCTCCCAAAAAACGTTGCACTCGGCAAGGTGGAGCTCGATCAGCACGCGCGTGACCAAGGACGGACCTCGGACGCAGCCAGGGAGGCGGGCAGTATATAAAGGGCAAGAAGACAGATACTCGTACAAAAAATTACAATATCTGAGTGTGAATCTGGCATGGTTATGATGGGGGCACGGACTCGTGAAAGAAGGGACTCCCTGCTCCCTGCATTCCTCCGACGATGTTCTGCCAGAACGAAGCCGTGCGCGATACCGTACGTACGGCACTTACTGCGCACTCTTGTTGGACACGAAAGTGCAAAAGCTTGAAAGAAACAAATCGAGCTATTTATACATGTACCAGGTACCGGGTATATTTTTTACATACCTGGTACAATATGCGCAATTCATTTGCATGCAGCACATATGAACGTGGTACATACCAGGTGTTCATACGGACATCTGGCTCGTATTGAGTACGATATATCCGAGACAAGGATAGGGTGGGCGTTTTAGTCACGCGGGGGGGGGTAAATGAGAAAAACGTTAGATAGGCCCACAGATGTTACGATGCAAAATAGAGAAACAAACAACCATAAGGGACCCACATGGGCGCTACTGTAGTAGCGTATTGACCACGTAGTATGTATGATCAAGGAGTGCTTGGCGGAAAGCGACCGGCTACTGCATGGTTCCAGGTACCCGCGGTGGCTACGTGTGCGTACCAAGGTCGTGTCGAAGGGAACCTTGCCGTGCATGCATGCGCATACATGCAATGCGCATTGCGTCAACGCACAATCAACGCAATGCCGGAGACAGCTCGCTACGTAGCTCTTCTCACGACGTACACTGTGGACAACAGCGGCAGCAAGCCAGCATTTTCAGTTTGGTTTATGGAAATTATACTGTTCTCGGTACCAATGCGCCACCCGATCTTTGTGTCTATCTTCACCAGGTATATTCTTTCCGGGGCGAGTACACCGTAGCATCCTTTGAGAAGGCCCCCCGGCGCGCATCTAGACGTTTTTTGTGGAACACCACACCCCGGGGCGTTCTCAGACGCAGGGAGGTGATATTTCCCCCAACGAAAAAACGCCCCGGGGCGTATAGTCCCCGGGGGGGTGTTGATCTCTTTCTTCTGTCCGGGGCACCCACCGGACACACACAAACGCATACTTCGCCGCGGGCCTCTCGCGCTGGAACCTACCATGTCGAGCCTGAACAACATCTCAGAGAAATCATTCATGAAGCAGAAGACGGACGGCTGGGGGAAAAGCTTGTGCCGTTCGCCTCCGGGGAGTGAAACCGCCCCCCATCCGACATCGACAACCACGGCAGCAGCAAAAAAAACGACAACAAGAGCAACAGCAACAACCATAATGCTGCCGGAATGAATGCCTCGGCTTCATGTGAACGCCTCGTGGGGCGGCCGAAACAATAACCGAAGAAAAAACAGCCCGGAGTGAAATCAAAGGTAGGGGGACGCAAAAAAAAAAAAAAAACGTTACCCCGGGGCGTTCTCAAAGTTTTTTTGCATCCCCAGCGTAGTTTTTTTCTTTTTTTTGTCGGGGGGGGGGGGGGGGGGGGGGCGTAGTCATTTGACCATTGACCACGCTCTTTCGAGACGGAGCACCGTTTGTACTCCTAATAGAGACACCTCCAACAATTGGTCGCTCACTACGTTGTTTCCATACATTACATAGATTTTTTTTGCTAATATTATCCCCTTCCTGTCTGGCCGCCTGTGACCACCATCTATCTCCTAGGATAGCGATCGTTTTCTCGCTGCTATTCAGTGTATCAAACTCCTCCATGTCACATTCGTCTATTTCCCTCATCTCCTCTTCTAACACATCCACCTTGTACATTCCACATTCTCCTACTATGTGAGTTCTACTCTCTATTGCTTTGCCACACGGGCACATCTGTGCATGTACTTCCTCCTCCGGGCTACGCGTATACCTTTTTCTTCTTTCTGGCAGGTCCAGGTCACCTACACGAAAGCGCGGTTTCACCGTTTTCGCGAAGTCCATTGGGCCGTGCAAATACGCTTTCATTCCTATTCCTTCCCTCAATTCTCCGTATGTCTCCAAGTGTTTTTCGGATTCCACCTTGTTTCTTAGCGCTAGCCATTCCCTTCTTTCTATCATCTCTTCTACTTCTGCCTTGTACCTCCCAAACTTCCCAGCGGACATGATCTCTTCTTGGTTTCCCCCTGTATCCTTCCATACTTTCTCAACTACGCCATCCCACCTTATTCCGGTTCGCCCTTTTCTTACTTTCTCCCGTACAGCTCTTATCAACTATGGCTGGCAACCTCTTTTTGGGCATGTTTCTTACTTTATGTTGCCATTTCAACTTTCTCAAGTCTCTATTTGTCTTGAGTGGGTGCATTCCCAGTTCTGCTCTTAATACTGTATTACTAGTCGTACTTGAGCATCTCAGGATTTTTTTAGCTGCTGCCATTTGTACTGTTTCCAACTGTTTTACGAGTTTCGCGTGCCCTTCCCATACTTCTCCTGCATATTCTAGCTTTGGTACTATCACATTCATCAAGATACATCTCTTGATCCTAGTGTCAAGGTGCGAGTCTGTTAGGATCGCATCGATCTTGCCTAAGTTTGCGTACCCTTTCCTATTACTTTTGCTATATGTGTATCCCAAGAGCAGTCTTTTGATATCTCTACGCCAGATATGTGCTGGTCTACGGTCGACAACTCATCTTCTCCCCGCTTGACTGAAATTTACCGGGTTTACCTTATCTTCGTTACAAACAACTACTGCGTATTTCTTGACGTTCGCCGTCACTCTCCATTTCTTGGTGTATTCTAGCGCCTTCTCTATTTTTTTGTGCAATCCTTCGGGTGTTTCTGATATCCCCACGAAGGGTGTTTCTGATATCCCCACGAAGTCATCCGCAAATATCAATCCCGACACCGTATCTTCCCCTACCGTCACTCCCTGCCTTGCTGCCTCGACTGTTACTATCAGATCGTTTATATATATATTGAACATCCCTGTGCAACTACTTGTAAAATATCAACATATCGATATTTCCCCGTCCAGCATCACAGCACTTCTCGCACATTCCGTCATATTTTTCATCATTCTCCACGTCTTTCCTCTGATTCCCATTTCCCACAGCTTTTTCCACAATCCTTTTCTCCATACTGTGTCGTAGGCTTTCTGCACATCTAGAAAGAAACAGTACGTTGTTAGTCCCGCGTCTTTCCTACCTTGAATAATCGTACCTAAGGTGTACACATGGTCTACGCAGCTACGGTTTGGCCTAAACCCTGCTTGCCCTTCGCTTATTTTGTCTTCCTTCTCCATCATCGCTCCCATTCTATCGTTCAAAATCTTACAAAATGTTTTGCCTACTGTACTTAGTAGCGTTATCCCTCTATAGTTTCCCGGGTCAGCCTTATCTCATTTCTTGAATAAGTTTACTTCTACTCCTTCTCTTCGCCTCCTAGGTGCGTACTCGTTTTTCCACATCCAGTTATACAACATAACCATCACGGTAAGCGTTCCTTCTCCCCCGTATTTCATAAATTCATTCACTATTTGGTCTGCCCCTGCTGCCTTTCTATTCTTAGGTTTAGCTACACACTTCTTTACTTCTTCCCCTGTGAACTCTATCTGTAACCCTTCCGAACCACTGCTGTCTTCCCTTTCTGATGTATCTACGTTCGCTTCTGCCCACGCGTCGATTTTCTTCTCGAATTCTGCGTGGAACGTTTCGTTGGCTGTGGGTGTTTCTAGCTTACGGTAATGCTCTATAGTACTTCCCTTTTCCCCTTCGAACTACTAACCTTTTTACCGTTTTGTGCTCTTGGAGTAGCTATTCCCGTGTCTGCCTCCCCTGCTTGTTTACCCAGTATCCTTTTTATCCCTACCCACATCTGCTTCATCCCGCCCTCAAAATCTTCATTCGTTTTATTTACTGCGTCTTCCCATATCCCTTTCTTCTTCTTCTCTACCATATATTTTGCTTTCTTTCTAGCTTTAGCATATTCCTCCCACCCTGTCGTAGTTTTACTCGATGTATACCTTGCATGTGCCTTTCTTCTTACACTTACAGCCTCTTTCACTTCCTAGTCCCACCATTTTACTGCGCTGTTGCATATTATCAACTTCTTCCCTATTACTTTACTTGCTGTGGTCTTGACCAACTGCTTCCATCCTTCTAATATCCTAGCTCCTGCATTATCCCTCTCTACATTGCTCCTTGTTGTACCTAGTATTTGCCACAGCTCGGAAAATTGCTTTGCATTTTTAGCCATCTCTTCTTGGAACTCTTCCCGTTTCTCTTTTACTTCTAGTTTATCTATTCTCCATCGGTGCAATTTCCTACCTCGTCTATGTTTGACAACTCTCGTCTGTTGACTGTCCATATTAGACAGTGATCCGTAGTTCCTACGTCCGCTGCGCATACATGTAGTTCCGTTTCCTTACCACTTCCATTTTGTACTACTACAAAGTCAAGGATAGAGCTTTCTCCCTTTTGTATGCACTGTCTATTATAGTCCATTCCGGTTCTGCCTTTTTTACTCTGTCGTTCAACGTCTTCATCTCGTTGTCCTTGAGGAACTTCAACATCTCTCCCCCATTCTTATTCTTTGTTACTTCCCCATATTGTGCAATGTCCTGGTTCAGTTTGCTTGCCTTCCCAATTCTTGAGTTAAATCTCCCACTAATTACGGGGGACCATAGTAAATAGGACCTACAGTACACACAAAAACCTATACATTTACCTATTTTTACCAACACTATTCGGTCCTATTTACTATGCCCCCCCGTAATAGTACTACTTCTCTCCTTTTTTTGAGGGGGGGCGTTCTCATGGACCCGGGCGTTCTCAAAGGATATTATTGCGTACTTGCAGTCTACCTGCTGGCATCTTTCTGGCGATGGAATAACGGTACTTCGTGTACGAATAACTTTATACTTCGAAGAACAGCATTACATCTCAGCAGAATAAATACCGTCGTCATCGGAGTGCTCTCTCTTGCTGCATGCTGAGCACAGGCCGAGGATAGCAAAGCCCGCGGTGCGTTAACTCTTTTAGGACCGCAGTCAGTCCCGCTCTCGGGGACAAACCAGTCTAATTATAAGTATTAGTAGTTTGTCCCCAAAATCGGGACTGCGGCCCTAAAGGGGGTCAAGTGTGTAGCATACCCCATACCAGGTAAACACGCATATCTTCTTCCATACCAGCACGTGATGTACAGGCTAGTCCAGGCCTACCGGCCCAAAATGACTCCACCTTCAGCGTCCACGCCGTTTCTTGTAGATGAACCCTGAAAACTGGCATATGCGTTCTATGAACCCCTGTGTTAGGGCAACCCGTTACGAGCCGAATATGTTTTTATTTTCACTTCTATTTTTCGCCAGATTCTCTTCTTGTGTGCTTTGCCTTTTGGGGGATATTTGGGTCTCGAGACATCCAAATTTTCCGGCGGACGGAATTGAAAAAAAAAAAACTTTTAAAACAGCTTGGCGGGGGTTCATAGAACACGCGTGGGACGAATTTCAGGGTCTATCTCCACAAAAAACGGCGTGGACATTTGGACTTTTTTGTGTGGTGAACGCATAAGAAAATATGGCGTTGCCTCGTAATTACTTAGTTCCAGTACATGATCAACTTGGGTGTTGAATACCACTTGCTGTCAGTCCTACGGAGTCAGTTCTTCGATTAATACTAGCGCGAAACTTGTTATTTGCAGACGAACATGTTTTTTTGGAGTATCATGCCTGGGACCGGTTTGGTGCACAAGCGAAATATAAGTAAAAGAGTATCTTCCTGCATACGTACGAATTCGCTTCTGCAGTCTGAGCGTTTCTTAAGACCCGGGGTTGGTCGGAATTTGTTTTTCGCCGGTATGATAGCGCTAGCTCTTATTAATAGAACCTCCATAAAAAAAATCTGGATCGTGTGTCGCCCTCTTCCGCTGTTCAAGGCGACCAGTATGGTACCGTCTACCAGGGTACGTGAAATTCGAGTATTAATAGATACCAGGTACTACGTTTACTTACTAATGCGATCGGCATTCATTCAATCCATGGTGGACAAAAAGTGGTGTGATACGTACTAGGCTTGAACCGGCTCGTGCATAAATACACCTATTAATATGATGATCCTCTGCGTGATCTGATCCGTTTTTGGTCGGCGGATCTCTCCCGCTTCTGACCGTCTTTCCGCGCGGTTTGTTCGTCTGGGCCTGCCCCCTCCACGCCTGGAACGCCCGGCGTCGGAGGATCCACCCGCTCAGCGCTGTAGCGCCTGCGCGAAGCCTTGACGTTGAGATCTACGAAGGATTCTCCGAAAATCCCGGCCCTCTCAGAGCTTTGGCCCATGGTCTCTCGACAGGGTGTATGCATTCGCGTGGTTCTTTCCGGGCCGTCCTCTCCGACCTCCAACCTATGCAGAGAGTCAGCTACCCGGCCGGCGTCGCCATTGTGGGGGCCTGCGCGGGTGGCTGTATCTGGGTCGTCGATGGAACGCCCCGATATCAACATGTCATGCCACCCAGGCTTAGTTGACAACTGCCATGTCTATTAATAAATTATGCCGGGATGTATGAGAGAGATCGCATGCCACCTACAGCCAGCAGCAGCATATGACTGACGGCCAGCAGCACTTTTTTTTGGTGTGTATACGCTATCATGGTACAGCGGCGCTGCAGTGGAGCTGTATTACGTGGATGCGGAGATGTGTACAGCTACAGCGCTACTGCTAAAGCAGCTACTACTTTCTTGTCTGTGACGGCACTTTTCTACGGAGCTGCGTTGTCGGTCATCGTGAATTCCCTGGAGACAGGAGTTACCGTAGATACATCGCCTTCTAGCATTCCGGAGCTTTTCGATTGATCGACAAGCAATCGTCTCAGCATTCTGCCGCCTTTTCCAACGTTCGCAGCTTGCAAAGTTGAGTATCAACTATTTAATCAGTCGAACTCACAGCTGACGTATTTCAAAACTTATAAAAACGTTCATGGAGCGCACGCTCTCAATGATCTCTTGGCGTCGAGTCTCACAGCCTCCTTCTCCTCTACATTATAAGCCCATCACGCAAGTCTGCGACTGGCGGCCGTCTACGACGTAGGCCGTCGGCGTAGCCCTTTGTACGACCTATACCCTATACCCTATACTACTCGTAGCCAGGACGCGGCGCCTTTTTCAGATCCAGCCGTTTTCCCTGACTCGTCGCGCACTTTTTTCGAAACGTACGCGCGGAACAAAACATGAACACGTCCGTACGGAGTACGTCAGAGTACGTTGTGGTCTTGATGTGTGGTCTTGTGTTGTTACGTACTGCTGCTGCTGTACAGCAACAGGGTACTGCTGTAAGTACCACACGAGACACTCTCCACACTACCATGTACATAATAAGTGCACTAGGACGAGATCATCCTGAAAAAAAACATTGAATGATGACCTCTCAGGCGACACCTTTCGGCTTCGGTGCGAGACAAAGTGGGCTCCGATACGTCGTGATGGTCGCGATCTATCTGCTATATAATGCCACATCCATATGAACGATATACATCCGTACCTGACAAAACGTGGTATTAATACTTAAAAGTCTTGTAGTATCCAAAAACGGCGGGGCAATCAACAGGACGACGACCTCACCGAAGACGATAAACGCTGGAGAACAAGGCATGACGAGTACTCGTACGTACACCACGCATATATACGGCTTGGAGACCACGATAATTCTTAGCACCGTCCCAGAAAGTCTAGGGTGACCTTGCGCGTGTCATCAAAGTTTTTGCTCACCAAGATGAGATCTACGTGTAGGATTCGAGCCTAGACAAGGCTACTACTGCAGCTAGCTGTACGAGTATACCGTATGTTTTTTTTTGTTTGAGCTTCGAACAAGCAGCACACCCGCAGTACGAGCGGTATCATACCTTGGCTACGAACACGAGGGTAGTTCCCGAGCAGAGCTCCTCGAATGCCATGCTGGACAGATCCCAGTGCTGCACCGCGCCATGCATCGCCACCGTTCTCCTAGTCCTCCGTTCGGATTCCGCAGACTCTCTCCCTCTCCACGCGCTCCCTCCGAGCAAAAACGGTACGCAGAAGGGTCTGGCTTGGTTCAGGGCTCCTGCAGTCTCAAACAGGAGTATTTTGCTGTCGCAAAAAACACAGAATCTACGAATCTACCGCCAGAATTTCCGCCCCCGATCCCCTGATTTCACAAAAAGCGCAAAATTCTGCCTGCTGAAAACCCGCCGCATTTTTCGGTTTTCACCTGCCTCATTTTGTGCCTGCTCCTTTTTTTTCGGTTTGCTCTTTGCAGTGTGTGTGTGACTGGAAACTTGGCAACACACAACCAGCAGATTGAGGCTGAAGCGCCAAGCTCTTTGACAAGGTGAGGAACGCGAGTAGGGTGTGAAATCAAGGAGAAGCTGCGTAAGACTCTCTGAAGGGTAAGGTTGTGTGGTAGTAGTGGTGGTGATGGTGGTGGGTCCTCTGGCGCTATTGTTTCGCTGGAGGTGGTTGCCTTGATGATGTCTGTTCGAACCTCATCGTAGGAAAGTTCAATTTGAAATGGAGCACAGATTCAGCTCCCTGCACCACCTGTAGTAGCTGCTGTGTATACCTGCCATCTACAACAGCCCCGGGCGCTTCTCCGCACTTACACGGACAAATCATCGCTTACGCTTCCAGCACGAGAAGAAGCCCTCCAAGGGGTGTGCCGTTTGCGTCGCGCGGTGCGTGCCTGCTGCGCTTGGAATGCTTGTTTGTTTCAGAGGGGGCTTGTCCTCTCGCCTGCTGCGCAACAGGTTGAACGTGCGACTCACTCAATCGCGCCGCTCCGACCTCAAGTCACAACCCTCCAGGTACTGCTGCGTCAATAGTCAAGCAAGCATGGGAGCTTCTCCCGTTAACTTGTGGAGCCCGTTTTTACGGCCATCGACCACGGGGCGTCGCTGCTGCGCCCGAGGCTCGTTGCGCTTGTATTGATAGAAGACTGATGTTTTGCTGTTTCTGTTTCTGGTGATCTTGGCTAGTAAGTGTGCCCGTTAGGTGGTCGCCTGATCACACCGAGCAGACAGCACTCAGACCCTCTCCATCTCTCGAATGGAGTGTAAGCAGCGCCGATGCGTGACTCGCACTGCCTTTAAGACGGCTGTAGTGTGGGGACCGGTGAGCCTTCGCTGCAGAGCCGCGGTGAGTGCACGCAGCAGCAGCATCGCGAGCGGAACGGGCTTGCATTCGGAGCGATTTCGCCGTACGTACGTAGACTACGTACCTGGTACGACACCTTTGTTGTTGCCGGTCAATATTTATATGAGTATTAATATGGGCTCTCCTCGATATGGTAGTAATATCATACGTTTTGATTGGTAAATTTTCGAATTTCAGTCCGCTGCTGAACGAGTGGAAGTTCAATGGTGTTGCATCGAATCGCGACGCCTTGACCGTTTGCCTTGCTTCTGGTTACTACGAGTACTATTAATATTACGGGGGGGGGCCCATAGTAAATAGGACCAAATATTTTTACTAAAAGTAGCAAAATATATAGATTTTTGTTTGTACCGTAGGTCCTATTTACTATAGGTCCCCCATAAATAGGCTACATACCAGAGGTACTACTTACTCTGTACGAGCACCGGTACTCCTACTCGTAAATACCGGTGTGCACGGCGTATCTTACCACCAGTATCTAGCAGCACTGCTGCACGCACTTTTTTGTGTGTGTTTGTTTCCGTGTGTACCATACGTATGTACCAGGTATGCACAAATAGTGGTGTACACTCGTACTCGTATTAATATTAATACCACTGCTGTGTGTACTATTAATATTAATATTAATAGTGTACCGGGTATGTACGAGTATCTATTTTTCTGTTTTAGTTTTCGCAAAAAAACATTTCCACTCCAAGCGTTTCTTGCCGGAGTTTCTCCTGCTTCGCTTGTACTTGTAACTCACAATACATACGTACGTACTGACTTGTACTGGCTACTGCTGTATATAGTACAAACTGGCACGTTCCCGTACCGGGTACGTGTGTATGATACCCGGTATGTAACTGAACCAGTTCACGGTTTAAGAAACAACTTTCCACCCCTTTGTTTTTTTTTTCTCGTGCGGCGTCAAGCCGACCGCGTGCTATTGGACCGACCCTTCACCCCTCGACCCCCCCCCCCCCCCCCCCCCGCCGCCCCCCCCCCCTCTCACCGAAGGGAAGACGTCCCCGAAACTATCAATCGAGCTTCCTCAAAGACAGGCAAGCGTCAGGCATTCCACATAGCAGTGGAGCGGGCAAGAGCGCGCTGATTCCAGCAGCTATCACAACAGCAGTTTCTGTAGAGAACAGGAGACTTGCTTTCTACTTTTCTACCTGCTGGCTACTTGACCGTCCGCTGGGATCGCCATCGCCGTCGCCATCGTCATCTCCACCGCCTCCAACCCTTGGCTGCCCGAGAAAAAGTCATCGCACTACACGTTAACTGGTTTTGTTTCCCGTTGTGCAAGTTGTTCATACAACTTTTTGCGGTATTTTTTTTGCCGGTTTTTTGCTTCCCCTTCTTTTGTCTGGAGCGGAAACGAACGGAAGATTCCTCTCGTCTTGCTCAGACTAGTACTACACCAGTAACTACTATTAATACCAGGTACTCTGTAGTAGGAAGTTGGGTTCTTCAACGTTCGGCGTCCAACGTTCGTCGTTCAGCTCCCCAAGCATAAACCCGAGGATGGCCTCGTCTTGGCCGCTTCTTGAGGAGGCTCGGGCCAACAACGCCCTACGGCCACAGCGGGGCCAGGGCGCGCGCGCCGGTGGCGAGGTCGCGGAAGAAGAGCCCGTCATCTTAAAGTTGGGGGTCTATGAGGCCGCGGCCGGAGTCGATGCCGTAGGGGGCTGCGACTGCCGCGGTAAGAGGGAGGGGGCTGCTGCAGCTGGTGATTACAGTGGTGGTGGTAGTGGTGCTGCTGCTACTGGGGAGGGGGGGGGCGGAGAGACGGAAGGAGTTACGCTAACGCGCCTGCTGGCTCTACCGGAGGCGATCCTATCTGAGGTCTTGGGTGAGCTACGAGCTACTTGCTGGTGTTGCTTGTGCGCCAATTTATGTTGTATACGTGCCTCTCCACCAACTCCAGATTTCGCCACCTGCTGCTTCGTGCAATCTTGGATCTTGCAAGCTTGAGGGGACGCTAGCACCCTCAGGGATGCGTCGTCGAGTACCCGCGCGTAGGCGTTTCGGCAACATATACGTACGACTTGAAACTAGATTGAGGGATTTGCAACCAAGATCCGTATTTCGTACTTGTAGAATGATTGCAAATATTCAAGAATCCTGACCTTTTTTCCCGTTTTTTTTTTTTGTCCTTTTTTGGGCCCAATAACTTACTATTACCGGGGGCCATAGTAAATAGGACCAAATATTGTTAGTAAATACAGTTGAATATGTAGGTTTTTATGTATACCATAGGTCCTATTAACTATAGACCCCCGTAATACCCATCATGGGAACGTAGTTTTACCTCCCGCAGCATTTTCGACGGCGACTATTGAGGAGATATGTCATCCGCCTGGAGAACAGCAGTACTGTAGTGAAGTCTTGATGGGTGATGTAGCCATTGTGTTGTGCTTCCTTGCGAGAAATGAAACATTTTAGCGTTTTTGGCGAGCTTTTTTGTGCTGTATACTCGCTCGCAACTTCGAGTACACGAAAAACACCTCTTTGAGTCGTTTTTTTGTGGCTGCTTACGACCGCCGTCTGGCGCACCCGACGCCTTCACACGCCCCATCAGGAGCATCCCTCAATTTCGCGGGCTGTAGTTTTCTGTGAGGAGCCGTAGCTGTCCGCAAGTGAAGTGCAAACGTTCAGTTGGGGGTCGTTTTTTGTCTCACGTTGTGCACGCCTAATTTCGACCACTTTCGATCACTGCAGTACCTCTCAGTCGAGGTGTAGACCTCTGTTGAGAACCTGTGGGAGATCAATCTCGAGAGAAACACAAAGCTGCTGCTGTGATGAACCTCTTTCAAGTCACGGTCGCTCTCCGTTAAGCACGAATCAGCCGAAGTTCTAAACGCAGCGTGTTAAAATACCGATTTTTTTTTTTCTGTTAAGATGAAAAATGTAGAGATTAGAGTCACCGGAAACCTGGGGACCAGGAGACGCTTTGGTGCTAGCGTGGCCTTAATCTTGCACCTTAATTTTTTCAGATTTATATGGAGCCCGCCCGCCCCACCCCGCCGGAGGATAGCGACATCTCTGGAAATTCACCCGCCAGGAAGAAACACACAATAAGGATATATGCAGTAGTAGTGATATTAATACAAGTAGACCATACAACGCAATACTGCTGGTGTACAACATCGTCCAAATGTCTTACTTACTTAACCCGAGTCCTGGCTCTTATCAATATTATCGCATGGTTGACCTTGTTCCACTGTATATTATGATGTACCTGGTATCAAATACCCACGTAGCTCAGTATAGGTTACACCTTCGCTTGAACAGCAACTGCTGCCATACACCCTGGTACACTGGTGGTTGCATCGATGCGACTTGAACTGAAAAAAATATCGCCGGCCGCGGCCGCCCCCCGCACCTGCCTGAACGTGCAGCATGCAATACTGCACGTATAAGAAGAGTGCGTTGTCCCACCTGGTGTTTGGTTGTAACATTAAGTGTACTGGAGAACCACGGCAGTATTTTCGACCCCCTCGTCGGCATTCCGTTGTGTACCGGGTCATACGTTTTGCGCCGGAGCGTGTCGTGCGCCTTACTGCTTCTACAACAACAGTCGGTAAATTAATCAATGAATTTGCTGTTCCTTCATGTTGTCCGACCTAATACCCAACCCAACCAAACAAAAAAGTAAGGCCCAGGACTGTGTGGCTCTGCTATGAATAGGATAGTCTACACCGACAACCGCCTTTGGTTTATAGCTCCACCGTCGATAACAGCTTACGTTCACAACCTATAAAAAAAAAGAGTCGCTCCGGGGCTCTGGCTTCGTTCACTGCTAATAGCATGCACTGACAACTCGTCACAAGGCCAGGTGCTCTGCTAGAGTACCTAGTACGTCCAGCAGTGGCCTCTCTATGGTGATAGTACCGGTATCATATGCGCCAGGCCAACAATGCTGACACTATAGTACACCGGCATCCGCCACAGTCGTGAAGCCCATGTCTGTGCCATGCGATTCCATAAAGCACTATAGCGCGCAACCGGCACTATGCTCGACCGGCGCTTTAGAGGGTTCGCTGTACTCACTAGAGGTCGGTGTCATATAACAAAATGTGATATATTATACGATATGTGATACAAGGCGCTTCGCTCCGCGGGCGGCCTACGCCGCCCGCTACGCTCGCTCAGGAAGGAAAAGTACATCAAATTATGCGAAGCGGACAGAGGTCCATGATTGAATATTGTTTTTTTCATCACTGCTGTAGTTGCAAACTGGCGACTTTATAATGTCAAGAGTCCCGCCGCCATGCTTCAGGAGAAAACAGCTCGGACGCCACATACGTTTCGCGTCGAGGGCAGTTTTCCGCTACGCTCGCTCACATGTCGTACGTACGTACATACCCCAGGTAGGGTACTTATTTTCTTCTTTAGATATGCTTTATGTCTGTACTCGTATGTACGAAAGATGAAGCACACCACGGCACAGCAGCACAGCAAAAACAATGAAAATTAAACCGAAAAATTCTGAAAGAAAAGAAAAAAAAAATCCCCGTCCCCTTTCGTGTAATAATTTACTGCCTGATTGGAACACCTTACACCGGTCAAAAATAAAAAAAAAATAAATAAATAAATAAAACAGCAGAGCTTCTCTCTCAGCCTCGTACGCCGCCCGCCCCTCTCGCAACGATCTCGCCACCGATTCGGTCCGGGCAAAGCTTCCCTCACTCTCTGCCGCAGTGAGCCCCGTCGCCCGCCTCGCGTGAGGCCCGGTGCTCACCGTGGCCGTGGTTTGCCAGCTCGACAACGTTGGTGCTCAGCCTGCGTACCTCGCTATTTGAGCTTCAAGCCCGGTCGCAAAAATAAGCATCGCTTGAATCTTATCTTGTAGCTCCGAACGACCCTTACAAACTCGTAGATACCCTATCCGAAACCACAAATGGAGGCCAGACAGTGCCCATTCATGCTTCCCTCGTGTCCCGAGGCACACGCGACGCCTAGCCACGAAACCGGCGACCACGCTCCTTGCAATCCCCTCTCTACCGGCCACCATCCGCCGACACCCGCGACGCCGCCGGATTCGCCGGCGATGCCGTGCTCCGAGTACACGCACGCACACGAAACTAAAGAAGAAAAAAGGAAAGAAGGACTGAAAGTACCAAGAGAAATGGAGAAAACAAAGACCCGCTGGAAAGGTCCGGCAAGTACTAAAAGGAGGCGATTCCCAAGTGGGAGCTGTGAGAGGCCAGGGATGTACCAACCGAGCACGCTCAGAGATCGAGATATCTGTAAGTAGTTCTATGATATATAAGCGTATCAATATCACAAAAAAAACCGTGATATGATATATAATATATCGTATCAGAGCGTTTTCAAGAGTGATACCGAGCTCTAGTACTCACCCTGCCTCGACAATGATGTAATGTCCATGTGCTCCGCCAGGGTACCTTGGAGTTGGTGGCATAGGGCGCGTGAGCTGCACTTGCCGCCACCTCCGCGACGCCTGCGCCGACGAGAGCATCTGGGTTTCCCTGTGGGAGGGACCGCTTCCCCGGGGTTTCCTCACAGGAGGGAGGGCGGCGCACGTTGCGCTTTGGCTCTTAGCGAAGGGCGCAGTCGAACAGGTGATGTTTTCGTTTAGTTTGAATTTTTGTCCTTTTCTGCTTTCGCGCAACACAAAGTGACGTGCTTGCTGTGTTTGTTGACGGTGCGTAAAGTTGACCGGTCGTGCGATGAACGTTTTTCCGGCCGACCGGGAAAACTTTTTTTTGTTTTGCTCTTTTTTTTTCTTGCCGAGAGTTGGCTCGTGTCTCGCAAGCCTCGCAAGCTAGTAGCATATATGCTCGTTTTCAGCTTTGTGTTTTTTTCGTTTGGTTTCTTTTCCCTCGTTTGCGCAAAAAGCGCAAGCGAAACACGCATTTTTTAGGTCGGCACAAGTGATGTTCTTGCTGCTTCACGGTGCTCAATGGTGGCGGGTAGTGCTGATTTTTACCTTGCTCCGTGTGGCATGCTGCTGTTCTACTTGAGCGGGACTGCTGTCGTGTTCGGCCGTTTGTTCTTCGTGATTGGCGATCGGCTCTCGCGAAAAAACATTAACGGAGCAGAGTCTTCTTGCGAACGTTCGGAGCCATGGCCGGGAGGGAGGGTTGGCCCGGCGTGAAATGCTGGTTCATCTCCCGTGCGCGGCGATGGCTGTGTAGAGAACCTTGCGTTCCCCGGAAAAGTCACCCTCCCAAAAGGCCCAACCCTGCTGTCGTGTATGCCAAGGCTGTATATAGCGTCCTGTTCCACAACGTGACAACGTGCACTGCCAGCATCTGTGCCTGTTCGGTAGTATTATAATTGTGTTATCATTGGCAGAAGCCTTGACAGCTACCCGCGAAGGAGCATAAGGGCGCCGTCTACCGACGTCATTGGTGCTGACCGACCGACCGGCCGACCTATCTACCGACCGACCAATCTACCACCCAATCTACCAACCGATCGATCGATCAACCGACTGACCTCGCCTGCATCTCGCTCGCGCCGCTGTGCCCTGTGCTTTTTTTTCTTGCCGCGTGTCGGCTATTACAAACGTGTACGCAATCACTGCGGCCTACCTGCAGACGCGTGTGGCGGTGTGCGAGCCTGCGGCCGCGACTACAGCTGGCGGAGGTGCCCACGAGGGCAGAATGGCTAACCGGCGCCGCGTGGGAGACTTGGACGCCTTCCCGCCCGGTGCTGCGGGGGCGGCGGGAGGGGGCGGTGGAGGACTAGGAGGGGTGGGTGGGGGCGGGGGGGAGGAGGAGGCAAGAGCAGAACGGGCAGGAGCGGGAGGGGGGGCAGGGGGGGGCAGGGGGGGGGGGGGGGGGGGGGGGGGGGGGGGGGGGGGGGGGGGTGGGGGCGGGGGGGGGGGCGGCGGGTTTCCCGGTGCATGTTTCATGCATGGCGATCAGTGGCGGGGCCATGGCGACCGCGGCGGGTGAGGTGTCGCACGCGCCGCGCATATTTTTCGTCGAGACCGAGTTTTTTTTTTTTTTTTTTTTGTCGGGGCAGCGACCGCTGTTGTTCTTGGGAACCCGGATCGTGTGGCGTCGACGGCAGGTATTGCCAAGTTGGACGAACCTCTTCGTCCACACCCAGGGTTGGTCCTCGGCACACTCGCCATCGCTTGCGGCTTTGTTTTTCTTGTCTTTGGATTGGTTGGTTGTGTGAGTAGGCCCAACGAACCGGCTTCGGCTGAAGTGAGTAACCCGTGCGCGCGCTACGTAGCACCCCGACCTGGTGTCGCCTACCCTCCAGCTTCCCGGCATTTTTATAAGCCGTTTGCTGTAGCAGTGTTCCACCCTCCAGGATCAGCTTGGTAGCCACCACACGTATCGCGGGGGTTTCTTTTGTGCATATGGAAATCAAACCGTGCCCCCCCCCCCCCGCCTACTATAGTAGGATGCAGCTCACCCTTCGTGCGACCCGACGAACACTTCACGGCGCTTCGCGCTTGGTGCAAGCAATGTCTGTCTGGTCGGTGAAAACCCAACGTGCTCCGTCCCGACGTTGTAGGGATGCCAGGGTCTCTATGGTCATGCGACTACGGCCATGCATGACATCGAGTATACCCCCCCCCCCCCCCCCCCCCCCTCGCTTGCCCCCCTCCTCTCGCGCTTGTCGCTCATTTCTTATGGAACGCGTCCAACGCCGATTGGGATGTAGGCCCAGAGATAACGGTGTGGAACCTGGGGGAAGCGGCACCACGTGCGCGATTCAGGGTGAGGCCTTCTTGTCACGCGTGCGTTATCGCACGGTGGAGCGGGACGGCGATGCTTGTGGCCTTATCTTCGATGCGCGCTTAGCCTATTAATAGAGTTTTTGGCTTTGAACGTGGCGGGCGGGGTTGATGTCTTCATCGAAGCCCGCGATGACGCCTGTGCCTGTGATGCCGCCCAAATAGCTAGGATGTTGTACACGGCAGAGCGATACGTACCGATAAGCCCTCCGTGGGCGCATCTGTTAACTTTTCCCGTGTGTATGTACGTTGAGAACGGCCGCAGTCGGTGTTGCGGTGGTATCTGCTACGTGATGACTGGCTTGTTGAAGGTAAGCGTTCAGAAAGGACTGCAGAGAAAAATGCGAGGCCTCCCTCCCCAACCCTTGAGCAAGCACCCATCGTAGGCGACTGGTCGTAGCCGTGCCCGTGAAGCCCCTTGCTCCTCCTCCTCCTCCTCCTCCTGCGCCCCCTTCTCCTCCTCCTCCTCCTCCCTCCTCGGCACCAAGGCTGACTTTTCTAAAGATACAGGATAGGATATCCCCCCCACTCCCCACCCCCCCAATGTCCTCCTGGTCGGTGAAAACCCGACGTGTGCCGCGTCCCGGCATTGTAGGGATGCGAGGGTCTATGGTCATACGACTACTGCCATGTATGATATCGAGTACACCCCCCCCCTCTTCACCCCCCCTGCTTCGCGCTGCTACGCCGGCCTTACCACGCGCCGTCGCATTTCTCCTCGGCCTGGAACAGGTGGACGGCCACGGGAGCGTCACCTACCTGCTCTTCCGCAACGGCACCCTGCTTGCTGGCGACAACAGTGGCTACCTCAGGTGCGGTGGGCGGGTGGAGAGATGGAGGCGACGAACCGCGGGCCGCCATGAAAACGGCGTGTGTTGCGAACCGAGCAAAACCGTCCCGGTGCTTCGAACATCGGAGTTCGAAGCCCATTCCGACGCTGGTGGCGTTTCACGGATTATTTTTTGGTCAGCGTTACGTATTTTTTCTTTGTACGAGCGAATGCACGTTTCTGGTTTTCGCACGGCGCCAAAGGAAAAGGGGAATAGGGACCACGTTCGAGACCGACGAAGCCTCGGATATATTTTGACCGACAGCGGGTACCAGGTATAACCTCCGAAAAAAATAAATCAGGACTGGTTTTGCGTTTCTTTTTTTTTATGGTGTGTTTCTAGCAAAACCTCCTAATGCACACAAATTGGCGACAGTTGCAGATGATTTGTTGCGCGAGTTCCCAATATAGCATCCGTTACGAGTGAATTCGCCTCCCATTCCCAGACCTTGTACATCCGGTCACCTTTACATAACTTCATGGTAGTTGATATCATTATCTACCTAAACATGATGATCATTTTTATACTAATGTTGAATACAAACGGTACTTTCTATTTAGGTACAGATTGGTATGTACATGTAGGGGTTCTTAGGACGCCCCAGGGCTCCCTAGGGCTTCGTAAGATTTCCCTAGGATGCCCCATCCTTTGTTGAACTCCCTAAGGCCTCCTTTCCAAGACTGCCGAGGATGTTTTAGGACTTTCTTTGGACTCCCTACGACGCCCCTTGCTCTTTAGGACCCCGCTGCCCCCCCCCTCTGTACATCTCGCCAGGACACGCCCAACAATGCCACCGCCTTTGTAAAACTGAGTATTTAGAATGCCTCCTCTCTCTAAGACCCCCCCTTCCTCCGATACCTGGTATATCTATATATGTATAGGTTGGGTTGGCGTCGGTTGGAGACGATGCTGTAGAACACGCCTCTCACTGCGTAAGCTAGACAGCCAGGGTACCGTTTTTTTTTTTTTTTTAAATTTTTGGCGGTTACCACGGCTGGCGGTCGAGTTAGATCGTTTTTGTGCGGGGAGAACCTTTACTCCGCACAAGGGGGATGATCGTATCACGTAGTGTGTATATGGTGAGGAACCCACGAGGCAGTTACATAGTGAACCATTGCTGTCTCTGGAAGTGGCCTCACCAGAAATCAAATCAGTTCATTGATCCTGTCTTCCATATGCGAGAAAACCCGCCTCTAAAGCGGTTCTTAGTAGATTGCAGCTCACCCTTCATGCGACTCGCCGAACACCTCACGGCGCTTCGCGCTTGGTGCAAGCAATGTCTGCCTGGTCGGTGAAAACCCGACGCGCTCCGTCCCGGCATTGTAGGGATGCGAGGGTCTATGGTCATACGACTACGGCCATGCATGATGATGAGTACACCCCCCCCCCCTCCCCCGATTAGCGGCGGACCTGCCTGCGAAGGAGTGGAGGGCTGTGTACTTATCGCGGACTGCGTTTTGCGTTCGGCACCTCTTTTTTTTGGGATTTGTTTTTGCGCGCACAGGTCGTACGACATCAGCGTGGCGGGAGGGAAACCCCTGCAGCAGATACGCACCCACACCGACCGCGTCACCGCGATAGACGCCTTCACCTTCACGCCCACCAAGAACGATGGCCATGACGGTGGCAAAAGCGGAAGGCTCCCTCGCGTCGCCTCCAGCAGGGTCGCAAGGGGGGCGGGGCGACACCTCCACGCCGGATGGAGCTCAAGCAACGGTCAGGGCGCTCGGCCGGCGGCTCGGTGGGCAGGCGCCGGTGATGGTGGTGGTGGTGGTGGCAGCGCAGGTGCCGCGGCGGGTGGTAGCGGTGGTGGCGGCGGTGGCGGCGGCGGTGGTGTCGTTGATGACCGTCGACATAGACGGTGGGATCAGGGACATGGGTGGGGTGAAGGGTGGGAGGTAGAGGGGGGAGGGGAAGAGGCGACGGCCGCAGCCGCCGCCGCCGCCGCCGCCGCCGCCACCACCACCACCACCGGCACCATCATGGACGTGACGGCGGTGGCGGCGGTGGCGGCGGCAGCGTGTCCAACTTCCGCGAATGGAACGGTGCCGTCCAGGCCGTCGCTGCGGAGCACCGCTGCGTCGACGCATGCGATGGGGGTCGGTGGCGGTGTCGGGAGGGGTTGTGGACGTGGCCGCGGTGCTCGGTTTGGTGATTGTGGCGGCGGTAGCGGCGGTGGTGGCAGCGGCGGCGGAGGTGGTGGTGGAAGCGGGATGGCGTTCGGCATCTGCGAGCTAGCAAGCCTTGGGAAACGCCAAGCTTACGCAGGACGAGGCCAAAGAGATTGCGCTCCAGATGCCGAGGCGCGGGGCCACGAGATCAACGGGGAGTGGGGGCCGGGCGGGAGTTCCTTGGGCGCGGAGGCGGTTGCGCGACGGGACGAAGAAGAGGAAGAAGAAGAAGGGCGGGCCGTGTTGATCACGGGTTCGGACGACGGCACGGCTAAGGCGTGGGACGCTGCGAGCGGGAGATTTGTGTGCATGTACGCGGGGCACACGCGCGGCGTCACCTGCCTCCAGGCAACTTCGACCGAGGTAGGTTTGTCCTCCGTGTTTGGCACAAGAGTCGTTCACAATTTTTTTTCTATATTTATTTTTATTTTCCGGCCAGCACCGGACAAAGCGGTTCTTGACTACTTACTTGCAACGCTCTTTAGGCTGCTTTTCTATGTTTCATTTTTTTCTGAAGAAAAAAAAAACGCACCCACGGGTGCTGATGTCACTTTCTCCACTCTCGAACCCGTTCCCAGTCGTCGCTTCTTTTGCCTTTGGTGGTGGAGGCAGCAACTCGAAAGAGCCGGAGCAGTGTGTTCGTAGATATCATGTAGCTCCCGATTCGACCTCTGTCGGGTTTTTTTTTTTGCGATGACCACAACTTCTCGACGCATTGAACAGACCAGATCAGACCAGACCAGAACCCCCATTTGATTATCTTGATATCTCGGGGGGGGGGGGCACAGATAGTTGCCTGGTGCTTTACGTGATACCATCTTCGAGATCTACAGCAGTGCTGATCCCAGGTAGTAGATTGTGTGTTTGCCCTATGCAACTCTGGTCGGAAACATAAGGAACTTTTGTACATTAAGATGAATACCAAGCGGTCCTTGTATTTTCACCGAGAGTGAGATATGAGATATATGTGTGTATGACACGGCTCTTGTACAGCGTATCGTATCGGCAGATGTAGGATCTAGATGACCTGTCTGATCTATCTGATCTGTCTGATCTGTGCAATAGTGTCGACCGCTCTGAGGACTGCACTGTTCCGTTTTGGGAGACGCACCGCTCAGATTCCAAGTAGTTTTGTCCTCAAAAACGGGACTGCGGTCCGACAAAAAGGGTTCTAAACAAGGGTTTCATTGTGTCTGGCGTTACGCCACGCGTTACATACATACACCAAACTGCCAACGCTAGCTAACCCCCACGCCCGTGCTCAACCCTCGCCCCTTCTTTTCGTTTTTTTTTTTTTTTTTTTTTGTGACGGGGGCCGGGGGCGGTTGAAGAGCTACGGTCCAGTTCTGGTGACCGGGGGCGGAGACAGCGCCGTGATCATATGGGAGGTAAGGTGCACCCCAAACGCGGTAGTTGTAAACATTTACGCACCTCAGATAGATCATGATCTATCTATCTACTGTAGATGATGTAGTTCCTTGCCTCCAGTTGTGAGAGGTTAGCTGTGCAGGATTTACCTTACAGGGCAAATCCAACCCAGCAGGAAAACATGTGCTATTACGGGGGACCATAGTAAACAGGACCAAATATTGTTGGTAAAAATAGGGAAATATATGGGTTTTTGTCTGTACCGTAGGTCCTATTAACTATGGTCCCCCGTAGTGGATTATTGCAGATTGTACGGGTCTTACCCGGCAACATGAGCTGTGAAGTAGATCATATCGATAGGAATATATCTACTAAATGTATTTTCCTTGAAATATCTGGATCATGAACTGGGAATCGATCGTTTCGTTGTCGTCGAAGTTATCCGTGGCTTTTTTTGGAAATATAACGCCAGAGAAGGCAAGAGAGCGCGCGACAAAGGTTGGTGTGATCCGCCCTTAGCGCTGCTAGGGTCCAAGCACACCCCTCGAGCGGCCGGTGGTCGCAAAACACTTGCTAGCAAGAATATTGAAAATGTCCTTATCCTTACCCACACCCGATCGTAGGTGCTGAAGTTATCACAGAAGTTCTCCGAGGCTTTGAAGGGATGTTTTGACCACACACACAAAAAAAAAATCAGAGAGCCTTCCTCTCGACCATCTCTGAAATCTGAATGTATATTGACAACTTGTCTCGGTACAAAAGGTGGTAGTCGCAAAACTGAAACTGTGTTTTATACCTGGTATCCCTTTTGGCACCTATGTATAGCCGCCCAAATGATGCTACGTACTGCGTGTTTGTGTTTTCAACCATTGAGTATCCTACGACATGGTGCGAGCGCGCGCAGCGATAGTAGTATGGGCCCATGCTGCCCTTGTGTCTGCTGTGGTACGTGCGACTCTTTGCGTCTATCAGGGCTGTTCACGGGTTTGGTGTCAAACCTCGCCGGTCGGGTCAGGTCGGGTCGGGTCAGGGTGGCCTGGCCTCATCGGTGAGATTTTGAATACCTCCTGACCCGACCCGACCCGACCCGACCCGACCCCCCCCCCCGCCCCACCCCCCTTTTGCGTTTTTGAATCCTTCGTATATATATACGCATATACGTACCCCCCTTCTTGTTGCCCGTTTGTTGTTTTTGTGCTTATTTTCTGTTTGTTTGTTTTGCCGGAAAACTGACTGACCCCTCTCGCTCCAGCTGGCAACTGGACGCTTCTTGGAGAAACTCGAGACAGGGGTGGGCTTGGCCGCCAACCCCGATGGTCACGGGCCTCGCGTTGGGTGCCTTCAGGTGAGAACCTCAGACGTTGCCATAGCCGTCGCGTCCAGCAAGGGATGTGCGTGCGTGCTTAGGGTCGATGGTGTACTCCAGATAACAGGCGGAGAGCAGGCGGCAGAGGGGGTTATCAGACGAGGGAAGTGGGGACGGGGACGGGGGGTTCCGAGAGGAGAGGAAGGGGGGGGTGGCAGAGGAGGGCCCCATGTTGAGGGGAGGCGAGGGAGGGGGGGGGGGGGCTTGGTCGCCAACCCCCTTGGGGTGCTTTCTTGTGGAGGCCCCAAACGTTTGGCGTCGTGTCCTGCACAAGCTGAACGGATGGGCGCCCGTGCCCGAGCTAGCAGCCACCAGAGAGGGGAGAGAAGGGGTGCCAGAAAAGGGGAGGAGTGTAGGGGTGGGGTGCGGGGGTAAGGTCGACGGTACCCAAGCTAACCGCCTGCAGAAGGAACCGCGAAGGCGGACTTCCCATGGTTGGGGCACGCGCAGGGGGGGGCGCGGGGTCGCCTCCGACCGGGTAAAACGAAAACGCCATCCTGCTTATAACAGGAATTCAACGATACAATTGTGGCTAGTCCGCGCCTTGAACCCCCGACCTATCCACCACCCCCCGCCCCCAAAACGCTATCCTGCGTTATAGGCGTTCAACGATAGAAATGTGATGGGAGAAGCCGGGGACCTTTCCCTTTGGCCCCTGTCTCATACCCCACGCTCCTACCGCCCCGCCAAAACCGGACGCCATCCTGCGATGTAGACGTTCAATGGTGCAATCCGCTCGTTGACCACGGGCACGTTTCCGTCGAGTCTCTGTCTTGATCCCAACCCACCTACCCCCCACCCCCCCAAGACTGACGTCATCCTGCTAAATAGGCGTTCAGTGATATAATCCGCTCTTTGAACCCCGTCCCCCCCCCCCTACCCATCCCCCCCCGCCCCAAAACGCCATATTACATATATGCTACTGTAGGCGTTCAACGATAGAATTGTGGTCGGAGAAGACAGACATGTGTCCGTGTGGTCCCTGTCGAAGGGCCAAAGGCCGCGACTATCGAGGGTGAGCTTCTGCGAGCACCAAAGGCCCATCCGGCGGCTAGACGTCGTCGGCCGGTGGATCGTCACCTGCTCGGGGGACTACGTCATACGCCTGTGGGACTCCAAGACCGGGCAATGCGTGCGCGAAATGGGGGTGAGTTGTGTGCGTGGCGTGGCAGGGGGGGGGGGGGGGGGGGCGGGGCAGGGAGGGACTGGGCTGGGGAGAGGAGGGGGGGGGGGGTGTACTTATGCCATGCATGGGCGTAGCCGTGTGACCATAGACCCTCACATCCCTGCAGTACCGGGACGGAGCACGTCGGGTTTTGACCGACCAGGCAGAGATTGCAATAGGGAGAGGGTACTCATGATCATGCATGGCCGTAGTCGTTTGAGGGGGGGAATGTAATCATATTCATGCATGCCCGTAGTCGTATGACCATAGACCCTCGTATCCGAGGGGGGCAGAGGGGGGGGGGGGGGGGTGATCACGTTTCGTCACGCCTTCGAAGTGATATCCGTCGGGTGGAAGGCGGTAGAAAAACGGAGGGACCGGAATGACAATGTTTGCGATTGTTGACCCCCCCCACCCACCCACCCCCTGCTTTTGGTGGCGGTCCCATCGAAGAACAGCTCTCGACGTAGGCGAGACAAAAAAAAAATACAGCTGGCCGTTTGCGTCCTCGGGCGCCCAGAATGAGAGAATGAGGGGTATCCAGTAGATGGATCCCTGTGGCTCTGTTGTTGTGTTTTTTTTGAGGCGTTTTTGTTTTTGTTCGGGTCAGTGCTATCAGGTTGTATGTAATTCCACTATGTCCGCAAAGATAAGAACCGATTGGGCGTATTCGGTATTTGTACCGAAAATGTTCGTTCGACTTGCGGACGGAGTGGTGTCACGTCCCTGATTTGTCGGATGGAGGTGTTCGCGGTAAAATGCCTCTGTTGCCCAAACGCCCGAAGCGCTCGCAAAGGGTGCCGGATGCGCGCGACACAGGGATGCTCGGGTACGACTGGCTGGTAGGTTTTGCGAGCGTACGATCATTCACTGTTGCAGTGCATGTATGTTTCATACGTATGCACGGGTGAGCTCCTTTCGCATTTGCTCCCGCGATTTGTACTTACTGCCAGCCGCCTGTCGCTGCTCCGCCTTTCTCTTTTGAACAGACCAAGTCCGGCGCGGCGATCACCTCCTTCCGCCTCTCCGGGCTGTGCTTGCTCACCACCAGCCTCTTCGACGAGAGCGTTCTAATGACGCGTTTCCTCGAACCGTTGCCAGCGGGTAGGCCACGAGCCGATCCAACAAAGAAAACGACCCGACGGAGCTGCTCCTGCTGATGCCCCCGCGTTACCCGATGGCAGTGCTTCCCTGCTGTGGTCAAAGTTTTTGTAGGGTTTTTTTCACCCACGACATCAAAACGGCAGCGGGAGGGAGTGTCAGACTCTTTCAAATGGTGCGTCGGTGTTTGTGCTTTTGGTTCATTTTTGTGTGTTCATTTTGGTGTTCCATTCATATGTTCCATTCTTATGTTCCTTTTTTTATATTGCATTTTTATTTTTTCCATGTTTATGTTACGTGTTCATGTCACATGTTTTTCATGTTTCATTTTCATGCTGCATTTTTTTGTGTTTCATTTTGATGTTTCACGCCCCGTGTTTTGCTTTTGTGTTTTTCGTTTTTGCGGCAAGAGAGCGCGATCGTGCGTGTGTGTACACCCCTCGCCCTGCTCAGTGGGGAAGAAGGTAGTTGAAGTATTGGATGAGAGGTTTGGGTTTTGTGGGCGTGCAGCGTGGGCATCTTGAGATACCTGTCGGGGCTTGTGGTAGTACTAGTACTAATAATAGTACCACCGTGGTCTTGAGAAGAGAGCGCGGGGGGCAAAATATGTACTATACATACCCTGTAGATGCGTGCGCAGTACCGGTATGAGGTTTGATATTTTTGGAATCTGGTTACGCGTTAGGGTTTTTTTCTCGGGACCGTTCAGAGAGAGTGGGTTGAAAAAATGGTGAGGAAGTACGTATTATACCGAAGGTGAGCAAAAAGGAAAGGTGTTTCTTCTGCGTCTACGTGTACCTGGTAGGTTTTTGTACAGTGCATAATGAATTTTGTGCCTCGTACCTTTGACGCATTTTTTTCTGTGTTTAATAGCTTTTTTTTCTATAGTGTAGGTCCTTCCTTGTCGGGCTCGTTTTTGTTGTTTTTGACGGGGCGAAAGAGATCGAGCGACTGTGGCGTGTGGCACCGCCGCCCGTTTTTGTGATTTTTTTTACATGTTGGACAGATCAGATATAGATCATTATCTATCTACTGCAGATCGTCTGGCATGTAGTTTCTCACATCTGCAGTTGTGGAGAGGTTGTGCAGGATCTGCATAGTAGTGCAGATGATCCAACCCAAGGAAACATGTGTGCTAGACCGTGCAGATCTTACGGCTCCCCCCCTGCAACATGAGCTAAATCATACAGATCAGGAGTATCTGCCCTCGGAAATATGTAGATAATGAAGTTGAAATCGATCTTTCCTTCCGAGGTGCGGAAGATTTGCAGTAGAACCCGCCGCTGCCGCGGATGCTGCTGGTTCTGCCACAGATAGCTGGTGCGTACCGCTCGGGAATAAAAAATGATGTAAGGACTGTCTGTTCTTTCGCATTCACACTCCAATGGTCCTTGCTTTTCGGCCGGAGAGTCGCGCTGTAGCGCGTGGTGGAAGGCACACGAGGGCGTTGAATGCGTGTGTGGTTCGTGCTGGGAGCTTTTACGTGTTGTGATCTATGGGCTTGAGCCTACACGGTCTGTATAAATTCGTAAAGCCTGGTGATGAGTTCGGCTTGAACCGCGGTACCTCTTTGAGCCGCGGGCGCGTAGAGGTTGCTGTATTGCCGCTTGTATTCTCGGTGAGACGTTGGTCGGACCCTGTTAGCTATGTTATGTTGGTGGTGTTTGTAAATTATGAGGGGCGTCATCGCCATGCGGGAGGGGGCGGGGATGGCGCCCCCGGGCTGGTGCGCTTGTTAAATGCTGCGCTGGAAAGCGTCCTAGATTTTGGGATTTTGCTGCTGCGCTCAAACGCGTGCTCTTACGTACATACATCGCGTTACGTTTTTGCGCTGTTTTTCGCTGCTGCCGTTGGGTTTGCTTTAGATGTTACCTTTACTTTTGGTGGTTTCGGTTCGATTTAGTTTCCCCTCTCCCCCCGTTGTTTTGCCGGTTCGATGGGAAAATCGCATGCGTTTTTTTGCGTATGGAAACTTGTTGCCCGGAAGGAAGCCTGTCGCTTCTCTCCTCGTCCGCTGTTGCGTTTTGTGTGCAGACTTGGTGTTTTTGGCTCGCGATTTTCGTGCTGCTAGGCTGGACGTGTGGTAGTAGCGCGGTATGATTATAGTGTCACAGCATTGACTGTGTACAGCTGTGATTGGCTAGTTGGTGTACGTTGGGTGAAAGCGAAACATCGCTGTGTGTGGTAAATAAACCCTTGAGCGGCGTGCTAGACGCAGTTGCTTTGCTCGAGAAGCGGCATTCATTCTGTCAGGTGCTACGGCAGTACGTATATATCTAGACTAGCCCTAAGGCAACGAGAGTGAGCAAAACAAAGTGGTTTGGGTGACATTGTGCTCCAACCTACTTGAGAGCTCCAAATGTATACCAGATACGTACGTCAACAACAGCACCCCTGAGTAACAACAATAGCACGTGTAGCTACGAGTGCATTGAGGGTGGACTGGAATGTAGACGTACACCACTCTGCCCGACTAGGGGACCGTTTGGGTAGTCGTAGTAATATCCAAACGATCCTTTCGCATTGATATTATAATAGTTACGGGTAAGTTTTGTAGTTGGGTCCATTAGAAGTAGGGGGTCGAATGAGTTAAGATTTGGGTGGTGCTTGTGCAATAATACATTATTCCCCACAAGGCTTCGACAGTCGGCGCCCTTCTACTACTAGAAGAGCCGTCCGCTACGTAGCTCAATGCGTGAGCAGCGAGCTCTGGTGTGAGCATTCGTCAACTATTGTTGCGTTTGCCACCCGACGACGTGCAGAATGAGCTTCGACCATTGTTGCGTTGGTGACTACACAAAACATTCCCTTGAGGAAGAAAAAATGTCGTGAACTATCATGGTACACGCAATTGCGTAGATACGACTGAAAACATGATGAATAGGGCTGTGAGTTGGCTGACTAATAGTCGCCAGCTAGTGATTAGTTGGCCAGGTACTATGGTTAGTTGCGGCGGTGCCAACTACCCAACTATTTTGCACGTTTGGGTTTCCTTTCTTGTCGCAAGACTTGTTTGGTACGGGGTACGTACGTGTTTCCCTGCAGCTCCAAGTAGTACCACCACTAGCTAACTACTGCGAGCACACAGAGATGGTCTTCTGCCACTCATGGCGCATCAACCCATCGCCATCGACTATGTCTCTCGTTAGAATGTTCGGCACCTCTCTCTCGGGTGTTTGAGCGATGCTCGCCCTGAGCTGCGTGTCTATTCAGCGAAGACACTTAAGGCCCAGAAATGAAACCTCGTAAAGCACAGATCCGTTTTGTGTGTTACAGTAGTTCGTGACTCACCCAATACCGCGGAGGGTATGACGTGGTATTTGCTACAGTAGCTCAACCATGAACCGTTCTTGAATCGCCGGCGATGAATGATCTATTATCTATGCTATCGTCCTTGAAGGGGTCCCAATCTGTTTTCTATGTTATTTTACTGGTCTGCTACTGCGTGCCGCACGAGTATTTACCGTTACGACACAATGTAACACCAGTGAGAGTGAGAGGCTCCCTAACGGGGACGGCAAGTGTATATTTCGGGTGCACCCCTACAAAGAAGTCTGATAAACTGAGACGAAGTTAAAACTTCACCTTTCGTGATCAAAACCGGAGATAAACCTGGCCGGTTTATCATACTTTTTGAGTGTAAAACGAATCCCAATAGCGTTTTTTTTTTCGCTTCCGGCGGCGGGAACTAATCGATTAACGTCTAAATGGTCCTTACATTTCGGCCCAGATATCTACCACTCTCACCCGGAATATAAGAAACGTTTATATTGAATATTAATATACAAACGGTCCTTATACTTCGGGGACAGAGTGGTACTTCGTATGAATATGACCGACGGCGGGAAAAAGAGCACAATACGGCGGGTTAGTTCGCGATTGAATCACGTGCGGGAAAACGCGCTCCGGCGTGCGTGCGCCGGGTTTTCCTCTTCTACTGCAGCTCGAATGTAGCAGGTAGTCTGAAAAAAATACGCGAACCAGAAGGTAGGCCGAGCCGGCAGCAGCAGTGGAACTCCGCCGGCTATGAGCAGAAAGCGACAACAGTAGAACGCCGTCGGTATCGAGCAGAAAGGTACCAGGCGAAGCTTACATCTGGAGCACTCCTCCTCTCGGAATCGGGTCGGTTGTAGCAGACGATGTTGAACCATGCACGTGTGGATGTAGCGCCGTGCCTTCGCCGGGAGATAAAAATAACAGCTGCGACAGCAAACTACCTCGTCGTTTTCCATCGAAAACCGTGAAGCACGTTTGTTTAGATGATAATCGGGTATGCGCCGTGTATTATGCCCTCAACCCCCCCCTATTATATATATATTATGTATGGGTTGGGTTGGCGTCGGTTGGCAACGACACTGTAAAACATGCCGCTCACTACGTGAGCTAGACATCCAGGGTACCGTTTTTTTTTTTTTTTTTTTTTGGCGGTCGCCCGCAGCTGGTCGTCGAGTTAGATCATTTGTGCGAGGTAAAGAACCTTTACTTTTTTTTTTTTTTTTTTTTTTAATGTCCCGGAGAGCGAGAGGAAACCCCTGTCCACACTTATTTCTCAAGTTTTCGTGCACCGGTTCGAACCCGGTTCATTTCTTCCACCTTGGTCGGGCCTGTCTCTGACCGTCATTAACGTGTGTGTACTCCGAGGATGTAGGCACCTAAGTCTAGATTTTATCTCTCCTGACTCAGGTAGTGTAGGAGTTGAACCCACTAAAACCTCTCAATAGTCTCCCCGGCTTGACTCAGTGCACGAGTCACCCTACCCATCTGGGCGTTGGTCCGCAGAAGAAGAACCTTTACTCTGCACAAGGGAATTGATCGTATCACGTAGTGTTCAAGGTAAGGCACCCAAGAAGCAAGTACATAGTACTCCCATTGCTGTCTCTGGAAGTGGCCACACTGGAAATTAAACTAACTCATTGAAGCTGTCATCCATATGCAAGTCCGCCTCACAAGCGGTTCTTAGTAGGATGCAGCTCACCCTTCATGCGACTCGCCGGACACCTCACGGCGCTTCGCGCTTGGTGCAAGCAATATCTGCCAGGTCGGTGAAAACCCGACATGCTCCGTCCCGGCATTATAGGGATGCGAGGATCTATGGTCATACGACTACGGCCATACATGAGATCGAGTACATTTCTCCTATCGAGTACACCCCCCCCTCCCCCTATCTATTATACAGGCTGGGTTGGCGTCGGTTGGCAACGACACTGTAAAACATGCCGCTCACTACTTGAGCTAGACAACAAGGGTACCGTTTTTTTTCTGGGTTTTTTTTAGCGGTCGGTCACAGCTGGTGGTCAAGTTAGATCATTTGTGCAGGGTGAACAGCCTTTACTCCGCACAAAGGGAATTATCGTATCACGAAGTGTTTGTGGTAAGGCACCCATAAGAGAGTTACATGGTACCCCCATTAATGTCTCTCGAAGTGGCCACACCGGAAAAAATATGAATTCATTGAAGCTGTCATCCGTATGCGAGTCCACCTCACAAGCGGATTTTAGTAGGATGCAGCTCACCCTTCATACCACTCGCCGGACTCATCACGGCGCTTCGCGCTTGGTGCAAGCGATGTCTGTCTGGTCGGTGAAAACCCGACGTGCTCCTTCCCGGCATTGTAGGGATGCGAGGGTCTATGGACTTACGATTGCATGTATGGTATCGAGTACCCCCCCCCCCCCCCCTCAGTGGAAGGATTTCTGATTCGGGGTCGGGACCCTATCTTCCCCGGGTGGCGCTGGTTCATGCTGGCATTATGGCTGGAATAATACCCGTTCCTTGCCAACCTTCTATCAAAAATAGGCATCCTCTGCCACTTGGCCAAAATGAGTAGAACTGTGACCGGCCAATGGAATACCGATTCTTAAATTCGAACTGTAAGCCAGCAGCCATGCGGGCTTTATGGCTTGGGGGCCGCCTCGAGATTGTCGGCTATGCTCAACACATGACGACCAGGACTCGGCGGGGCATGAGACGCAGTGTTCCAACGGTGATACCCAGCCTTTGTGCCCATGGGGCAAGGCGGAGCTGGAGCACTCTGGATCGCGAGACCGTGTTGACAAATTGACAAACGGACAGGCAAAATAGACCGGCCGACCGACCGACAGACAGACAGGCAGGCAGGTCGACAGACAGACGGACAGGACAGACCGACCGATCGACAGGCAGACAGACGGACAGGCCGACAGACAGACAGACAGATGGTCGGACAGACGGACGGACGGACGACGACGAACGAACAGACAGACAGACAGACAGACAGACAGACTACCAGCATCCAACAAATATGGATATAACAGGTGTGTCCATCGGAACCGACACACGGAACACAGCGAAAGAAGAGAGCACGCCATAGACGACCCCCCAGTGCCACAGGGTAGCTCGACCTCGCTAACGGAGGACGTTAAAAAAAAAAAAAAAAAACGTCAGGACTGCACTCCCGCTTCGGATACAAATGACTTAGAAATAGAGTCAGATACAAGATTTTGCACACTTCAGTAGCAATAGGGTTTATACTTCCGCCCCCCCCATCGTCATAACCACCGCCTTAAACCAGCGCCAGAGGCCAACATCCCGCCATGTCCTAGGCCAATTATCTACACTCTAGTGGGAGCCGACAAACGGCACACAGCAGTAAAAAGACACACCCCAGCATCTGCCTCGAAGTGGCACCCATCCCACCCTGGGCTCCCTGACAGAAAACGCCTACTGTAGTGCCATGTTCCCCCCCCCCCATCACTGTCACGTCCTCGGTTATTAATCTCTAGTCGGGGCCGCCGGAGTAGACACACGGAATTGCGACCAGATAATACAGGAAAACCCCGCAACGATTTCGCAGTGCCATCTGCTACGTATCATAGCCCGGCCTCGCTGAATTGAAAACCGTCTACGCTCTGAAACACCTTCAGCCGAAAATAAAACCAACAGTCATTAGAGGTAGATGTTGGGGGTGAACCAACCGTACTGCCCCGGTCGCGCATCGAAGCTCTCTCGCTGTGCCCTGTACGGCCAGGGATCGGAGGCGTTGGGGCGTGCGTCGGGGATTTGGAGAGGGGGGGGGGGTTAGGCCTGATCACGAAGTATGGTGTGCTCCGCTGGTGCTTCTGTAGAGGAACATTTCACGACGATCTGCGCCCAAGCAGGGAGCGGTGAACGCTCAGGACAACTATTCTCAGAAGAGTATCGCAAACAAAGTGACGGTGAGGGAAGGAACAATACTGACGCCGAGAGAAAAACGAAGGGGCTGCGGTTTTCCCTCGCGCATCGCGCCTCACCAAGTATCGGCACGACGTGACATCGAAAACATTTTACTCACTGGGTTGGCGCGACCCCGATGCCGAAACCGGAGCCGGTAAGTGGCGGCGCAACAGGCAGCGAGGCCAAAAACGAGGGCACCGGCGCCGCCTGCACCCCCGCAACCGCCGCCGCCGCCCCTTGTACCACCGCCACCCCTGCTGGTGCACTGGTCGCCTTCCCGTTCTGCGCCGTCTGCGGCGCAGCCGGGGGTGTGGCCGCGCCGCCGGACCCGTGCAATGAGTCCACTGGGGGCGTGGTCGCCACAGCCGCTTCCCTCGCCGCGGCCACTTCCGCCTCCCTTGTCGCAGCCACTTCCGCTTCCCTCGCCGCGGTCACCTCCGCCTCCCATGCCGCAGCCACTTCCGCCTCCCATGCCGCAGTCTCTTCCTCCTCCCTTACCGCGGCCTCTTCCGCCTCCCTTACCGCATCTGCTACCGCCCTCGCCGCCGCCGCAGCCGCCAATACTTCCGTGAACGTCTTGTTGGCCCGGTCCAACGCCGCCGTCATTCGCAACCTGGCCGCTCGCCTGGCATGCCGCTCATTCGCGAACCCCACATCCGTCTTCCTATCCGCCACCACCCTCGCCGCCGCCCTCTCATTATCCGCAGTTGACCCTGACCCCGGCCTCGGCCCCAATACCGCCGATTCTTGCTGCACGTGCGCGGCGGCGGCGGTCGGAGGCGGTCGCGGATTCGACGAGTACCTCTTCCTGGGCTGAACGGAAGGAAAGTCAGGAGCAGCTACGCTCGGGAGCGGCGCGGTTCTGGTAGAGCGTTTGGTCTGTCCATAGCGGAAGTGTGGGGGTAAAACACATATATAGGGCGAGTGTAGGGAGGCGGATTTAAACCCCACAAGGTCGCGACAAATGGATGGGGGGGGGGTATCCTTCTGGGCCAGAAGCGGCTCAAGGCAATGCTGGAACTCAAACAAACAGCGACTCCCCCGCCTGCACTCCGCGAGTGAGGCTTGTTCTCTGCCAATGGACCGCCCCTCTTTAGCGTACGAGACAAGCGGATTCAGCTGGAATAGCGAGAGATTGACATGCCAAATTCTCCTTTCGTGTTTATGGCGCTGCCAGACTGCACGCTCTGTGCCACTATTACTGCAGGCGAGCAACAAAACCCCGGTACTGTCAGCATGAAGCGCACATTAATTAGTCATGCATCGGTAGCCGCAAGGCGGTCGAAACCGCCGCGGCCAGGAGGTGCAAAACACAGAAATATCGCGAGGAGGACCTCTCCCTCCTTCTTTCTATTTTCCCTATCACGTGCACTGTTGTAGAACCGTACAGATAAAACCAAACTTCTGCGGTCCGACTGCGATACGTAGCGTTTCTCGGAGAGCATGGGAACATTGAGAAAAAATATATAGCGTGTGTGTCGCATCATCATGGACCTCAACCAACCGCGAACAGGGTACCTAAGCGTGTACGGTTAATTATGTACAACACCCACCACACCTGAGGGGGAGCCATCACGCCCGCCCGCGACACCTTTCCATCGCTTGCGGCGGATAGGGCCGGTGCAACGGACGACGGTGGCGATGAACCGCGGTGAGTGTGCCTCATGTCCTGCCCCGACGATGTCAGAGGAAGGCCCGACTTCTCGCCTTTCGAAAGGTGCTGCTGAGACTTCGCGTTGAACCAGGTCCGCGCAGGTCGGCCTTCTGGGCACTGCCTCGTACATGGGCGGTGCTCGCATGCCGGAGCGGAGGGCACCGGTGACGCTGCCTCCTCGCGTGAAGATTTCGCCGCTGATGGCCGAAGGAGCTGTTGGGTTGGGCGGAGGACACGGGTTGTCGGCCAACGATCGACGAAAAGTGGTTTGAGTTACGTACGCGAACACGCTGGGACATTCGTTTCGCCGCAGCCATGCTGGTGGTGCTACTCTACATACTGATGAGCGAAATATGTATGGCATCGTGGTTGACCCAAGGAGTTCCTTGCAGAGTCCACACTATTAACCTCACAACTGAGGTCATGTACAACTGTAGGACTCGCTCGCAGGGTCTGAACTTGGATCGACGGCTTTGCGACACTGATAGCGTCGTCTGCGGTTGTCCTGGCCTAGAGATGCACAGCGTAAAATAACAACCGCCGACAAAGTGTATATGGAATGTAATTCTGCAGGGCCCACCTAGGCCCGGTGCCGCACAGTCAAAATCCTGACTCTCAACCTCTTACTCCTATTCTAGTAGCTTGAGCTGAGTTAAATTCGCTACGATTGTATTTGAGGCACTACTACGCACCAAGGACACTGCACTACTATATGCTGCAAGCTCGCAAACAAAAAACGAAAAAAACAATAGGCAGCATGACTCGCGCACTCTTCACGCAGTCATCACACAGCACTACGCTCTGGGGGGGGCAGGAGCACGTGAGGTGGTGTTGTCTTTCTGCACGCACTACTTGCATCGATTGCGATGTTGATACAGCTACTCATTCTTCGGCAGCTATACGGCGGTCGAAAACACCCCGGCCAGGGGGTACAGAACACGCCAAAATATCTCAAGGAAGGACTCTCTCTCCCTCTATTTTTCCCTATCACCCTCACAACAACAACTAGTACTACTACTGCTACTATTGCTACTACAACAAACCGCGCGGTTGAAACCCAAGACGCTGCGGTCCGACTATAATACGAGTATGATGCGTGGCGTTTGTACTGTAGGACAGGATAGGTAAATGAAGGTGCTGTATAGCGGGTCGGTGTCGCAACACCACGGAACTTTGACCAACCGCGAATATAGAAATCTCTCCTGTATGACACCCACCACACCTCACTGGGAGCCACCCTGCCCGTCCTCGACGCAGAAACCCCACCCGCTGCGGCGGACGGGACCGGCGCAACGGGCGACGGTGCCGTCGAACGCCGCAGAGCGGGTGCCTTCCTCGGTGCTGCCCTCCTCGTCGCAGACCCCGCTTCCCCATCGGCAGTCTCAACCGACGCCGTCGCTTCGCGGGACTTCGTCCGCCAACGGGGGAGTCTCTGGGCCGAATACGGAGAATACGGTAAACCCATGTCCTTCGTGAGCTGCTCGATCTGCTTCTCTCTACGCGCGTTGAACCAGGCCAGCGCTTGACGCAGTTCTCGGGGTGTCAGCGTAGATGTGTAAACCCCGCGTGCCGGAGCGGCGGGCGGCGGTGGTGCTGCCGGTCCGGTCGGTGTTGCCGTTGCTGGGCCGCGGCTTCTCCTCGATGGCTGAACCGATTGCTGGGGTGGATGCAGGACAAGGGTTGCCGGTCAACGAATCGAGGGAAAGCGGTTCAAGTCACGCACTCTTACGCGTTGGGACAGGTTGTTTTTAATTGGAGGCTTCGTACCGCTGTAACTGCTCATAGTTTACAAGTCTGGCATCACGGTTCGCTCAAGCGGTTTTCTTGCAGTTCCAACACCATTGTAGAATCTCAAGCCCGTGTCACGTCCTCAGGGTATATGCAGAATTGAGATTTTGTTCCGCGGCTTATGGGACACCGATAGCTTCGTCTGCGGTTGTTCTGCCCTCGGAACGGGCAACCTAAAACAACAATCGCCAACAGAATTTTCGAATGGATCTAATTCTGCAGAGGTCATCTATAGGCCCGGTGCCGCAATGGTCAAAGATTGGTTCTCAACCAACCACGCTTCCTGTCGTATGCGAAGCTGAATAACACACAACACCGCACGAGAGTCCAACAACTAACTTCGAGGTTGAGTGGCAGCGAGGGGAAGGGGGGGGGGGGGGGGGGGGGGGGGGGGCAGTCGTACTGACACCGCTGTCGGCGAGAGAAAAAAGGACACGGCACACCGTGCGGCACGGCACACACCATATCGGCAAATGAGCGGGAAACCCGTGTTAGTACTGCCCCGAATCATAGAACCGCTTTTCGTGTTCGTTTGAATGTTCGTGTTCGTTTGGATGTTTTCGTGGGGGGAGTGCGGCAGCTATAGCATCGACGCTTGACAACGCTGTCGACGAGGGCAGGAAGGAGACGGCAGGTCATGTGGCAAAGTTCCTGGCTCGATTACGTAGCAGAGACGGACACCCACTACCATATTATGCCGCTGCTGCCTTCAGCTCTTCTATTTTGCCTTGGCCTTTTTTCTCTCTGATTTTTCCTTCCTTTTTATTCTCCGTCCTTCTCTGCCGTCAAGTGTTTTCCCCTCTCTGGGCGATGCTTCGTTCGCACAGCGGCAGTTCTTAAATTCTGCTGGTGGCTAATGGCGCTCTTCTTGCCTTCTTCTAGCCTCTGTCTCATTTCAGTATTACTTTTTTAGCATGTATTTTGTTCTACTATACTCAGAGATCTTATTCTCTTGTTCGGCTTGTCTTGTAGCCTTTGTTGTGCGCTTTCGTACCGAGTTCATTGAAGTTTTGTTCGCTTACTTCGACTCATTTGCGATGATTTTAGACCTACCGTAGAAGAGGTGCATTTTGTTTTGAGGGGGGGGGGGGTCCCGGTACTCGGGAGTATTTTAGGCTATTTTGGACGGATAGCCGGGTACCCTTGAAGTAGACTGGTATAATGGTAGAATACGAAGTACCTGGATGTCCGGGAGATGTTATGCATGAGCGAGAGTGTAGTTTTACAATGGGTTTCCAGGATATTTTGTACGAAATTCTGCCCAGGGGACGTGATTACAGGATGATAAGTTGCCATCCCGGGATTTCCAGCTGGTTGAAACACCGAAGTACCCGTGTACCCGTACCCGCGAGTACCCGGGATTGTTGCAAAAGGCCCGGGTACGCCGCGTACCCGCGAGTACCCGAGATTACTGCACAAGGAGTGCGATATACCTCTACCTGGTATGATATAAGGATTACCCTGGGCTGGGTAATCGATCGACTTTTTACCCGTATAGCCCAGTAGGTAATACCATCACATTTGACGTCGTCGAGGACACGGTTTCGAATCTCACTTCGAACGTTTGTTTTCTAGAAACGCTTGCGCGTGCGTCCCCAACAACATTTATCTCCCTGGTTCCCCAGGTATTGAAACGAAGCGGGTAGGTCAGCGTACGGCCGTATACGGTACCGACGCCCCAAATATCCCGCCGTTCAGATGGGGGAGAGTGTTATGAGGATTACCCTGTGCCGGGTAATCGATCGATCTTTTACCCCTATAGCTCAGTACGCGTAGGTAATACCATCATATCTACTGTTTTTTTTTGTTTTTTTTAAATCATCGCTTTCACTTTCCAGCTTAACTCGTAGAAGGTTTTACCCTCAGCGATCTTCTTGCGGACGAGCCGTGGTTACAGGTGTCGCCCCTTCTCCCCCCTGGCACGTGCCTTCATTTTTATCGCTCATAGGGTTCCGCATTCCCACTGCTCGTCGATTTTAATCGAATGTTGTTAACTCACGTTTTCGCGCTTTCCGCCAATCGTTTTTTACGGGAGAAAAAGTCCTCACGACTCCTATGCACTCGGTGACTGTGAAAAATAGTAAGAATCGCCCGAAAGCGCCTATCAAATGGGTTTCCTGTATAATTATCCATGGACTGTGGTCCAGCGGACGTGATTTTCGGTGTAGTAAGTTGCATTCCTTGGGGTTTCCAGGGTAATACAGTGGGTGTCCGAGTACTCGCGAGACTCGGGTATTGAGTCCCGGGGCCTATATACCCGGCGGGTATTGAGTGCTACAAATACCCGTGATGGGTATTGGCGGGACGGGTTGTTTTTTATACATACTCGCGGGCATCTTGATTTTTCGTTACAGGGGTACGTACACATCTCTGCTGCTGTGACCACATCCCTACCAAGTATTTACTACTAAGGGTGACAGTGATGGTGGTCACGTCCAAATGACTCTTCACGACTGACAATGCCTGCTTCGGTATGCCCCACTCGGCGCCGCCACCGGACCCCCCCGCGGCACCGCGACTGCGCCACGCTTGAGCATGCTTGTTTTGTTTGTTCCAGAAAAAGACAAGGCTGGATGCGATTTTTTTTTCTCCTTCTTCCGTTCTCTTTCACTGCTGTCTTGGCAATTTAATTTGTCTGCCTCGATTCACATTTATTTGCGATTTTACATTTGGTTTTCGGCGTGTCTCATTGTGTGTGACTATTGCTTTACAGCAGCAGCAGTAAGTAGTTGCAGGAACAATCAGTACGGACAATGGGTGTGTAGGTGTGCTGTCGGTGCTGTGGTTGGACAGAAACAAACGAAATAATGAAATAATGAAATAGTGGAATAATGATGAAATCATGGTTTGACCTGAAGACGACACACACGTAACAATACTGGCACCTGGTACCAGGTACCTGGTACACAATACCCGGTAACAAATAATATTGACTGGTACGACTTGAAACGCGCGCGGCTTGCTGCAAGTTAGGGGTGCTTTATATCATATACGTGTCCGTCTACTCCCCGTCACCGAGTCCGAGTCTGACCCAAAACCCGCCAGGCATTTAGGGCCGGGTAGCCCGGGTACCTGGCTAGCAACGTGTCCCCGGGGTGAGTATGCCTGACAATACCTCCAGAAACCCTTGAAACACGCAAGGAAGCGATCCAGATCCAGCCGAGGGCGCAAGTATTCGTACGTCGTACGTACTAAAGCAAGCAGTAGCTTTGGAGTTACGGCAGCAGTGCCTGCATACTACGATGACCGAAGAGCACAACACTTCGGCATGCTTCAAGGCCCGTATTTAGGTGCTAATTGCCGCTGCTGTGTGCTCTTCATTAAATACACCCGCGGAAAGAGACCGAAAATAAGCTCCAACCCCCAAAACCCCAAATCCAAAATCCGCTTTTGGGGCATGACGATGAACAGCAGTACCAGGTACAGAGTAGGATGTAGTCCTAAGCCGACGACGCCACTTGTTAAGATCAAGCATGTGGGACACTTTGTATCCCTGGACAGGTTTGCCTATTAAGTCGGTACTCGTTGGTACTCACTCACGTGTGATGCTTGCTTAGAGATAGAAGAAGAGGCGTTTTATTCCTTTCGTGCACGCGGAGACTGAGACCAAGCTCGTGCGTCTCTGGAAAATCCCTGGTTTCCACCTAAGATACGCCTTCCCTGTACTACAAATACGTTCCCAGTGCTCGAACCCAGGTAGTTACCGGGCTTTCAACCTCGTACAAAGCAGCATCATAGCAAGGACTTATTATACGTCGAATAATTCGACACTAGAAGTGTTTACATGATCGTATCAACAAGGGAAAGGCATCTGTGACACTTGCTTTGTTCTGCGAAACCTGCAAGGCTGTTGTACTTAACGCCTGCCAATGTACCATTACGGGGGACCATAGTAAATAGGACCTACGGTTCATACAAAAACCTAGATATTTATCTATTTTTACTAACAATATTGGTTCCTATTTACTATGATCCCCCGTACTAGAACAGTATATTGAGCTTTTCGAGCTTTTTAACAACCCTAGGGATAAATTTACTCCTCACGGGAATAACTTTTGCACTTTGGTTTTTGGGAGTTGGAAAATGAACCTCTTGCCCATCCCCTCTGTCCAAGCATGCCAACGATTCAATACCTCTCCACAAACCCCAGATTCCCTGTGTTCAGTCTTCTACATGGTTGTGCGTCATGACAAGATGAAAAAACTGACGGCTGGTCTTCGTTTAGTTTTTTTTTTTCTCGTGAAGGGAGGGTTAAAGCTGCCGAAAAAATCAGAAAAAAATCAGAAAATGTATCTCAAGAACCCAAAAAATAAAAAATAAAAAAAGACCCGTCGTTATTTTTTCAATTCGTCATGACGCACATGCCAAATTTCATTTTCCAATTTTCCAAAACCAAAGTGCAAAAGTGCGAAGATGTTAACCCCTTTAGAACCGCCGTTAATTTGAGTGCTGTGTCCCCAAAACGGGACTGCGGTTCTAGAATGAAGTCTCGGCTGTCGCTGGAACCAGCTCGTAGGAGTAGGGTATGATCTCTCACATATCTCACCATCTCTGCCTTGCTGGAATAAAAAGAAAAGGACGTTGCGCGTTGCGTACAGATCTAACAGATCTACTGGTTGGTGGGACGCCGTACGTATGAGTATACATACAGTATACGTCTATGATACGCACGTACAGCAGCAGCAGCAGCAGCAGCAGCAATCCGTCGGATCTGGATACCGGTTATTATATTATTATGTGTGTGTTCTTCACAGCATTAAAACCGTTCTTTGTACCCGTCGGCAATCAGCACAACCGGTGTGCGTACCGATTCTTCAATCAATCCTATAATAATAGAGAAAGCTCCGTGGTCACAAAACTACACCACAGAGATACTATTATTAATACCAAAGTGCAATGTTACCTGGTACGCAGTAAGCAGAATAGACGATACGCGATACGTCGTATATGCAACTCAAGTCTGTACCACCTGGCATCAGGTTATCGGGGTTATTTTTTCCAAATTTTCCTCGTATCTTAGACCGGGTCCTCAGGAGCCGTTGCAACATTAATCTCATGCACAGTCCGAGCCAAGTCGTAGCTAATACGTACTAGATGCAAAGTCAAGCTTGTTTCTCTCAGTAGAGCTGTGATACGCACAAGATTCCCCCGCCAAAGCTGCGCGAGAGATACTTCTCGCGCGCACAGCCAGCCACGCGGTTACCGCCGCACCGCTGATGATCTGTGGGCGACGTTTCTTATGTGCTGTGGTGGAAGGAGTGGGGTACACGGACTTTGGAACGCAAGACTCACCGCTCCATCACCAAAATGACCACCACCACCACCACCACCGTTGCTACCCATCTGAGCACCCTCTCCTCCTCCCGCCGTCACTGCTACTTCCGTCTCCTCCGCCGAACCTATGGTGTAGTTGGTGTTGGTACTCCACCTGCGAAAAAGGACGGCAAGGATGGAGGACGAACGGACGATGACCAAAGGCACGATTCGCATCATACGTATCTATTGTCGGAGCTTGCGGGAAAGGGCATGCATGCATTCATCTTTCTGCCTGATGCCCCGCCCTCTGTGTGCCCTTGGGGTTGTCCTGTCCTGCGTGTGTCATGCCTGGCGGCGCAGAAGGGGTGACCGTACCACCGCACGCAGAAAAGCTTTTCGAAAAAAGATCCAAGACAAGGCAGAAAACTCCGCGTTCCTCCCTTTTTTTTGAGTTCGAACACAAGGCGCGCGCGCGCTCATCCCGAAACCATCGATGCTTGCCCGAGCGACAGCTGCAGTAGTACGAGTGCATGGATTGCATCGTCTTATTTGTTCGCGCTGAGCCTCTGCCTCCTTCAGCGACGCTCGAGAACCCACGTCGCCCATGTTCTGATGGCTCACCTCGATGCAACACGGGTAGCTGGCTCCCACAGGTAGGAGGAGAACAAACCACTCGCCCCAAGCAGTGCGTACTTCAGCGCATCCATGTTTACTCGCTCGTCTCTTGCAGTTCTGCCTTGTTCGTGATGCTTCCTTCTCGCGTCGGGTAACAACACGCAGCAAGAGGCAAGAGCAAGAAACAGTGTGGGAAAAGTCCTGATCTAATAAAACCCCTGGGGCAGGCGAGATTAAAAATCGATGATGGAGATAGAAAGGAGAGAGGCCTCCAGATTTCCACGAACTCCCTACAGTAGTAGCACTCGTTGGTAGAGTCACTCCCATTGATTTTAGTGTTGCTAAAAAAACGAAGCGACAGCTGCCCGACGTGCAATGTTACCATCCTACAGCTGCATGTAGGTTATCACGTATTTTGTTCACAACTGTATTGCGCCCGTACCTATTACGACGAGAGTGAGTATCGATAGTCGCACAAATCAATACCCTTTTCCCACCACCTGTATCGACGCGTCCGATACACATCGTTATTGTTTTTTGTGCAGACCGAGAGATATCCGTCCGCGGTGCGTCGAAAAAAAGTGACAGTGACGAATGCAGCAAGCATCGACCGCGAGTAGCAGCACGGCCGGGCTGCTGGCCCCAGGTCGCTATACTTGCTTAAAATACCCATCAGTGTTGTGTTCGTACATACCAGGGTACCAAGTAAGACACAAGAAACAAAAAAAAAGCAACCCCCAGGAACATTCCAGGGGGACACAGAAAAGTCCGCAGCACATACATACAATTCATCATACACATCCATTATTTACCGGTGCCACCACCGGAAAAAAGCCCAACACATCTGTCCACAGTAGTTCCTCTGTGTGACCCTCGGTTGCTATCCTTGTGAATGGATAAGGGAGAAGAAGATAAGGAAGAAGTAACGCCACAAGTACTACAGCATTACACAGCAGAAATGTAACGTATTTACGTAGCTCCGACCCCAAGGCTTCCAGGGAGCTGGAGGGGTACTCTAGAGCCCCCCTCTCGCAATACACGACAACATTAAGCAGCAATGTCAAGCTGCTTGCTGTCACATTCAGTTCGGCACTATGTACGGCGTGCATCAAAGAAATTCGCTGTTACAACAATGGAACAATGATTGGGTCACGACTCTCAGGACGTTCCCTTTGTTACATAGATATCATACATAGCGTGGGGCTTGAAACAATCCAACCGGAACCAAACTTGGTGGTATCCGGGTTATGAGGGAGGTATACATGGGCGCTAGAGTTGGTCTACAGTAGCGTCTCCGTGGCATGAGTTATTAATAACCAACAGAAACTGCACGATTGTGTAACACGTACCAACGTACTGCCAAACGTTGGCGTGGCGAGTCGGACCCAGCACGCCCAGGCGCATCATAGATAGGGTTTCCACCCGTCAAACGTGCGGTTATCAATGTTATTCATTCATACTGCAGGCTGTAACAACAGGGGCCTTTACTTAGTAATAGTAATTTGCCTCACTCGTCTTATTCATGCAGGTATAGACTGCCAGGTATACGTCAACACAACAAGGGCGGATTTTCCTCTAACTCGAACGTAGTCTGTCAAAACAACGCGAACCAGAGAGTGGGCTGCACCGACAGCAGCAGTAGATTAATCCCCGTTCCTTACCAACCTTCTATAAAAAATAGGCATCCTCTGCCACTTGGATAAAGTGAGTAGAATTGTGACCGGCCAATGGACTGCCGATTCTTGAATTCGAAATGTAAAGCCACCAACCATGCTGGCTTTATGGCTCGGAGACCGCCTCGAGATTGTCGGCTATGCTCAGCACGTGACGACCAGGACTCGGTGGGGCATGAGACCTACCAGGTACAGTAGTGTTCCAACGGTTGTGACACCCAGCCTTTCTACCCATGGGGCAAGGCGGGGCTGACGCCCTCTGGATCGCGAGACCGGGTTGGCAAATAGACAGACGGACAGGACAGACCGACCGACAGGCAGACTGACGGACAGGCCGACATACAGACAGACAGACAGACAGACAGATGAACGGACGGATATACGGACGGACGAACGGACAGACAGACAGACAGGCAGACAGACTACCAGCATCCAACAAATAAGGATACAACAGGTGCGCCCATCGGAACCGACATACGGAACACAGCGAAAGAAGAGAGCACGCCATAGACGACCCCCCAGTGCCACTGGGTAGCTCGACCTCGCTAACGGAGGACGTTAAAAAAAAAAAAACGTCAGGACTGCACTCCCGCTTCAGATACAAATGACTTAGAAACAGAGTCAGATACACGATTCTGCACACTTCAGTGGCAATAGGGTTTATACTTCCCCCCCCCCATCGTCAAAACCACTGCCTTAAACCAGCGCCAGAGGCAAACATCCCGCTATGTCCTAGGCCAATTATCTATACTCTAGTGGGAGCCGACACACGGCACACAGCAGTAAAAAGACACGCCCCAGCATCTGCCTCGAAGTGGGACCCATTCCACCCTGGGCTCCCTGACAGAAAACGCCTACTGTAGTGCCATGTTCCCCCCGCGCCATCACTATCACGTCCTCGGTTATTAATCTCTAGTCGGGGCCGCCGGAGTAGACCCACGGAATTATGACCAGATAATACAGGAAAACCCCGCAACGATTTCGCAGTGCCATCTGCTACGTATCATAGCCCGGCCTCGCTGTCTTGAAAACCGTCTACGCTCTGAAACACCTTCTGCCGAAAATAAAACCAACAGTCATTAGAGGTAGATGTTGGGGGTGAACCAACCGTACTGCCCCGGTCGCGCAGCGAAGCTCTCTCGCTGTGCCCTGTACGGCCAGGGATTGGAGGCGTTGGGGGGTGCGTCGGGGATTAGGAGAGGGGGGGGGGGGGTTAGGCCTGATCACGAAGTATGGTGTGCTCCACTGGTGCTTCAGTAGAGGAACATTTCACGACGACCTGCGCCCAAGCAGGGAGCGGTGAACGCTCAGGACAACTATTCTCAGAAGAGTATCGCAAACAAAGTGACGGTGAGGGAAGGAACAATGCTGCCGCCGAGAGAAAAACGAAGGGGCTGCGGTTTTCCCTCGCGCATCGCGCCTCACCAAGTATCGGCACGACGTGACATTGAAAACATTTTACTCACTGGGTTGGCGCGACCCCGATGCCGAAACCGGAACCGGTAAGTGGCGGCGCAACAGGCAGCGAGGCCAAAAACGAGGGCACCGGCGCCGCCTGCACCCCCGCAACCGCCGCCGCCGCCCCTTGTACCACCGCCACCCCTGCTGGTGCACTGGTCGCGTCCCCGTTCTGCGCCGTCTGCGGCGCAGCCGGGGGTGTGGCCGCGCCGCCGGACCCGTGCAATGAGTCCACTGGGGGCGTGGTCGCCACAGCCGCTTCCCTCGCCGCGGTCACTTCCGCCTCCCTTGTCGCAGCCACTTCCGCTTCCCTCGCCGCGGTCACCTCCGCCTCCCATGCCGCAGCCACTTCCGCCTCCCATGCCGCAGTCTCTTCCGCCTCCCTTACCGCAGCCTCTTCCGCCTCCCTTACCGCATCCACTACCGCCCTCGCTGCCGCCGCAGCCGCCAATACTTCCGTGAACGTCTTGTTGGCCCGGTCCAACGCCGCCGTCATTCGCAACCTGGCCGCTCGCCTGGCATGCCACTCATTCGCGAACCCCACATCCGCCTTCCTATCCGCCACCACCCTCGCCGCCGCCCTCTCATTATCCGCAGTTGACCCTGACCCCGGCCTCGGCCCCAATACCGCCGATTCTTGCTGCACGTGCGCGGCGGCGGCGGTCGGAGGCGGTCGCGGATTCGACGAGTACCTCTTCCTGGGCTGAACGGAAGGAAAGTCGGGAGCAGCTACGCTCGGGAGCGGCGCGGTTCTGGTAGAGCGTTTGGTCTGTCCATAGCGGAAGTGTGGGGGTAAAACACATATATAGGGCGAGTGTAGGGAGGCGGATTTAAACCCCACAAGGTCGCGACAAATGGATGGGGGTGTACTCGATAGGAGAGATGTACTCGATCTCATGCATGGCCGTAGTGGTATGACCATAGACCAATGGATGGGGGGGGGGGGGGTATCCTTCTGGGCCAGAAGCGGCTCAAGGCAATGCTGGAACTCAAACAAACAGCGACTCCCCCGCCTGCACTCCGCGAGTGGGGCTTGTTCTCTGCCAATGGACCGCCCCTCTCTAGCGTACGAGACAAGCGGGTTCAGCTGGAATAGCGAGTGGTTGACATGCCAAATTCTCCTTTCGTGTTTATGGCGCTGCCAGACTGCACGCTCTGTGCCACTATTACTGCAGGCGAGCAACAAAACCCCGGTACTGTCAGCATGAAGCGCACATTAATTAGTCATGCATCGTTAGCCGCAAGGCGGTCGAAACTGCCGCGGCCAGGAGGTGCAAAACACAGAAATATCGCGAGGAGGAGCTCTCCCTCCTTCTTTCTATTTTCCCTATCACGTGCACTGTTGTAGAACCGTACAGATAAAACCGAACTTCTGCGGTCCGACTGCGATACGTAGCGTTTCTCGGAGAGCATGGGAACATTGAGAAAAATATATAGCGTGTGTGTCGCATCATCATGGACCTCAACCAACCGCGAACAGGGTACCTAAGCGTGTACGGTTAATTATGTGCAACACCCACCACACCTGAGGGGAAGCCATCACGCCCGCCCGCGACACCCTTCCATCCTTTGCGGCGGACAGGGCCGGTGCAACGGGCGACGGTGGCGATGAACCGCGGTGAGTGTGCCTCATGCCCTGCCCCGACGATGTCAGAGGAAGGCCCGACTTCTCGCCTTTCGAAAGGTGCTGCTGAGACTTCGCGTTGAACCAGGTCCGCGCAGGTCGGCCTTCTGGGCACTGCCTCGTACATGGGCGGTGCTCGCATGCCGGAGCGGAGGGCACCGGTGACGCTGCCTCCTCGCGTGAAGGTTTCGCCGCTGATGGCCGAAGGAGCTGTTGGGTTGGGCGGAGGACACGGGTTGTCGGCCAACGATCGACGAAAAGTGGTTTAAGTTACGTACGCGAACACGCTGGGACATTCGTTTCGCCGCAGCCATGCTGGTGGTGCTACTCTACATACTGATGAGCGAAATATGTATGGCATCGTGTTGACCCAAGGAGTTCCTTGCAGAGTCCACACTATTAACCTCACAACTGAGGTCATGTACAACTGTAGGACTCGCTCGCAGGGTCTGAACTTGGATCGACGGCTTTGCGACACTGACAGCGTCGTCTGCGGTTGTCCTGCCCTAGAGATGCACAGCGTAAAATAACAACGCCGACAAAGTGTAAATGGAATGTAATTCTGCAGGGCCCACCTAGGCCCGGTGCCGCACAGTCAAAATCCTGACTCTCAACCTCTTACTCCTATTCTAGTAGCTTGAGCTGAGTTAAATTCGCTACGATTGTATTTGAGGCACTACTACGCACCAAGGACACTGCACTACTATATGCTGCAAGCTCGCGAACAAAAAAAAACGAAAAAAACAATAGGCAGCATGACTCGCGCACTCTTCACGCAGTCATCACACAGCACTACGCTCTGGGGGGGGCAGGAGCACGTGAGGTGGTGTTGTCTTTTTGCACGCACTACTTGCATCGATTGCGATGTTGATACAGCTACTCATTCTTCGGCAGCTATACGGCGGTCGAAAACACCCCGGCCAGGGGGTACAGAACACGCCAAAATATCGCAAGGAAGGACTCTCTCTCCCTCTATTTTTCCCTATCACCCTCACAACAACAACTACTACTACTACTGCTACTATTGCTACTACAACAAACCGCGCGGTTGAAACCCAAGACGCTGCGGTCCGACTATAATACGAGTATGGTGCGTGGCGTTTGTACTGTAGGACAGGATACGTAAATGAAGGTGCTGTATAGCGGGTCGGTGTCGCAACACCACGGAACTTTGACCAACCGCGAATATAGAAATCTCTCCTGTATGACACCCACCACACCTCACTGGGAGCCACCCTGCCCGTCCTCGACGCAGAAACCCCACCCGTTGCGGCGGACGGGGCCGGCGCAACGGGCGACGGTGCCGTCGAACGCCGCAGAGCGGGTGCCTTCCTCGGTGCTGCCCTCCTCGTCGCAGACCCCGCTTCCCCATCGGCAGTCTCAACCGACGCCGTCGCTTCGCGGGACTTCGTCCGCCAACGGGGGGGAGTCTCTGGGCCGAATACGGAGAATACGGTAAACCCATGTCCTTCGTGAGCTGCTCGATCTGCTTCTCTCTGCGCGCGTTGAACCAGGCCAGCGCTTGACGCAGTTCTCGGGGTGTCAGCGTAGATGTGTAAACCCCGCGCGCCGGAGCGGCGGGCGGCGGTGGTGCTGCCGGTCCGGTCGGTGTGGCCGTTGCTGGGCCGCGGCTTCTCCTCGATGGCTGAACCGATTGCTGGGGTGGATGCAGGACAAGGGTTGCCGGTCAACGAATCGAGGGAAAGCGGTTCAAGTCACGCACTCGTACGCGTTGGGACAGGTTGTTTTTAATTGGAGGCTTCATACCGCTGTAACTGCTCATAGTTTACAAGTCTGGCATCACGGTTCGCTCAAGCGGTTTTCTTGCAGTTCCAACACCATTGTAGAATCTCAAGCCCGTGCCACGTCCTCAGGGTATATGCAGAATTGAGATTTTGATCCGCGGCTTATGGGACACCGATAGCCTCGTCTGCGGTTGTTCTGCCCTCGGAACGGGCAACCTAAAACAACAATCGCCAACAGAATTTTCGAATGGATCTAATTCTGCAGAGGTCATCTATAGGCCCGGTGCCGCAATGGTCAAATATTGGTTCTCAACCAACCACGCTTCCTGTTGTATGCGAAGCTGAATAACACACAACACCGCACGAGACTCGAACAACTAGCTTCGAGGTTGAGTGGGCAGCGAGGGGGGGGGGGGGGGGGGGGGAGGGGGGGCAGTCGTACTGATACCGCTGTCGGCGAGAGAAAAAAGGACACGGCACACCGTGCGGCACGGCACACACCATATCGGCAAATGAGCGGGAAACCCGTGTTAGTACTGCCCCGAATCATAGAACCGCTTTTCGTGTTCGTTTGAATGTTCGTGTTCGTTTGGATGTTTTCGTGGGGGGAGTGCGGCAGCTATAGCATCGACACTTGACAACGCTGTCGACGAGGGCAGGAAGGAGACGGCAGGTCATGTGGCAAGGTTCCTGGCTCGATTACGTAGCAGAGACGGACACCCACTACCATATTATGCCGCTGCTGCCTTCAGCACTACTATTTTGCCTTGGCCTTTTCTCTCTCTGATGTTTCCTTCCTTTTTATTCTCCGTCCTTCTCTACCGTCAAGTGTTTTCCCCTCTCTGGGCGATGTTTCGTTCGCACAGCGGCAGTTCTTAAATTCTGCTGGTGGCTCATGGCGCTCTTCTTGCCTTCTTCTAGTCTCTGTCTTATTTCAGTATTACTTTTATTGCATGTATTTTGTTCTACTGTACTCATAGATCTTATTCTCTTGTTCGGCTTGTCTTTTAGTCTTTGTTGTGCGCTTTCGTACCGAGTTCATTGAAGTTTTGTTCGCTTACTTCGACTCATTTGCGATGATTTTAGACCTACCGTAGAAGAGGTGCATTTTGTTTCGAGGGGGGGTCCCGGTACTCGGGAGTATTTTAGGCTATTTTGGACGGATAGCCGGGTACCCTTGAAGTAGCCTGGTATAATGGTAGAATACGAAGTACCTGGATGTCCGGGAGATGTTATGCATGAGCGAGAGTGTAGTTTTACAATGGGTTTCCAGGATATTTTGTACGAAATTCTGCCCAGGGGACGTGATTACAGGATGATAAGTTGCCATCCCGGGATTTCCAGCTGGTTGAAACACCGAAGTACCCGTGTACCCGTACCCGCGAGTACCCGGGATTGTTGCAAAAGGCCCGGGTACGCCGCGTACCCTCGAGTACCCGGGATTACTGCACAAGGAGTGCGATATACCTCTACCTGGTATGATATAAGGATTACCCTGGGCTGGGTAATCGATCGATTTTTTACCCCTATAGCCCAGTAGGTAATACCATCACATTTGACGTCGTCGAGGACACGGTTTCGAATCTCACTTCGAACGTTTCTTTTCTAGAAACGCTTGCGCGTGCGTCCCCAACAACATTTATCTCCCTGGTTCCCCAGGTATTGAAACGAAGCGGGTAGGTCAGCGTACGGCCGTATACGGTACCGACGCCCCAAATATCCCGCCGTTCAGATGGGGGAGAGTGTTATGAGGATTACCCTGTGCCGGGTAATCGATCGATCTTTTACCCCTATAGCTCAGTACGCGTAGGTAATGCCATCATATCTACTGTTTTTTTTTTTTTTTTTTAAATCATCGCTTTCACTTTCCAGCTTAACTCGTAGAAGGTTTTACCCTCAACGATCTTCTTGCGGACGAGCCGTGGTTACAGGTGTCGCCCCTTCTCCCCCCTGGCACGTGCCTTCATTTTTATCGCGCATAGGGTTCAGCATTCCCACTGCTCGTCGATTTTAATCGAATGTTGTTAACTCACGTTTTCGCGCTTTCCGCCAATCGTTTTTTACGGGAGAAAAAGTCCTCACGACTCCTATGCACTCGGTGACTGCGAAAAATAGTAAGGATCGCCCGAAAGCGCCTATCAAATGGGTTTCCTGTATAATTATCCATGGACTGTGGTCCAGCGGACGTGATTTTCGGTGTAGTAAGTTGCATTCCTTGGGGTTTCCAGGGTAATACAGTGGGTGTCCGAGTACTCGCGAGACTCGGGTATTGAGTCCCGGGGCCTATATACCCGGCGGGTATTGAGTGCTACAAATACCCGTGATGGGTATTGGCGGGACGGGTTGTTTTTTATACATACTCGCGGGCATCCTGATTTTTCGTTAAAGGGGTACGTACACATCTCTGCTGCTGTGACCACATCCCTACCAAGTATTTACTACTAAGGGTGACAGTGATGGTGGTCACGTCCAAATGACTCTTCACGACTGACTATGCCGGTTTCGGTATGCCCCACTCGGCGCCGCCACCGGACCCCCCCGCGGCACCGCGACTGCGCCACGCTTGAGCATGCTTGTTTTGTTTGTTCCAGAAAAAGACAAGGCTGGGTGGGATTTTTTTCTCCTTCTTCCGTTCTCTTTCAGTGCTGTCTTGGCAATTTAATTTGTCTGCCTCGATTCACATTTATTTGCGATTTTACATTTGGTTTTCGGCGTGTCTCATTGTGTGTGACTATTGCTTTACAGCAGCAGCAGTAAGTAGTTGCAGGAACAATCAGTACGGACAATGGGTGTGTAGGTGTGCTGTCGGTGCTGTGGTTGGACAGAAACAAACGAAATAATGAAATAATGAAATAGTGGAATAATGATGAAATCATGGTTTGACCTGAAGACGACACACACGTAACAATACTGGCACCTGGTACCAGGTACCTGGTACATAATACCCGGTAACAAATAATATTGACTGGTACGACTTGAAACGCGCGCGGCTTGCTGCAAGTTAGGGGTGCTATCATATACATGTCCGTCTACTCCCCGTCACCGAGTCCGAGTCTGACCCAAAACCCGCCAGGTATTTAGGGCCGGGTAGCCCGGGTACCTGGCTAGCAACGTGTCCTTGGGGTGAGTATGCCTGACAATACCTCCAGAAACCCTTGAAACACGCAAGGAAGCGATCCAGATCCAGCCGAGGGCGCAAGTATTCGTACGTCGTACGTACTAAAGCAAGCAGTAGCTTTGGAGTTACGGCAGCAGTGCCTGCATACTACGATGACCGAAGAGCACAACACTTCGGCATGCTTCAAGGCCCGTATTTAGGTGCTAATTGCCGCTGCTGTGTGCTCTTCATTAAATACACCCGCGGAAAGAGACCGAAAATAAGCTCCAACCCCCAAAACCCCAAATCCAAAATCCGCTTTTGGGGCATGACGATGAACAGCAGTACCAGGTACAGAGTAGGATGTAGTCCTAAGCCGACGACGCCACTTGTTAAGATCAAGCATGTGGGACACTTTGTATCCCTGGACAGGTTTGCCTATTAAGTCGGTACTCGTTGGTACTCACTCACGTGTGATGCTTGCTTAGAGATAGAAGAAGAGCCGTTTTATTCCTTTCGTGCACGCGGAGACTGAGACCAAGCTCGTGCGTCTCTGGAAAATCCCTGGTTTCCACCTAAGATACGCCTTCCCTGTACTACAAATACGTTCCCAGTGCTCGAACCCAGGTAATTACCGGGCTTTCAACCTCGTACAAAGCAGCATCATAACAAGGACTTATTATACGTCGAATAATTCGACACTAGAAGTGTTTACATGATCGTATCAACAAGGGAAAGACATCTGTGATGTTCGTAGAGTCCAAGCCTGGATGCCCTGACCACCACGTGGTCTGATGAGTTTCTTTATAATCGTTGTATTAGAGGACAGAGGAGGGGAGAGAGAGCGGAGCCTAGCTCGTAGCTCGGAGCAGAGAACGGAGCAGAGAACGGAGTGCTCAAACTCTCCTCGTGAATACACGGCATAATTCATAATAACGCCTGCGAAGATATACGCAACCCTCTACAGCTTGTAACCGTCGCTGCTGGAACGATCCAAACGAACACCCTCCCTGGCTCTTCACAGCAGTGACGAGACCGAAAAGACATTCAAGACTTGCTAGGACCTAAGAACAGCCAACGACAGTCCCGCAGGAGGAAACCCGGCCACCGGGTCAAAACCCCCTGTATAACACATATACTCCAAACCATTGCAATTGAAACAACGGCCGCATTCCAAACGATGACCATGGCCAGAAAATAAAATGACAAGCGGTGCCCTACTCCCCCATGCCCCTCAAAGTAGCGCAGGGTTGGCGACCTGACAAATTATTCCTCGCATCACTCAAACATGGTACTCATCGAATAATGCTCATACCCCTCACTCACCCTCCAAAGGCAGATTCAACAAGAACCTACGATGAGACTTAAAAGGGGTCGCAGCAAGGGATTTCGTCAAAATATCCGCATGCTGCTCTTCCGAAGCTACGAACTGAATGTCGATCTTCTTAGCACGAAGTAGCTCTCTGACAAAATGAAAACGCACGTCGATATGCTTACTCCGAGCAGAACTAAGAGGGTTTTCAGCCAACGCTATGGCCCCCTGGTTATCCTCGAAAACCCGGACACATGATCCGCGTAGCTCTGGACAGATAAACGACAACACCGCGCCCGTAAACAAAGCTTCCTTCACCCCTTCACCCAGGGCGACATACTCTGCTTCTGCTGTCGACAACGTAACACACCTCTGCGTACTACTTGCCCAACTGACGGCCGCACCCCCGAGGGTAATTACCGTCCCCGATACCGAGCGCCTATCGTTCGACTTATCCGCATAATCAGCATCACTATACGCAGTCAAAAACCAGGCGCTGATTAGGGGCTTGATCAACCCCGGAAGATGCTATCGGCGGGAGGCCGTATCGAGCCCAAAGGTACTTCTTTTGTTCGTTTATAAAGGATAAACCACTGAGCTACTCAGTCAGCGCTGACTGAGTAGCTCAGTGGTTTATCCTTTATAAACGAACATGTGACACTTGCTTTGTTCTGCGAAACCTGCAAGGCTGTTATATTTAACGCCTGCCAATGTACCATTACGGGGGACCATAGTAAATAGGACCTACGGTTCATACAAAAACCTAGATATTTATCTATTTTTACTAACAATATTGGTTCCTATTTACTATGATCCCCCGTACTAGAACAGTATATTGAGCTTTTCGAGCTTTTTAACAACCCTAGGGATAAATTTACTCCTCACGGGAATAACTTTTGCACTTTGGTTTTTGGGAGTTGGAAAATGAACCTCTTGCCCATCCCCTCTGTCCAAGCATGCCAACGATTCAATCCCAGATTCCCTGCGTTCAGTCTTCTACATGGTTGTGCGTCATGACAAGATGAAAAAACTGACGGCTGGTCTTCGTTTAGTTTTTTTTTCTCGTGAAGGGAGGGTTAAAGCTGCCGAAAAACTCAGAAAAAAATCAGAAAATGTATCTCAAGAACCCAAAAAATAAAAAATAAAAAAAGACCCGTCGTTATTTTTTCATTTCGTCATGACGCACATGCCAAATTTCATTTTCCAATTTTCCAAAACCAAAGTGCAAAAGTGCGAAGATGTTAACCCCTTTAGAACCGCAGTTAATTTGAGTGCTGTGTCCCCAAAACGGGACTGCGGTTCTAGAATGAAGTCTCGGCTGTCGCTGGAACCAGCTCGTAGGAGTAGGGTATGATCTCTCACATATCTCACCATCTCTGCCTTGCTGGAATAAAAAGGAAAGGACGTTGCGCGTTGCGTACAGATCTAACAGATCTACTGGTTGGTGGGACGCCGTACGTATGAGTATACATACAGTATACGTCTATGATACGCACGTACAGCAGCAGCAGCAGCAACAGCAGCAATCCGTCGGATCTGGATACCGGTTATTATATTATTATGTGTGTGTTCTTCACAGCATTAAAACCGTTCTTTGTACCCGTCGGCAATCAGCACAACCGGTGTGCGTACCGATTCTTCAATCAATCCTATAATAATAGAGAAAGCTCCGTGGTCACAAAACTACACCACAGAGATACTATTATTAATACCAAAGTGCAATGTTACCTGGTACGCAGTAAGCAGAATAGACGATACGCGATACGTCGTATATGCAACTCAAGTCTGTACCACCTGGCATCAGGTTATCGGGGTTATTTTTTCCAAATTTTCCTCGTATCTTGGACCGGGTCCTCAGGAGCCGTTGCAACATTAATCTCATGCACAGTCCGAGCCAAGTCGTAGCTAATGCGTACTAGATGCAAAGTCAAGCTTGTTTCTCTCAGTAGAGCTGTGATACGCACAAGATTCCCCCGCCAAAGCTGCGCGAGAGATACTTCTCGCGCGCACAGCCAGCCACGCGGTTACCGCCGCACCGCTGATGATCTGTGGGCGACGTTTCTTATGTGCTGTGGTGGAAGGAGTGGATTACACGGACTTTGGAACGCAAGACTCACCGCTCCATCACCAAAATGACCACCACCACCACCACCACCGTTGCTACCCATCTGAGCACCCTCTCCTCCTCCCGCCGTCACTGCTACTTCCGTCTCCTCCGCCGAACCTATGGTGTAGTTGGTGTTGGTACTCCACCTGCGAAAAAGGACGGCAAGGATGGAGGACGAACGGACGATGACCAAAGGCACGATTCGCATCATACGTATCTATTGTCGGAGCTTGCGGGAAAGGGCATGCATGCATTCATCTTTCTGCCTGATGCCCCGCCCTCTGTGTGCCCTTGGGGTTGTCCTGTCCTGCGTGTGTCATGCCTGGCGGCGCAGAAGGGGTGACCGTACCACCGCACGCAGAAAAGCTTTTCGAAAAAAGATCCAAGACAAGGCAGAAAACTCCGCGTTCCTCCCTTTTTTTTGAGTTCGAACACAAGGCGCGCGCGCGCTCATCCCGAAACCATCGATGCTTGCCCGAGCGACAGCTGCAGTAGTACGAGTGCATGGATTGCATCGTCTTATTTGTTCGCGCTGAGCCTCTGCCTCCTTCAGCGACGCTCGAGAACCCACGTCGCCCATGTTCTGATGGCTCACCTCGATGCAACACGGGTAGCTGGCTCCCACAGGTAGGAGGAGAACAAACCACTCGCCCCGAGCAGTGCGTACTTCAGCGCATCCATGTTTACTCGCTCGTCTCTTGCAGTTCTGCCTTGTTCGTGATGCTTCCTTCTCGCGTCGGGTAACAACACGCAGCAAGAGGCAAGAGCAAGAAACAGTGTGGGAAAAGTCCTGATCTAATAAAACCCCTGGGGCAGGCGAGATTAAAAATCGATGATGGAGATAGAAAGGAGAGAGGCCTCCAGATTTCCACGAACTCCCTTGTTGATTGATCTCTAAAGGTATAGGCGCAGCTGGCACGGGAACGCGTGGTTGACTCCAGACAGTAACACGGAACTCCTCTTGTATTATATCCGAGCTGTCGAGTGACAGCTCATGCATCGTATGCAGATTATTATTCAACATGACGCGGGAATAAACCTCCCGTTTATCCCCCCGAATATCCGACTAAATATCCCTCTCCTATAATCCTATGTCAATATATGGAACTCCCTAATATTAGATGTAACGTCTCCGTCGTGTTTCTGAGCACAATCAATATCCCCCCTGCTCATTATACACGACCATACTTTAATATCCCCCCAGCTCTGTACACTACAATGTACGACTCCGCTGGGTGGAAACATCTCAATATTATGACCAACTCAAACGAAATTCAGAAACATAATTTCACTCCAGAACCAAAAATCAAACTCTCAATTTCCAAAATACTATCCAAACTCTCCAACTCAGAAAACATTTTCTATGGACCGCACACGCCCCCAGGCGCTTCATAGTCTCTCTTCAACCTTATCCAAAAAATTTCCCTCTATTTCATGAGGAATTAATGCAAATCATATAAAACATCACAGTAGTCATACTCATCAGAATAAAAATTAAGCCAAGAAAATAAATGCCAGAGATCGCAAGGAACCCCGTTCCCTCGGACAAGGGTCTCCCCTTGCCCCCTACTCCCGCCATAGATACACAGATCGCGACGGTAATGCGAGATAGCATACATTCCTTCACTTGAATTTTATTTGACGTGGGGACTACTCGAAAACACCAAAAACTCTCGAAATCCATCACCAGGAACGAAATGGTATCTTCTCGGACTCAGTCAGGTAAAACGGCATTTTCCGCGGAATCGGTCAAACGATATTCAGTGGAATCTCGTCGACTTAGTACAGTGATCTCCGGGGCCCTCCCCTCGCCAAACGCTACTGGTGTCTACAGGCACACTATCATAATCATTCGTATTGTCTCCAGCGCGCACGCTCGAAAAGATCAACTTGCGAATTCGGCGAGACTTCAACTCCCGACCCACCCTAGGGAATTATATAGCACTACCTGCCAGACCACTCAGTCAGTACTGACTTTGAACAAAAGCACAAATTTCCAAGAACCAAAAAAAAATCTGAATCTCCAATGTTCGCAGATTCTCTCCTACTCTCAAATCGATACACAATCAATTTTAAAACGAAAATCACCACAGCAGTCAATCAACAAAGCCAAACGTGCCTGGTGCGGACGTAAGTCCCTGCCGGTGGCGCCTCGATCCCTTCTCGTTCCTCCTCTCTCTTATGGCACCGCATCCCGAACAGATGATGATGCAGACTCCTCCCCCTGCGCCCATCTTCACGCTCTCCTTCGACTCCTTCCTCGGGGGCAACGTCCCCCCCATCAACCACCTGCGGGTGTGGTGCTTCAGCAGTCCAGGCGGATTCTGCCAGAACGCTTTCAGCGTCGCTCCCGCGGTCTCCACCTTCCCTCCCGGCTCCTGCCGGCCAAACTCTCTCTTTCATATAAAAATATACGTTCTACATTTATGTCGCCAGCGCGCAGCGAACCCACAGGTTCAGGCAGATGCCTGGCTATCCCGGGGTGTTGCAGCAGCGACGGTTACGCGGCGATCGACACGACGGCGGCGGTAACGGTGCTTACTGCATGCGCTTCATCGTCGCAACAAAAGTGCAGCAATCCTCTGACTGCCGACGTTGCTGACGGTGCTGCTGGAGCTGCTGCTGTCCCTGCAACTACTACTCTCCAGCGCCTTCGCCACCAGTGCCAAGCGATTCTACCAGGTCCGGCTCAAACTTGGCCCCGCTGGGATCGCTGCTGCTCTCCTGGTGCGGCATCTCCTCACTCTTCTCACACACACGTCCTTTCCTCCAGGACCTCTATTTTCTTCTTCATCTCCTCTATGGTCTATTCACTCTCCACGCTGGCTTCTTGACTGGGCATGTCCTCGAAACTAGGCATGCCGAAGCAGGTTCCCACCTCTCTAGGTTGGCCTTGGCTACGCTTGCCAATAGAAGATCGCCGGACTCTCACTAGTGTGTTGATTGATCTCTAAAGGTATAGGCGCAGCTGGCACGGGAACGCGTGGTTGACTCCAGACAGTAACACGGAACTCCTCTTGTATTATATCCGAGCTGTCGAGTGACAGCTCATGCATCGTATGCAGATTATTATTCAACATGACGCGGGAATAAACCTCCCGTTTATCCCCCCGAATATCCGACTAAATATCCCTCTCCTATAATCCTATGTCAATATATGGAACTCCCTAATATTAGATGTAACGTCTCCGTCGTGTTTCTGAGCACAATCAATATCCCTACAGTAGTAGCACTCGTTGGTAGAGTCACTTCCATTGATTTTAGTGTTGCTAAAAAAACGAAGCGACAGCTGCCCGACGTGCAATGTTACCATCCTACAGCTGCATGTAGGTTATCACGTATTTTGTTCACAACTGTATTGCGCCCGTACCTATTACGACGAGAGTGAGTATCGATAGTCGCACAAATCAATACCCTTTTCCCACCACCTGTATCGACGCGTCCGATACACATCGTTATTGTTTTTTGTGCAGACCGAGAGATATCCGTCCGCGGTGCGTCGAAAAAAAGTGACAGTGACGAATGCAGCAAGCATCGACCGCGAGTAGCAGCACGGCCGGGCTGCTGGCCCCAGGTCGCTATACTTGCTTAAAATACCCATCAGTGTTGTGTTCGTACATACCAGGGTACCAAGTAAGACACAAGAAACAAAAAAAAGCAACCCCCAGGAACATTCCAGGGGGACACAGAAAAGTCCGCAGCACATACATACAATTCATCATACACATCCATTATTTACCGGTGCCACCACCGGAAAAAAGCCCAACACATCTGTCCACAGTAGTTCCTCTGTGTGACCCTCGGTTGCTATCCTTGTGAATGGATAAGGGAGAAGAAGATAAGGAAGAAGTAACCCCACAAGTACTACAGCATTACACAGCAGAAATGTAACGTATTTACGTAGCTCCGACCCCAAGGCTTCCAGGGAGCGGGAGGGGTATATGGTCACCTCTCTCTCGCGGCTCGAGCTCTAGAGCCCCCCTCTCGCTATACACGACAACATTAAGCAGCAATGTCAAGCTGCTTGCTGTCACATTCAGTTCGGCACTATGTACGGCGTGCATCAAAGAAATTCGCTGTTACAACAATGGAACAATGATTGGGTCACGACTCTCAGGACGTTCCCTTTGTTACATAGATATCATACATAGCGTGGGGCTTGAAACAATCCAACCGGAACCAAATTTGGTGGTATCCGGGTTATGAGGGAGGCATACATGGGCGCTAGAGCTGGTCTACAGTAGCGTCTCCGTGGCATGAGTTATTAATAACCAACAGAAACTGCACGACTGTGTAACACGTACCGACGTACTGCCAAACGTTGGCGTGGCGAGTCGGACCCAGCACGCCCAGGCGCATCATAGATAGGGTTTCCACCCGTCAAACGTGCGGTTATCAATGTTATTCATTCATACTGCAGGCTGTAACAACAGGGGCCTTTACTTAGTAATAGTAATTTGCCTCACTCGTCTTATTCATGCAGGTATAGACTGCCAGGTATACGTCAACACAACAAGGGCGGAGTTTCCTCTAACTCGAACGTAGTCTGTCAAAACAACGCGAACCAGAGAGTGGGCTGCACCGACAGCAGCAGTAGATTAATCCCCGTTCCTTACCAACCTTCTATAAAAAATAGGCATCTTCTGCCACTTGGATAAAGTGAGTAGAATTGTGACCGGCCAATGGACTGCCGATTCTTGAATTCGAAATGTAAAGCCACCAACCATGCTGGCTTTATGGCTCGGAGACCGCCTCGAGATTGTCGGCTATGCTCAGCACGTGACGACCAGGACTCGGTGGGGCATGAGACCTACCAGGTACAGTAGTGTTCCAACGGTTGTGACACCCAGCCTTTCTACCCATGGGGCAAGGCGGGGCTGACGCCCTCTGGATCGCGAGACCGGGTTGGCAAATAGACAGACGGACAGGACAGACCGACCGACCGACCGACCGACCCGACAGGCAGACTGACGGACAGGCCGATAGGCCGACATACAGACAGGCAGACAGACAGACAGACAGATGAACGGACGGATATACGAGCGGACGGACGGACGAACGAACAGACAGACAGACTACCAGCATCCAACAAATAAGGATACAACAGGCGCGCCCATCGGAACCGACACACGGAACACAGCGAAAGAAGAGAGCACGCCATAGACGACCCCCCAGTGCCACTGGGTAGCTCGACCTCGCTAACGGAGGACGTTAAAAAAAAAAAAAAACGTCAGGACTGCACTCCCGCTTCAGATACAAATGACTTAGAAATAGAGTCAGATACACGATTCTGCACACTTCAGTGGCAATAGGGCTTATACTTCCCCCCCCCCATCGTCAAAACCACTGCCTTAAACCAGCGCCAGAGGCTAACATCCCGCTATGTCCCAGGCCAATTATCTATACTCTAGTGGGAGCCGACACACGGCACACAGCAGTAAAAAGACACGCCCCAGCATCTGCCTCGAAGTAGGACCCATCCCACCCTGGGCTCCCTGACAGAAAACGCCTACTGTAGTGCCATGTTCCCCCCGCGCCATCACTATCACGTCCTCGGTTATTAATCTCTAGTCGGGGCCGCCGGAGTAGACCCACGGAATTGCGACCAGATAATACAGGAAAACCCCGCAACGATTTCGCAGTGCCATCTGCTACGTATCATAGCCCGGCCTCGCTGTCTTGAAAACCGTCTACGCTCTGAAACACCTTCTGCCGAAAATAAAACCAACAGTCATTAGAGGTAGATGTTGGGGGTGAACCAACCGTACTGCCCCGGTCGCGCATCGAAGCTCTCTCGCTGTGCCCTGTATGGCCAGGGATCGGAGGCGTTGGGGCGTGCGTCGGGGATTAGGAGAGGGGGGGGGGGTTAGGCCTGTTCACGAAGTATGGTGTGCTCCGCTGGTGCTTCTGTAGAGGAACATTTCACGACGATCTGCGCCCAAGCAGGGAGCGGTGAACGCTCAGGACAACTATTCTCAGAAGAGTATCGCAAACAAAGTGACGGTGAGGGAAGGAACAATACTGACGCCGAGAGAAAAACGAAGGGGCTGCGGTTTTCCCTCACGCATCGCGCCTCACCAAGTATCGGCACGACGTGACATTGAAAACATTTTACTCACTGGGTTGGCGCGACCCCGATGCCGAAACCGGAACCGGTAAGTGGCGGCGCAACAGGCAGCGAGGCCAAAAACGAGGGCACCGGCGCCGCCTGCACCCCCGCAACCGCCGCCGCCGCCCCTTGTACCACCGCCACCCCTGCTGGTGCACTGGTCGCCTTCCCGTTCTGCGCCGTCTGCGGCGCAGCCGGGGGTGTGGCCGCGCCGCCGGACCCGTGCAATGAGTCCACTGGGGGCGTGGTCGCCACAGCCGCTTCCCTCGCCGCGGTCACTTCCGCCTCCCTTGTCGCAGCCACTTCCGCTTCCCTCGCCGCGGTCACCTCCGCCTCCCATGCCGCAGCCACTTCCGCCTCCCATGCCGCAGTCTCTTCCTCCTCCCTTACCGCGGCCTCTTCCGCCTCCCTTACCGCATCTGCTACCGCCCTCGCCGCCGCCGCAGCCGCCAATACTTCCGTGAACGTCTTGTTGGCCCGGTCCAACGCCGCCGTCATTCGCAACCTGGCCGCTCGCCTGGCATGCCACTCATTCGCGAACCCCACATCCGTCTTCCTATCCGCCACCACCCTCGCCGCCGCCCTCTCATTATCTGCAGTTGACCCTGACCCCGGCCTCGGCCCCAATACCGCCGATTCTTGCTGCACGTGCGCGGCGGCGGCGGTCGGAGGCGGTCGCGGATTCGACGAGTACCTCTTCCTGGGCTGAACGGAAGGAAAGTCGGGAGCAGCTACGCTCGGGAGCGGCGCGGTTCTGGTAGAGCGTTTGGTCTGTCCATAGCGGAAGTGTGGGGGTAAAACACATGTACAGGGCGAGTGTAGGGAGGCGGATTTAATCCCCACAAGGTCGCGACAAATGGATGGGGGGGGGAGTATCCTTCTGGGCCAGAAGCGGCTCAAGGCAATGCTGGAACTCAAACAAACAGCGACTCCCCCGCCTGCACTCCGCGAGTGAGGCTTGTTCTCTGCCAATGGACCGCCCCTCTCTAGCGTACGAGACAAGCGGATTCAGCTGGAATAGCGAGTGGTTGACATGCCAAATTCTCCTTTCGTGTTTATGGCGCTGCCAGACTGCACGCTCTGTGCCACTATTACTGCAGGCGAGCAACAAAACCCCGGTACTGTCAGCATGAAGCGCATATTCGGTAATCATGCGTCGGTAGCCGCAAGGCGGTCGAAACTGCCGCGGCCAGGAGGTGCAAAACACAGAAATATCGCGAGGAGGAGCTCTCCCTCCTTCTTTCTATTTTCCCTATCACGTGCACTGTTGTAGAACCGTACAGATAAAACCAAACTTCTGCGGTCCGACTGCGATACGTAGCGTTTCTCGGAGAGCATGGGAACATTGAGAAAAATATATAGCGTGTGTGTCGCATCATCATGGACCTCAACCAACCGCGAACAGGGTACCTAAGCGTGTACGGTTAATTATGTACAACACCCACCACACCTGAGGGGGAGCCATCACGCCCGCCCGCGACACCCTCCCATCGCTTGCGGCGGATAGGGCCGGTGCAACGGACGACGGTGGCGATGAACCGCGGTGAGTGTGCCTCATGTCCTGCCCCGACGATGTCAGAGGAAGGCCCGACTTCTCGCCTTTCGAAAGGTGCTGCTGAGACTTCGCGTTGAACCAGGTCCGCGCAGGTCGGCCTTCTGGGCACTGCCTCGTACATGGGCGGTGCTCGCATGCCGGAGCGGAGGGCACCGGTGACGCTGCCTCCTCGCGTGAAGATTTCGCCTCTGATGGCCGGAGGAGCTGTTGGGTTGGGCGGAGGACACGGGTTGTCGGCCAACGATCGACGAAAAGTGGTTTAAGTTACGTACGCGAACACGCTGGGACATTCGTTTCGCCGCAGCCATGCTGGTGGTGCTACTCTACATACTGATGAGCGAAATATGTATGGCATCGTGGTTGACCCAAGGAGTTCCTTGCAGAGTCCACACTATTAACCTCACAACTGAGGTCATGTACAACTGTAGGACTCGCTCGCAGGGTCTGAACTTGGATCGACGGCTTTGCGACACTGATAGCGTCGTCTGCGGTTGTCCTGCCCTAGAGATGCACAGCGTAAAATAACAACCGCCGACAAAGTGTAAATGGAATGTAATTCTGCAGGGCCCACCTAGGCCCGGTGCCGCACAGTCAAAATCCTGACTCTCAACCTCTTACTCCTATTCTAGTAGCTTGAGCTGAGTTAAACTCGCTACGATTGTATTTGAGGCACTACTACGCACCAAGGACACTGCACCACTATATGCTGCAAGCTCGCGAACAAAAAACGAAAAAAACAATAGGCAGCATGACTCGCGCACTCTTCACGCAGTCGTCACACAGCACTACGCTCTGGGGGGGGCAGGAGCACGTGAGGTGGTGTTGTCTTTTTGCACGCACTACTTGCATCGATTGCGATGTTGATACAGCTACTCATTCTTCGGCAGCTATACGGCGGTCGAAAACACCCCGGCCAGGGGGTACAGAACACGCCAAAATATCGCAAGGAAGGACTCTCTCTCCCTCTATTTTTCCCTATCACCCTCACAACAACAACTACTACTACTACTGCTACTATTGCTACTACAACAAACCGCGCGGTTGAAACCCAAGACGCTGCGGTCCGACTATAATACGAGTATGGTGCGTGGCGTTTGTACTGTAGGACAGGATACGTAAATGAAGGTGCTGTATAGCGGGTCGGTGTCGCAACACCACGGAACTTTGACCAACCGCGAATATAGAAATCTCTCCTGTATGACACCCACCACACCTCACTGAGAGCCACCCTGCCCGTCCTCGACGCAGAAACCCCACCCGCTGCGGCGGACGGGACCGGCGCAACGGGCGACGGTGCCGTCGAACGCCGCAGAGCGGGTGCCTGCCTCGGTGCTGCCCTCCTCGTCGCAGACCCCGCTTCCCCATCGGCAGTCTCAACCGACGCCGTCGCTTCGCGGGACTTCGTCCGCCAACGGGGGAGTCTCTGGGCCGAATACGGAGAATACGGTAAACCCATGTCCTTCGTGAGCTGCTCGATCTGCTTCTCTCTACGCGCGTTGAACCAGGCCAGCGCTTGACGCAGTTCTCGGGGTGTCAGCGTAGATGTGTAAACCCCGCGCGCCGGAGCGGCGGGCGGCGGTGGTGCTGCCGGTCCGGTCGGTGTGGCCGTTGCTGGGCCGCGGCTTCTCCTCGATGGCTGAACCGATTGCTGGGGTGGATGCAGGACAAGGGTTGCCGGTCAACGAATCGAGGGAAAGCGGTTCAAGTCACGCACTCGTACGCGTTGGGACAGGTTGTTTTTTAATTGGAGGCTTCGTACCGCTATAATTGCTCATACCTGGTAGTTTACAAGTCTGGCATCACGGTTCGCTCAAGCGGTTTTTCTTGCAGTTCCAACACCACTGTAGAATCTCACACCCGTGCCACGTGCTCAGGGTATATGCAGAATTGAGATTTTGATCCGCGGCTTATGGGACACCGATAGCCTCGTCTGCGGTTGTTCTGCCCTCGGAACGGGCAGCCTAAAACAACAATCGCCAACAGAATTTTCGAATGGATCTAATTCTGCAGAGGTCATCTATAGGCCTGGTGCCGCAATGGTCAAAGAGTGGTTCTCAACCAACCACGCTTCCTGTTGTATGCGAAGCTGAATATCACACAACACCGCACGAGACTCGAACAACTAGCTTCGAGGTTGAGTGGCAGCGAGGGGAAGGGGGGGGGGGGGGGGGGGGGGGGGGGGGGCAGTCGTACTGATACCGCTGTCGGTGAGAGAAAAAAGGACACGGCACACCGTGCGGCACGGCACACACCATATCGGCAAATGAGCGGGAAACCCGTGTTAGTACTGCCCCGAATCATAGAACCGCTTTTTCGTGTTCGTTTGTCTGTTTTCCCGAAGGGGTTACGGCAGCTATAGCATCGACACTCGCGAACGTTGTCGAAGAGAGCAGGAAGGAGACGGCAGGTCATGTGGCAAGGTTCCCAGCTCGATTACGTAGCAGAGACGGACACCCACTACCACTATCTTATGCTGCTGCTGCCTTCAGCACTACTATTTTGCCTTGGTCTTTTTTCTCTCTGTTTTTTTTCCCTTCCTTCTTGTAATTCGTCCTTCTGGCCGTCAAAAGTGTTTCCCCCTCTCTGGGCGCTACTTCGTTCGCACAGCGGCAGTTCTTAAATTCTGCTGGTGGCTAATGGCGCTCTTCTTGCGCTCTTCGATTCTCTGTCTCATTTCAGTATTACTTTTATTGCATGTACTTTGTTCTACTGTGCTCATAGATCTTACTTTCTTGTTCGGCTTGTCTTTTAGTCTTTGTTGTGCGCTTTCGTACTGAGTTCATTGACGTTTTGTTTGCTTACTTCGACTCATTTGCGATGATTTTAGACCTAGAAGTGGTGCATTTTGTTTTGGGGGGGGGGCGGTACTCGGGAGTATTTTTGGCTATTATGGACGGATAGCCGGGTACCCTTGTAATAGCCTGGTACAAAGGTAGAATATGAAGTACCTGGATGTCCGGGAGATGTTATGCATGAGCGAGAGTGTAGTTTTAAAATGGGTTTCCAGGATCTTTTGTACGAAATTCTGCCCAGGGGACGTGATTACAGGATTATAAATTGCCATCCCGGGATTTCCAGGGGGTTGAAACGCCGAAGTACCCGTGTACCCGCGAGTATCTGGGATTCTTTTGAAAGGCCCGGGTACCCCGCGAAAGGCCCGGGTACCCCGCGTACCCGCGAGTACCCGGGATTACTGCACAAGGGGTGCAATATACCTCTATGTATGATCTAAGGATTACCCTGGGCTGGGTAATCGATCGATCTTTTACCCCTGTAGCTCAGTAGGTAATACCATCACATTTGACGTCGTCGAGGACACGGTTTCGAATCTCACTTCGAACGTTTGTTTTCTAGAAACGCTTGCGCGTGCGTCACTAAAACCGTATCTCCCTGGTTCCCCAGGTATTGAAAACGAAGCGGGTAGGTCAGCGTACGACCGTACACGGTACCGACGCCCCAAATATCCCGCCGTTCAGAGGGGGGGGGTGTGTTATAAGGATTACCCTGGGCTGGGTAATCGATCGATCTTTTATCCCTATAGCTCAGTAGGTAAGACCACCACATCTACTGTTTTTTTTTTTTGTTTTTTCAAATCATCGCTTTCACTTTCCAGCTTAACTCGTGGAAGGTTTGACCCTCAGCGATTTTCTTCTGGACGAGCCGTGGTCACGGGTGTCGTGTCCCTTCTCCCCCCCGGTACGTGCCTTCATTTTTATCGCCCATAGGGTTCAGCACTCCCACTGCCCGTCGTTTTTGTCGAATGTTGCTAACTCACGCTTTCGCGCTTTCCGCTAATGGTGTTTTATAGAAAAAAAGTCCCTACGAGTACAAGTATGCACTCGGTGACTGCAAAATTATAATAATCCCCCGAAAGAGCTGTCAAATGGGTTTCCTGGACCAGGTATATTTTATCCATAGAATGCGGCCCAGCGGACGTGATTTTCGGTGTGATAAGTTGCATTCCTTGGGGTTTCCAGGGTGACACGGCGGGTGTCCGGGTACTCGCGAGACTCGGGTATTTATTCCCGGGGCCTAAATACCCGGCGGGCATTGAGTGCTACAAATACCCGTGATGAATATTGACGGGACGGGTTACAATACTCGCGGGTGTATCTTGATTTTGGTAAAAGGGGTACTTACAGTACACCTCTGCTGCGCCGACCACATCCTTACCAAGTATTTATTACTTGGTGGTGACAGTGATGGTGGTCAAGTCCAAATGACTCTTCACGACTGACTATGCCTGCTTCGGTATGCCCCACTCGGCGCCGACTCTATCGTGCGCCACCGGACCCCCCCGCGGCACCGCGACTGCGCCACGCTTGAGCATGCTCGTTTTGTTTGTTCCAGAAAAAAGACAAGGCTGGGTGGGATTTTTTTTGTTCTTCTCTCTCACTGCTGTCTTGGCAATTTAATTTGTCTGCCTCGATTCACATTTATTTGCGATTTTACATTTGGTTTTCGGTGTGCCTCATGGTATGTGATTATTAATATTGCTTTACAGCAGCAGCAGCAGTAGTTGGAGGAAAAATCAGTACGGACAATGGGTGTGTAGGTTTGCTGTGTCGCTTCTTCTGTGGTTGGATAGAAATAACGAAATAATGATGAAATCATGGTTTGACCTGAAGAGAGCAGAAACAAACGTAACACATACCTGGTACCAGGTACCTGGTATACAATACCGAATAATATTGCCGGGTACGACTTGAAACTTGAAACGCGGGCGACTTGCTGCAAGTTAAGGCTGCTATCATATACACGTGTGTCTACTACCTGGGTACCCGACGGGTTCACCTTGACGGGTACTACCCGTCCCCGAGTCCGAGGCCCACCCAAAACCCGCCCGGTATTCCTGTTCCGGGCCGGGTAACCCGGGCACCTGGCCAGCAACGTGTCCCCGGGATGAGTATGCCTGACAATGGAGAAACCCTTGAGACACCCAAGCGATCCAGCCGAGGGCAACACTCTCACAAGTACTCGTACGCCATGCCTGAAGCAGTAGCTTTTTGGAGTTACAGCTCGTTACAGCAGCAGGTAGGTGTCTGCATACAACGCTGACCGAAGAGCACAGCATGCAACATCATGCTTCAAGAGCCGTATTTATGCGCTAATTGCCGCTGCTGTGCTCTACACCAGCGCACACCTGGGGAAAAGAGGCCAAGCCCCAAACCCCAAAACCCAGAACCCAAAATCCGTTTTTTGTGCATGAGCATGATGAACAGCAGTACGATGGTACAGAGCAGTACTTGGACAGCAGTTGGAACTATACCACTGCTGTACGTGTATAGGTCTACGCCTACAGCAGTACCAATACGTTGTGTCTGGATACCGGTCGTGTGTGTGTTCTTCACAATAAACCACTATTTCTACCCGTCGACATCCATCACAACCAGTGAATCCTATTATTCATATTAATAATAGACATAGAAGTTCTTCTGTGCTCACACTAAACAATACCAGTCCGACAAAAAAATATACCTGGTCGTAGTTGGTACCTGGTATTAAATAGTACTCGTAGGCCACAGAGACACTACAAGTACATTGATATGCAGTACCGGTAAGCAGATGACACAATACATCGTGTCTGGTATTAATAGTCGAGTCTGTACCTGGTATCAGGTTATCGGGGTTATTTTTCCAAAAATTCCAATCTTGGACCGTTGCAACATTAATCTCATGCACAAAGCCAAGCCGTAACTAATACCAGTTGCAGAGTCAAGCCTGTTTCTCTCAGTAGAGCTGTGATACGACTGACGAACAAGATTCCCTTGCCGAAGCAGCGCGAGAGAAACTTCTCGCGCGGGCAACCGGCCACGCGGTTACCGCCACACCGCCGCACCGCTGATGATCTGTGGGCGACGTTTCTTATGTGCTGTGGTGGAAGGAGTGGGGTACACGGACTTTGGAACGCAAGACTCACCGCTCGATCACCATAATGACCACCACTACCACCACCACCACCACCGCTACCCATCTGAGCATCCTCTCCTCCTCCCGCCGTCACTGCTACTTCCGTCTCTTCCGCCGAACCTATGGTGTTGGTGTTGGTACTCCACCAGGTCCTGCGAAAAAAGACGGCACGGATGGAGGACGAACGGACGATGACCAAAGGCACGAGTCGCATCATACGTTTCTATTGTTGGAGCTTGCGGGAAAGGGCATTCATGCATTCATCTTTCTGCCTGAGGCCCCGCCCTCTGTGTGCCCTTGGGGCTGTCCTGTCCTGTCCTGTGTGTGTCATGCCTGGCGGCGCAGAAGGGAGAAGGGGTGACCGTACCGCCGCACGCAGAAAAACTTTTCGAAAAAAGATCCAAGACAAGGCAGAAAACTCCGCGTTCCTCCCTTTTTTGGGGTTCGAAAACAAGGCGCGCGCGCGCGCTCATCCCGAAACCATCGATGCTTGCCCGCGCGACAGCTGCAGTAGTACGAGTGCATGGATTGCATCGTCTTATTTGTTCGCGCTGGGCTTGTGCTTCCTTCTGCAATGCTCGAGAACACACGTCGCCCAAGTTATGATGGCTCACCTCGATGCAACAATACGGGTAGCCGGCTTCCACAGGTAGGAGGAGAACAACCCACTCGCCCCGACCAGGGCACACTTCAGCGCATCCATGCCCACTAACTCGTCTCTTGCCGTTCAGCCTTGTCGTGATGCTTTCTTCTCGCGTCGGGTAACAACACGCAGCAGGAGGCAAGAGCAAGAAGCAGTGTGGGAAAAGTCGCGATCTAAACCCTTTTGGGGTTAAAAAATATCGATGATTGAGATAAAAAGGAAAGAAGCTTCCGGATTTCCATGAACTCCCTACAGTAGTAGTACTCGTTAGAAGTACTGTATGATAAAAAAACGAAGCGACAGCTGCGCGACGTGCGATGTACCAGCCTACAACTGTATGTAGGCTATCACGTATCCTATTCACAGTAGCTAGCTGTATTGCGCCCGTACCTATTACGACGAGTGAGTGTCGATAGTCGCAATACTCACGATATTCTTACACAAATCAATACTTCTACTTGGTACACACTTTACCCACCTGTATCAACACGTCCGATACCCGTCGGTCTTTTTTTTTTCGGAGGTATTCGTTCGCAATACGTCGAAAGAACAGTAACGACTGAAGCAAGCATCGACCACGCGTAGCAGCACGGCCGGGCTGCTGGCCCCAGGAAGCCATACCTGCTCAAAATACTCATCGTTGTGTTCGTACATACCAGGCGTACTATACGTACTATTGTAAGACACCAAAAAAAAAAGTAATCCCCCCAGAAACATTCCAGGGGGACACAGAAAAGCACGCAGCACATACAATGAATTCATCATACACATCCAGTATTTACCGGTGCCACCACCGGAAAGCCCCCAACATATCCGTCCACAGCACTTCCTCTGTGTGACCCTCGGTTGCTATCCTTTTGAATGGAGAAGGGAGAAGTAAATAAGGAAGAAGTAACTCCACAAGTACTACAGCAGTACACAGCAGCAATGTAACGTATTCACGTAGCTCCGACCCCCAGGATTCCATGTATCCAGGGGCGGGAGGGCCTCCCTCGCGGCTCGAGGTCTAAAGCCCCCCTCTCACTGCAAAACTGCTTGCTGTCACATTCAGGTCGACAACATGTACGGAGTACATCAAAGAAGTACGATGTTACAACAATGGAACAATGATCGGAACACGTTTATCAGGACGTTCCCTTTGTTACATAGACATCATACATAGCGTGGGGCTTGAAACAATGCAACCGAAACCAAATTTGGTGGTATCTGGGTTATGAGGGAGGCATACATGAACGCTAAAGCTGGTCTACAGTAGCGTCTCCGTGGCATGAGTTATTTATTACCACCATAAACTGCACGATTATGTAACACGTACCAACGTTCTGTTGAACGTTGGCGTGGCGCGTCTGACCCAGCACGCCCTGGCGAGTCATGGCATTTCACCCGTCAATTGTGCGGCTAACAATGTTGTTCATTCATACTGCAGGTTTTAACAACAGGGGCCTGGTGATACCGTAATTGCCTAACTCATCTCATGTATGCAGGTATAGACTACCTATACGTCAACACAACAACAGCCGGAGGAGAGCCCAACAGGTGGCGCCAACGCTCGCTATTGGTGCCGTGTGCCGATAGGCAATATCGGCGCAAAGCCACACCCCCAAAGCTACGCCACCAGGGCTATGCCACCAAGGCCGCATCATCAAAGTTACGCATGCAAAACGAGAAAGCGCAAAAGTTAAACGAAACCCCCGCTTGCCCTCACTGCACACGGCGCCGCATGCCTTGGTATACAGCAGAGCACTGGCCAGACGTGTTGCAGTGCACTTTACTCCAACGCATTCACCGCATTCTCTGCCTCAGGTTCATCACGGAAAGGTGGGAACAAAGCAGCGAGCACACCGCAGCTTTTTTTTTTTTTTTTTTTTTATATCCTCCGGCGGATTGGTAAAAATAAAGCTTAAGCTCACCGCAGCAGTCTCCCACCGCGCACCGCCCAGGGACGATCTACCTACTACGCGATCGAATCGCGCAAAACAGCCAGCTACACTTGTCGCCACTCTTTAGGAGCCACACAGCGAGTACGCTCAGCGACTGGTGGTGATAGGCCCAAACCGATACGTTCCTGCGTACCCATCCTCGCCACGGGGCCCACAGCGCGTATCCTCCGTTGCCGTGCAGCCGGTCGCAACACCACCAACCGCGGCCCAAGTGGAAACACTGTTGCTACTGTGTCGTTCCTACGTTTTCTCGGCCCTCGCACCAAGCATCATCGATCCATGTTTGACCTTGTCACGCGGAAACAGCAGCAGCTGGGCCGCAGCCCCCACCCCCTCGTTGTTTCCTCTTTCTATTGCGTTGTGAAACCCTGTAAAAAAAGGCGGTTTTCTGTGTCCGCCGTGACCATCACCTCGAAACCCGGCCTTCAACAAGAAAACTGATGTCGCAGCCGGGACCACGACCCCGAACCCCGGCCTTGACAAGGCACACTTCTGGCGCTGCCGGGGTCATAACCCTGAACCCCGGCCATGAAAATGCACCATTCTGTGTCGGACGGGACCGGAACCCCAAACCCCCTCTTTAAAAAAAGGCACCCTTCTATCACCGCCGGGACCACGACCCCGAACCCCGGCCTTGAAAAGGCACACTTCTGTCGCCGCCGGGGTCAACCCCGAACCCCGGCCATGAAAATGCACCATTCTGTGTCGGACGGGACCGGAACCCCAAACCCCCTCTTTAAAAAAGGCACCCTTCTGTCACCGCCGGAACTACGACCTCGAACCCCGGCCTCAAAAAGGCACACCATGCTGTCGCCGCCGGGACCAAAAACCAAGAACTCCGGCCACTGTGGTTTCCAGGAACACCTCCGAGAAATGCATGAATAGCCAGCTAAGTTTACCATCCCATTTTCTTCTTGAAGGCATCCATCGGTCCTAACGTCATGTCCTTTTCGATCTCCGTGACCTCCTGCTTGCCAAGCTTCTCCTCCTGCAAGGCGCGGCGCGGCAGGGTGGTTCGGAACCGGAAGCGGCGACGCCGCAATTCGGGGCCGAGCGTGCGGCACGAATCGGTCATACCAGGTGCATGTTAGGATTAATTCCACCGCTGTGACGGCACCAACCCTTTTATGACTGCCTTGTACAGAAGCGCATATCTCGAGTGAAATTCTACTGTAAGTAGTGTGTCCCCAAAACGGGAAAGCAGTCCTTAAAGGGCCATCTTGTGGTCTCAAGTGCTTGCAAAGCGAGTATCAAACACTCAGTCCACCGAAGCCACAGCTGACTTATGTTCAACATTTGTATACACGTGGTGTGGCACTCTGACGGTATGTCTGGGTGCTTCGTAGACCAACATCATCAACCTTTGCACGGTGTTTCTACAGATGGCCTATTAATAGTCTACGGTGCTGGGCGTTTTCACTTTTTTTCTGTTTTTGAAACCCTTTCCTTGCTGCCTTACATATCACTTAATGTTCTACATAATTCTCTAAAAAAATAATTTTCATGTATCATAGATGCGAAGTGGCCGGGCCGTCAGAACAGGAATCCGAGTGTAACAAACGAAAAACTGCGAGGCATTCTTCGCAAAACACTTGGCTAGCTCGAGCCTCTGTATCTCCGTCGTAGGGCAACCGCCTCCCCATCCTAACAAAACAAAAATGACGATAGTGATATAACTACTATAGTTATCTGCTGAAGATCATTCAGAAAACGCATCTGTAACGCGTGACGGCGGAAGCAGCACACCTTCTGGCTGACCACGTATGTCTCCCAAAAAGGTAACAAGGTACCCGACTTCGTGCGAGATGGTGGCCGGCGGCAGCGAAGAGATCTCTAGCGTAACACGATGCAGAAGAAAAAAATAACGCAGAGACTGTTGCGCTATTCTTACTAGATATTCCGTATTTTCCGGTAACCAGTGGTGCCGACAACAAAAAAGGGTTCAAGCTTGAACCTCCGAACCGCAGACCCCGATAAGTGCTCCAATGCCACGAGATAGCATGTACAAAACAGAAGAAAAGAACGGACGGAGGATAAAAGATATAGATCGCTCGCGCCTGAGAGCTGCCTCACAAACACCGGTCATAAATTGCGCCACGAAACAGCCTCGTTCTCACCAGGTCTTTGTAGATGACCTTGAAGCCAAACGTGAGCTCTTTGCTGGCGAGTTGCGGGTACGCCTGTGCCACCTGATGAGCATCGGCGGGAGAAATGGGAGAAAAGGCAAAGGCAAAACACACAGGGGGGGGGGGGGGGGGGGGGGGGGGGGGGGGGGGTGGTAAACGAGAGCAAGGATGGAGGCAGAGGCGCAAAAGCGTCGTGGATCTCGCAGTTGCTCTCGGGAACAACACCATGCGCATCGAGCGGGTTTCATCGCAGCGGCCACGGCCATCGGGCACGTCCCCTAGATTCGACATCGACGGCTGTGCTGGCAATGTTGTGTTCGACTAAGCGCACAAAAGCGCTTATACAATCCCTTTGGGGACTTCATCACGAAAAAGTGCACGATTCGGACAAACAGATCATGATCTATCTATCTATCTATCTATCTATCTATCTATATATCTGATGTAGATCATCTAGTTCCTCACCCGCCGTTTAGAGAGGTTGTACAGGGTCTGCACAGCACAGATTCAACCCAGCAGGAAAACATGCGCTATATACGTAGTAGATCGTGCGGATCGTACGGGGTCCCACCCGGCAACATGAGTAGCTACTGCTGAGGCGTTCTACGATAGAAGTATCACAATTGCGGGAAAAAAACTTTCTGAACCACCACGGCGTCCTTGCCGGGCGCTAGTTGAAGGATGATGAGTATGTACCTTGTGCTCTACATACCGTTGGGCACAATGCGTACGTGCACGTACGAGATACGTGCAGCATTAGTCGTATTCATGTGTCCCGGTTGAATCCCGCATTATACCTTGGGGAGACATAGGAGCCCCAGGAAATCTAGGGTGAACCTCTATCGTAGAACGTCTCTGCTGTAGATCATACCAACAAGATTGGGAATAGATCATCTGCCTCGAAATATCTACTGTACATCATGACATGTGGGAATCGATTTCACGTCCGAGGTGTGAAAAAAAAAGTTGTCTAGAAAACGCAGGCGATTTCACCCTCAGTCCCACGAAGCAGCGCCCCCGGCCGCTGCTGAGGCAGGGGGTGTCCCCGAGCTACGAAAAAAATGCATGGACATCTCTGACACCGAACGCCACCTGTGGCTAGTACAGGGGAACATAGTGCAGTAGGGGTCCCTCTGCAGTGCCGGCTGCTCGCTTAATAGTGCCGGTGAAATCACTCGGTACATATGGGATTACCCAGTGTGGCAAGTGTGCGGAACAGTGCCGGTGCCGGCTATAATGCCGATGTACTGGCCTGACACGCAACCGGCATTACGAGGAAACGTTACTGCAATCAGAACTACAGAGGGTGTGTCAGCGTACGGGGATAACTGGTACATGTTTTTCGGTCCATCGTGGGTTTTATGCCCCCCCCGCAATAGTCGCAGTGCTGCTGGCTGACAGGCTGAAAAGGCCGCACCCGGGAAAGTTTTGGTCTCGATACACCAGAGGCCCAGAGGGGTTCATTCATCTATGTCTTACTCCGGCGAGAGCGGCTACACAAGCTCGACGCGGGGCGGCCAATACTCCCTCCCTCGGAGCGGAAACAAGAAAAAATGCAATGCAGATACGAAATATCCCGCCATCGACATTATAAAAGCACACCCCAGAACAACCAATAACTACTGTAGGGCGCTGTTCTTCGAGCGACTGCATGCACTATACCAGGTACGCTTTGGAAAAAAAAACATGGGTACACAGCAGCTTCCGTCTGGGCAGCAACTCGAGAAGCCGGCGACAGAAATCAAAACGCTTCTTCTTCATGATGTTGCACAATCCCCTCAAGCGTTGTTTGGGCAAGCCACACATCCTGTATGCTCAACCCAAGTTTATGGCGACGAGAAAAAAAGGAGGAGGCTCACCTGGCGGATAAGGTCCTTTTTCTTCGCCAACACGCTCGTCGAGATGCCCTTCTCGAGAGAGTACTTCGACACGCCCGACAGGAGTCCCCCCATCATGGCGTCCACCGTCGCCTTCGCCTTGTCATCCCCCATCATCAGTCCGCATGGGTACCTGCCGGGCGACGTTTTCGGTCCGTCCACGTTTTCACCGGAGTCAGCAGAGGTATCGTTTTCGATCTCATTGTATCCGTGCCGGCTGAAAACCCTCCTCCACCCCCGAATTGCACATGTTTACCGTGCAATCAGCAGAGGCATATCGATCTGATGTACCAGGTTTTCCTTTCGAAAACTCTCTCCCGATAAATTGTGCATACTTATCATGCAACCACCAAAAGAGGTACCATCGATCTTACCCAAGTTGAGCTACACACACGGCGCAAAAAAACAAAAGGCTGGAAACAGGTATGTAGAGGCAACATAATTTCCTACGGTACAACTCCGGCCCCGTCAACATAGTGGGGGGGCTCCGCGGCATACATCTATAGCGCAACGTGTCCCCCTCATATCGCTTCGACAGGCCCTAAGCACAAGAAATCTGCAAAGCCTGCGAGTTGTAAGGACCGGCATCGGAAGGGCAATTCCACCACCAGGGCAACGACAGCCGGGTTGGGGGGCGGGGCAGGACTGGGCGACGCAAGCTAGTGCTGCCGCTGCAAAAAAACGCCTCCACATCGGCTTCGAAAAGGCGACAACTCTGTTACAAACAAAAAGCAAAAAACGACGCAAAACTAACCTCTCTTCCCCTATCCCTCCCTCCTTCCCTCCCTCTATTCATGGCGGGGAAAAAAAGAAGTCAAAACAGCTAAATAGGCCAAACAAAACAAGCGAACAAACAGCCGCCACCTAATTTGGCCCGTCGCACCCTAAGCCCGCGCGCGGGCGGCGCAGGTCCGGAGTCCTACAGTAGTTGACCCGGAGGAATAGAACAAAGTCATGCATGCGCCCGCGAGAAAACTACGCGATACTTGACGGCAGTGCAGAATATGGCTCAGGGGGGATAACCGACGCGCGAAGAGGTCTCGCCTCACTCCACCCGCCAGCCTTAATCTTAAGCGTGATCATGACCGCGACGGTAACCGGAACATGCGACGCGGGGCTGGAGTTGTTGGGACGGCCAGCACCGCGGACGCCGATAGCAGCATGGGCGGCGGGTTCCGAGCTCCCTTCAAATTGCAGGAAAGAATGACAGCGGCCGCGCTGGCGATCCCCCCAGGAGGCACTACTATCTACCCGCGTCACCCCGCAGCGAGACCATGCGGCAACAGAAAACGGGTTCTCGTGTATATGCCCTGCGCCGTATCCACGCTTCACATCTGCTATAACAAAGTGCTCCACAGCAATAGGGAGTGCTACTCCAGCCCGGCTCAGAACTCCCGACCCCTCCTCCCCCGTCATTCTATGATCATACGACCACGACCATGCATGACATGAGTAAACCCTCCTCCCCGCCTCATTCCCCATGTTCGTCTCTACAGTAGCTCTCACCACATGTTGTTGAGCTTCGTTCGCACATAGATCTGGAAGGCAGGCATCCCGCTCTCCATCGCCCTCTTTTGCTCCTGATATTGCATGTCCTGTTTCGCGCGCGCGCGCGCGCGCAAGAGAGAGAGAGAGAGAGAGAGAGAGCCCGACAAAAACAAAAATGCACAGCAAGCGGTTGCCAAAACATTTTTTTTTTTTGGCAAACTGATCGGGTTCAGCGGATAAGTTTTCGTGCCGGGAAGATAGTGCGCATTCTCGCCGGTGCGATAGACACCACCAAAGCAACGACAAACACAACAGCACCAACACCGACAACGGCAATAGCAGCACCAAAACCGACACAACCATTGCAACCTACACTACCACCACCACCACCACCACTACCACCACCACCACAGCCAACAAAAACAGCAACAACACCACCACAACAATAACAACAACAACAACAACAACAGCGACGAAAAACGGCAAAAACATGGGCGTTATTCGCCCGGCTGGTGGGTGTGAGAGGCCGGACTTCCTCCTCTCGGTGGTCCTACAACCTCAAGCATGACACCCGCCGACAGCACGCAGTAGCCATCGTGTACCATACACGACACGCTACAAACTTCGTATGCCCTTTACGCCCCTAGACGAGCCGCTTTGCGCCAGGCGTGGCTCAACATGTCCGCATATTCGAGTATTTACGCCGTAAACGAAAAAAAAAACGGCATACAATAGCGGAGGACGTCGCCTCGATTGCCGCTGCACATGCCTGCGCGTGAGCGGGGCGGGGGGCGGGGGGGGGGGGTACGAAATATTGATAGTAGTCGTCCCCCATTCGTGGAAAGCGGGGGCGAGGTCAGTCTCGCTGCCTCTCTGGCTCGCCTGCTGCTGCATCTGGTTGAAGCTCCCTCGTTGGGCGATGTCGGAGTTCGGCTTGCCCTTGCGCTTCATCGTGATGCCCGACACCCCTTGCCGAGAAGCCGCCGGCTAGGTTGACGAGAAAGCAGCCACAGCGGGCGAAAAAGCACACGAGACACAGCGGGTAGCAAAAGTGGGACGCAAAGTACGGCGAGAGCAGCGCAAAGAGACCGTGTAAGGCGAACGGCAAGGCGAGCGGCGGGAAATAATGTCACAAGAGGCCACCAACAAACAAGCGCAGAAACTTATTGATGTTCCAAGTTCTTGAGGTGATGAGAGCTCCACAAAAATGCTCTGCGGACAGCAGTATTGAGCCTGTTGTATTATTTTCTTTGAAAAATACTATTTCGGGGGACATAGTAAATAGGACCTACGGTACACACAAAAACCTGTACATTTACCCATTTTTACTAACAATGTTTGGGCCTATTTACAATGGTCCCCCGTAATACTAGTAATTGGTGGTAATGAGGCGCGACCTCAGTAATACCTGCAGTAGTCATATCTGCGATGCATCATGCCGGGCGAATACGGATTATTCTGTTTTGTGCTGAACCAACGCAAAGGAACATCTACTGCTTGTTGCTGTACTACCTACTATTAATACCTACCAGGTATACGCCGTCGTTGGTGAATCTCAATAATTCGTATCGTAAATGTTCTTGGCCTCTTCTGCTCTTGATATATGAAAAACACAGAAGCAGTACTATAATGGAAGACATATCTGGTACCAATGGCGAAACTCGTCCCAGCAAGCTGAATCTTAATACCAGGTATTAGGTGCACCAGGTATCAGGTACCTGGCACCTGAGAGAGATGTGGTAGATGTTGGATGTGGATCCTGCTGCAGCGCTCGCGCGACCAACATTTCTAAATTACAAATTACAGCAGTAACACCTTCGTAACACACCAACACAGCAGGGAAGCAGCGAGCGGCCAAGCCTCGTGCAGTCGCAACCGATCGACTACCCGGCCACGTACAGGAGCCTGGTCCGTGATGTTCTAGGACGCACGTCTACGACAGAGCTACGTATTATACAGGCATATGAACGTCTATTGCAGAGCCACGTTTAGGCTTGACTGCTGCAACTCCAAAGTACGACCTGGTGTGGGTGTCAAACCACTGCTTGCCGCTGTCGAAAAGTCCTGGCAGTCCTGGTACACAGCTAAAGAATCAGTTCAAGTCTTCAATGACCACAGCAGTAGCAGCTCTTCTACCAGCTACAGAGTAGTGCAACCTCTGTTCATGCGTCATGCAGTCCAGCTTTTCTGACTAACCATCGGTCATGTTGCGATTCTGTGATCCTCTCAAGCTAACACCCTCGTTCAACCCAGAACGAGTGCACTCCTCGCCGACTACGTGCTTCGAACGACCAAACCAACCGTCCGCGGATTGTGAAGGCACCGATGCCACGCGCTTCTGAGGCTCACCGCTGTCACCGCTGTTGCTGCAGCTGCCGCCGAGAGGCTGGAGCTAGGGCTGGCTTGAAAAGGATAAGGCAGACGATTGAAGGGGAGTAACGAAGGCCAACGACGACCCTGCGCATGCTGCCAGGGCGGCGATAAAAGCACAGACCTTCATAGCGACGGCGGGTCAGTGTAGCAGGTCAGTAGTGGCTGAGGCAGTCAGTCAGAGAGGCACGTCAGGGCGGCACTTTGGACTTTCGTCTCCTGGTTTCCTCTTTGGTTTCCCACCACAAGAAAGCATGTTGAAGTACGTGGAACTCCATTGGATTGCTCTTGTATCGTGTGGACTCGTGGACAAGCCAGACATCAGAGGGCAATGGCGAAGCGCGGGCGTGGATGGGTGGGAACTCCGGACACCAGTGGGCAAAAGAAACAGCAGGGCAAGCGTACGAAGAAAGAATCGTCGAGGAAGGAGAAGGATCAGCCACGACAGCCGTCGGAAAGTCGCAACAAAGTCAATACGGACTCACCAGAGAACCTTGTACCAGTAGTAAGAGGAGCAGCAGCGGCAGCCATCGAAAAGGCTTCAAATCGCAAAGGCAAAGGCAAAAGCCTGGGCACCAAAGAGAAGAGCAAAACGCTAGAGGTCGAGGAGAGCTGCAGCCGCAGCGAGGAGGAGGAGGAAGAAGAAGGTAGTGGCGGCCGACGAGCAAGCAAAACTGGGAATGGAAAGGGCAAGAGCAGGAAGAAGGTCCAAGACGAGGAGGGCTACGAGGGGCCAGTGGAGGAGGAAGATAGCGACGACTCTTCCCAAGGTAATTGACTCGTTGACCTGGCGCATCGGGTCGAAAGCATTGCTCGCAGGGCGTGCACACACAGGAATGGTGATGTATGTGGTGACATGTAGGAAAATGGAGTCCGAGGCTCGTCGACTGATGAAGGAGGCCGGCGTGGGGTGGATCTTTGGGCGCGGACCTTCAAAGTTGTTCGTACGTGGGACAGATCATGATCTATGTATATCTATCTATCTCTGATCTATCTACCTGGTATCTGTCTATTAATATCTATCTACCTATCTATCTAATATAGATCATGTAGATCCTAACGTGCCGCTATGAAACGTTGTACAGGATCTGTAAATTGATAGTATAGATCCAATCCAGGAGACATGTTCTACAACAGTAGTACAGAAGATCATGCAGATTTCACGGCTCCCACCTCCCACCCGGCAACATGAGCTACAAATTAGGCCATGCAGACCAGGAATATACCCCCCCTCCTGGACGATCTACCTGCTTCGAGTACATCATGGAGGGGGAATCGATTATCCGTCCCCGATAAGCGAAGTTGCTGTCGCTGTTATGTTTACTTACCGTGCCAGGTGGGTGGTTCATCTCGCATTCGTAGGGCTGCATCTGTGCGTTCGCTTGGAGGGCTTGCGCTATGATGTTATATCATGTGGATATACGTACCATAAGATTATTTGTTTGTCTCGGTCAATGACCCATGTCTATCGTGCAGGCTATTAATCGTGCTAGTCATGTCTATCGTGTAGGCTAATATTAATCGTGCTGCAGGTTCGTTCAATGACCCTTGTCTACGGTATACCAGGTAGGTTGGGTTCGACAAAAGAAACTTCGTATCGCTTCCTTTAGGGTGAGTGCAGATTTTGCCCCGCAGGAGCAACCCCGCCCTGTATACGCGCTCGCTGAGTGCAAGCACGGGGCACGGGAGGATGGCTTCTTCTTGTCGTTGGCCCTGCCTATATCGCATAGGCTGGGTTCGTTCAATGGCCCTGCCCATCGTCTAGGTTGTCTTCGACAAAAAAAAAAGTTATCGCTCCTTGAGGTTGCGTGCAGCTTTGCACCGCAGGAGCAACCCCCCCCCCCTTAGGCGCCCCCCGAGGGTAAGCGCGCGGCACGGTTGTTCCTACAGCGCAAAGCTGCACTCACTCTCAAAGAACGGTAGCTTCTTGTTGCCTTTTGCATGGACTGGGTTCGTTCATTGAACCCTACCTCTGGTGTATAGGCTGGGTTCGTGGTTAAGTTGGGATAGTGGCGATGCGTCGGACATAACGTAGCCCGCGCTCGCCTCGCCGAACGCACAGGGGGAGATCGTTCCGGTGGTGTAAAGCTGCACTCGTCCTCAAACTGTGATAGTTTCTTGTCACTGGCCCTGCATATCGTATGCTCGTAGGCTCCGCACATATACCTCCTACCCCACGCCCACCCCCCCCCCCACCCCCCCCCCCCCCCCCCCCCCCCCCCCCCCCCCCCCCCCCCCCCCCCGCTCCTTCCGCCCTGCCATTTTTACCCCCCGCTTTCCGCCCTCCTCCCCCCCACCTCTTTCTCTCCACGCCTCCCCCTGCCCCCATGCGTGACCAGATGGCAGCGGGGAGGGCGACACCGGCGATGACAGCGAAGACGATAGCGACGACGAGATCAAGCTGGACGGAGCCCTGATACGCGGCTCAAGGGACGAGGAAGACGTCGATGAGGACGACGACGACGACAGCGAAGAGGGGGAGGGGGGAGAAGAAGGGCGAGGAAGAGGAGGAGGAGGAGGAGGAGGAGGAGGAGAAACGGGGGAGCAAACCGTCGTGGATGTCTGCCTGGACTTCTGCGACCCGCACGAGCGGTTCTTCCACGGCATCAGGTGCGCCCCCCCCCCTCCCCCCACCCCTCCCTGCCCCCTCCCCTTCGCTGTTTGCGCCGCGCACCGTACTAGAGAAAATATGCAATTCTGCTGTATATATAGGAGACACGCTGGTTTGCCCCTCATAATGACCGCCCCCTTCTCGTACACTAAAACTGCACCACTCTGTCCCTGGATATAAAGATATTTTTTATTTGAATTTAATATGAAATCGTTCCTTATATTTCAGGACACAGTAGTATAGGCGATCAATTATGCTTTTCCGGGCTGGCATGTATAGTATTCAGAAGCCATCATGGTGTGTAGAGTGTAGACGTAGTGGTACGCATGTTTTCTTGGGTCCATCGTGAGTTCCGATTACCGGGAGCTCCCCCGTAGTAATAGGAGACCGCGGTTTGCCCCCTTGACTGACCGCCCCCCTGCACTAAAACTAGCATATTAAGACCAAAAACAGCCTTGACGCGCCCAAAAAGACCCCGTAATTGTAGGAGACCGCGGTTTGACCCCCTTGACTGACCGCCCCCCTGCACTAAGACTAGCGTATTAAGACCAAAAACAGCCTTGACGCGCCCACAAAAGACCGACCTCCTACAGACATATACACCACTATCCCGCAATATGAGGCATGTTTAGATCAAATGTTATTAAAGCGGTCACTGCTGTATTTTGGCACAGGGTGGTATTATAATAGCATTTTTTTGCCTCAAGAGACGCCGCCCTGTATTTTACTCACCTACTATTGTAGTTTTCTTGGGTTTTCGATTTTTTTTCGAATTTTTTGCTCTTGACAGCTTCTTTTTTTTTTGTGTGTGTGTGTGTGTGTAACCGCGCCGCATCGGTGACAAGGTACATCCTGTACACCACCTCTCTTGCGCCGTCGTCGCGCTTTTGTTCTTTCTATTATTACGGGGGTCCCTAGTTAACAGGACCAAATTTTGTTAGTAAAAATAGGTAAATATATAGGTTTTTATGTACACCATGGGTCCTATTAACTATGGACCCCCGTAATAGGGCAAACTGCAGTTCTGTTTTTGGGGACAAGCCTCTCTAGTTCCAAGTGATCTGTCTCCAAGAACGGGGGTAGTGATCTGTCTAGGTTTTTTCTATTAATAGCATACCGTATGACACACGCTACATTAATGGTCCGCTTCTTTTTTTTTTTTGTGCTTTTTTTGGTAAAAATATTTCTGTCTACCAAGGGGCGTTCGTTCGTTAAGGGCACCAAGGAACTGTACCTCAGAATTGCAGGATTTTACATCACTATGGGGAAAAGGGTTGACCTTTTTACGGCAGTAGGACTGCATCACCCTCGTTTTGGGGGCAAATCGGTTGAAATTACGGTAGACTTCCGTACGTACGACTTTTGTTTTGTTGTGTTGTGCCGGGTATGTGTGACGCGGCTGTAGCTGTTGAAGTGGTTATGTACGAGTGGCCGTCTGAACGTACGTCGAGCGCTCGGATTTGCTTGCTTTTCCACGCCGTGTGTCGTTTCGTGGGGCTCTGTGGTCGGCTCTTGCCGTGTTTCATCGCGTGTGTGCTCGCGGGGTGAGGGAGGAGAGGGGTTCGGTCGGGGGGGGGGGGGGCAGATGAGGGGGGGGGTTGTACTCGTGTCAGGCATGGCCGTAGTCGTGTTACCCTAGACCCTCGCATCTCCACAATGCAGAAACGGAGCACGGAGGGGTGTGTGTGGGAGGTGCGGTGGGGCAGGGTACGGCGGCGGGAGCGAGGTGAGGGGTGGGGGCAGGGTAAGGGGCGGGGGAGGGGACGAGGGGGGGGCGGCAAGGACTGTGAGACCATGTCGTCGTAGCCATCATCGTTGTCGTCGTTGCATGGTGTCGCTCGTGTCTCTTTGGGGGGGGGGGACTCTTTGAGCTGTGCCGGTTTGGTGGGGCAGGCGCCCCGCAGTAAATAGGCGATGGCTCTTGCACCCTCCGCCTCGCACCTCCGATGCCATTCCCACTCTCTGTTCGGTTCAACCCGTCCAAGATTAACCTGGAAGCGAAGGGAATGGAACAGAGGCGTGACCAGAACTACAGCAGTATTGTTCGAAGTATGATATACCTGGTTTTGTATTATTACATCACAATCAAATTCAAAGCTTCAAAAACTCACAACATTGTAAAAAAAGAAACTCACTGAAAAAGAGTCGTCTTTTTTTTTGTAAGCATGTACTGGTATGTCGACAGTATATGAACCCTTTTCACCGGTCCCGCCGTCTCCGTCATCGTTTTTTTTTTTTTTTCGTTTTTTTTTTTCACCACCCATGTTTTTTTTTTGGCCTTTCATGTCTTTTTATTTGTATATTTGTCAGGGCTCTGGTTGGACATTCTTACCTCCAAGACGCCACTGGGTCGGGACTGTCGGCTTTGGTTGATCTGACCATCGCCCAGGGGGCGGTGGGCACCGTGCTGACCACCGATGCGGAGGACGGGGCAGTCTTCGGATTCGTCACGGCGCTGCCTCTCCGGTACCTGGCCAAAAAGAACCCTTGCGCACAGGTATGCTGTAAGGTACTGTAGTTGTGTTGTATAGTTGCTGGCGAAGAGGAGGGGGGGGGGGGGGGGTGACGTGTTACTGTGACAACATTTGGTGGGTGTGGGTCGGCAGGTAGGGGATGGGGGGGGGGGGGGGTGTACTAATTTTCATACATGGCCGTTGTCGTATGCCCGTAGACCCTCGCATCCCTACAATGCCGGGACGGAGCACGTCGGGTTTTCACCGATCAGGCAGACATTGCTTGCGCCAAGCGCGAAGCGCCGTGAGGTGTTCGGCGGGTCGCATGGAGGGTGAGCTGCATCCTACTAAGAACTGCTTGGGAACCGAGACTTACACATGGATGACAGAGCTTCGGTCAGTTAGTTTATTTGCCGGTGTGGCCACTTCAAGAAACACGAATGGGGTTACTATGTAACTGCCTCTTGGTTGCCTTAGAGCCCATCTTAACGGGGAACACTAAATTTCGTTCAATCAGATGTAAATTAAATTAGAAAACAAAAAAATCTAGTCAAATTGAAAGAACCGAAAGTCCTCGATAAGATGGGCCGTTTTAAATTAAAATAGAAAAAAAAAAAATCAAGTCAAATTGAAAGAGCCGAAAAGTCCCCGTTAAGATGGGCCCTTACCATGTGCAATAATTCCCCTTGTGCGAAGTAAAGGTTCTCCACCCCGCACAAATGATCTATAACTCGATCGCCAGCTGTGACCGACCGCCAAAAACAAAAAACGAAAAAAAAAAAAACGGTACCCTGATTGGCTTCTGTAGCTCAAGTAGTGAACGGCATGTTTTACAACCGACGCCAACCGAACTTGTGCATACTATATATGGGGGGGGGGGGGGGGGGGGGGGGGGGGGGGGGGGCATGATGTAGTGTTAACAAAATTTCACACGCCACAATCACGATGAGCGCAGACAGGAGTAGCAGACAGTGACGTTGTCGTTGGCCAACGCTACCCAGGGGCAATCCCACCGCTGGCTATGCATGTACGAGATGTGTAAAGCGAGGCGCCGGCACATCACAGGGAGAGGGTGGGAAAATGCGCGACAGAGACCAGAGAGAGGCCACGTTGCGATGCCGTTGTTCGTTCTCGTCTTGCCTTTTTGGCAGAGAAGCGCCTTTTCTGCCGTACAACATACCTGGGACACTGCTGTACACCTACCTGGTACACTGCTATAGCCGACGTGACTGCCATTTTCGGGGTCTCGTCATCGCTAGAAAATCTCCCCCAGAAATCTCGCTGTCACATCTACTGTTGCATGCACTACAAGAGCTATACACCAGGTACGTACACAAAACGCAGTTTTGGATCTCCCCACGTCTCCTTCCGCGTGTCTCTTGATGTCGCTGCTCGTGTTTCGTTTGTTCGCCTGTCTGGCTTTGCTGTTCCGCGCTTTCCCCGGCTTCAGTTACTCCTGTCGCGGTCGTGTTTTTGCGCCACCTTTTTTGTTTGTTTGTTTGTTTGTTTGTGCAGGCGTAGGGGCTACGAATAAGATCGTTGCCAGTGCTGTTAGATGTGTGGTCAGACTTGGCCGCCAGGTTTGCCTTGTGGCCCCGTCCCACTTGCTGCACGTCCTTTTTCGCTTCTCTGGTTTGTTAACTCCCGCCGCGCGTGCGTCGTTTGTGTTGTGTGTGTGTCGTTTATGTGCAGGCGGTGATAAAATACTTGCTGGGGAAAGCGTCGAAAGCAGGGCGAGGGGCGGACATGGAGGCGCTGCTAGGCGAGGTGAAATATTGAAAAGAAAAAATAGAATCGTGAGCGGGTTTGCTGAAGGCTGAAAAGAACGAACTGAAGTAAGAGCATGTCCCAACCAAAGAGCAGGGGGCTGACACACTGGCGAACACTGGCGAAGGCATTGGGAGAGGTGCCGTTCAAAACCCACCCACCGGAAGGTTTTGATGTAGAATATTGAGGTACTCGTTAGGCGATTGCCACCATGTTTTTTAAAGTCTTGAAAGGAAAGATGGATCAGTCTGCCACCTCGAGCTACTTGATGGGGCGTGGGTGGGTGAGTAAGGCAATGACTGGTGTTATCTGCTGTTCACCCTTGTTCACGGGTTCGGGGGGGCGATCATTAGTTGTATCACAAGAACAAACGATTTGAGAAGGAAAATGGTAAAATTGGTGTGGGGGTTTTTACTCGGTCGTGGGCTTTTCTCCTACGCCGTCGTTGGGGATTTTATCCCCGCTCAGGGGTTTTTTGTCACTGTTGTGGAGATTCAGGGAGGGTGTTCGTGATTGAATCTACCCCGACATTGACGGTTACGTATTGCGTTTGATGAGGATATTTGGGAACTGTTGTATCACCTCGCTAATAGGCGTTTATGTAAAGCAGGTTCTCTCCCTCTGTCTCTGAACCTGTAATCCACGACGTTTGAAGTTATCTTTCACGGCTGCGAGGCAGTCGATACATCGGATCACACATTCTTGTAACGACCCGTACCCGTACCCATCCTTACCCATACCCTTACCTTTACCCGTATCCGTACCCACCGTTACCCATACCCTACCTTTACCCGTACCCTTGCCCGTACCCTTACCCTCACACTCGCCCTTGCTCTCTCCCCGACCCTTACCGTTTCTCTTACGCTTGCCCTTACCCTTATGCTTACCCTTGTCCTTGTAGTTACCCTTGCACATGCCCTTTCAGGTACCCTTACCCTTTCCCTTGCCCATACCCTTGACTTTCCTATACCTTTTCCCATACCCTACCCTTACCCTTACCCGTACCCTTACCCTACCCGTACCCTACCCTTACCTCCACCCTTGCCCTTGCCGTTACAACTATCAGTTCCCCTGTCCTACTCGCACCCTATCCCCTAGCCTTACCCTTGACGTATTTATCTTAATTTTTCTCCCCGCGCAGGGCGCCAGCGGCAAGGTCGGCCTGGTGGTGAGCGAGCGCATGATAAACTGCCCCATGCAGGCCGTGCCCAAGTTGCACGAGGCGCTCATGGAGGACATCGAGTGGGCGGTGGAAAACGAGGTACGGCTAAAGGGGGCGGAAGGGGGGGGGCGCGGGGCGGCTCCGAGATACCGAAGACGCCGAAAAACAAAAGGGTGTATGAGGTTAGGCTTTAGTTGCTTGGCCCGCGGGCCAGGGTCCTTGAACCTTCCCCGTTGCACGACGCAGAGACAGGGCAAATTGTACCGTTGGGCGTTGTTCTGGTACGAGCGCGTCCGGAGAAAGGTCCCGACAGAATACGCTTCTTTTACGCCGACACCTCATTCGATTTACCCCCCCTCCCCCCTGCACTCCATATCCCACCCCTGTTCTTGTCTTGCATGGATGGACATGCGCTGCCTCGGTGGCCGTCAACACACCCACGCCTCATCCAATTTACCGACCCCCCCCCCCCCGCTACCCACTACCCTACCCTACCCTCCCCCTTCCTTCCCTACCCACTACCCTACCCTACCTCACCCTACCCTTCCCTGCCCTGCCCTGCCCTGCCCTGCCCTGCCCTGTCCTACCTTACCCTATCCTATCCTACCCTACCCTACCCTTATCATTCACTGTGTTGTTGTGCTGTGTGGATTGGTCTATTTTGCGTGTAATGTATCGACGGGCGAAGATCTCCAAGGAGCACCGCGACAAGTTTCGATTCGACCACTTGGTGGTGGTAGCGCCCTGCGATGATGCGGGCGGGGGCCGACCGGCGGCTTCTTCTGGGCCGGCGATGCTGTCCGACTTTTACTTCTCGAGGTTCGACGACGAGGTTTTTCTCCAGGTATGTGTTATATATATACCAGGCATGTATATACGTCTGTGTTTTGCTCCACGTTTTTTGGTCATGTATTTTATTATGCACCACTCTGTTCCCACACGCAAGGCACGTTTGTACGTTAACTTCCGATATATAAGGTCAGCAGTGCCACCGGATGATGATTAGCGCCGATGAGATGCATTCGCCCGCTGCTACAGACTCGAGCTTTCCTGCTTTAAATGGCTCCAGCTTTCCTGTCTTGAATGCCTGCTATAATACAGTAGTAGCTGCTCTTAGTCCGCCCCCCTCCTCCTCCTTTTTTTTTTTTTGGCGGTCGCCCACAGCTGGTTGTCGAGTGAGATCATTTGTGCGAGAACCTTTACTCTGCACAAGGGAATTGATCGTATCACGTAGTGTTCAAGGTAAGGCACGCAAGAGGCAGTTTCATAGTACTCCCATTGCTGTCTCTGGAAGTGGCTACACCGGAAATTAAACTAACTCATTGAGGCTGTCATCCATATGCAAGTCCGCCTCACAAGCGGTTCTTAGTAGGATGCAGCTCACCCTTCATGCGACTCGCCGGACACCTCACGGCGCTTCGCGCTTGGTGCAAGCAATGTCTGCCTGGTCGGTGAAAACCCGACATGCTCCGTCCCGGCATTGTAGGGGTGCGAGGGTCTATGGTCATACGACTACGGCCATGCATGAGGCCGAGCACATCTCTCCTATCGAGTACCCCCCCCCCCCCCCCCCCCCCCAATCGATGTGCCGGCTGGCTTCTTGTTTTTTGTTGCCTCTATGGTTACCCTTTCGGAAACCCAGAGGGCATTTGGTTTTATTTTTGTGAGTGCGGTCTTGTCAAAAACCGCCCACACCGCGGACAGACAGATGATGATCTACGAGTATCTATTCTACAATCTATTTACAGATAGATCATTTCGGTTTCCCGCCAGCCGTTGTGAGGTGGCGCGGGATATGCATGCCGTATAAAACACACACACCCTCGGACGATTGACAACGGAGAGGACGTACTGAACACGAACTCGTATCTCTCTAGGATTGAAGAAGAATCGGCACGGACACTGGTTGTGCCGGATGAATGTCGACGGGTAGAAAGAACGGTTTAAGTGAAGAGCACTCAAGACACACACGCAAATACGCCGAGCGATGCGTCTATTTTATAGGCAACCTCATCGACGAAATATTTTCAAAGCCACCTTTTTCGTCTGTGTGTGTGGTGCCCCCCCCCCCCCCCCCCCACATGTTTTTGGAGGAAGCCGGGTCTGAAATTCGTCCCAGGGGGTGTGATATCTTACCACCCAGTGTGATACGGCGGCACAGATCCAGCGCAGGAAACACGAGCTACAGCAGTCTACACTATTTTACGGGGGACCATAGTATATAGGACCTACGGTAAACACTAAAAAAACTATATATATTTACCCATTTTTTACGACCAATATGTGGTCCTATTTACTATGGTCCCCCTTGGATAGATCAGACAGAAGTCGCGAATAGGTCTATCTCTGCCTTGACAGGCCTAGACCACGGAGTGGGAGTGGAGTCGATTATCTGTCTTTGGGACGTGAAGCCGTCTACGTCGTGCGGGGGTCGTCGTGTGGGCGTGGGCGCGCAGCAGTGAAAGAGCAGGGTCGTGCTGCTCCCGCGTCGCACGACCCCCCGCGCGTTCTCGTTCGGACCCCAAGTATTAGTTATTAATAGCATGGCCCCAAATAGTGTGGGGGCAGTGGCCGACACTGCTGTGATTTGCCAAAAAAAAAAAAAAAAAAAATCAGCCGCCTGCTGTATGTTGCTGTAGGGGGTCCGGTAGGGTTGTGCTTGACGTTTCATTTAAGCTCGCAGTTATTGTACGCATTTGGGGGGACAGCCTGGGCCTACCCAACGATATTAGTGTGGGGTCATTTTTTTGGCAGCTTTGGGGGGGGGGGGGGGGAAATCCCCGTCGTTCGGAGGATACAGAAAAAAGAAAAGGGGGTGGGGGGGGGGGAAGCGTTTACCGTATGTTCCAGTCTGACACAAGTTAGAAGGGCATTTTAAAAATAGTTCGAAAAAAGTAGAGGGAATACTTCGGACCGGATGACGTGAGTTCAAACCTCGCGAAGAGCACCTGTTCACTTCTTTTTCTCGGGTTTCCTTCTTTTGTTGTTGCCTTTTTTTTTCGTGGGCGTATAGTTAACCAAAGTTAGTACTCGGAGATTAATCTTTGTTTCTGCCGGTTGGAGAGCTAACGGTAATAGAACGACAATACCGGGCAGTATATTCAGATGGCTAAGACCGCCAAAAATGGCATCGTAAAAAAAAAAGGAGAAAAAGATTGTAACCGAATCGATCTCTGTGCGAGCTCTGTAAATTACACCAAAATTCCTCACTGGGAAAGTTGCGCGGAAGTTCGATATGTCAGGGATGGGCGATATCTAACTATCCCTGGGTCAGTCAATAATTTTGCTCAAGCCTTTCAAGACTGCAGTCCCGCTTTGGGGACAACCCGCTCCAATTTTAAGTCGTTTTCCCCCAAAACAAGACTGCATTGCTAGAATGGGTTGAGCCTGTGGTCTCTCTGCATGGTGATTAGCTTGTAAACGATTATGAGGTTCACGATAGCGGTACCCCATGGAATCGATCATGAAAAAAGGGCTTTCTATTTTTTGTTTGTTCGAGAGGCCCTAATGTTTTTTGTTTATTCGAAAGGCCCTTATTTATTTATTTTTGTGTTCGAAAGGCCCTCATATTTTTTTGTTTTCCGAAAGAGCCCTCATATTTTTTTTTTGTTATTGTCCGAAAGGCACTATTAATATTTTTTTGTTGTCCGAAAGGGCCATCTGTTTCTTGTAGTCGAGAGGCCTTCATATGTTTTCGTCGGGCTGGTATATACAACACGCAAGATAACCCACCGCCCTACTATTGATATAATTCCTTTCAAGCGCCGATTCTCTCCCAAAGCAGTTGGGGGCGTTGCCCCCCACACGACGCAAGCGATGCCTTTTGGGAATACATCTCGTTGAAACCCTTTCCATAATAATACTGGTATTAATAGCCGCTTCGCTCGTCGTCGTCGTCGTTGTCGGCGTTTTTTTTTTTTTTTTTTTTTTGTCATTTTTTCCCTCCTCTATATATCGAGGAAATCAGCTTTGAAAATCGTCTGAGGAGGGGGGCGGGGGGGGGGGGGGGGGGGGGTTATCTCGTCACCCGTGTGATAGCGCTGTTTCGTCACGTCGTGCGCCTCTGCCTCTGCCCGTTTACGGTTTTCGGTCGCTCCGGTTTTGCGAAAGCGTGTGCTTGTCGGAGATTCATCTATTCATTGAGGGCGTATTATGGTTGTCCCGCTTATTTTGCTTCCGGGGTGATTCGGCGCTTGCTTGTTGCGCCGGGAGTTCGAACGAACACCATCTTTCGTTGTGTGCTCGTATCATTTTGTACATGCATATATATATGCATGCGCGTACCAGCAGCGTGTTTTGCTCCCGCATGGGGTTTCCACGATTCAGTTTTTTGCTTCTTGCACGGGGGATTTCGAGCGGGCGCTTGTAGTATTGTGCGTAGGCGTTGTACTGGCTGAGGCCGATGCCTTTTTGCAGCCGTGTATGCTGTTGTATTACGTGCTGCGTATGATACATACGCACGTGCAGGAATAGAACGAGCATGTTATATCATCGCCGTACGTTTTGTTTGTCCCTGTGTTGCATGATGCATGTGAACGTATGCATGTCGTGTATTACGTTGGCTTACGATGAGCAGTAAACATTTACAATGGACAGTGAGAAACATTTGTCCACGACCCCCCCCCCCCCCCCCCGGTTTCCCTCCATCTACCCGGCCTTGTTTGGCGCCTTCAGGAGGCGGATTTTTTCTTTGCGATGAACAGCTCAAGCCCAGTCGGCGGCGGCGGAGGTGGATCGGCTTCAGGGGGCGGCGGCACTCAGCAGCAGCAGCGATATGTGGTCGGGGTGATGCCCGCGAGCAAGCTCGGAGAGTGCGTGCAAGGCGTTGCGCAGATGGTGGGCTAGCTGTATTCCTAGATCATCGAGAGCGCCAACAAAATTTGATACGTAGCTCTTTCAAGTGTCATGACCCGGCCCGCGGGTCGGTGGGGTCAGGAAGGTTTGAAATTCCCACCCGTCGTATCGGATCGGGTCGGGTCAGGAGGTATTCAAACTCTCACGGGTCGGGTCGGATCGGATCGGGTCTCGCTTTTACCCCGACCCGACCCGACCGGACCGATTCCGACCCGACCTAACCCGCGAGGTTAGCGACCCAACCCCGTGTGAACGGCCCTGTAAAAATTGCCCCCGGAGGCAAACACGGTACCAACGCGCCAACACCACCAGCACCAACATCGCCGCCAACACTACCAACACCAACGCCTGCACCGATATGCCGACGCCAACGCTACAAACTCCTGAAACCCCCGCCTCCGAATTTCAACACCAACGCACCACCGGCGTGGACGGGTGCTGTTGTGCTTTTTTAGTATTTTCGAGACGCCCTTTGGGATTCAGGCGGGCTGTCTATCTTTTTATCCTACTACTGTAGGCCGCCCCTGTCTTTGATGGAGTGGTGAGGAAATCGTCTATTCAGCGGCTGCGGAAGATTCTGCAGGGGGGCGTCTTGGGCTCCCGTCTTTTGGAGCGTGGAGTATGTCGTGGCCGCGTCCAGCGGTGTAGGAACCGCAAGGCAAAAAGAGCATGTCATGCTCTGCCGTGAGCCATGCCTCGACCGCGCACGGCCTATTGGTCGGGCCGTGAAGACATTGTTGGCTGACCCTTGAGTTCGGGTGTACCCTCTGTCCGTCGTGTTCCATGTATGTGCCGCCCGCTGTTGGCCACCGCTAGAGTAAACGGTCGAGGGCATAGCGGGATCGACCGCTCTTTCTGGTAAGGTTACGGTTAGGCCCTCCGTCCCCGCACACGGACGATCTCCGAGAGAGTACTTTTTTATTTCAAGGGTCGTTGCAGCCGGTAACGGCAAGCGGGAAGGAGAAAAAGAAGGAGTAGTCGGCGGTTTGATTGTCGCTATCGGCAGTAGCAAGGTATCCTCGGCTGCCCGTGTCATGTCGGCTGGATGTTTTGCTTCAGATCCACCACCCACTGCAGCTGTGTTAGCACCTCTTGCGAAGAGGGCGCGCGGGAGGGCACACGCGCTTGGCGCTCAAAATTAGCGAAAATTTCCACCTCGAAAATCGAGGCCGGTGGGCTGGGTGCATGCATGCATCATGCACGCGCTTGAAGCTTGATTTTTTTTTAGTTTTACTACCGTGCGCAGCGTCTTCAACAAATTGGTGGGGGTACAAAGCTAAAGTTGTACCAGCCGGTACTGTATATGGGCATCGGATCGTCTACGGGAACGATGTGTACCCCATCGTCGGGGGGGGGGGGGAAGCGGAAGGGGGGGGGGGGGTGTACTCGATAGGAGAGATGTACTCGATCTCATGCATGGCCGTAGTCGTATGATCATAGACCCTCGCATCCCTACAATGCCGGGACGGAGCATGTCGGGTTTTCACCGACCAGGCAGACATTGCTTGCACCAACCGCGAAGCGCCGTGAGGTGTCCGGCGAGTCGCATGAAGGGTGAGCTGCATCCTACTAAGAACCGCTTGTGAGGCGGACTTGCATATGGATGACAGCTTCAATGAGTTAGTTTAATTTCCGGTGTGGCCACTTCCAGAGACAGCAATGGGAGTACTATGTAACTGCCTCTTGCGTGCCGCACCTTGAACGCTACGTGATACGATCAATTCCCTTGTGCAGAGTAAAGATTCTTTTCTTCGCACAAATGATCTAACTAGACGACCAGCTGTGGGCGACCGCCAAAAAAAAAAAAAAAAAAAAAAACGGTACCCTGGATGTCTAGCTCACGTAGTGAGCGGCATGTTTTACAGTGTCGTTGCCAACCGACGCCAACCCACAACCCATATATAATATATGTGGGAGGAAGCGGCGGGGGGGGGGGGGAGCACGAGCGAGTGCGGTTAGTTGCGAGCGGGGGTGGATCATTTTTTCCTTTTGAGACTAGAGAGAGGGAAAAAAAGACGAATGTAAAAAAAAAGATTACGTAGACCATTACAGCATCAGCGACGCGGAGTAAACAATACCGCATCATGTATTGCGTACCATACCACACCGTACCATAATGTTTGTACCATACCGTATACCATACCGCACCATACCATACCGTACCCGTACCGTCAGCGACGCGAAGCAACGCGGCCTGCTATGCCTGCTAAGCTATACGAAGTTATATGGGATGATGCTCTTTTTGTTACGTGTCGGTGGACTCCGATGCGAAGAGCTTGAAAACTTTTGCACGACGCGTGCCTGCGTGTAGCATGAAGAAAGTGTCGTACTTTGCAAGCTCCCATGGTGATGAAACCCAATTTACTCGCTACAGCAGCAGTCCACAACGTGTGTCTCATCAGGGTTACATACACATATATATATCTAAGTTGAACAGGATAGATCCGAGGCAAGAAAAGCCATCCTGAGCACCGAACGCCGCTCGCTGCGTGTGTTCGGAAACGTCCCCCGCGATGCCGCGGCGCCTTGCGTTTGCCTTAGCGCTCGCTGCGCCGTTCGTGGCCAACAACAACAACCACCGCGTGGACTCGTTCCGAAGCCGGGCCCTCTCGCTGTCCTCTCTGCGGCGAGAGGTCACCTTTCAACCCTCTCTAACGCTTTTTGTACCGCTGTCCCGTTTTGGGGACAAACTACTTGAAATCAGAGTGGTTTGTCCCTAAAACGGTACTGCAGTTCTAACTCGAGAGGGGGAAAATTGGCTGTTACAGTAGCGACGACGACCGCGGGATTTTTGGGGGGGTGATATTCTACAACATGGACCAGTGTCCGAGTTACAATGGTTGAAAGGAGTCGTACGTAAGTACGGCACGGGCACAACAAGACTCTAAATTCTAACCTGCGCTGCAGGGGGGGCTAACGCTGATCGTAGGTGGTTGAGAATAAGACAACCAAAGCTATCAATCATATTATTTTTGATGCCCGTTGTCTCGGGGTCCGAAAGTGATTGTTTGAACCAAAGTTACCAACCATTTTATTGTTGATGGTCGTCGTCTCGGGGGTCCGAAAGTGGTTGTTTGTAGTTTGCCTCTATGTCCTGTGCCATACAGCCTCTGGGACCCTCGGGGAAGAAGAAAGTATTTCACGCTTTCGTGCTGGACTCCCCGATAGAATCATCACTGCTCCGCCCGGAGGCGGCCGGCTTTCTTTCTCGCTTGTTGTGTAACGCGATGCCATGCGCTTGTTAAAGGGGGCGCAACGACAGCGGATCACCTCAACTCCCTGAGAAATCTAGCCCCCGTGATTACAAGGGATGTGATGGGTGTGTGAAAATCAAAAAGAAAATTAAAATGGCTCCCCAATTTTCTACAAAAACTTGCCTCCTCTATCTACCAATGAACGACCGGGCAAAGGGAAGATAACCGCGAACGACAATATAGTGTGTTGACGAAACAAAAGACGTGGGTCCGAGAAAGGCATGAACGTTTCAAGAAGAACAATCCCACTTGCTGTCTCCCGCGCTGTTCACCGCAGAAGACGGAACGCCATGTGTGGGAAAGATTGTCAACCACGCGAGACAATAACCCCCCCCCCAACCCCCCCTCCCCTCCCGAATTTGTCAACTCCCGTTTTCGACGACAGACAGAAGCTCAAAAACGCTCGATACGGTGTACTACGGCCATGCATGCCATGGCCATGCATGGCATGAGTACACCCCCTCTCCCTTTCTCCGGTATATATGCGGGAACGAAGGCAAGCAGAAGAGGCATACAAAATGAAACCTTGCACCTGGAACTACTAGGACGTTCTACCTGTACGTTCTGTCCATGAAAAACGCCTCCGAAGCTGAAACCTCAACGCCAAGACTTGCTGCGAGGTGCGTGGTTGTTTTTCGACACTCTTCGTGTGATGGTGGTATCACGTATCAGTAGCTATAAGGCGGTGTAATGCGCGCCATGGGTGTGAGAGCACGTGACGACGTGTTTCTAACGGAAACGTCTCCGTAGATCGTATCAGTATGGTGAGGAGACAGGCAGATACGTACGTAAGATACGTGAGTATGAGATCACGTGACGTGCTACTGTAGTAAGGAAAAGGTCAATACATAGTACTAATATATTGTGCATGTATATGTATGAAGACACACGATTCAGGGGACTGTCTGGCACTCGACTGTCCTCCTCTGTCGCACTAAATCACTGAGCTCCCATGAGGTAAGCAACAAGAAGAACTTTACCGAGAAGAAGCGTGTCCTCGCCAGCATCGACATTCCTGCGTCCTCCTCCATAAATCTGAAATAAGGAACATATTTACACTCGGTACAGGACTGTTTCCAGCACGATCAGCAGCTGCTGCAGTAGGTAGCAAAACATTAAAACATTCGGTAGCCCCAAAAACGCAACATCATTGGAAACCCTTTCGGTTGGGTTCCTCCATATTTAGCCCCTATTTACAGCATGTAGGGCAGGGCAAGGGTTGCCCTGCTGTTCCCTAGGTGTTACCATATAATAAAAGGTTGGACGGAGGTATGAAAATAAATTCTCTCGCGACGTCGATATTTGCCACGTAGAATATTACTTGTTTGAAGATGCTGCAGTTGCCGCTATTTCGAAGCAAAAAAACGAAACAGAACATCACAGTCGCATCGCGCAGATTGCGATGACCTCGACGTGTCGCGAACTCAGCCATACCAAATAAAACGCCGCGGTGAAGTCCAAGATGACAAAAGGCATACAAGTAGACTTTTCGCCAGTGATCGTTACGTACATGCACCCCTTGAACAACACTCTGTCGACCGAACAGTTAACATAAATGTAGCTGCGCAGAACTCGAAAGGCTGGACGCGCCGTGCAACATTTCTACAAAATGCGTTCTAGCAAATAGACGGAAACAAGAAGGCGGGCAGTCCGAATCGAGAAGCAATATCACACAAAAAATCAAAACGTTTCAACACACATGTGAAGAACACGTGAGACGGACATGGATGTTTCGCCAAAAAACGGTATACCTTGATAGAAAATGTCATCTAACTTCGGTTTGGTGTACCCTGATGGCCTGGTTGGAGTTTTTGTACCGTAAACTGGCAAAAAAAAGCGCCGGTGTACCGTTTTTTGTTATTTTTTCCGTTAGTGCAGGGAATTAATTTTGCTTCTAGATTACCCTAGGGTAAACCTAGGGAATACATGCAGCTATTATTGAAGGTATGCAGCAGCACCCACGCATCGTGCACAAAGTACTCCAAATCATGTTCGGATACGTTTAATACCTCGGTACTGCTGCGCTGGGTGGTTGAATGACACTGGTACGAGTGTCATTTCATTTTTTGTAGCAGCAATACCACTAAGGTCAAGGAAAACACGGCCCGACCCGCGCTACGACCGAGGTAGTACCGCCTTTTTCGGCGGAAAAAAAAAAAAAAAAAATACTGACTTGACTGACTGAGGGGGGACGCTCCTCAACCCTTTCAGGACTGCAGTCCCGTTTTGGGGGAAAACTACTATTTACGGGAGACCATAGTAAACAGGACCTACGGTACACACAAAAACCTATATATTTATCTATCTTTAGTAACAATGTTTGGTCCTATTTACTATGGCCCCCTGTAATAATAGAATTTGACTTGATTGTCCCCGAAACGGGACTGCAGTCAAAAGACTTGGGATTGAACTCCAGTTGTTCGTACAAAACAAAATGGAAATAGACTTCAGGTTTAGTAGGGTTTTATGTACAGTGCAGTAGTACTAAAAAAAGGTTATTAATACAACCCTCCTGGGACTCTAGAGGGGAAAAAAATGACGATACGAAGTGACTGTTTCGGCAGCAACGGCCACAGAGTGGTTGGGGGATAATACAACGGATGGTGTCCGAGCTACAGTGGTTGAATGCAAGGACTCTTATGTTCGTTCGGCACGGGCGCGACGTGATCCTACCCGTACTGCCCGTACTGCTCGGCGCCCACGCTGCTCGTTCGAGTAGACGGTTCTCGTAACACACCAGAGCAATCAACCATTATTATTTTGGTCCATATCTCGGGGAGGGTCTCAAAGAGGTTAAGACGACTGAGAAAACCAACCCCTCACGTGTCATCGGTATACCATCCAGGGTTTACTACAAATAACATTCGTTGCATACACCTACTTACTGTATAGCAGGCTATGGGCTTTTAATCGTCTTGATTTTATTTATTTTTTCTCATTTTTTTTTTTTTTTGGGGGGGGGGTGAGACAAGAGAGCTCCCTCCGCAAGTGGGCGAAGGATATACGTAGCCTCGTAATTTTCAGGAGCTACACGCCTCCTGTAATGTATCTACCGCACGCGTCGACGAAATTTGTTGCGGCTTGATGTACTGGTGACGGCCGACGAAGTGCGATTTTATGTGCCGCGCATACAAGTACGCGTCCCGCCTGTAATCGCCGTGAGGACAGAAAATCAGAGCTGCTTTGGTCTCTTGATCCCTGGCGCAGACTACCCTCCCTCCTCCGACGTGCAATCACTTAATTGACGCTGTAATCCATATACAAAAGAATCCGCCTCAAGAACGGTTCTTAGCAGGAGGCAGCTCACCCTTCATGCGACTCGCACAACACCTCGCGGCGCTTCGCAAAGCTTGGTGCAAGCAATGTCTGCCTGGTCGGTGAAAACCCGACGTGCGCCGTGCCGGCATTGTAGGGATGGAAGGGTCTATGGTTATACGATAACGGCCATGCATGATCATGCGTACACCCCCCTCCGCCCAGACGTGCTCCGTCCCAGCATTGTAGGGATGTAACGGTCTATGGTCACACGACTACGGCCATGTATGACATGAGTAGAACCTTCCCTCCCTCCTTCCGTCGCCAAGGACGAGAGGACTCCGGGAAAAGAGGAGGCGGCGATGTGCGCACACATCAGTCAGCCAACGACCAAGGTTTTTCAGCCAATCAGATTTCTCTTTTGAAAAATACTACCAATAGGAAAATCTACCTCCATCTCGCTACCGAATGACATCCGCCCGCTTGTTGAGCATTGGGTGCGCCGTTGAGTTGTGTGCGCGGACCTGTCAATCCACAAAAATGTGCGTCGGGAAGAAATGAAGGGGGGAAGGGAGGGGGGTAGAACGGACGGCAGAAGGGCAAGAAGAAAGGAAGAGAGAAAGGGACGGAGGGAGGGAGGGTGGGAGGGAGGGAAGAGAGAGAAAGGAAGGAAGGAAGGTAGGAATGAAGGCAGTACGGGCGGAAGGGAGAAAGGAAGGGAGGAAGGAAGGCCGGGAGGGAGGGCAGGAAGGAGGGGAGGAAGAGAGGGAGGGCAGGAAGGAAGCAAGGAAGAAAGGGACTAAATAAGAGAGGGAGGAAGGAAGGAAGGAAGGTATGACGCAAAAACAACCATGAAACGCAAGATGCTTGCATAAGGTGTTTTGCCCAGGTCGGTGATCACTCGCCGCACGGACCAAAAAAGGCGCTGGGGGGCAAACGCCTGAAAGGCCGGTCGAGATCGAAGAGCTTACTGCCGGAACGCAGTGACACGAAAAAAAATACTGCAGGGTGTCCAGCACAACGCTTATGATCTTCACCAAGCCCGAACAACCTCGACAATAGGACGGGGCCGATGTACACCCACGACGATGCCCGGCCAATCACGGATGCCATTTACACAGCCCCGAACGGACCCAAAATGGTCGAAATGAACAGCCAACCGAAAGCACGGATTTTGCTTTCTATTACGGGGGACCATAGTAAATAGGACCAAATATTGTTTGTAAAAATAGGTAAATATATATATATATATATTTGACTGTGTACCGTAGGTCCAATTTACTACGGACCCCCGATACAGGATGCCATGAGGCCAAGATGCTCAACGACCCAATACAGATCGGGTGCGCAACTTTGGCACAATGGTTGGGTAGTTCCCTCCTTGAGTTGAGGAGCTTTCCCCGCTTTCAGTCAGAAATGGTTGGGGCTATCCTATAGCAAAGTCAAATCTCTATCGTAGAGCGTGTAATGGCATACCAGGCATGTATCATACGAGGGTTAAGGTTGACACCCCTCTCTCTCTCTCTCTCTCTCTCTCTCTCTCTCTCTCTCTCTCTCTCTCTCTCTCTCTCTCTCTCTCTCTCCCGCCACCACGCCACCACGCCAAAACACTTACCGATCTCGAAGGCGGTGCCATCGCCCCACCGGGGTTCCTCTGCCTCTTGGTGATGGTGTCCGTGAAACCGTCCAGCGCGTCGCGCATCTCGCCCTCCGGAAACAGCCTCCTCCGGTCCGCCGCCGCCTTTGATCGTACCATACACACGCCGCGTACGATACGAGCGATCGCAAGATTCGGAAGATTAAAATTTTTTAGGAAAATGTGGGAAGATCAAAACATCGAAAGGCTGATGAAAGATAGGTGCATCGAAACATACCGAAACATCGGACGATCCGATTATCAAAATGTTGAAACATCGGCGCGTCGGAATATCGAAAAATCGAAAGATCGACACATCGAATGAAGGACCGGCGAGTCGGACTATCGAAAGATAAAAGTGCAGGAATGCCGAAAGGTCGGTAGGGGGAAAACGGTGACCGCGAAGCAATGAACAGAGCGGCGCGTACGAAGGTAGGGCAGTGGGGGGGAAGGAGCGGGGGCCGGGAGGGAGAGGCAACATGAAGGTATAGCAGTACTCGGCGCCTTTGATTCGGCCAACCTTCTCAACGCGTTGAGAATAGCGGCCCGTCGGCGTTTGACGCTCAAGAAAACAGGTCCATCGACGCAAAAAACAGACGTAGGTCGAGTACGAAGCCACGGCCGAAGATGACAACAGTTGCGATATTTTCACAATCACGCGCCGAGAACCTGCGCCTGTTGCCTTGCATAAGCACCAACCAATCTTCGTACTTATTTTAGCACAGTACGAAAGAGGGGGAATCGGCGTGCAAAGGCTCTATAATCATTCCCTTCCCTGCAGCAACGGCTAGAGAAAAAAAAAAAAAAGAAACAGCGAAGTGGACGCTGGGGGCAGCACCGAGCACACAGCACACGAGCACCGCCGAGAACAATGCAAACATCTCCGACAGCAAGCAAGGACCCCAACAAAACCAAGCACCTTCAGGAAAACGGACGCCACCGACGAATAAAGCCCCCCACAAAAAAAGCAAACACCCTCAAGAACAAAACAAAACACGCCCGACATCCAAACAAACATACAACACCCCCTCGCCTTGAAAGCGGGCTCGATAGAAGACCTCGCCCACGCCAGGTGGTAGCTCTTGAACGCCTCCTTCATGATCAGGATCACCGCCCTCTTTCGCTCTAGCGGGAGCGAGAGCACGCCCTCCCCCGCCCCTCCCCCCCCCACCGCCTCCTCGGTGCTACCATCCACCCCCGTCGCCACGCAGTCGACTGCGTCGATTGTCCCGGTAGCATCGCCGAGGGCTTCGATGGCCTGGCGCAACCGCTTGACGGCGCGCGCGAACTGGAACGAGTCGTCCGTCTTCACCTGAGGCGAGAGAGGGGGGGAGGGAGGGAGGGAGGGAAGGAGGGAGGGAGGGAGGGAGAGAAGGAAAGGGGAACACGAGTGGGAGAAGGATCAATTACCACCTAGAACACGCCGATCCTACACCATATACACATCCTTGCATACGTATCAACCTGCTCTCCGAGGTTGGGGAGAGAGAAGGGAGGGGACCACCAGCCAAGAGAGCACAAGCTAAAGGACAGGAATCGTCTAACTGAGCCAACGGGGCATTGATTATATCCCACCTGATATCTGCCTCTAGCCGATACGCAGGCGGCGGGGACGTGAGACAGACCCTTACTTTCATACTTTCACGTTTGCTCGCCCGCCCTTCGCCCCTCTCTTCCCCTTCTCCCCTTCCATTGCACCCCCCCCCCCCCCCCCCCCCCCCCCCCCCCCCGCCGCCGCCGCCCCCCCCGCCCCCCGCGCCCCATACAAGAAAAAACTCATTCCCGGGGCTCTCGGCGAATATTCAACCACTTCCGTCGAGACGCACAAGAGAAGACGGGCCTGACTTGCACTGGAGCGAAACGTAGCCCGCTGTTACATAAGCGCAAGGCCTATCGTCACTTCCGTCGAGAAAAAACAAGAGGGAACCCCCCACCCGCTCGAATCCAAAAGCCCCGTTTTTCGTCAACCCCCTTTTACTGTATACGGCCAAAGACCACCAAAATACCACCGTAATCCCAAGTATGCCCCTCCCCCCCTCTCGACACGGGATGCGGTGAGGGTAATGACATTTTCGTTTTTACTCCGGCAAAAAACACCTACGCAATTCCAAGCGCTCCCTCCCTCCCCCCCCCCCCCCCCCCCCCCCCCCAACACAACATTGCGGGAAAAAAAAAACGTTGTTAAATGCAAACACGTCGGGACGCCGCTCACATCGTGGCGCAGCCCGAACAGCAGCTCCCACGTCACCGCCCTCACCCCGTCCGCCGCCCCCCCCCCCGAGGCACCCTGACCCCCTCTCGACGAGCAGTCGAAACGCCCTCGCGCCCCCTTCCCCCGCGGCCAGCGCCGCCTCGCCAGCCGGGTCTGATGCCAGGGGTTTGAGCGCCCTTTGCAAACGGCGGAACCGGGCCGGGAAAAGGCGTGGAGAGGAAAGTCATGAAGCAAAGAAATTGCGCGGAGTGGAGGGGAGGAAAGGGCGAGGAGATGAAAATCACGACGCAATGTGTTCGCGGGCGGCGGGGGAAGAGGAGGGGGGGGGGGGGGGGGGGGGTGTACTCGTGTCATGCATGGCCGTACGCAGTCGCATGACCATATTCCCTCGCATCCCTACAACGCCGGGGCGGAGCACGTCGGTTTTTTTCACCGACCAGGCAGACATCGATTGCTTGCACCAAGCTTTGCGAAGCGAAACGTGAGGTGTTGGGCGAGTGGCATGAAAGGTGAGCTGTATCCTTGCTAACAACCAACCGCCTGTGAGGCGGACTTTCTTGTATATGGATGACAGAGTCGAAGTAATGGTCGGGTTTTTTTTTTCTGGTGTGGCCACTTCCAGATGGGTCAATGGGGGGCTGGTTTTCGATCGATGTTTCTCCAGGCTGGTGGATGCGTCGCACTGATACACGTGAGAGTCCATTCTACCGAATATGTCCGCTTGCTTCAGACGCCGGCAAGCACGTCGGAGCTATATACTGCTGTACCAGGTATAACTTATTAGCGGCTACAGCCACGACTGAGCTGTCCGCCCCTATCCCAAACGCAAGAGAGCTACTTGTCCAATTCGTAGCCGCCTATCCATGTGGCCTGTTCAGCGGGGTGCCCGCAGCGCAGCTCGCTTACTCATTCACTCCCACCCTCACGATACTGGGCACCTCTCGACCTGACCCCGGCCGCCCCATCTACCCCGACAATGCCGTCAAAATCAAAGGCGTCAGCAAAAAAAAAGCAGCACGATTGTTGTACGACCCGTCTTCAGACATCAAAACCTTATCGGAGCAAGAAAAAGGCAAGTGCAAAAAAAAAAAAACACACACACACACACACGGGACACGGGACACGAAAATCGCCATTTTTGTTCTTTTGTTTTCGCACCTGAAAAACAAGCGGGCGTTCTCCGGGCGCATCTCTGCCTGCATCAAGTTCGCCATCAGAGACGCCGCTTTCGCCGCCTTTTTCGGTTTCAGTAGCAGCGCCTTGAGCTTCTGCACAGCGGCGGGCACATCCAAGGGAGGCCTTTTGTCACCACCGGTAGCAGCCATCTCAGCCGCCTCCGCTGCCCCTCCCGCCACCGTAGACCCTAGTCTGTCTCCATTATTCGACCCTGGGCCACTAAATCGTACGCTTGCCCCCCCGTCCTCTCCTCCGCCGTAGCTGCTGTTGCGGTCGCCGAAACCGCCGATAGCGTGACGTTTCTCGCCGCCACTGCCGCCCCCCGCCCCCCCCTCCCACGCCCACCGAGAACGCCTTGTCGGCGTAGTAACCCAGCCCCAATCGGCCCTTCTGAAAAACATAGCCCCGCCTTGCACCTTCGAACGAGTCCGCCTGCAAGTACGGCCGTTGGTTCGCCTCCGCCTTTGCTGCCGCTACCGCTGCTGCTGTTGCAGTGGACTGGCTCGCCGACCGGCCGCCCTCTCGGTGGACCGAGGCCGCAGTCCCCGAGAAATAACCGCCGGTGGTGGTGGTGGTGGTGGTTATCTTTCTCGCCTTCCGCGAGCTTGCGCCGTCCCTTGCGCCTCCGTTTGCACCGCCGCCGCCGCCGTCGCCGCCGTCGGCGTCGCGTTTGCCGGTCGATCGCTGGTTGTCCGATGCTGACGACCGCGATTCGTTCTTCTCCTTGCCGCTTCTTTGAGCGGACGGGGAAGCGGAGGCACCGGAACTTTTCGTGGTGTCCATGATGGCTCCCAAACCGAAGGGGTCCTCCTCCTCCTCCTCCTCCTCTTCGTCTTCTTCCTCATCTTCCTTGCCCGGTCGTTGCGGTTTCCCCTGGGCCATGATGGAGCCCAGGCCGAAAGGATCCTCTTCCTCCTCCTCGTCCTCGCCCTCCTCATAATCATTGTCGTGGTTAGTGGTTGGATCCTCGGTGTTCGTATTCCGGTCTCTTTCCGACTGCTTCTTGGCGAGGGAGGAGGCCTGCGCGTTGGACAAACTCGGTGTCAGGTATATAGGCGTATAAGCTCGGCAGGTGGATACGGTCACGACATCACGAAACGCCCTCACGACCGGGTCTGCGGGGCGTTGAAGACGCTGCTACAGACACTACTCGAATACTCAAATCACGCGACGAACGTGCAGCTCGGCCGATGCCAGGGGACACACCCAGGGACAAGCGTTAGGCAAATCTGGATCGCTGTCCGCTGTCCAGCTTTTGCAGATTCGAACTACAGCAGTACTACTGACTGTAACTGCTGTTGCATTGCTCTCGGCCACGCTTCATCACGAGCATAATACGTACAGCAGAGCTTCCGCGTGGCCTCGACGCTGACCACAAGGGTTTGCTTGATTTTATTAATATCGGTCTGGACAAGTAGCCTTCTTAAGTTCTCCACACAAGGTCCCGCAAGGTGCCCCACAAGGTGCCTTTGCTCACTCACCAGAGGGTTCGTGATCTCCGTGTATTTCTTGAAGTTTCCTCGCGCCATCGCGGTAGGCCTCGACATGACCGCTGCCGATTTGGTATACGAGCGTACAAGAGTACAGCGAGTAGCAAGCAGAATTTCACTGCGGTTGACGAACGCGTGCTCTTCTAGGCGCGCAGATCTGTAGCCAGAAATCACGCAACACGCCTTCAGGTCAAAATCCACCCGCTTGGTGATAGGAATGGCAGATGCTGTTCAAGCTTCGTAAGCCATAAAGTTGTGCAAGACCCCGCATGCGATATGCGATGCAATGGGAATCCTAGTCATTCCCATTGATGCGATGCGTGAGTTTCCGGGGGGTTTCATAGGATACCCGTGGGCGTGTTTAATTCGGGGACAAAATGACACCTTCTGCTATTGCGTTCCAGCTTGTCGCCAGTTGATGTGTTGTGTAGCGGCCAGAAGGGACCCTGGGCAACATTCAGCTAGTCTTGGTCTGTGTGCCTATTTTGAGGGCGCTCAAACTGCCGAGAAACAGGGGTAACAGCGTGTGTGCTGCAAGTTTTCCGTCAAAACAAGTGACGTTTTTGAAAAACTCAGGATAACGTCAACGTCGCACGAATTTGCATTAAGTGCAAAACACTGCTGCTGTGCCAACAACAGCACAGCAGCAGCAGCATACCAGAGAGCCCAACAAAAAACTAGTGGCGTCTGATACGAATCACAAGGACTGAAGGTACAGCTTTAGTCGGTGATAGCGCCGCTCGTGGATTTGCGCTGCCCTGTCTGCGAGAGACAGAGACTTGCTCCTCTGCTCAAGCATAGGTGCACGAGAAGGTCCACAGGTCGAGTCTGCAGGGCAGCAGCAGCAGCAGCAGCACCAGCCAGCATCAGCAACAAGCAAGGAGAGGGTAAGCATCAACGACAGAAGGATCAGCAGCAGCAGCAGGATCAGCAGCAGCGCCAGCAGAACCGCCCCCAACGATGAAAGCAGCGAGTGCCTGGGCGGGTTCTGCGATGTCCGCTGGAGGGGCCCGGGGACTCGCGGCCGTGAAGGAACCGCTGAGAGTAATCGCGCACATCGACATGGACGCATTCTACGCTCAGATAGAACAGGTTCGGAGACACTGCTGCGACTGCTGTTATCTCGTCACTCCGTAATAATGCTACAATGCAATACGTAGCTAGCGGTAAATTTGTATGTTCCCGTGTCTGTTTCGGATTGCCATGTGTTATTCTTACCAGTTACCCGGGACAACTCACTGGTAGGACATTACGGCCTGCCGCGTAGATATCTGAACCTTACCAGTGCCTCTACTCCTCGAGTTTCACTTCGCAAACGGATGGCCGGAGCCCCAGCATATCCAGAGATTCGAGCAAACGCCGAGACCAACTGTTGTTACTGTGGTTTGGCGCCGCGAAGAGACGCGCTGGGTGCGCTGCCCTGCGCGTAGGACCCAAGCGTCTGAGCCAAGGCTGACTGCCTCTGGTCTGGCGGCGAAGAGACGTGGCGAGTGCGCTACAGCAGTCAACCTGTCTTGGTATTTTGTGTTTCATTTTGTGACTGACTGCTGCTGCTGCTGTACAGCAGTGTAGTCTACGAGTACGTATCCACGCGGAGGTGCGTGCCGAGTGCGCTTCTCTTGGTCTCTAGGCCCGAGCCCGCGCCAGCCGACTGTAGTCTGACCTTGGAGGGACGCACCGCCCGCCGTCCGCGGGTCGGGCGCGAAGCAACGTCGCTATACAGCTGCGTCACCATCCAACTCATCGATCGTTCTGCTGCTGTTGCTGTCGTGGATAACATCTTGAATTTAGAGAGCATGCCATTTTTCGATTTGAAAATCTGATGACCCAAGTCGTCGGATCTTGGCTTTGGACTGCATAAGCAGGGTCAATCTTTTTTATATCGAAAAATACAAATCTGAAGCTCGAAATCGAACCGCATAGGAAACTGCCTGAGTGTACGATATCTTGAAGGTGTTGGAGTCCCTGACCGAGTAAACCTTCCTTCTGGATTACTCGGTCTGGTGCATCCCCTCCGGCCGCTAACCTGGTGGCCACCCCGGTACGCAGGGAATGAAGGGCGAAGTCGCGACTGTAGGTTCGCCCCCGGACTGTACCACGACCTGGCGCAATGCTAGTAGGGCTTGTCCATGTCACCATACTCTCACAATACTGCCACACGTATGGCAACGGTGCCCTTTCAGGTGGAGTGATGCCCGACGCAATTAATTTCGCCATCAACGCGACCGCGTCGCCGCCTGCACCCACGCCAGAATGCGGACCGGTGATCTCTTCCCGTCGACGTACGATACTGCTCCCTTTCTGGGCTTTGCCGCCCTTATGCCCATCAAACCGAAGCTCGACGTGAGTAGCCCGGTGTCGCTGCCGCAACGTCAATTACTGCGGTCCCGCAAAGAAGGCCGCATCTCGACGTGTAAGACAATGTATTGGCTGCGCGTTTCCCCCGTCGCTAGCGAAGATTTCACCCGACCTCGCCGCTAGCAAGCGCCGATCAACTACCACCCAGTCACGGAACACGCGCCCGAAAGAGCAGGAGTGCCAGCCCAGCGGACGGCGACTTGGCGGGATGCTTCCGCGACATCCGTTTTTTATAAAATTTATGAAATACGTCAGCTGTTTTCGACTTTTTTTTAATAAATTTATGAAATACGTCAGCTGTGAGTTCGACTGATTAAAATCCGTTTTATGAAAATGACAATACGTGCCTGAAGCCCGAATTTCCGCCGCAGTAACATATTTCGCCGCACAATGTCACGCAGGACGCGACCCAAGCGTGTCATTAGGGAGGGGCGACTCGAAATCTGTGTTTTGCGTTGACACTACTGGCGCCTGGAGACGCCATGAACGTCAAGTCATGCAAGATGCGGAAGTTTTGTCGGCGAAACTGCTACGCCGAGGGGAGAAAGAGTTGCAAACCTGGAATAAATGCTGCCGAATCACCCGGAAAAATGAATGCACGTCCGAATATGTCATCCTCTCAATTTTTTATATATATATATATATATATTTGGTGTAGGGCACTATGCTGCGATGGTTCGAATACGCGAGGCCCTTGAGAGGTCCCCGACACCGTCGACCTCGATGGGAGCGCCCTTGCCGGCAATTCTCGGGCAGAGAACCCTTTTCGTCTACTACACCAAAACCAAAACCGCATGAAGGATACACTATTAAATAGCACGCGGCGGAACCCTTGAGGGCCGTCTCAACCGTTTGCATGCTCGCGAACCCATTTGCCATTACTGCGTAAAAATCGGAAAACACTCCTGAGCACCCTCTGCCCCAGGATCTTCGCCCCCGATGTGGCACTCGGCACTGTACCCGACATGTTGCGCAACATAGAAATCAGCCGTGAAAGAGCCCTTGCCCCACGTAGGATCAGAGCTGCTGCCGACCCTGGCTGCACACATCCGGCAACCGTGGATGCCGCGAGGAGTAGGAGTGCCATCCTGGCGGTCGGCCTTGCCGTAGACCAAGGCCCGTGTCCGCATTTATCACGCCCCTTTTTGGAAGCGCGGACTTCTCCGGTAGTGCTTCCCTGGTCGGCCGAAGACTCTGCGCCTCCGGCTTCCTCCTTGGTATCTATCCCCTGTAGCTGGCTTGGTGAGCTTGCCGCCCTCCGCCTTGGTGCCTCCGCCCTTGCGTCCGCCCCTAGCGTTCTCGTCTCCCCAACTACTCGTGCGCCTCTTCTTTTGCTTGTGGTCCCCTCGTGAGACGCGATGAAGGTCCACGCCCGCCCTTATTGGCATTCGCCGCCGCTCCTCTCCGCCGCCTCAAGACTGGGCGTCTTCGGCGGGAGGGTATATAGGCGGGGGGGGGGGGGGGGGGTGCCGATTTGGTTTTTGGCGTTTTTGATGAGCGCCCCGCTTAGAACTGGTCCTGCTGGGGTGTACGTACCCTGACTGTCTGGTTGCTTGGTTGTCGATGGCAGTATGTACGTACCAGTATGGCATATATTACCCGGTACGAAGCAGAAGTATCGCACGTACTGACTCACCTCAACAGCGCTAGACTACGAGTATTTCTGTAGGATTTGCAGCACGCGGAACATGGGGCACGCTGCGTTCGTGGATCAAGTAGTACGCACGACACTACTACGAGTAGTCCAGAGCTGCAATGGTTGGAAATTCCATGTCGCCGGCTCGTGTTTTTGCGCGAACCTGAGCGGATCGTGGGAGTTAACCGCGGGTGGTATACGTGTGAGTAAGTCTCTTCGGCAGACGCAAAATTATGGTTGTGGCTGTTGTTGTTGTTGTTGTGGATGATGTTGATGTTGATGATGACATCTGCAGCAGTGGTTGTTGTTTTGGTAGTCTTTGCTTTTATCAAAAGTTAAGGTTAGCGTATGGCTTACGTACACATACAGAGAAAAACGGCGACGAAGACACGAGCATACTGTTTTTTTCTCTATGTCTGTCACCTCGCAAGGTCGCGTTCCCTGCTCACTTGCGCCCCGTGACCACCGCCACCCCCCTGCCTCCCTACCTCCCCAATGTCTGCGTATGTGTGACGTCGGACCTCCACGACCTCGCCGGCAGCTGCGAGACACAGCCCTGACGGGCAGGCCGGTGGTGGTGGTGCAATACCCCACGACGATGCACAACCTCAAGGACTTGGCGCCGGATGACAACCGCATCGTCCAAGCCTCGGCGAGCTCCATCATCGCCGTCAGCTACGAAGCTCGTCCTTTCGGAGTGAGAAAACATCGCGCAGGATTTCGCTGGATTATTGAATACTCGTTGAGAAGTACTTGTTTGTTTGTTTGTTTGTTTGTTTTTGTCTATTGTGCTTTTGTTTTTTCTTGTATCGTCTGATTCTTGCCCTGCGTGTATTGCAGTATTGGTAACCTCGTAGAACTATGACGGAGGACCGTAGTAAATAGGACCTACGGTACACACAAAAACCTATACATTTACCTATTTTTCCTAACAACATTTGGTCCTATTTACTACTGTATGGTCCCCCGTACGTAATAGTTTTTTTGGGCGCTGTAGATTATCCAGTTAACCTGGTGTTTGTACTAGGTATTTGACGCCTTGGATAAATTGTCCCCTGATAGATCATGATCTATCTAAATCGTTTAGTTCATCACGTGCCGTTGTGAGAAGGTTGTGCCTGATCTGTTCAGTACAGGTCCAACCCAGGAAACATGTGCTAGATCATGCAGATTGTACGGCTCTTACCCCGCAACATGAGCTAGATCATGCAGACCGTACAGATCATACAGATCAGGAGCATGTGATCTTACTGCCTTGAAAGATCTCGATCACGAACTGCCTGTGGGAACCAACGATCTGTTCAAGGTGTGAGCTCTTGTAAAACTCGGCTCACTCACTTTGTTGGGGGGACAGATTTTAATTCAAGCTGAAAGAGTTGGAGCATGTTTTACGGCAGTCGAATACGGCAACTCTTGAGTTAAAGCGCGTCGGCCCCCCGCAAGTTTTTGGTTCGGTTGTAGGAGTCGAGGCTGTGTCCCGTATTTTTATTCGATACCCGACTAAACCAGCAGTCGCTCCTGTATAAATTTAGTCTATACCTAAGTATCACGCATGTGTTGTTTTCTTGCAAGAGGGCGTAACCGGAGCGGAAATGGAACTATTATTACGGGGGTCCATAGTAAATAAGACCAAATATTGTTGGTAAAAATAGGCAAATGTATAGTTTTTTTGTGTGTACCGTAGGTCCTGTTTACTGTGGTCCCCCGTGGTCGTTGCCTTGTGTTCGTGAACCATGTACAGTACCTCGTATATTGTTGATCTGTAGTTGGCACGACGTAAGTAAGCACGTCTCGAGATGATGAGTCGATTAGCGGAAGCAAGTGCTGGACTCATATGGGCATGGCGCGATAGGAAGATGGCGAGCAGGCTGTAGCGAGGCGATGGAGTGACAATCCTGTTGTGGACTGATAGGGAACAAACGAGTACGACGCACAATATGTTTTCAGTATCGGTAGTCTGCTCGTGTAGTTGAGGAGCCCACTGCTCTGAAAAATTGGGGCCCACAAGTACCAGGAACGGTGCTCCGTCTCGAAAGGGATGCGTGGTCAATGGTCTATTGACTAAGGCAAGCTACAAATGAATGCGCATCTCCCCCCTTCCCCTAACGTGGGCTGGCTCCGCTATGCACAGATATATGCGCTTGCAGCAGTACGCCCCCCCCCCCCCCCTCCCCTCCCTGCCTGGTCGGTGAAAACACGACTTGCTCCGCCCCGGCATTGTAGGGATGCCAGGCAGGGTCTATGGTCATACGACTACGGCCATGCATGATAATGAGTACCCCCCCCCCCCCCCCCCCCCCCCTCCCTCCCCTTTCGAAATCACCATATTAACACCTGCCGCTCCTGGTGCGTTTTTTTTTGTACGACAGGTGAAGCGTGGCATGAAAGCTGGTGACGCCCAGAAGTTGTGCCCGGAGCTGTCCCTGGTGCAGGTGCCCACACGCAACGGAAAGGCTGACATCTCGCTGTACAGGTGCGCCTAGGACAATAGACCCGCAACAAAACGAATCGTCTTTTTTTGCAATGGATACGGCATGGTCTTCTTCTTCTTCTGAAGTCCGGCCTTTTTTGTCCCTGCTAAACGTGTCAGCCAACGCTTGCAGTCACCCCCCCATTCCCGTTGCATTGCACCGCGAGCATTAACGCCCCCCACCCGCCGCCCCCCTTCCTTGTGATCGTGAATCTAGTCTAAACCAATCGCCTGGAGAATAATATCTGCGGTATTTCGTATTTTTATTTTTTCCGTATTTGTTACGTACGATGTCTTCTTGTTTTGTTTTTTTTGTTTTAGATGTTTTTCATAATTTTATGTTTGCGTACCCTGGTACTTTTTTGTACTTTCATAGTTTTACGGAAAAGGTGCCATATATCGAAACGCACATTTTTGCCGACGTGTTGTTTGGCTCATCGTGAGGAGCCTCCCGAAAGGATATAGCACTATACGCGCCATACCACCACCCCCTTCGCCCTTCACCCTCCCCTTTCCTCTCCCGCCTCCATCCCCACCCCATCGCGCGCACAAACGGCGGTGCACGGTCAACCAGTGATTTTTTTTCTCGTCATTATTTTGTTTTTTGTGTGCTTAGGCCGTTTGTTGTGCGGGACTTTATTTTTTTGTAGTTGTAAACAGAGTTTTTGCCTTTGCTTTCAAGTTAGTGTTTGGCCCGCAAAGCGCGAAAATCGAGCCGGCTTTTCTCGGAATGAGTCTGGCTTTACCCTCGGAGAGGCACCCAGATCATTTCCCCGCCTCTGAAGACTTGCAGTTGCGAGAATTTCGGACTATAGATCATTTTTCATTTTTTTCTAGTAAAAAAAAAAAAAGGTTGGTCAAACAGAGCCCCCATTTTGTTCAACTACAACTTTTCTGACTGGACTATTGAAAAATGATCTATTAGACCTATGCCAATGGCAACGCGAAGTCCAAAAGTTTTCTTTCAAAAATACTGCGTTAAAAAAACAGCCTAAAATATCCTCGTACCGCCGCTGTGAGACAAAAGGGAAAAAATGTTTGATTTTTCCTTCTTTTTTTTTTTCTAACGACTGCAGGCGGCGCAATTTGTATTCTCTCGTTGCAAATTGTCAACACGCTGATAAAAATCAGCTCGTGCGACGATAGATACTCGATCTCGATATAGACTCAGCCCACGGCCAACCCGCTTGGTGTCGGGCAAGGCCAACGAGTATAGATGACGGCATCGAAGATAGAAGTGGATAAATGCTCTAGGGGGCGAGAGCTTGCCGGCGGCGTCCTGCGGTATCCTCCCAAACCTGAAAAAAAGCCTGTTTTTTGCCATTCGAGGCGGATCGAGAAATTTTGTCTTCTGTTTGGTACACACCAGCGGCTAATTGTTTTTTTATCGTACGGCTGGCCAGCGCCCGCCACACGTCGCTGGCCATTGTGTGAAGACGGTGACCCGAGGGTGGGTCGGAGCCCCTAACGAGCGCACTCCGTTCAGAATTCATGACGCAATCGTCGGTTTTGTCGATCGATGTCTGTTGAGGACTCGGAATCTCGCCGCTTCGAACCAAAGATCGGCCTGAGTTTTTCTCAAGCCGATCTTGGCCCAACATCGGCCCCAGATTGCTTTTTTCGGGCTTTTCCAAAAGTTAGGAACTTTTTTTTTTCTCTAAACGTGCCCATAGGAAGTGTGTTCTAAATTTTTTTTGGGGATATCTTTGGAATTCAAACTTTTTATTGATACTTCGCGTTCCCATTGGCATAGGTCTTAGTAGTTCGAAATTCTCGCAAAACCAATGTTTTTCGTCCATGTGTTGACCTTACCACGGGGTTACGATTTGTCGCTGCCCCCAGACGCGCGGGCGAGAGCGTGGTGAGCGTCCTCGAGCGTGCCGGGGGCGCCGTGGCGGCGGTGGAGAAGGCCTCGATCGACGAGGTCTACGTGGACGTCACTCGAGCAGCGCAGGCGCTGCTGGCCAGCCTTCCCAGCGCGGTTGGTGACAGTCCATCGCAGCAACAGCAGCAGCAGCAGCAGATGCCCAGCCTTCCTTGCGCGATCGATGGCGGTCCAGGGAACAAAGAACCGCAGCAACCGCGGCCGCAGCAGCTTGAGAAGCGGCGAGAATTAAAACAGGGGGAGCTGGAGCAGGAGGAGTGTGAGCAGCAGGTGGGCATACATCAGGGAGGGGGGTTAAGGGAGCAGGACTTGAAAGCTGGAGCTTCTGAGGAGGCGTCGTCGCCGAAGGGGGAAGAGGGGAGACGATGGGAGGAGATCGGGGAAGGGGGGTGGGCCGCCGTCCTTGCAGAGGTTACGGGAACGCATGTGAGCGAGAATGTTTTCGGCTGGGGCGTTTTTACAGAAGTAGGCGGGAGACTCCTGGGGCTGCTGTAGCTGTAATATTGGGGCACCAGGTATTTAGTGTTGAGGCTTGCCTTTTTGTTTTGATTTATATATACGCCGACACCTTGGAACGGTATTTAGAACGGTGCTTGGGTCTGTGCTTGGAATGGCGCTTGGAACGGTGCCCGGTGCGGTTGGGTAGAGCCGGCTCAATGGTTGGAGTGTGGCGAGTGTTTTTTGCTGCAGGTGGCAACGCCGAAACTCCGGCGGTTTTTCGTCTAAAACATGACAGCTCCATGCATACCTGTCTGGAAATGCATCTGGATTCCGCCGCGACATGGTTTAGCGCGGCTTTCAGAAGGCGACAGTGAGATGGTCAGCTCGCCTTGTCCTAGGAGTGTCGACGAGTCTGTCGGTTTCTCTCTGTTTCTCTCTGTCTTCCTATTTCTCTCCCCGTCCCTTGCTGTTTGTGTGTCTGTCTGCCTGTCTGCATTATGTCTACCTTTTCGTCTGCCTGTCTGTCTACCGACTGACTGGTTGTCTGTCTCACTGCCTGTATGTTTCGTCTGTCTGTCTGTCTGTATGTTTGTCTCTCTCTGCTGTCTGTCTTGCAATCTGTCTACGTGCGTCCTTATTTTTCTCTCTCTGTATATCGGTCTCTCTTCGTCTCTCACTATATCTCTCGCACTCTCTCTTTTCTCTCGCCCCCCCGCCCCTCACTCTCCCCACGATGCGGTGTGCATAGCGCCGTGCCTCCACACCCTCCGCACGAACCGTACCCTCCCACTCCACACGCCATGAAAGCTAGAGTAGAGATGTGACCCGGCACCACTTCACCCATTTAGGACTGCAGTCCCGTTTAGGGGACAAATCACTCTCGTTCTAAGTAGTTTGTCCCCAACACGGGACTGCGGTCCTAAATGGGTCAACCAACTCACTATTACGGGGGACCATAGTAAATAGGACCTACGGTACACACAAAAACCTATGTAGTTCCCGATTTTACTCAGCAATATTTGGTCCTATTTACTGTGGCCCCCCGTAGTAGTTACCACTCGGACCAATAGCGAGTCGTTTCCCGGAAGTGCCGACTATCCGACTTGTTGGATTTCCATGCTTGTAGGAAGGACTGTTGAATGCGGCACACCTTTTATTTTTTTAGGGCTCAGCCACTTTAGACTGGGAAGGGCTGTTTTGGCTCGCTTGGCTCGCCTGGCTTGAGTCGGCAAGTCGGCTGATGCGTCAGCTGGCTTCGCCAGTCGACTTACCGACTAAAAGTCAGTAAGTTGGCTAAGGGCACCTACCGATTAGTTGTTAGTCGTGAAATCCCACCGACTCCCCCCTCAACCTCCGTCCTGCTCCAAGGTTGCCGGCGCGCACGGCGACGATAATGGTGCGATGGAGGAGGTTTCCTGGTGGGCCAGGCCGGAGGGGGCGTTTACGCTGGACGAAAAATTGCTCGCCTGCGGGGCCGCGGTGGTATCGAGGATGAGGGCGGCCGTACGATCGGAGCTCCAATATTCTTGCACTGCAGGTACAGGTGGTGCCGTGGTAAGGGTGGGTGGTGGGTGGGATTAGGGGGGGACGGGAGGGGAGGAGTTGGGCCTGCCATCTTCCAGCTGGGAAACAGGCCTGTCTGTGTGGTGCTGGATGTTGCGTGCGTTTGCTTCATCTTGTGGTGTAGAATACCGCTATTTCCGGGGACCATAGTAAATAGGACCTAATATTGTTAGTAAAAAAAGGTAAATATATGGGGTTTTGTGTTTACTGTAGGTCCTATTTACTATGGCCCCCCGTAATACTACACTCGAACAGGTGGGTTAGGAGGTGGCGCCCACCAACCCGACGTGATCGGGTCTGACCCAGTTATTGATCCTGGGCGACCAGCTCTCGTGATGTTCCCCCCACCCCCACCCCCATCCCAACCCCACCCCAACCCCGCACCCCAACCCCACCCCTCGCCCCCCCCCCCCCACCCCCCCCCACCAACACCATTGATTAATCTTGTGCCGGGAACGAAGGGTTGGCCCACAACAAGCTCCTGGCCAAGCTGTGCAGCAACATGCATAAGCCCAACGCGCAGACCGTTCTCCCCCTGGACAAGGTGGAGGCGGTGTTTCGAACGCTTCCCGTGGAAAAGGTGAAGGGCTGGGGGGGCAAGCTGGGGGTGAAGATAATGGAGAAGCTCGGGGTTTCCACAGCGGGTGAGAGGCCGTTTTGTTTTTCTATTCGTTTCCAATTTTTTTCTTTTTTCATGTCTTGTGGCTAATTTTCGGGGGGACTTTCTGGCGCGGTGCAGAAAATGCTTTTAGTCTTGGTTCTTCTTGTTTAAACCTTTTTTTGCTGCTCCTACGGTTGATTTCCCAAACGGTTGAGATTCTCGCCAGTTCTTAAGAGTTTCTACGTTCTTTTTGTCAGAAGCCCGACCGCGCGCCCCCATCCGCCAGCCGCTGCCGCCGGTTCGCCTGATACCACCTCTCGCTCAGGAGCTGTGCTCTTCCGCCAGACAAACGGTCCGCATCTATCGCGCTTTCTCCCTCCTTCCTCCCCTCCCTTATTGCCTCTCTCGCACCAGATTCCAACATCGCTCGTCATCAAAGGTGCTACCGCTCTGTCCCTAAAAATGGAGATATTATTCATAATAATACTCAGTCCAAACGTTCCCTATATTTAGGGACAGGGGTATATGGTATATAGTAGGCCGCGGTTTGACCCCTTGGCTGACCGCCTCCGTGCACTAGTAAAACTTCAGTAGTGTATTCAAGCCCAAAAGACCGGCCTTTGACACGTAGCATATTTTGTGCCCCCCCCCCCCCCCCCCCCCCCCCCCCCCCCCTTGCCTCCCGCCTCCTCTTTTTCTCACTACCCACCAATTTGTTGTTCTACGCATTTCGCCCCGTGTGTTTTTGCTATTGGTAGGGGAGGTTGCATCCGTCGGACCGGCTGACCTCCGTCGAGTCTTGGGAGACGAGGAAGGGTGGAGGGCGTGGGAGAAGTCGAATGGTGTCGACAGGGATCCTGTTAAGCCCCGCTCGGCGCCCAAGAGCATTGGGTGCAGCAAGACCTTCCCCGGAAGGGCCAGGCTCAGGTGAGAATTTTTCCACCCCCCCCCCCCCCCCCAATCCCGGAACATCCCTCTCCCGAAACAGGAAGGGTCTAACATAAGTAATATTTTTCGGTGTAATGAGTGGGAAAAAACGTACTGAGCGCCCATGGAGATGTCTCCATTAGGGGTAGGAACGGTGCGCTCCGTCTCGAAAGGGATGCGTGGTCAATGGTCAAATGACTAAAGGCAAGCGACTAATGACTCCGCCCCCTCCCCCCTCTCCCTCCCTCTCCCTCCACCCCCCGTCTGCGGTCATACGACTACGGCCATGCATGATAAGGAGTACCCCCCCCCCCCCCCTCTTTCTCCCCTCCCCTCCCTTCCCGTCCTCTGCCCTTCCCCCTCACCCGTTTTTGTTGGTGGTGTTGGTGTTGTTGTTGTTGGTGGTGGTGGTGTCATTGTGTGTGTCATTTTGTTTGCGTTTTGATGGTGATTGTTGCTCCTGGTTTTTGTGTAGCTGCGGCAGTGCCTCTGCCTGGTACGAGCAGGCTTCTGTTGTTCCCAGGAGTACGCTGTGTCTACCGCATCCATGTTAACAATTTACGATTTGCTCAGAACCTTTCCCCCCCTGCTTGGGCGGTGAATACCCGACGGACCCCGTCCCGGCATTGTAGGGATACGAGGGTCTATGGTCCTGCGACTACGGCCATGATTGGTAATGAGTACACCCCTCCCCCCCCCCCCCCCCGCCGATGTGATGCGAAGTGACGTGATTTTGTATGATACGATACTTCGAAGTATGATATTTTTTTATTTGTAGGATATGATGTGATATGGTGCGAAGTGATATGGTATGGTGTGGTATGATGTGATGTGATGTGCTGTGGTATGTTTTATGATACAATATGATGAGATGCGATGTGATAATAGGAAGGACGTGATACGACGCGATTATATGTGATCATACAGGTGTTGTAACGTGATTATTTGTCTACCGCACTTGTGTCCTTTCCTGCATTGACGTTCCGGGGGGGCCGTCCGTGTGCCATCAACCCTTTGCCCCCCCCCCCGCTGTAGCTCCTTCGCTGAGATCGAGCGCTGGCTGTCGGAGCTCTCGAAGGAGCTAGTGCTTCGGCTGGACGAACAGAGCGAACGAGAAGGGCAGGCGCCCAAGAAGCTCACGGTTAGCTTCGCGGAACTCAGACCGGTGCGTCGTCCGTAACCAGGTTGTTTTGGTTGCAATGGGAGCGCGCTTCCTTTCTCTCTCCCCCCCCCCCTATGGTGTCGGTTGGCAATGACACTGTAAAACGTGTCGCTGAGTACTTAAGCTAGACAATCAGGGTACCGTTTTTTTTTTCTTAGCGGTCGGTCACAACTGGTGGTCGAGTTAGATCATTTGTGCGGGGTGGAGAACCTTTGCTCCGCACAAGGGGAATTATCGTACCACGTAGTGTTTATGGTAAGGCACCCAAGAGGCAGTTACGTAGTGCTCCCATTGCTGTCTCTGGAAGTGGCCACACCGCACCGGAAATTAAGTTAACTCATCGACCGACGATACAGAATATGGGGGGGAGACGCCGCAGCTCGAGTGTATGCAGGTGGGCTGGGTAGCCACGGGGGGGCGTCCATATGCAAGAACGTCCGCCTCACAAGCGGTCCTTATGTAGCTCACCCTTCATGCGACTCGCCGAACGCCTCTCGGCGCTTCTCGCTTGGTGCAAGCAATACATTCTGCTTGGTCTGTGAACATCGAACGTGCTCCGTCCTGGCATTGTAGGGATGTGAGAGGGTCTATGATCATACGACTACCGCCATGCATGATATAGAGTACACGCCCCCTCTCCCCCCCCCCCCCCCCCCCCAGTGTCCGTCTGGTCTGTGAAAACCCGATGTGCTCCGTCCCGGCATTGTAGGGATGCGAAGGTCTATGGTCATACGACTACGATCATGCATGAGATCGAGTACACCGCCGCCCCCCCTGTTGTCTGCCTGGTCGGTGAAAACTCGACGTGCTCCGTCCCGGCATTGTAGGGATGAGAGGGTCTATCACCATGCATGACAATGAGTACACCCCCCCCCCCCCCCCCCCCCGCTCTTTTTCGTTCGGCTCTTGATCTGCTGCGCCCTTCACTTGGCCAGGGGTGTCTTAAGGCATGAAACATCAACGATTTTGTTTTCTTCCGGCCTGAAATGTGAGGCTTGAGCGCGACAAGCTTACCGACCAATCCCTTCCCGTTTTTTTTTGTGCGTTTCAGGGTATCGAGTTGGCGGTTCTGAGTCAACGGTATGGTTGGCACCTTGGTCGTTTCCAACCCCCAACCCCACCCCTCCCCGTTTTCTTCCCTTCTTCGTACCGTTGCTCGTTGTATTGAGCAGAAGAGACAGCCCAAGACCGTTTCTCGCTGCTGCCGCATGGTGAAGGCCGAGGTTTCTGCTATTGTGGAGGCGTGCATGGAGATGGTCAGGGCCCACAATAAAGAGGCAAGCCGCGTTTCGTCAGTGCAGTATGTACCCGTGATGGGGTAGCGGTGGAGGTGGAAGCGGTGGCAGACAGGGGGATGCTCCCGGAGGCAGTGAAACATACGACGTTCCATTGACCACACTGGCCACGGTCATTGGTCATTGGTAGTGGTGTCTGCCGCCTTTGTTTTCCGTATACATTGATGCTGTTGCCCGATAGGAAGAATCCTCTATTGTATTAAATGGCAGACGGACGCGGGGGGTGGCTGGCGGAGACGCTGCTTTGTTGTGCGCGGCCGCTTGAAGGCTGTCTGTCGCGTCTTGTCCGTACATTTATACATTGTGCTACGTACTGACAGGCCGTTCGAGTTGCCTCCCCCTCTTGCCCCCCCCCGGCCGCCTCCACAGTAGTATGCTTTTGTTTGCTCTCGTTTTCGGTGCAGTTGTACGTTACGTAGAGGATGCGATGTAGGAGGATGGCAACACGGGCCGAGCGAATCATGCACGCAAAACACGCTCGAGACGCATCACAGCAGCGGCGCATTGGGGGGGGGCGGTGCTGAACCCGCTGGCACCCCCAGGAGACGATTACTGAAAAGTATTTTTTGTATGAATGGGTAAAATAATTATGAAAAAATACAGTCCTCGATTCGACTGGCCCTCTATATACTCGTAACTGCCGCTCTACTGTAAAATCCTGGTATTACTGGGGACCATAGTAAATGGGACCTACGGTACACATAAAACCTGTGTATTTCCCTATTTTTACTAACAATATTTAGTCCTATTTACTGTGGTCCCCCGTAATAGGAAGTAGGGACCCGATTACACCCCTCCGCCGTTTCGGGCACTACTGACTCCGTCAGTGCCGGCCATCGAACCTCTTTTCGTCCCGCATTCTCCAAAAAAAAATATTCTAGAAAAATCCACGTAGCAACAACACATCCTATGCCCACTCTTGCGCGCCCCGCTCCAGGCCCTGGGGCTCACCATGCTCGGCTTTTCGGAACCCTTTTCGTTTTCTTCCCGAATATTCCAAGAAAATTATTTTTTAAATGTATGGCAACAACGCTAACCTTTCCTATCCACGCTCTGTGCGCACCCCGTCCCACCCCAGGCCCCTAGGCTCACCATGCTAGGCGTTTCGGTTCACGGGTTCGCGAAATCCACTAAAGCTACCGCGCGAATCGACTCGTTCTTCGGCGCCACCGCCGGCGGCCCTTCCACGGCGGAGGCGGGGGTGGGGAGGAAAGGGATATCCTTCGCCGCTCCCCGCACCGCCCCTGCCTCCGCCCTCTTCTTTCGACGTTCCGGGCCGTCTGATTCCTCGGCTAGCGGCGGGGGTGGCGATGGCAGCGCGGGCCACCGAGGGGAAACGGCGGCGATTGTGGGGGCGGGGGCGGGAAAAAAGCGCATGCATACAGATATGACGGGCGAAGGGGGTGCGCGAGCGGAGGGCGCTGGGGTTAATACGAACCCAGGTGGTGGTGGCGGTGGTGGTGGTAGTGGTTATTGTGGTGGTGTTGTTGGGTGGTAATGGTGTTGGTGTTGGGGTCGGGGTCGGAGTTGATAGTGCCGAAAACGCGAAGCGAGAGGCTGAAAACATGCCAAAGGGGGGGGTCGATGTCATCTCCGCCGCCACGGGGTCGCCGCAGAAGAGGCGGCGCCGATCGAGCGCTGACGACAATGACGACGACGACGACGACGACGACGAAGTTTTGTGCTGGCCTTCAGGGCCACCCTCGACAACAACGCCCTCGGCCACGGTTTCCTCGGCGGTTTCGGCGATGACTTCGGCAGCCGATTGCGGATCCGACCCCGCTGCTGCCAGCTTCGTGTTTGACGCGCGTGATCAGTCGCGCATGGCGGGACGGCGGGACGACGCTATTGCAAACATACCGAGACAGGAGGCGCCCCTGCTGCCGCCGTCGCCGCGACCAATAGGGGTCACCTCTGGCATATCTGCCGGCGGTGGGGGCGGAAGTGGCGGCCGAGGAGGAGGAGGAAGGGAGGAGGTATCGGAGCGCGGCCGTGGGAAGTCCTGTGAGGCTCGTCGACTTCAGCAGGAGGAGAAAGAGGAGGAGGTAGGAGTAGGGGATAAAGCTTGCTCTGAAAAATACCGTCTTAGCGGCGACGGTTTCCGAGGGGAAGGTCAGAGCGGCGGCGCTGCTTCCGCTGCAGGAGGAGGAGGAGGGGGAGGGGGAGGGGGAGGGGGAGGGGAAGGGGAAGGCGAAGGGGCGTGGCGTGAAGCAGCGGTGGTGATGAGGCGGGAGGACAGCAGTGAGCGAGATGTTTCCGGGAGTGAGAACGATCGGCAGGCGTTGTTTGGCGGCGGGGGCGCGTCTGGTGTGTTTGGTGACGTTGATGCCGAGGTCCTTGCGGCGCTTCCCCCCGAGATACAGCGGGAGATTTGGATGCAGCAGGTGCGGAGAAGGGAGACGCACGCATTGCGATAATGTTTTATTCTCAAACGAGAGACCCCCCCCCCCCCCCCCCCCCCCCCCCCCCCCCCCCCCCCCCCCCACCCCCCCCCCCCCCCCCCCCCCCCCCCCCCCCCCCCCCCCCCCCCCCCCCCCCCCCCCCCCCCCCCCCCCCCCCCCCCCCACCCCACCCCCCCCCCCCCCCCCCCCCCCCCCCCCCCCCCCCCCCCCCCTCTTGTATATCGACGCAAACTGTATCCGAACTTAGTAGAATTTTTAACGAACTGAAACTAACTGAAACGAAACTTAACGAAGTTGAAACGAAATTAGAAGATATTACATAAAATTCGACGAATTTTTCGAACAGCTCGAGGCAATTCGGTGCCGCTCCAGGCCGCCAGCATTCTTTGCTGTCCCCCTTACCCGGTTTATCGTGTTCACTGCACATCTTAAGGCTATCATATCTGACGATCCATCAACCGCCACACTCCGGGACCCCGCGATTTCCATTCTTGCGTTCTTACAGGGGGCACGACACGCTGCCGAACCAGGACGAAATCGCGTCGCCGGGGGAGTCATCGCCTGGAGCCAGGCGGTGACAGGAGGTGGTGGCGGCGGCGGGAAGGCCGTTGTGCAGCGCCGCGGTGGGAGAGGGCGGGGTCGAGGGCTTTCCTCGCGCCGAGGGGCGGGGTCGATCTCATCGTTTTTTGGGGGCAGGGGCAAGGACACGTGAGGTAGATTTTTCGTCCGTGGCGGCGGCGGCAGCGGCGGTGGGAGGTGGTGGAGGCGGCGACGGCGGCGGGTTGTTGTGGACCGTATTGTGGGGGCGTGTTGTGATGTGAAGAGTGTATTGCCGAGCGGTTTCGCCGAACGAGTTTTTCGAACAATGTGTCGGGCGTTTTGTCGAGAGTATCGTCGAACGAGTTTTTTTGGTCAATGCCGTCCAGCGTGTTTTTTTTCAGTATTTTATCCGGGCAGTTCTTCAACGGTGTGTTGCGGGCGCGAGCGTACACCCGCGTGTCTTCGGCGCCTCTGCCTCCTGCCCCCGCCCCCGCACCCCGTCGTTTCGTGGTCTAAGTTCGAGGGGTGTGGGAAGCAGATTTTTTTCCGCGGGAGTCTTGAGATTGGCCGAGCTTCTGCGCTGCACTCCCGTCGCGCTCCTTCGAGGGGAATGGGGGCGATTTTGACGACGACGACCATGACGCCGATGACCATGACAGCTGTTGGTGTAAAGAAGCGGTATCTAGCGAGGGGAGAGGGGGGGGAGCAGCCGTTCATGTAGAGGGACGATAGCCAACGAGGGAGGCGGGGAGGGGGGGGGTCTCGTCTAGATCTCGTGCTTGAAAAAAAAAATCAGCTGTCGAAAAGTGTTTGTTACAATATGATGCGGCGATAACGCCCTTTCCGCATAGAGGGAAGGGGGGGTGGAACGCCGCCACCGCCGCAGCCACCGCCGATGTGTTTTGTGTGGTGTGAGTAGTTTCTGTAAGTAGGTTGCTGACGGTGCTGCAACGGAGGATTCGCTGCGTACAGACAGAGGTGGATAGCGTTTTCGTATATACAGCACACGGCACGGTGGATCGCCACTATCGCCGTCCTTTTATATAATTGTACTGGTGGATGGACGTTTTAGTGTATGCACGGGGTTTTAACGTTGCTGCGGAGTCTTTTCTTTACAGTACTGATGAAAGAGTGTTTTCTTTGTTGGCGCGGAGCTCTTCCCGAGGGGGACGAGAATCCCCGATGAAGACCCAGGCTCACGCAAGAGGTGGAGGTGTGAATACCGCATAAAACGATTCACTAGCACGAGAGCAGGATAAGTTTTGTTATTTTTGGGCTCGCCTCCGAGAGCGTCTGCATGCTCCCCCACGGGTTATTTAGTAAACCATCTGAATGCGCCCTCCAACGAATGTTTCCGTATCTCCTTGGGAACCTTCTCGTTGGTGCGTGTTTGGGATCGATGATTGCCAGACTCCATTTGCGACGGTCGCGACCAAACTAACGCCCAGGAAATGGCTGCAGCGGCAGCAGCGGCAGCAGCGGCAGCGGCAAGCAGCAGCTCGAGAAAACGCCACACTTCGAACGGACGCCTCGTCTGGCTCGGACGATGCCAAGACTACCGACTGCTGTACTTCGACGTTGCATGCACTACATAACCGTAAACCAACCAGTTCCGTAAAAAATGGAAATTGGTGGAGCTCGCAGGGGATGCCACTCTAAGACGTTTCGCAATGATACCACTGATGACCACCCCTGTCTATTCAGAGGTAAATATTGACCGCTTTTTTATTTGTGTTATGATCAGTTTGATCGTATCACTATCAAAAGAATGATGAGTGGTAAATATTGACCGCGATTCCATTCGACATGTAATACGTGTGGCGCTCGAGGGAGAGGGGGGGGTAGTACTCGATCTCATGCATGGCCAAAGTCGATGACGATAGACCCTCGCATCCCTACAATGTCGGGACGAAGCACGTGGGGTTGTCACCGACCAGGCATTGGGTGCACCAAGCCGGGGGATGGTTGCGCGTGCACATACTTTGCAATAACAAAATACAACGAGCGATCAAAACAGGAGGACTGGAAGTGTTGGCGCGGGGTGTCACCCTCCCCCCCCGCTCGGAACTTACATGGAGACCTGAGGTTCGAAACTATTTCTACCTGGTACTGATTGTGACACGTATTAATAGTATTATTGAATACTTCTTCCTGCTTGCTGTCCATTTATTATATATGTGTACGGGTCCGGTGGTAGTAAAGCGTGGCAAGTTATTCTTTATTTTCTTCCTCTATACAAGTATATCTTCGATTCGATGCGAGTTGACGAGGGAAGGAAGGGCCGAAATCTTTTCGCGATAAAAACGCCTGCCAAGGCAACAACCGTAGCGGAGAGGAGGTAGGAGAGCCTGCTATGTGTCCCCGGATAACGACTAGGAAGGAGAGAGAAAAGAAGGGCGAATATATTAAATGGGATGTAAAGAAAAAAACGGCATTACATAACAAGGATAACAGCCTGAGGGTCGCACAGGAGAACAGAAGTGTTGGTTGGGCTTTCCGGGTGGTACCAGTGTTATTACGTACTGGTACCAGTACCAGGTACCTGGTGTTCATGTATGTATGTGTTGGTTATACATCACTAAGTGATACCAGTGAATGTGCACCCTGGTATATGATTTGTATGTGTATTTGGCCCCGGGGGGTGTTTCTCGGGGAAGAGAGTGTTGTTTCGTTATTTTTTTATAATAAAATCGTTGCACTGATCTCATCAGATGATGTACAAGTAAGTAGTTAGTTATAGTGCTCGAAATACGTGCGGGCGCCACCCTGCTTTCTGCATGATATAGGATACTTGGTACCTGGTACGTCGCGCACCAGATACGAGGTGCACGTTGTGCGTTTGTTTAGTTGTGCTCGTGCTCGTTGTGCTTGTTGTGTGTTGCAGTCTGTGTTCGTTGGCTAGTACTCGTCGTCGTCGTCGTTTTTTTTTTAATACAATTTGGGAGTTCGAGAAAATCGGGAAGCTTGTCTCTTCCTTTTTTTAGCTTCAATTTTGGGGGACCTGGTATAAGTACCCCATGGGGTACGTGGATAAAAAGTACCCCAAAGAGGTACTTTTAAAAGTGCACGTACCCCAAACAAACCATAGGGTTTCTACAGTGTACTCGTAGTGCATTTCGTTTGTGCCGGCAAAATCGGGACCTGGTATAAGTACCCCATGGGGTACGTGGATAAAAGTACCCCAAAGAGGTACTTTTAAAAGTGCACGTACCCCAAACAAACCATAGGGTTTCTACAGTGTACTCGTAGTGCATTTCGTTTGTGCCGGCAAAATCCCCCACGCCACGCCGGGCCATCGCCTATCGACACGTCTGGTCCGTTCCCGTCCCAGCTTCAACTCGCCAGCACCGCAGAGCAAGCCAAACGGAAAACACCCCAAGCCAAGGAAACAGCAGCTAGAAGCACACGCACAGCTCTCCATCGGCGGGCACTGCAGGCAATTAGAGCGGTAAAGAGAGAGGCTTCAGAGCTTCGAGCCAGCAAGCCTGGTAGGGAAGTCTTCTGCTGTAGCAAGCGCCAACCTACCCCAACAGCAATAGAAGGTTAGCAGTCCTCGTCTAAGTGCTGATGTTGTTGTAATACCTCGTCGAGACAGCTTGTTCCGGGTTATCTCCTCGCCAAACAGAGCAGATACAACCAACCTGTTGTGGCGGGCTGACCGATCTATTTTTTGTAATTTGAATTTGAAATATTTCAAGGGCTTGACTTCTTACGTACGTACAAAACTCACATTCTCTCATCCTTCCGAGAATACTCTGCTTCGCGGGCGGCCAGAGAAGATACAACCAACTTGTTTGTTACCGTTTTTTTTGTTAATTTGCATTTTGAAATATGTACAAGGACTCCGCTTCGCGGGCACGCCGCGCGCTGCGCTCGCGAAGGGACACGTCAAACGGAATTGCGAAGGAAGTACACACTTGCACGAATCTGGCGACTTAAAAATGACAATATCTCCATGCAACATTGTGCAGCTGCTGTTGTTGGGTCTCGCACCTGCAGCAGTAGGCATGCGAACATACTTGTGCGAATTTGGCGACTACAAAATGACAATAGCTCCATCATGCAACATTGTGCATCTGCTGTTGTTGGGTCTCGCACCTGCAGCAGTAGGCGCGCGCACACAAGGAACGTTGATTCCCATGGCATCGGCCTGACAGCGTTCATGTGTTTTTTTCACAACCAACCCTCCTGAGATATCCGAGGTGGAAGTTGTATTCCGGGTAGATGATGTAGGGGTCTGATCAGGTGTATCTCGACACGTGATATTTGACACGAATGGTGTTTTGCGTTGTCATGAATCCTTACGCACTTGACGTGTTGATTCGAGGTAGTGTCGGCATTCACGATTCATAGCAACAATACCACGAACGGTGTTTTTCGTCGGTCGTCAAGAACGTCCGGTGCTTCGTCTGAACGGCAGGAGCAAGACGAGGACAGCATCATGGCTGGACTTAAGAACAGTTCAACTCGGAAGAAAAACAGCAAGCGAAGGCATCAACGCAGGGACAGCAAGACAAAGCTTAGCGAGGCGGGCAAGGTAAGAAGAAGGCCGTCGATTTTCTCGTAGTAACTCGCAGAAAGGTAGAGAATAGCGCCAAGCATCGGCACACCGGGCGTTGCGATGTAAACCTCGGTTAAAGGTTAGTTGCCGCTCCGTACTACCGTCGGGGCCTGCATCCGCCGGGGCAATTGTTGGAGCCATCGGCATAGTGAACATGCCGCATTTTTCGCCCAATGCGGACCTCCCTTTAATATTTGTACCGTCCTTCCCACGCCCTCCATTACTGTGGCAAGGTGATGTACCACTCGACCGTGGCGAAAAAAACGGAGGAGCTGGAAGGCATGCTCAACAAACTCATCTATCCGCTAAACACTCGAGGTGGAGCCTCCAACCAGACCGCTACCTCCAAGCGTCAGCTCTCTAACTTCTGCACGGAGGAATGCACCGTACTGAAAGTGTTTGGCTGCCCCGTGGGCGAGCTTCCGATCGTGCCGGACCATGTGGAGGAAGAGGCAGGTCGCGCCTTTTTTGGGGGGGTTGTGGCCCAGTTGTTTTGTGCTTGTACGCTCTCCTGATATACTAGACTGACTATGCGGCCGGCCAACGAGTTGGTGCTTGACCGAAGAGTCCCGTTTCGCGTTTCGCATCTGTAGGTTTTAGGTTGCCGGTGCGTCGCAACGCGTTTGGCCAAGTAAATTTTAGATCAGAGGATTTTTCAACCCCCATCGTCCTATTGAAACCATGGCGGATCAGCGAATACACAGCATAAAGCACGTACCAGGAAAGTCGTTGTTGCCGACGTTCACTAATTCGTATCCGTAACGAATGCGCACCCGTACGGCCTGTTGGTCCCCGTGTTTCCGGTGTCATTCCCCAGGCCCGACAGTTGTTTGACGGTAGCGCCACACGGGTGCTGCCTTTAGAGTTGCGTCAGGTGTGTCGCGCCTTCTACGTAGAAGGCGATGGAAACTGCTTGTGGCGTTCTATTTCTCACGGCCTATGGGGCACCGATTACTTCTGGCCCCATGTGAAGCTCGTGGTGCTTGCGAAGGCCGCGAAGAACGCCGAGCAACTGGTGGGAGAGAATCGTCACCTGCACCACTCCTGCCTATACTACAGTAACGCTGTTCTCGCGAAGTACCGAGTAGCCAACGACTGTAAGCAGGACGACTACGAAATGATGCTACTGTCCGAGATTCTTCCCATGTGCCCGGACGGGGCGTGGGGTAGCCCTATCGAGTTGTAGTGTATTCCCTCCCACCGTGAAGGTTATTATTTCGGACGCCGACGCTGCCATGACAAGCGCGGTTGCGGAGCATCTTCCAAACACAGTGCACTTGCATTGCCTTTGGCACTTGATGAAAAATGTCAAGAAGAAGTGCCAAGGCGCGCTCGGGCAAAGCACTTCACACCTACAGGGCAAAGCACTTCACACCTACAGGGCGTTAGTTGCGCTTGTTTTTTTTTTAATGGAGTGCCCAATACCTGGTGCATATAACCTTACCAGCGTTTTCCGTGGATTTTTGTCGCCGTGTCGCTCGTCCACGGGTTGCAGGCCTTTGACGGGGTGTGGCCGAAAGTAATGGAAATGGTCAAGGACTCGGCGTATCAAGCGTACCTCAGCGGCTACCTATTCGGGTGAGTCCGACGGTCAGACGGGTACGAGCATGGTTTTCGGTTTCTGCTAAGAGACAAGCATAATGCCTTGCTAGACAGAACGATAAAATTATCTCATGGTTCAATCGTTGTATTTACAGGCAACGGAAGCACTGGGCCCGCTGCTACCACCCGACCGCTATGACCCTGAGCATGACAGCATCATCGACGGTGGAGGGAATCTTCGGTGTGCTAGAAACACGCCACGTCATCAACAGGAAATCCACCCTGAACTGGGTGAAGGAGGAGCTGGCCAGACGAACAAGGGCCTTTGCTGTGGAATCCCTCGCGTGAGTTTGAATCAAAGGTAATGCGGCGAGGGTGGGCGGCGCCAATGTTTCATGTCTAACCCTCCACATCATCCATCACATGCTTTCTATTCCACGATCTGGTGTCTTCTCGTTTTAGGGCGATCCGGAAATATACGGCCAGTTAGTTGGCTTGAGTTCAGTCGCTCATGTTGCTTTTCTTTCGTGGTACACGTGATCAATGGTGAAAAAAAAGACGGCAGGAAACATCGATTGAGGAGAGAAGTCTATTATCCTTGACGAACAGTAAATTGGTCCTCAAGATGTTGGGTAGATTGCGGTAGATTGCTGACCTTGATACTAGGCCCAGTTACGGGGGGTATACGTCGAGATGTCAAGTCTTACACCATGTTTGGGTGCTGCATGCTCACCTGAAAGACCCTCGACTGCCCTGTCCACATTGACCGAAACGACCGCAAAGACGTGCCGCCAAGGTCCCCGCCGTCAGCATCAAGGAACTGGAGGACAAAGTGCTCAAGTCTTTCGAGCCTATGCTGCAGGAACTCGAAAGAGTCAAGGTCAGCCACTACGCACATAAGGTGAGAGGAGACAACGGTAATACGTGCCGGTAGTCCGTCCTTGACAGTTGTGGTGCATAGAATCTCCTTCAGTATATTCTCATGCTGAAATGTGTTTATAGCCGTGAGCAGATTGCACCTCTCTCCCCTGGGCCCAGCGTGAAATGTGGTTATGTAGCACTATTATTACCTGCTGGACCACTCAGTCGGCGCTGACTACGTACTGACTGAGTGATCCAGAAGGTAGTGCTCTATATCTAACCACTGTCGATCGGTCCAACAGTTTGAGTAACCATCAATGCTCGGTTTCATCTACCCTTGTGCAGAAAATGCTGGAAGAACTACGGACAAGCACCCTCTATGATACAGACGTGCTGGCAGAGGGCAATGGTGCCAACGACTTCCTGAGGAAGTTGGCAGAGCACAGCAGTGACCACCACGATGTATGTCGGGAGGTGCCGGAGGAAGGGTTCGATGAGGACTATGATCCATTGGGCCCCAAATTTGGGGCGACATCTTTGCCCGCGTTTCATCAACTGGTTGAGCACGTGCAGCTAACTGCTGTCGTAAAAGTGGTGTTCCGGTACCAAGACGAAAGCGCGCACATCGTTGTTGTCGGGCCTGACGGTTTTCAGCTATGCACTTGCTTGCAGGTGCTGCGTTGTGGCTTGCCATGCAGGCACGAATTAGTCGCACTCTTCACGCGACTGCAACGCGCCCTAGAGTTCAATGGCGATTGTATCCACCCTCGTTGGCGATCTTCTGGTGACGAGTGGAGTATCCACAGGGCCGACCTTAGCGTGTTCGACGGGCATGAACGAGGGACGTACGATGGTGGCTTCACTGACGATTTTGAGGGGATATACATGCAGGATGACAACCATGTCAAGCGCAGCGCCCTAGGTGCGGTCATCAAAGGGAAGCTGAGCGCCAACATGATGGAGACATGCGTTGCCGCGGTCAGGAGTGTTATCGACCACGTCGACCCAAACCGCCCGAATTACTACAATGCAGGGATGGAAGTAGCGGGGAGGTTCGCGCGGGATGCGCAAGCTTTTGTGCGGGGCCCTCTCCTCTCTCGCAACCCAGACAACATCTCGGGCATACTCAATCCGCCCGATTCGTCGGTTAGAAGTAAGAAGGAGAGTCGGTATCTAGACTGCACGGAGCTACACTCGTCCAGGAAGAGACCCAAAGCCACGTAGGTGGCCAGCCAAGAGCGTAGGATTCGACACGAGTCGACACAGGAAGGAGGTGCTGAACCTTTTTCGCGATAGAAATACAACATGTGCACGGTAGCGCGCACGGGGGGGGGGGGGGCGTATCGGGGGGGAGAGAAAAGCCTGCTATATGACCCCGGATCTTAGTTAGGACTAAGAGGGGACGAGAAAAGAAATGAGATGGGAACATGAAGAGAAAAAAATAGTTCATGTTGGGCGCAGCGTATGTCATTTAGGGTCATGGTGTCCCCTAAGGTCTACCTGGTAGTAGGTAAACCGCGTAACGACCAAGGACGATTTCACAGGTTCGAGCCCCGCCAACTGCATGCTCGTCTATACTCGTCGGGACTTCTTCTTGTGCATAGAGTTGACTTGCGGAAAGCGCGAGAGCGTGAGTCAGCGACATTCGATGGAAATCGACCACCAGTCGGGAATGCTGAACCCTCTACGCGATAAAAATGAAGGCACGTACCGGGGGGGAGTACAGACGGCTTGTCCTGAAGCAGCAAAGTAAAAATGAGGTTAACAAAGACAAATTTCCCCGCAAAAACGCGAGGTGAATAAAGCGCGAGGCATAGAAGATGCTGGTAGGCAGACATGGTGTTCCATGGATGAATTGAAGAATCCCCCGGTACGCAACAGCGTTTCCTTGGAGATATGTTTATATTTCCAAAGCGTGACCACTCGCTCGCGCTACGTACTACGTCGTCGGGGGGCATTACGTTGCCTACCACCCTCTCGCCGCAAAACGACCATATTAATACATCAGAACGCGTATACTATCTACATCGAGTACGAAGCAAGCAGCTATTTGTAGGGTGCAGATATATACACCAATGTCGATATTTAAGGTACGTCGAAAAGTGGAAATTGAGTGGCACATATTCGGAGGGCAACCTGAATAGCATATCGGAGGTAAAACTCCTTGCGCATGAACTTACGGTTTCACTATCCGACAATGTATTAATTATATGTGCAGTGTACGTTGTGAAGCCTTGCTGCTGCTTGCTAATACTCGTGTTGTTTATAGTTGTACTACAAAATTAAACAATGCAGGATGTACAGATACACGGTATATACTTCCTGAAGGTGTTGAGCAGTAGGCGGCAGAGGTCCAGCACAGGCCTGATGCTCGCGCTGCTCATTTGATGCACGTGCGGTGGGTGGTCGTTCGTGCACCATGGCGTCTGCTCTTCTTTCTAAAATACGACAAAATTAGGTATATTATCATCAAAACAGCAGTTTGTATTATAATATTTATATTAATAGTGTCAATCGCTAACAATTCACGAAAAAACAGCAACCAAATCAATACATTCAATGCTTATTTATTTATGTCTATCACCCGAATCATGAGGCCAGGACAGGAGGAACCTATTATCCTTGATAGCTCTTCTGCACGCATTTCCTCATAAAAAAATGGTGAGGACAATCAGCAGCAGCAGTAGTAACATACCCAGGTAAAGGTTGTTCGCCGGGAGTGGACGGAGAGCGATGGGTTACAGATAGATACATACACAATAACAATGTACTATTAATAGACCATGATCTGTCGGATACCAGTACGAGTGGGTGTATCATACTCTAACGGACGACGTCGACGTACTATTGCGGGGCAGCGGTAGTATAAGATACCAAATGACACGATAGTACTGCTGCGGCTGTATGTGACCTTATGTAGTGGTGCCGCGGCCTGCTGTACAGCAGTAGCGCACCGGATCAGATCAAAGCTTGGGAGACGTCGACATTGGATGTATGTATATGTGTGTTATAGTTACAGTAGTAGGTGTTCCTTTGGGGTACGTGCACTTTTAAAAGTACCTCTTTGGTGGGGTACTTTTTATCCACGTACCCCATGGGGTACTTATACCAGGTCCCCAATTTTGGATCATGTCGCCCAGATTTTCGATCAGCTCGAGATTTCTCCACTTGCTTACTTGCTTCTTGCTTGTTACGCGTTGTTGTACCCGCCGCGAGAAGGAGGGAGCACGAATAAAGCTGAACTGCAAGAGACAAGTGAGTAAACATGAATGCGCTGAGGTCCGCACCGGTCGGGGCGGGTGGTTTTTCCTCCTCCTACTTGCGGGAACCGGCTATACCCGTGTTGTTGCATCGAGGCGAGCCATCATAATAACACGTACGTGATGGGTGACGAGCGTTCTCGAGCGTTGCTGAGGAAAGCAGAAGCTCAGCGCGAAAAAACAGACGATGCAACCCATGCACTCGTACTGTTACTGCTGTTGTTGCTCACAGGCAGGAGTCGATGGCTTCGGGGCGAGCGTCATGGCCGCCGCAGGGCAGATACATAGATAGAAAGATCCTCGCAGCGCCTCGCCGTGCTTCGAGGTCAAACAGCGATATACATGCATGCGGAGTTTCTGCCGTGTGGATCTTCTGATTTCGAAAAAAAATGCTGCGTGCAGCGACGTGCGGTGGTGGTATGATCCTCCCTTCTGCGCAACCAGAGATGACACAGTCAAATCACCCCCTAGGGCAGAGGGCGGGGCACCAGGGAGAAAGATGCATGCATGTTGCATGCCCTTTGCCGCAAGCTCCAACCAACTATAGATGATACGTACGGATCGCGCCTTGTTCATCGTCCGTTCGTCCTCCGTCCGTGCCGCCTTTTTTTGCAGGTGGAACTTGGGTGGAACACCAACATGAACAACATGGATTTTGCGAGGAAGACGGAAGCAGCAGCAGCAGCAGCAGCAGCAGCAGCGGGGGGAGAGGATGCCCAGGTTGGTAGCGACCGTGGTGGTGGTGGTGGTGGTGGTGGTGGTAGTGGTCATTATGGTGATCGGGCGGTGAGTCTTGCGTTACGAAATCCGTGTACACCACTCGTCCCATCACACACAGAAGAAACGTCGCGCATAGATCAGCGATGCGGCGGCAAGAGTGGCTGGTTGTCCGCGCCGTCAGTAGCATATGTTGCGCTGCTTTGGCAGGGGACTGGACTGTTGTTACTACAGTACGTATCATAGCTCTACTTGGAGGAACGGGCTTGGCTCAACAGAAGTAAGTCTGAAGTTAGCTATTATTTTATTAATAGATGATGATAATGCTGCAACGGGACCTGGAGTGCAAGATTGGACAAATTGGAAAAATAACCCCGATAACCCGATACCAGGTACCCCACAGGTACTTGGAATAACCGGTACAACACCACCAATAGATTTGATAATAGAACAACAGCAAGCAGTGTAATTATTAATAGTATCCAGACACGCTTACGATCGTATTGATTGCTGTTATACGTATGCGCGTTCATACGTGCACGCATATGATACCAACTACCTGGTACTGAGGTCTCACTACAATCTGGGAGAAAGGATATACTCCTGGTACAGGAGCAGTACTGCACGTACGTACCGTCCTGTAAATTTCATTCCAAGGGAGCAAAGGTTTCCAAGAAGAAGAGACTTTGCCAAGCAAGGCAAAACGCGCGCCGTCAAGGGTGTAGGGACGAGTGCCTCATACTAAAACCTGCAGTCTGGTGTTACTTATAGCCAAGGCATGTCAAGAGGCCAACAAAGTTACTCTCTGTCAAGGGATCGTGAAAGTGCTGTGTCTCCTGACATACAAGCAAGGTTTATTGCCAGGTAGCGAACGATATGGATGATCATTATTTTAGTGCACAGGTCGTACGTAGAGATGTGCTGTGTCTCCTTACATGTATTGCAAGGCAGCCATATGGCGGATTATTTTGTTAATAATAGTAGCACGCAGAGATGTGGAAGATCCCATTCTGCTTGTAACCGACTTTTGCTTATTATGGAGTACTTACATACAGCGAGCATAAGGTACTAACAGCTGTAGTATTAGCAGTAGCTGTACTGCTGTTTTCGTCGCCACTTGCCATGCGTAAAAACGGATTTGGGTTTCGGGGGCTGGGGGTTGGCCTCTTTCCCGGGTGTGCGAAAAGACTACACATACATACCACTATGTCCCAAAATATAGAGGCCTTTTTGATTGAGTATTAGTACAAAGACGGTCCTCATATGTAGGTACAGAGTAGCACATTTCAGAGCAACGACATATCAGTACCCGTAGGAGTAGCAAACAAACTCGGCTCTCTTGAACCATGCTGAAAAATAATTGTTGTGCGCTTCGTTCGATGGATGATACGATAAGAACGAAACGCTCATCATTATGTGTAAAATAATATACACCTGGCACGTATTTGCCCATGTATTATCTGGTAAAAATTATCTGGTTCCCAATGCCGAGCATGTCCTTGATTGCTATACGCTTCGAGGCAGCGGTCTCTCTCTTCTTCTTCTTCTTTCTTTCTTCTTCTTTCTTTTCTTTCTTCTTTCTTTCTTTCTTTCTTCTTCTTTCTTTCTTCTTCTTTTTCTTTTCTTCTTTTTTTCTTTCTCTTTTCTTCTTTCTTCTCTCTCTCTTTTCTTTCTTCTTCTTTCTTTTCTTCTTTCTCTCTTCTTCTTTCTTCTTCTTCTTTCTTTTCTTCTTCTTCTTTCTTTTCTTTCTTCTTTCTTCTTCTTTCTTTCTTTCTTCTCTCTTCTTTTCTTCTCTTCTCTTTTTTTTCTTCTCTTCTTTCTTTTCTTTTCTTCTTTTTCTTTCTTCTCTCTTTTTCTTTCTTCTTTCTTCTTTCTTTTCTTCTTCTTCTTTCTTCTCTCTTTCTCTCTCTCTTTCTTCTTTTCTTTTTTTTCTTCTCTCTTCTTCTTTTTTTCTTCTTTTTCTCTCTTTTCTTCTTCTTTTTCTTTTTTTCTTCTCTTCTTTCTCTTTCTTTCTTTTTCTTTCTCTTCTTCTTTTCTTTCTTCTTCTTTTCTTCTTTTTTTCTTTTTTCTTTTTTTTTTTTCTTCTTTCTTCTTCTTTCTTCTTTTTTTCTTTTCTTTCTTTTTCTTCTTCTTCTTCTTCTTTTTCTTCTCTTCTTTTTTTTCTTTCTTTTCTTTCTTTTTCTTCTTTCTTCTTCTTTCTTTTCTTCTTTCTCTCTCTTCTTCTCTTCTTAGTTCCAGCGTACTCTTCAGCAGCTTTTGACCCCTAAAGGCGCCTCCCTCCCATTTATCCCTCCGTCACGACCTTGCCGGCTTTAATTCCGCCTGCCTACACTCGCCCTACCTATGTTTTTTCCCCCTCCACTCTTGCTATGATCAGGCCACACGCTCTACCAAAACCGCGCCGCTCCCGAGCGTAGCTGCTGGACACTTTCCTTCCGTTCAGCGCAGGAAGAGGCACTCGCCGAATCCGCGATCGGCTCCGACCGCCTCCGCCGCGCACGTGCGGCAAGAGTCGGCGATATCGGGACCGAATCCGGGGTCAATGTCGACCACAGACAAGGAAATGGCGGCGGGAAGGAAGGCGGATGTGACGTTGACGAATGCTTGGCACGATAGGCAAGCGGCCAGGTTCCGAGCAACAGCGGCGATTGACCGGGCCGAGAAGACGCAGATGGAAACGTTGGCGGTGATGCGCGCCTCGAGGGCGAAGAAAAAGAGAGAGGCCGCGGCGGCAGCGCGGGCGGCGGCGAGGGTGGAAGTGACGGCGGCAAGGGAGGCAGAAGGGGCTGAGGCAAGGGAAGCGGCAGTGGCCACGGCAAGGGAGGCGGAAGTAGCGGAAGCAAGGAAGTCAGCGACGACACCCACCCCCCCGGAAGACTCGCTACACGAATCTGGCGGAGCGCCCACAACCCCGGCCGCGCCACAGAGGGGGCAGAACGGAGTGGTGGCTAGGGCACCAGCGACGGTGGCGGTGGCTGGAGGGTCGGCGGCGGGCATGCAAGCGGCGACGACGCCCGCGTTTTTGGACTCGCTCCCTGTAGCGCCGCCACTTACCGGTTCTGGTTTCGGCATCGGTGCGGCGCCAACGCAGTGAGTTCAAAGTTGTTTTTATGTCACCTCGTGACGGTGGTTGGTGAGGCGCGATGCGCGAGAGAAAACCGCAGCCCGTGGTCTTTTCCCTCCGCGTCAGCACTGTTCCTTCTCCTTTCCTCGCCGTCACTTTGTGTGCGGTACCCCTCTCAGAACGGTCGCCCTGAAACGTTCGCCGTTCCGTGCTTGGGCGCAGAATGTCGTGAACTTTTCCTCAACAGCAGCACCAACGGATCACAACACCTAGTATGAACAACCCTAACCCTCCCCCTCCCCCTCTCCTAATCTCCGACGCGCCCTCACGTCCTCATTCTCTGGCCATACAGGGCACAGCGAGATGCGGCGTTTTTCTCTGCGTTGCCCACCAAAGGCGATTGGGCAACGCCGCATATCTACCTCCCCCTACAAGGAATTCAGCGGGCGGAGACGAAGGTGGTGCCTAGGGCGCCAGCGGCGGTGGTGGTGGCGGCGGCGGCGGCTGGAGGGTCCGCGGCGGGCATGAAAGCGGCGACGGCACCCGCATTTTTGGCCTCGCTTCCTGTAGCGCCGCCACTTACCGGTTCCGGTTTTGGCATCGGTGTTGCGCCAACGAAGTGAGTTCATTTTTTTGTGTGTGTCACCTCATGCCGTGGCTTGGCGAGGCGCGATGCGTGAGAGAAAACCGCAGTCTGCGGCAATTTCCCTCCTCGTCAGCATTGTTCCTTCCCTCGCCGTCACTTTGTGTGCGGTACCCCTCTCAGAGCAGTTGCCCTGAAACGTTCACCGCTCCGTGCTTGGGCTCAGAATGTCACGAAATGTTCCTCAACAGAAGCACCAACGGATCACAACATCTACCATGAACAACCCCGACCCTCCCCCTCTCCCTCTCCCAATCCCCGACGCGCCCCCAACGTCCTCAATCTCTGGCCATACAGGGCACAGCGAGATGCGGCGCTTTTTTTCTCCGGCGGTTGGACAACGCCGTACATCTACCTCTCTTTAGAAGAACTGCAGCGGACGGAGAGGGAGGTGGCGCCTAGGGCGCCAGCAGCGACGGTAGCGGTGGCTGGAGGGTCGGCGGCGGCGGTGACGGGCATGCAAGCGGCGGCGGCGCCCGCATGTTTGGACTCGCTTCCTGTAGCGCCGCCACTTACCGGTTCCGGTTTTGGCATTGGTGCGGCGCCGACGCAGTGAGTTCAAAATTATTTGTGTCACCTCATGCCAATGCTCGGTGAGGCGCGATGCGCGAGAGAAAACCGCAGCCCGTGGCTTTCTCCCTCCGCGTCAGCATTGTTCCTTCCCTCGCCTTCACTTTGCGTGTGGTACCCTTCTCAGAACGGTTGCCCTGAAACGTTCACCACTCCGTGCTTGGGCACAGAATGTCGCGAAATGTTCCTTAGCAGAAGCACCAACAGATCACAACATCTACCATGAACAACCCTGACCCCCCCCTCCCCCTCTCCTAATCCCCGACGCATCCCCAACGTTTCCAATTCTCTGGCCATACAGGGCACAGCGAGATGCGGCGTTTTTCTCTGCGTTGCCTGCCAAAGGCGATTGGGCAACGCCGCACATCTACCCCTCCCTACAAGGACAGCAGCGGGCGGACAAGGAGGTAGTGCCTAGGGCGCCAGTGGCGGTGGCGGCGGGGGTGCAGTCGGCGACGGCGCTCGCGTTTTTGGACTCGCTTCCTCTGGCGCCGCCACTTACCGGTTCCGGGTTTTCCATCGGTGCGGCGCCCACCCAGTGAGTTCAAGTATGTTTTAGGTCACCTCGTGCCGATGGTTGGTGAGGCGCGATGCGCGAGAGAAAACGGCAGCCGGTGGCCTTTTCCCTCGGCGTCAGCATTGTTCCTTCCCTCGCCGTCACTTTGCGTGCGAACCGTGCTCTTCTCGGAAAGGTTGCTCTGAAACGTTCACCGCTCCGTGCTTGGGTGCAGAACGTCGAGAAATGCTCCCAAAAAAAACCCGCAAAATATATCATATTGCACCTCGTGATCAAGCCTTACTCTCCCCCTCCCCCTCTCCAATTCCCGACGCGCCCCCAACGCCTTCACCCTCTGGACGTACAGGGAAGAGTGAGAGGGCTTCGATGCACCGCCCGGGAAGCACGGTTGAGTCACCCCCAACACCTACTCCTGATGGTTGTTGTTGCTTTTTTCGGGAGAAGGTGGTTTAGAGCGTAGACGGTTTTCAAGCCAGCGAGGCCGGGCTATGATACGTAGCAGATGGCACTGCGAAATCGTTGCGGCGTAACCTATACCGTATAGGGGGGAACGAGTTGTGAGCATATATCGGAAGACAGACCAGAGCGTACGCATGCGTTTGACGATGCGACCGAAACAGGGATAGCCCCCGTCGCTAGAGAAGGTTGTGGGCACGAGTGGTGGGTGATGAATATGCTGGTGGTGACAGCCCCGCGGACACGGCGGTGAAACAGGGCAACATAAAATTCCAACACGTGGTGCTCGGATCGTTTCACGCCATTTCAGAAGTGAAGCCGATTAGAATCCGCACCCTGGACAATAAACAATAGGCCTGTTGTCTATCAATGGAATATTGGTTCTCAATGTACTTTGCTTACTATTATCGTTTTCGACTTGAAGTCAATAAACATGCCAAATCACTTATCAACTCTATTGCCCGGTAAAATTACATCTAGTATTACTACATCAACCCGGGACCTGGCACTGCTGTTGCCGGCTGTGAGGTAATGCAGTGTGACAATCCTCGCCCTCAACCCCTGGGATCCCATGTTGTAGGGGGGTGGGGCAGCGCCCCGTGAATGCCACCTACGGTAGACGAAGGCGAACGCGCGCTTTTAACGGTACCACCGGGACAGGTGTTGTGATACAACAAAACGACTGTACGTTCAGGGAGGCCTGCCCTTGCACGAACGATTTTGAATATCTGGACGCGGCGGACTTAATGGGTAGGCTTTTGCCGGGCGTAAGAATGTGATTTTATGTTTCTGTTCTTGATAAATTACAGTAACATATTACCGTTCGAGAGATGCCTGAGTCCCAAAATAATCAGGCCATTCCTCGGGACGCCTTTCGACTCCGGGACCGTACCCAGCGGGGATGAGTTACCACGGGATTTCGCAGTACTATTAGTATAGTATAATGCTACCGTGGGACTCCCCAGGACTGGATTCAGCCGCCACGGGACTCAACGGGATATTTTGTGGGGGATCCAACCACGACGAGACTCGGTGGGACCGTTTGTGCGGGAGCCGGCTACCACGCTACTCTTCGGGACGGCACCCAGCCACGACCGGAATAAACGGGATTTTTTTGTGCGGGATCCGGCTACCGCGGTACTCAATGTTTTTTTTTTGTATAGGACACGGCTACAAAATGGTTTCACGGCACTGTGTTCAGCGATCACGACGATGATACCACACATTTACGGGATCCGCCTCTTAAGGCTACTGCGCGGTTGTTGTACGGGGCAGGGGCCGCAAATTCACTTCGAGTACCATACACTTGTTCATTACCTCTCTCAGCAATGCTCATTACCAGTACGAACTATTGATTGAAGGTGCATGTGGCATTTTCATCAAGACACGATCGAAACCTCACCTTCCCTCGACCAACAAAGAAGTCGGGCTCATGGAGGGATTTCACCACCACTCCGTGAAAAACCTCACGAGACTTTCTGCATTTTCTCTGTCTTTTCGCGGCGTTCTACAGGCGGAGGGGTTATTTTTATGATATGCACGCGGGTTCGAAAGTATTTACGCCTGTGTTGCACTGCCCACAAAAAAGAAGTTGAATATTGCCAAAGCTCCCGACAACGAAGACGGTCACACTGCTGGAATCACGTCCACCGCCGTTTTTTTTCTGGGGACTTTTCGTTTGTCTGCTCTAGCTCCAAACGTTTCCATCGTTTCCATCGAGCCAAAATTTGGCAGGGCAGATATGAGCTCCTGGGTGCACTCCCGTGAGTGTGCCAAAGCGACAGCACTTTTCGCGTCCTCCTTCGGGGCGGACCTCGTCGCTGAGACTTGAAAATGTGGTTCCAGGCGCTAAAAAAATCGGTTTCTTGTGCAGTACGAGTCAACTTTTTTTTTTTTTTTCTGCTGTAGAACGAGCAGGAGGAACCCAGAAGCCCAGAAACTGTCGTACGAGTACGTTCCTCCTTCTCGTTCTACAGCAGAAAAAAAAGGCTTGACTACTAGTACGAGAAACTGGAAATTCAAGCGCCTGGAACCACGTTTTCAAACTTCAGCGACGAGGTCCGCCCCGATGGACACGACAAGTGCTGTCGCTTTGACACACTTACTGGGGTGCACCATGGAGCTCATGTCTGCCCTGCCCAATTTTGGCTCGATGGAAACGTTCGGAGCTAGAGCAGACAAACGGAGAGTCCTCGAAAAACAACGGCGGCAGACGTGCTTCCAATGTTTTTGTTGCCGGGACTTCTGTTGTGTTTTGTGGTCAGTGCAACACAGGTGTTTACGTCACAGGAAATTTCAATATGCTTGACAGGTTTACAGCACTACCTGTAGCACACTGTTCGAAAAACAAAAATGCAAAAAAAAAAAACAGAGACCCATGAGAATCGAACCCGAAACCTGACGCTTGTATAAGACGTGTACCCTGTGACACCCCCTCATTCTGTCGAGGGGGGGGTGCGCATTTAGGCGTCAGCGGGAATTTGCATTACTCTAATGTCTATTCACGGGATTTCGGACATCATCAATTTTGACGAACGGGTTTGTGCGGGAAGCGGATTTGATTGTCCGGGAGCAGGATTCACATTCATCACGAAAACACGGGACAATGCCGAATCCCGCATAAAACCGCCAGATAAAACCTGAGGAATGCCCTCGAAGAAATGCCGTTCGAGGTCAATCGATAGGTAGACCTATAGCTTTAGGCCCAAGTCACACCGAACAATACCTGCGCTGTGTGGTGCTAGACCGCGCTACTTTGCGACGAATCTGTGGCCGAAATGCAGTACTTTGCGGCGTATTTATAGGGAGACAAAAAGTTGGCTTGATGCAACATTCCAGCCGCCGTTTTTTATGGCAACACGGTCTGCTTCCTGGTGACCTTGTGAAACAGTCGGGCGCATCGACAGGACGCGCGGGGTGATGAATCTATTCGTGTATACGGAATAAACCCCTGAGAGCCACCCAGTCAGCGCCGACTGAGTGACTCAGTGGTCAATCTTTCTTTAAAAAAAATAAAATACCTGGTACATTTTTAAGTGCTAAAAACCGGAAGACAGGGACTGGGGGGGGGGGGGGGGGGGGGGGGGGGTCGGCAAGCCAAGGTAAAAGGACGGGTAGGGAGGGAGGCAAACAAATGCAAGGCAGAGGGGTGCATAGGGGGTCGATCTACGAAGAAAAAGAGACGGGGAGGGGTCATGGGGAGGGGGTAGGAGAGATCGGCTGCATGGCGTATGCTCGATAGTTGAAATATTGGATTGATGCACGATACGATCCACAATAGCTTGTTCACCGCAGTACCTTGCGGCTAAGGCGCGGTGCTGCATCCACAAGTAAGATAGATATCCAGCGGCAGCTGAACCGTTATCCTATTACCCTCCACTCCCAGCGCGACTAGGCTTTCATGGCAAGTTCATTTTTTCTGCCCTCAGGTGTATACTCACTCAGACCTTGGCCATCTGAGTCCGCGTTTGCCGACGAGGAGCGCGCCTCGTGCCCCTCGAGTTATAATCGGGAAAACAGAGTTGAAAGGAATCCGAGTGGTTGCCGCAGATGTTGTTTTAACCTTTCTAGAACAGCAGAACGTATCATATCATCCCACACTATTTCCGAGCATACTCTGTCCCCAAAAACGTTGACGTAGATAGGGAGGGCTTCACGTGCACTATCGTCGGCCTTAAGGCCTCGTGCCATCAAACACACCGGAGCCCGATCCTCCCTTCCTATCACTACGGAGCATGTTCCTTTTTGGGCGTTGACCTTCGATTCAAGGTTTTGGCCTTGCGGTTGTTGAAGCGGGGGTTTCCGTTCGCATCTCGCGCGTCGAGCTGCATCTTCACCATGGAGGAGAACGCCTTGCGAAGGTAAGCCGCGGCAGACAGGCCGCCGGGGGTCCCCTCTAGAACCTGTCGTGATTATTGGTTTGTCATCATTAGAAACCGCGGAACAAGGAGAAACAGAAAGTAAATGGTAGCTACCGGTACATATTTCCTGTCAAACCGCGCGATGAGCATGAAATAAAAAATTCGACGGCTTCTCGTACCGGCATCGTTTTATCTCGAAACAGCGCGCCTCGTCAGCGGTCATTCCGTGGCAGGAAATGAACACAAATTGAGTGAAATTCAATCGAATTGTCTCACCCACGTGAAATTCTTCTCGGGTGCTCGCGTTTTTTTTAATCGCTACAAATGCCCCCCTACACCCACAACAAGCGCTACAAATGCCCCCCTACACCAACGTACCTGGTAGGGCGCTATATATACCCCCCCTACATCCATATCCACCAGCGCACACAGACAAACGCACCTCCAGCGTGTAAGCAACGCTCTCCAGCGTAGATATACACTCCTTCGACGGTTCGCGCCTAAACCCGTAACCGCTGGGTCCAGCGGACCGGAACTTCACAGCCCGACAGACCCCCCCCCCTCCTGTGCCGCCGCCGCTTCGTCCCCCCCTTTCTCCCCGTCGCTTGCGGAAACGTCAGTGTGGACTAAGGGGGGGGTATATTCCTTTAATCCCCTGTGCCCCGGTCCGGATAAGGAGGGTTTCCTCGAGCTAAGGAAGGGGTGTCTCGAGAGGATTTGTTTCGCTTGAGACCACGTGCCGTCGATGAGAACGACCACCATCGCTGGCGGCGTCGCCGATCGCGGCATCTTTATTGGTTCGCCTACTTCGGGTGCCGGAACGACGCCGATTGATGTCGCTGCTGACGCTGCTGCTGATGCGGCGGCGGCTTCTTGTCTGTCAGCGGCAATATCCTGGGCAACGTGGGAGCGTTGGGGGTCGGCCATATTAAAACATGATTTTCAATTAAAATATGATTTTCAATAAAACTACGTTCAACCCCCCCCCCCCCCCTCTCCGGCCAGCTTCATCACGGCATTGAGCTGCTTGCCCTTTACCTCTACACATACGCCCCTCCGGAATGATCAGAATGATGACCTTCGTCGCACATCCGCCCATTTCCCTGAAATTTAGCCCGCGGTAACAAACAGACTTGAACAACAAAAACAGAAAAAACACCAATATATACCGGTACCAGGTGCCTGGTATGTAACAAGCCACCCATCTACTGTAGGTCATGTCCGGTATCGGTCTATTAATATTTATCTCGATATATTATCATACACACAGACACGTCATACCGCTCCGATTTTACTGACGCGTGACCACTGAAAGTGGACAGCCCACGCACGCACCCCACTCCGTGTGCGAAACCAACGCGAGGGTTTGCTCAGTGGACGCAGTTTTTAGTATCAGCCAGACAGCTGCCCGACAGTCCCTTCCAACCAAGGAGCCCTTACGCGTACTGCACAGTAGCAGCATACAATATTGGCAATATCAGTCGAGCCGAATTACGGTAGACGTTGCATGTTGGAGGCCAAACACATCTCACTGTATGGGCGGGAGGGGGGCGAGGGTCCTCAACTAAGGATATACGTACCCAATATTCTGAAGGCGGAACGACTAGTCTACGACATTTTTCGTTCTACTACTACCTCTAGCCCATGGGATGATTGTGTATCGACCTCAGTTTACGATGTATGTACCGACGTCGGTTGTTGGATCAGGTATTGCGGTCTTTACGTGGGAAAAGACGTTCGTTCGGTCTCTTTAAATTACGGCTACGTACCGGTTGGTGTACCCTTGCCTACTGTGGACTATGTGACTTCTTTTCTTCTGAGGTTGTAAGTAGTGGCGCACGAGGCTCATTTTTCTTCTCTACCCCTGCCCTGCAGGAGGCCAATAATACACGACCCGAAACATCCATCCATAGACTGCCATGCAGTCTGGGCCACCGTTGCCTGGGGCTACGAACAATAGAAGCTTCAGACAGTTTGGATGCCACCCCTGCCGTACGGTTAGTAGCACACGTCTGGAGCGGAACGGCTGGACACACCTCTAGGTACTCCGCTTCAGGGAAGGGGTAAAGCAGCAGCGGAGCTTCCTCGGCGGGGCAATTCCCTTCGTCCCGGTCACCGACGCCCAGGGCTTCCCTAAGGCTGGCCTCGCTCGTGTCGGTGCGCATCACCACGCGGCGGCAATTGCTGAGGCAGTGCAGGACCAAAGGAACGGTCCCCGTTATGCGCCTGGTTTGACGGGGAAAGGGGGCATATGTTTTGATGAGTTTGATGTGTTCGATGAGTCTGCTAAGTTTTCTGATTATGCTGAGTCTGCTGAGTTTGGTCAGAGTTTGATGAGCATAATACTGAGTTTGGTGGAGTTTGAACAGAGTAAACTTCTTTGTTCATTAGCCGCCTCCGTGTATCATACCGATGAGGCAGTAGAAGGACTGTGCTAGGGGGGGGGGGTCGTGTGAGCTTCCCAATCAGCGTCGTCTTCAGGCTTTCTCGACGCTCAACTGTAACAGGTACAACAGTAGGACACGGTGAAGGGCGGTCCTCGCTCATGCATCGCGCCGTCTTGCGCTTACGATACGACCCTTTATACGGAGATCACGGCCGCCTTGACTCACCCGACCTCTACAAAAAATGCGTGCCTGGTATCAGGTAAACCTTGCGAGAAGGGCGCTGCTACGTACGTATGCCCTGCCTGCCGAGTCGGTTCACCGCGCTTCTCGCGCTTCGGTGGAAGTGCAGAGAGAATAAAGAAGGAGAGCAGAAGGAAGGGGAGGAACAAAATGGCCGGCAACACGATGAGCAAAACGGCAATAGCGCCGCACCCACCTCTTGGTCTCTGCCGGGTGCTGCAGAATCACGAACCGAGTGGACGTCTGCAGGGCTTCCGCTGGCAACGCAGAGCAGAGGCACATCTATTCACGAGCGACACGCGGGGGTTGCATGGGCGCGGCAATTTGTCAGCCGGCCGGTCGACGAGAACAGGAAAAGTCGGCGTATTGGACGTGAGCAGGGGGGGGGGGGGGGGGGGGGGGGGGGGTTACTTTTTGCGGTGCAATGCTCCCGCGCTCTATCTACGTACGTACCAGGTATTCAGCCGGTATTGGTGTGTGTATTCTTTGCGCTCTGCACTGACTGCAGCTACTCGTACAACAGATCCTGCTGTAAAATCCGCGTTGGAGCGGAATCGGCCGGCGCATTGGAAGATAAAATCAACAGCACAAGTCTACGATGTAGTGTTACGAATACCTTGCATGCAACTCACTCTTCGAGCTCTGCGGCACCTGTCGCACAGATCTCTACTCTTCTCCTCCTCCTCCTTCCGCAGCGCCTCGCGCTTCCTCTCGTAATACGCCCGCGCCGCCTCCGATTGCAAAACCTCGCCACCTCCCTCGGCATCAGGGCCCACGTCTTTCCGAATAGTACCACCCTCGCCCAGGCCCAGGCTCAAGTCCCCGTCGTGCACTGCCTGCTGCCGGTCTCCAAACAGCTCTGAGTTCATCACCACAAAGTGTGATCTTTTCGCTGACGTCTGATGGAAAGCGTTGCTTCTGTTTGGAGGGGCTGGGCCTTTGCGGCCGCCACTGCGGCCGCCGTCGCCGCCGCTGCCTGTACTCACTCTCAATCTCTGTCTCCGCTGCCGTCGATGTTGCCGATAGCCGACAGCCGCACCGAGGGATTGGACGGGATTGAGCTTCTCCGCTGTCGATAGCGGAGAGCACGAGCAGGCAAGAAGGCTGATCGGCGCGAGACATCCATTTGGAGGTACCTCGTGGAAGCAGTTGTGGTGTCGAGGAGCGGTAATGGTAGCGTGGGCTGTGAAAGCCAGCCGCAACGGGAGGATCATCGAATCGATCTGGTGTCAAAAGTCGGCACGGCACCCGCGCAAAATCACTGACAAGCGTTCGCGCCAGCGCCCATTCAACGCATCATCGATAGCGGTCTATCTTCCCTACGGTCCACCCATGATAGCCAATTGTGCCACGCGGAAGGCGCGCTGGTGATGGCAGCAGGCTGCACTCGCATGATGAAATGCCCCGCCATAAAAACGCCTATACAAAGAGGGAAACTCCCCGACTTCTCCCCGACTTTTGTGCAGCGATAACTTTTTCAACAGCACAAAGAGCAAAGCGCTAGAACCACCGCAAAGCTGTGGAGGTTGTGCTGCGTACGGAAAATAACGGAGCAAGGCACCCGGTCTGGCTGCTCGGACCGGCAACAGCAGAGGGCGCAGGCGAAGAGCGTAATAATATATTGTCACCTCAATATCGCCATATTGCAAGGAGGCAGCGAGGGAGACAGATCGAGGAGCAACCTTGCGTGCGTCGGGGAAGGACGGCTGTTGTGCTGTCGCGGAGGTCGACGGTCGAGACGCCTGCCTGGCTAAGCAATCACTTGGTCTTCGCTGGGATCATGGGGGCGGCGTTGCAACGCATGATCTCCTCTTTCTACACGAGACAGCTGGAAGTGGTCTTAGTCGGTCTCGAGAACAGCGGAAAAACCACGTTGATGAACGGTGAGCGTTCTTCTTTTGCACTTTATCGTACCAGCTCTGATGTACTATTGATCTGCTGTACTAATGTACTAATGTTAATACTACTACTGTGACAGGTAACAGGTATCAGCGTGTCACTCGTATACTTAAAAGAGTTCGTCTCACGAAGAACAAGTGTCGGAACAAACCCCGAATCGGATCATACTTCATCCGCCGCACGAAGCAGCTCGGGCTGCTGGGCGAGCGGGGGGGGGGGGGGTCCGAAGTGCGACGAAGGGGGGTGTATCACAAGACACGCGCAGCGTGGTCGTATATGCTTTTACTGCTGCACGCTATCCTAGATGGGGGGGGGTTGACAGTATTTCTGCGTGTTCGGTATTTCTGGTCGTTAGCTGGTACTACTGCTTTAACAGGTGCCTTTGGTACGCACCAGGTAACTGCCGAGTCCCCCAACATTACCTTTGCCAGCGTTTCCCGTATCTCGGTCTCTCCCTGTCTCTCTGTGTGTCGACGGCTCAGTGCCGTCATCCAGTTAATAGCTTTGTGAGACGGCTGGCAGGCTGCTCGTTGAAGGTTGGTTCATCCACCCCGCAACCCTTCCTTCTCGTCTTCATGCGCCGTGAAAGCAGCAGTAGGCTCTCCGCACAACAGCAGCGTGATGCTGCCTATATAGGTACCAGGTACCTGGTATGTGGAGGTGTTAACAGACGAGTACTCGTCTTAAACGGGTGCTCGCCAACTTTTGGGGAAAAAATACCCGGGTACTCGCAAGTATTTACCGCCTGTTTGGACGGGTACCCGGGTGAGGCTCACATAATCGGAGAGTATGAAGTGTTACTCGTGCCCGTGACGGGTAATAGCAAGAAAGGTTGAGTACCGGCGAGTACCCAGGTATTGGCAAGAACGAACACCTGTACAGTAGCATCACCTCTACTGTAATATGGTGTAAGATATGAGGCATGAGAAAACATTTTCATTTTGATAAGGGTTCCTTGGAGGTTATTTACGAAACGTTACCCATGGGACGTGGTGTAGGGGATGATAATTTTCCATCCCCGGGGTTTCCAAAGTAAACGAACGAGTACCTGGGTACCCGGGCACCCGGGTTCTGGGGTACCCATTTAAACCGAGTACCCAGGTAACCCGGGGCCCAAATACTCGGCGAGTATGCAGTGTTACTCGTATCCGTGACGGGTATTAGCCGGCCGGGTAATACTCGCGAGTACCCGGGTAATTGGTCAAAAGGGTAACACTTCTAATGTAGTGTCTGCACTGGCGATTTTTAGTGTGTAGACTATTGATACGTAGGCTCAAATGTAAGTACTCGTAGTTTGTCAGAGTGCAGAGTGGCATTGCGGTGGAGGCACGGGGTCTCTCCGCGTGATGTTCTGATGTTCACTGCCGGCTATGATACTGGCGCGCGGATTTTGGGGCCTTCTGCTGTTATTGCTTCTGCTGCTGTAATACAGCGGCCTGAGAGCAGCAGCAGCAGTGGCAGTAGCAGTAGCAGTAGCAGTAGCAGAGCCCTTGTTCCACTAGGCTGAGCTGAGCCTCGTGGTGGGAAACAGGGTAGGGAATGCAACTGCTTTTGCGTCGTTGTGCCTGGAGTTGAAATCTCGCAGTTGAAATCTCGGCATGCAATGTACTGCTGTCTCGAAGGAGTGTCAATGGCGGACAGGGCGGACGGCACGGGGATAGCAGGGCCCACCAAGCTCGGCCGGGCTGGTCCCATTCGCTCTCCTGCCTGCCCTCGTGCGCGGGACTCGCACAGACAGGACTCTCAATGTTGTTCAGCGGTGCTGCTGCTGCTGCTGCTGCTGCTGCTGCTAACATTTTTTTTTTCTGTGTTGAGATGCCGTGCAGAGCTTCGCCCTAAAACGGAGGGCGAGATCGATGCTCTAACACCAACGTTCCCGGGGTTGAGATCTAAACGTACATACGTACGTACGAAGCACAGCATTACTTCTGTGGAAGAGGCCTGTTGATTGTTTGTCGGCGTGCGTGTATACTCCGCATGCATGGCGCATCGACTCATCTTGTCTCACACGGAATCAGGCATTACCCACTCCCAGCTGATACGATATTTTTATGATGCGATCTTATCTTCTTCCTGGTACGAAGTATTGTGTTATTTTTGGCGCGATCAAGCCTGAAGTGACGATAAGCAGTACCTGAGGCGTATTATCAACGCTTGATGTCTATTCACCACCCCCTTAGCCGCGTGGCTACTGGTGCCTGTTTTGCTACTGCAGTAATAGCGGTACCCCAACCGCCCGCCGCCTGACCTCTTATACACGCGCGGCAAACCAAGTGTGTACGAAAGTCGTTTGTGCTTCCACGTACGGGTGGCGGCGCAAAACCGGAATTCTAGACCCCCCAAGTAGTCCTCAAGCCGCGCCGCCACACCCCCACCCCCACTCTACCCTCACCCCTACACCTACATCTATTCCCACCCCCACCCCTACCCCCAAAAAAGAGGTTGCCAGCCATGGTTGATAGAGCTGTATGGGAGAAAGTAAAAGGGCGAGCTGGAATAAGGTGGGATGGCGTAGTTGAGAAAATATGGAAGGATCTAGGGGGAAACCAAAAAGAGATTATGTCCGCCGGGAAGTTTGGGAGATACAAGGCAGAAGTAGAAGAAAGGATAGAAAGAAGAGAGAGCCTAGCGCTTAGGAACAAAGTGGAATCGGAAAAACGCTTAGAGATATACGGGGGATTGAGGGAAGGAATAGGAATGAAAACGTATTTGCATGGCCCGAGGACTTCGCGAAAACGCTAAAACTGCACATTCGTGTAGGGGACCTGGACCTGCCAGAAAGAAGAAAGAGGTACCATATACCAGTAGCCGGGAGGAGGAGGACGTAGATGCACAGATGTGCCCGTGTGGCAAAGCAATGGAGAGTAGAACACACATAGTAGGAGAATGTGAAATATACAAGGAGGAACGGGATGTGTTAGAAGAGATGAGGGAAGTGGACGAATGTGACATGGAGGAGTTTGATACACTGAATAGCAGCGAGAAAACGATCGCTATCCTAGGAGATAGATGGTGGCCACAGGCAGCCAGATAGGAAGGGGATAAGATTAGCAAAAAGTTTCTATGTAATATATGGAAACAACGTAATGAGCACCAAATTGTTGGAGGTGTCTCTGTTAGGAGTAGGAACGGTGCTCCGTCTCGAAAGGGATGCGTGGTCAATGGTCAAATGACTAAGGCAAGCAACAAATGAGTACGCCCGCCCCCCCTACCCCCACCCCCACCCTCACCCCTGCACTTATTCTCACCCGCACCCTCATCCCTGCGCATATCCCCACCCCCACCCCCGACCCCCCACAAAATCGTCAAGCCCCCCCCCCCAACCCCGCCTCAACCCCCACCCTACACCTACCCCCACCACCATCCGCACGCCCACCCTCACTCCTGAGTCCCCCATGAACTCCTTAGGCCCCTCCCCCGCACCCCCACCATCTCCACCCTCACCCGCCACCCCTTGCCCCCCTCTCCCCGTTTTGTTCTCCTGCTTGGTTTGTTTGTTTGTCTGACTTTGAGCAGTGCTCGCCAGCGGCCATCCTGTCGACACGGTACCAACCATCGGACTCAACGTTAAGGTGAGTCTTTTTGCTCACCTCGGGACAGAGATCATCTACGAACAGATGATCTAGGTCATGATCTAGATCATCTAGATCATCTAGATCATCTAGATCATCTACAGTAGTTCCTCGCCTGCTGTTGGGAGAGGTTGGTTGTGCAGGATCTGCCACAGTACAGATCCAGCCAAACCAAAACGCGTGCTAGATCGTGTGCAGTTTTTTTTTTTTTTTCTGGTTCGGATTCCACCCGGAAATACGTGCCAGACAAGATGCCTGATCGGGAATAAAGCCTGCCTTGAAAGCTTTACGAGACGATGAAAGCGGGAAATCGATGGCTGCCGGAGGTGTGAAAACGGTCTCAAACGGTCGACGCCCCATGTCGCGCAGCGCAGCAGATATCGATTGCCGACACACGTACAAAAGCGGTCTGGACCAACGCTCGGCTTCTCCGGTGCCCTCGCCTTAAGATACGTGACCCTCCCGAGCACCCCTAGTGACAACTCTCGTGCGTACAGCGATCGCTCGTGCGGGAGCCGGTATGAGCACCGTTCCGCGAGTTTCGCACAGATTTCACCGTTGAGAGAAAGCGAAATGTAGGTTCCAACGATAGAAGGTTCTGTCGCCGAACGGCGTTGCTCCACGGCGTTTTTGGGGTCGGTGCGCGCCGCTTGCAGGAGCCCGCGTAAGCTGACTGTAGGCTGCAAGCACATGCACCGTTGGGGCGTTGTACTATATTGTGTGGTACCTGGCGCGCTTTACCCGGGTGCTACTATAATTGCGCTGGTGTTTACCAGCTGGACCTCTCGTATTGATAGCTGCATCTCGACAAACACCAAGAGTAGAGAGAGGCAATATCACCACAGCAGCACCAAATCGTCACGGCAGGAGCATCAACAAAAACAACAACACACATGAAATCCCGTTCGCCCTTCGTCTCCCTACCCCCTGCCTCCCCTCCCTCCCTCCCTCCCTCCCTCCCCCTCCCTCCCCCCCCTCTCCGCTCACCCTGATGCCCTTTCCTACCCAAACGTGTGCATTTTTCCGTTCCCATGATGTGGTGTGGTCGGACTTGTTTGTCGTTTTACACGGTTGTGTGGTTGGCCGCCTGTCATGTGTGCGTGTGTGATCGACCCAGATGATCAAGCGCGGCGGGGTTCAGATGAAGTGCTGGGACATTGGGGGGCAGGCACAATACCGGGGGAGTGGGGGCGGTACACGCGCGGCTGCGATGTTATCGTCTACGTCGTCGATGCGCATGCCGAGGGGAAGGTTAGTGGGGAGTGGGGAGTGGTTGGGGGGAGGATGAAAAGGAAGAAATTGAGGGAATGACGGCCCCCGAAGTTGAAATTTGTTGATCTTTTGATTTTCGGTTTTGGTTTCGGACGTGGGTTTGGTTGCGGTTTTGGGTTGTAGTTTCGGGTTTGGTGTGATTCTCGTTGGTCTTGGTTTTGGGTTTGGTTTTTATTTTTTTATTTTTGGTTCTGGTCTTGGTTTTTTGTGTTCTGGATGTTGGTTTTGAGTTTCTCGTTCTGGTCTTGCGTTTTCAATTTTGTGGTTTTGGTTTGGTATTTGTTTCGTGTTGAGTTTGGTTTTGATTCGTTTTGATTTGTTTTGTTTTCGTTTGTCTCATTTTGTTAGGTTTGTCTTGTTATTAATAACAGTTCTCCCATTTATGTAGCCCTTTGTCATATTTTGGTGCCGTTGTCTTGTTTTGTTGTTTTATTGCTTGTTTTCGTTTTTTTTTGCTTATTTTTATCGCCATGTTGTTGTTCTTGTCCCTTTTTCGTTTTTTTTTCGCTGGTCGTCGCCTACTGTGCCCTGCTCTACCTGATCGTGTCTTAAGACACCGTTCTGACGTACATACCGTACTGTAGTTCTCACGGGAACAGCACTCGAACCAGCGCACCCTCTTCTCTGTATGCTCGGAGCGGTACGGTCACAGGGAGCGGTACGGTCACAGAGCATCTACATTCATAGGACGTGCAACCAATGCCACCCCCTCTCCTGTACCCTCACCCCCAGTCCCCTCTTCCACACCGCCTACTCAACCTGTGCCTGCATTTTGTGTGGGATATCGGGTCAAATTTTTCGATATGTTAAACAACAGATCCTCGACGCTGGTATATCGTATCGAGCGTGTTTATGTTTGCCCTTCATCCGCTCGCATCCCGCGTACAGCGTCGATTTTTTTTTTTCGTGCTGGGCGCTAGAGGTAAATTTAGGCTTATCATATCAAATACCGAATATCGGACTCACGTACGTACCGATTTAAGGTTTCACGATTTGTCGATATCCTGTTGAACGCGATGTATTGGTCACTGCTGTAACTACCACCACTCTCGGCGTTATTGTAAGGACCGGATGGTCTTGATGTGAACGTCTAAAAGACCCTTATATTGCCGACCATGGTGGTATGTTCTATTAATAAACACCTACCCTGCATGCTCACAGGCCGCACTGTGGCCCGAAGAGAACTAGCTGCGCCGGCTACTCGAGAAATATCGTATCGATATCGCGTCGAACTCGATATGTCGAACTCGATTCGACACATTGTACCAGGTATCATGTATCGAATGTCGAAAATCGAACATCGAATGTCGAACAACGCGGTCGATTATTTTCTTCGTTTACTATAGGTAAATATTGTCTTATCGATATCGTAGCGTGACTCCATGAGCGAAATCGATTTCGTCTCCCCGACTTCAGAGAATGGATATCGATAGTTTAATTTTATTTATATTCATTTTTCATCTCGGTACGTTCTGCTGTTTTTTTTTTCCGGGTGGGACCACCAGATCCGCGAGTTTGAGACTTACGTCTTCCGACGAGGCTTAAGGTCTGCTCGCATGAGCGCTTGGTATATGCGAGTATACTATCGGCCACAATTTGGGTGCACCAGTTCTCAACACCAGTAGGCGAACGGGAGTGCGAAGTGGTGTCCATGGCTAACTATGTCGAAGTCCCTTGGAGAAATGGTTGTGAAGTTATGCTGTTGGTGATGATGATGGTAGACCATGATCATGCGATGTTGAATACTTATGTAATATGCTCTATATGCTTTCCATGCTCACTCGCAGGCGGCGCTGGCGCGAAGAGAACTGCACCGGTTACTCGAAGACCAAGAGCTCGCATCCACGCCCCTGCTGGTGCTCGCCAACAAGGTGGACCTGCAGCCGCATATGACGGAGGACCAGGTCATCCGGGAGCTGAACCTCGACTACGTGACGGCGAACCCGTGGATCCTCATCCCCATCTCCGCGCTCAAGGTAAAGACAAAAAAAGTGACCTACTATTAGGACCACTTTGTCCCGGAATGTAGGATACACTTGTGTACTAAATTGTAGTCAAAATGATCCTTACATGCCTTGGTCATTTGGAGACAAAAGTGGCGCCTCGTATGAGCTGAATCCGAATATTTACTGTTGTAGCTGGTTAGAGCTATAGGACGGCTCAAGAACTTGGAGAATTGATAATTTCAGGCTCGAGGTCTGGACGAAAATGTGATAATGTAGCGCCATTTTTGTGCTCAAAATGCAGCAGGATGCACCCTCCGTGCCTTACATATGATACCTGGTATGGTATACCTGGTACCAGTTAAGAATAGAGCCCGCGGCTCGAAAGAGGAGGGCAAAATTAGCATGGGATCATTTTTTCAGCATCAATAGTGAAAGATGAGACCAAAATGGAGATAAACACCCCATGAATTGGCTTGTCACAAGGGGTGATCTTCAAAAGAATCGCGGGGTTGGGGGGGGGCGGCGCATACCCCCCCCCCCCGCGTTGTGTGCTCCGTATCGAAAGGGATGCGTGGTTAATGGTCAAATGAACTAAGGCAATAAAAAATCTGGTACCCCCCCCCCCTCCCCCCCCCATGAGTACACCCTCCCCATCCCCAGCTCCGTCCCGGCATTGTAGGGGTGCGAGCGTCTATGGTCATAGGACTACGGCCATGCATGACATGAGTACCCCGCCCCTCCCCCTGCCCCGACCACCTTGGCTTGGCGTATCGCATAATGACAGCCGTCGTCGTCTTGGTCATCAGTTGCCCCGGTTACTGGTGCATTCTGAGAACCGATCGATGGACCAGAATTTCTGTGACCTGTTCTTCTGTGTGCGCTGCTTGCTGCTGGTGTTTTGATGCCCTCTTTTTTGATGGTGGGGTGCGGGTTGGCGGTGACGCCGCTCCGCCGCCTCTGTTTACAGTCTTGATGGCTTAAGACAGAGAGCCACGTACGTGGGTATTGTTATGCACCACTTTTGACCGATAATATAAGCTTGTTATGCACCACTTTGACCGATATTATAAGCTACGATTGATATTCGTATCATGACCCCAAATGGTTCTTACATTTCTCGGTCAGAGAGTTTTACTGTGCGCGTTGCGGTAGTGGTGTACCCATGTTATGACCATCCGGTTTAAGGCCGTGTGTAGATGAAACTAGGAAAAAAAAACTGTTTTTAAGACCATCCGGTTTATTCCCCTTTCAGGAGTGCAGTACCTTTTTGGTGTGCGTACTATTACGACTGCATCTATTTATAGATGACACAATACCGGGAATAGACTCGTCTACTCCGAAGATCATGAAGTGGGGAATGATCATCTGATCCGTCTAGGGTGTGCAAACTTCCTCTATATGATAGTAGACGGCGAGTGCCAGGAGGAGTTCCACCCTGAGCTGGGTAAGAACCGATCGATCTTTTACCCCTACTCGTATAGCTCAGCAGGGTAAGAAGCACCTTCACATTTGGCGTCGTCGGCAGGACACGGGTTCGAATGTCGCTTCGAACGTTTCTTTCATCAGGAGCGCTTGCGCTTGCGTCCCTGAACACGTGCATCTCCCTGGTTCTCCCGGTGTTGCAACGAAGCGGGTAGGTAGGCGTACGGCCGTATACGGGACCGACGCCTAAAAAATATCCCGCGGTTCAGATGGGGGGGTGTACTCGATAGGAGAGTAGTCGTTAATGAATACACCCCCCCCCCCCCCCCCCCCCCCCCCCCCCCCCCCCCCCCCCACCCCCCCCCCCCCCCCCACCCCCCCCCCCCCCCCCCCCCCCCCCCCCCCCCCCCCCCCCCCCCCCCCCCCCCCCCCCCCCCCCCCCCCCCCCCCCCCCCCCCCCCCCCCCCCCCGCGCCTGTCAGAAACATTAAGGCCAGAAAATGCTGCAACAGTAGTATTACAGGGGACCATATTAAATAGGACCTACGGTAACGACAAAAACCTATATATATTTCGCTATTTTTACTAACAATACTTGGTCCTATTTACTATGCTCCCCTGTAACAGTGGTGTGCCCATTTTAAGGCCACCCCGTGACCAAAGCCTCTTTAAACGTGGTCTTGTCTCCGTTTTTGGTCTGGTGTTTCTGCTATGAATACCGAAAAGATGTTCCCATATGTACTCGTACTAGTAATACAGTAATTCCCAATATTTTTTTTCCCTTCTACGGGGAACCGTACTATTACGGGGGTCCATAGTTAACAAGACCTATGGTACACATAAAAACCTATATATTTACCTTTTTTTTACTAACGAAATTTGGTCCTATTAACTATGGACCCCCGTAGACCAAATATTGTTGGTAAAAATAGATAAATATATAGGTTTTGTGTGTACCATAGGTCCTATTTACTAAGGTCCCCCATAATAGAAGAAAAAAAATCTTGGAAATTACTGTAGTACGAGTATACTCCATAGTCAATAAGACCAAATATTGTTTGTAATAGTATGTAAATATATAGGTTTTTGACCCATATAGTCTGCACCAGCTCGTACAGCTAGCTTCCTGGTTTGGATCTGCGCGACTGTATGCAGATCTTGCGCAACCTCTCCCGATGGTAGGTGGGGAATTTGCACTATTACGGGGGACCATAGTAAATAGGACCTACGGTACACACAAAAACCTATATATTTACCTATTTTTACTAACAATATTTGGTCCTATTTACTATGGTCCCCCGTAATGGATTATCTATAGTAGAGAATGACCCGTCCGATGTGGGGAGGCCCGTAAGAAACCTACCCCCCTTTTGTTTCGCTCCGCCAGGATAAGGATGCTGAGCTTTTCACAAAATCTGATTTTCTAGTTTCTTAACGAAAGGATCGGTAATGTTTTATGCTTTTTAGTGTGGTTTTTTGGGCAATTTTGTGCTCGCCCTCTTGTTTTTGTGTTTTGTCTGTGGGTTGTCAACTGTTTTGAGGCGATGCTAATCTCCCCCCGTCCCCCCCCCCCCCCCCCCCCCCCCCCCCCCCCCCGTCCCCCCTCCCTATGTTTCTCTTCCGCTCTGACCCCGGTTTGGTTCGCCGACAGGTGGTGAACATCGATCAGGTCCTGCAGTGGCTTGTCAAGCAGTCCAGAGGCTAACTTTTTTTTTTTTTTCGGTAGACTGTACTGTAGGCAAGTTGTTCCTTCGTTGTGCACCCTCTCGAGCCGCCCCCCCAAATAATGCCAATATGGACGAAAATGTAAGGGCCATTGGGTGGTAATATTTATACACGAACGGTCCTTACATTTCCATCCAGATTGTGTTTTTTCTGCTTCTTGTTTTTTTCTTGTTTTTTTTGTTTTGGGGTGTAGTGTTGCGGAGGGGGGGGGGGGGGGGGCAAGGGGGGGGGGGGGGGGGGGGGGGGTTCGATATCATGCATGGCCGTAGTCGTATGACCATCAACCCTCGCACCCCTGCGATGGCGGGACGGTGCACGTCGGGTTTTCAACGACCAGAGAGACATTGCTTGCGCCAATCTGCGCGAAGCGCCATGAGGTGTCCGGCGAGTCGCATGACGGGTGATTGTTTTTTTGTATTTTGCTTTTTGCTTTTGGGTGTGGTGTTGCAGGAGGCGCGCGGGGGGGGGGGGGTGCACTCATTATCGTGCATGGTCGTAGTCATATGACCATAGACCCTCGCATCCCTACAATGCCGGGACGAAGCACGTCGGGTTTTCACCGACCGGGGGGGGGGGGGGGGGGGGGGGGGGGGGGGGGGGGGGGGTGTACTCGATATCATGCATGGCCGTAGTATTATGACCATAGAGGAGGGTGTGTGTATATTCGTCATGTCTCGCGCGGGTAGGAAAGGTGCTGCTTGCTGCTGATCTAACCAGCATCAAGGTTATGATATCATGCACACAATTGCAGCAGCACGATCTCAATAATTTACCATATTTCGGTACCACATATTTACCATATTTCCGTACCATGATAAGTAGTTGTGCGATGTGATACATACCCACCCGGCTTCGAGTTTTGTGTGTTTTTGCTTTTCAGGGCCCTCAAAACTGCGATGAGGAGTGGTACGAAGTAGCATGTGGATTTTGGGAGCGATCACCGGCGAGGTTTCTAGCCCTTAAAGCAGTGTAGGAGAGATAGGGGGGGGGGGGGGGGGGGGGGGGGGGGAGGGGGAGGGAGGGAGGGAGGGAGGAAGGGAGATATTTTTTTTCTCGCTTGTTTCTCCCACAGCAAAGCGAGGATGGGAAGGAAGGGTTTCGAGCGAGGGGGCATTTTGTGCCTCTATCGCCCCACTCAACTATGATGTTTTAAAGTATCTTTTTTTAAGAGTCGATGAGCGAGATGGGGATGATGAGTGTGGGCCGGAACGATCCAAGTCGCGCTTGCATCGTTTTAACCAGGGCTGGTAACGGGTCATGATCTAGCCAACGGGTCAGGTCAGGAGGTCTTTAAAACCCCCACGGGTCGGGTCCTGTCGGGTCAAAAGGTACTCGAAATCTCACACGGGTCGAGTCGGGTCGGTTCGGGTCGGGTTAGGCTACCCCATGAACAGCCTTGATTATATATATAGCCGCTTTCTTTGCGTGTTGAAGATAGCGACCAAAACAATGGTTGGTAGCGGGCGGTGTTGATACGGAGAATAGGGCCATCTTGCGCCCGTGCCGCACGACCCCTTACATTCAACCATTGTAACTCGGACACCAATTTTGCATCATGTCCCGAACCACCCATTGACCGTCGCTGAAATCGCTACTCTTTGGTATCCGTCAATTTTACCCGTCAAGTAAGTCCCAAGAGAGTCAATTAAGACCACGGAAGAGTATTATCCAACCCCCATCCCCGGGTTTCCGGGTGACTCTAATTTCTAGATATGATATGTTTTCGGTACGGTCAAGCGCGCCGCTATTTTATCACACCGCGTTTGGACCCTGGCGCTCGGCCGTGCCTCGGCAGAGAGCGGGTGCACCAGCCTACCTTGTTTCGTCTACAGCAGCTTGTGGTTCTCTCCAGGTTGGTCGTCCGCGCTTTCTCGACAGAGGCCTATGCAACCCCGACTCTGGGGTGCTGCAGTGGTCGAAATTCGGAAGACGTGAGACAGATTTTCCCCCCAACTGAACGTTGAAGTTCACCTCTTGAGGACAGCTTCGGCTCCCAACAAACAGCCACAGCCCAGGAAAACCAGTGGCGCTCCTGATGGGGTGTGCGTGCGAGGGTGTCGGCTGCACCGGGCAGCAGTCGTGGGCAGTCAGAAACGACTCACGATTTTTTTTTCGTGTACATGGACATACTTGAAGTTGCCAGCCAGCAGCACAAAAAACGTCGCTAAATCGCAGAACTGTTTTTTTTTTTTTTTTCACGCGCCTGTGACCCACAGCAGGAGCAGCAGCAGCAGCAGAAAGAAAGACATTTTGTACCATGGCTGCAACACGAATAAAAAACGGCCTTTTTCACCAAAAGTTCGCTGGTTTCCTCATGCATCGTTTGAAGCAGTACAAGAAAAAGTGCAGATGGGAAAATTGCGATCCCGTGAGAGGCACAACACGGTAGTTCCCTACGTTTGTCTACTTACCTACATCCTATATAAGGGGTTCTCAAACGGAAGTTCCAAACGTGTCCGTCCGCAACACCTCGCGGAAACAGGGAAGCTTTTCACCGCATGTTCTAGAATAGACTTGGTCCGATTGGCGTAGGGTGAGGCTTAGGGTCGCTCTGATTGGCTCAGAGTCAGGGTTAGGGTTGCTCTAATTGGCTTATATTTAATGTTAGTTTTATTCGTCTCGTACACAAACAGTGTGCGTCAACCATTTTCTCGAATAAGTGGCCATCAACCTTCCGCGAAAAGCCAAAAAGCGGTACGCCAGCCAATCGCTCGAACAAGGCATCGAGCGGTCGAAGGGGGAGAGGGGGTGTACTCGACATCATGCATGACCGTAGTCGTATGACCATAGACCCTCCTATCTCTACAATTTCGGGACGGAGCACATCGGGTTTTCACCGACCAGAGGGCGCGGGGGGGGGGCGAGGGTTGGTCGCCCATCCCCGCGCGCATTGCAAAGATGTGGTCTCGACGGCTCGCAGCGATGCTCCACCTCTATAGGAGAACGAGGGCGTTCCCCCAGAAGATGGGTGCCGGGGGGGCTGTGATTTTTTGTTTTTTAGCTGTTTCGTCCAGGGACTTACTGAATGGTCAGCGAGTGCCGACCGTGCGACACAGAGAAGAATCGTGTAAACACGTACTGCACGTTATACATGTTGTTCGTATAAATAGGCGTTGCTAATTAAGATCGACAGTTTTGTGCTGTGATACCACTTGCAAAGTTGGCAAGATCCCGGGTAAAAAAAGACCTCCTCCCCGGGCTGCCCCCCCCCCCCTCCCTGAAAAAAAAAATCAAGAAAAAAAAAAAAAACATGAAAAAAAACGTATCAAAGCCGCGAAAAGGCGCCAATGTATTCGAGGGGATCGAATTCCGCAAGAAGGCGCCATTTTTTTCTTGCATCGTCGAAATCAGCCCGACGCAACTACTACCGCTGTTCGTACCCCACAGCCGCAGTAGGACCTACTGTACAGCAGCACAACAGCACTATTAATAGTAGCAGACCCTTCTGAGGAAACTTTGCAGCAACAGCAGACTTCAGCAAGACTATTAACAGGCCGCTAACCATAGCGATCATAAAAGCGATAAATATTAATCTTCACGCTATACTGCTGTACCTCTCCCACATACATAGTCCCGTCATCTGTATATGTCACATTTTGAAGACTTCTGAACCCGGCCCGCGAGTGTCCGGTCACGACCAGTGAAGAGCCTTTCACCATTTTCGTGTTTTCGAACACATTCCCTGTACCCCTTGCAGCCGCGGGGCTGCTTCGTGTGCCCGGTGCTTTTGTAGAAATCGTCGACTACCACAGCAGTACTTCGACAACTTTTCCCTCTGTCAAGTCCCAAGCCAGGGTATGTACCAGCGGACATTGCTGGTCCTTAGTACCCCTTTCCCTTTCGGAGCCCCAGGTAAATACTGTAAGGCCGTTAGTATCGGAAATCGCAAAGCTTTTTTTTTCCAGGAATTTCCAATTCTTTGGGAATTTTGGAAATTTGTATCAAAGATGCGGAGGCGTTCTGTCGTCACGATTTGGGAAATTCTTCAGCAGGGAAAATCACAGGAAAGGTAAAATTCACATTCGTCTTCAGAACAAAAAAAAAAAATCAGGAATATCTGGAAGATAAACCAATCGGGATAAACAAAAACAAACGTACGAAAATTGAGCAAACTCAAGTGACTATGGCAAGCAATAAATGAGTACCCCCCCCCCCCCCCCCCCCCCCCCCCTCCTCCCCCCCTCTGGAAATTGGGGAAAAAAGCCCTCTGATAATACGGTCCTTAATACGTAGTGATCGAGATATTATGCGAGTGCGGTGCTGCCAACCACTCAATCTATATAGTGTGGGCACGCAGCAGCACGAGCAGTGTCGTAGGGTCTCTCTGACAGCAGGCAGTGCTCCTTCAACTTCTCTAGCAAGTCGGGTTTTAAGGTATCGTCCCCGCAACACAGCAGCGTTGAATCGCGTGGACAATGCTGTGTGTTCCGTCATCTTGTCTCGTGATTTTTCTTCGTCGTTTACTTGTCAGTCAAGTCTCAGCACGATGGGTATATCTCTGCATTCCTACACCCCTACATCCCTACTATTGCTGCGCTTGTCGATGGGGTGAGAGACTCCAGAGACGCTCTACGGCGTCGCAGACATCGCTTTGCGACTTATCCCCCCCCCCCCCCCCCCGCACATACGCCAGAAAACAAACCGAACCATTCCACGCGCTGTGATCCATATGGAAGAAAGCCCGTCTCAAAAGCGGCTCTAGGCACGTAGGATGCAACTCACCCTTCATGCGATTCACCGAACACCCCACGGCGCTCGCTCGTTTGCGCTTGGGTGCAAGCAAATCAATGCCTGTCTTTGGTCGGTGAAAACCCGACAAAAGCCCCGTCCCGACACTGCAGGGATGCGAGGGTCTACGGTCATACGACTGCGGCCATGCACGACATGAGTAAGCCCCCGTCCAGGCATTAATTAGGATGCGAGGGTCTATCACCATACGACTGCGGTCCTACATGACAGCAGTCAAGATTATCCTACTTCAACAGTTTGGCTGAGGCTCGCGGCTTATGGTTGGGGGTCAACATCGATTGAGCACGAACAGGCTCCCCGAGGCCTTCTGTATACGATTTAAGAGTGGCGTTTCTCGCTGGGCACAAAATTCCTCCCACCTGTAAATTCTCACCGACAAAACAAACGCAGAGAGCCGCCAGAAATTATTTACCAAAAGGGTATTTATAACTCCCAAATTCTTAACACCCCCCGAAACGGTCCTGACGTCTCTATAGCCAGAGCAGTATCGCGTACCCCCCTCCCCCGGCGCCAAGAAAAAAAAAAAAAAACTCTACCGCTTCCCAGACTTCCCCAAGTTGGCCTTTGCCTTTTCCGACATGGCCATGACCTCCTCGAATAATTTCCGCTGCCGCGGCGGCCGTTCGTCGGCATCCTCGGGGCTGACCCCGCCCGAGAACTCAAATTTCCGCCCCAGGTTGTTGTCGAACATGGAGGCTTTATTCCCTGGGTTTCGGTGGCTCTGATTTTTTTGGCAATATTTTTTTACAAGAAAGTTTTTTTTGTTTCGTGTGCGTGCAAAACGTGCAGAGGGCAGCGAAGTACAGGCGGGGGGGGGGGGGGGGGGGGGGGGGGGGGTGAGAGCGGGGACAGGGTGACTTAGTTGCTTCGGGGGAGGGGTGACGACATGGTGGAGCTTGTTTTTTAACTACTTACCTAGAGAAGTTCCGTGTGCGCGCAACGTGCAGAGAGGGTAGTGGCGTGCAGGGAGGGAGGGGGCGGGGGCAGGGGGGGCGTACTCGTGTCATGCATGGCCGTAGTCACGGGGGGAGACGTGATGGGGGACAGGGGGCCAGGCTTTATTGCTGGTTGTATTTCGAAACCTCGGAGGGGTACATGATGCAAAGGGCAGCAGCGTGTAGGGGGGGGGGGGGTGTACTCATGTTGGGGGTGGGAGGGGGGGGGGGGGGGGTGTACTCATTATCGTGCATGGCCGTAGTCATATGACCATAGACCCTCGCATCCCTGCAATGCCGGGACGGAGCACGTCGGGTTTTCACCGACCAGGCAGACAGTGCTTGCACCAAGCGCGAAGCGCCGTGAGGTGTTGGGCGAGTCGCATGAAGGGTGAGCTGCATCCTACTAAGTATCGCTTTAGAGGCGGATTTTCTTGAATATGGATAACAGCATCAATTAATTGATTTACTTTCTGGCGTGGCCACTTCCAGAGACAGCAATGGGTTTACTATGTAACTGCCTCGTGGGTGCCTCACCACATACACACTACGTGATACGATCATCCCCCTTGTGCGGAGTAAAGGGTCTCTCCGCACAAAAATGGTCTAACTGGACCGCCAGCCGTGGTAACCGTGAAAAAAAAAAAAAAACGTTACCCTGGTTGTCTAGCTCATGCAGTGAGAGGCGTGTTTTACAGCGTCGTCGCCGACCGACGCCAACCCAACCTATGCATACCACTATGTATACCACGTATAAAATATAGGGGCGGGGGGGGGGGGGGGGGGGGGGGGGGGGGGGGGGGGGCGTACTCATTTGTTGCTTGCCATAGTCATTTGACCATTGACCACGCACACCCTTCGAAGAGCGGGGGGGGGCGTGTACTTACATCGCGCATGGCCGTAGGTAGTCGTATGACAACACACCCGCGCATCCCTACAATGCCTGGACGGAGCACGTCGGTTTGTCACCGACTACCTTTATACTTTGGCCGTCGGCGACAAATGTTGTTGCCGTCTAAAGGCGCTTGATTAAGTTTCGTCATGCATGCGGGGGGGGTGTACTCGATAGGAGAAATGTAGTCGATATCATGCATGGTCGTAGTCGTATGACCATAGACCCTCGGATCTCTGCGCGCGGGGGGGGGGGGGGAGGTCGGGTTTGAAATCTGCTTGCCTTCGGCACCGTGTAGTAGTAGCAAGTGGCAAAGCCTTCTTTCTTGAGGTGAGTTTCCATGATCTTGGCCGTGACGAAGCTCTTGAAAGGGATGGCAACCACCTTGGAAGCGAGGAACGGGATAGAAAACGAAACGGTGTCAGTGATACAGAGCACTCACAGAGGCGAACGAAGGCGGGGCAAGGGATACTCGTCACTAAAAAAAAACTTTCCTTTGCCTTCCCTTCCCTTCCCTTCCCTTCCCTTCCCTTCCCTTACATGATGACACCTTACCTTGCCTTGACTTAGCATATACGAATCTGACCGAAAACATAGCCAACGTTAGATGCTGACCCCGGAGTTCAAATGGAGGTTATATTTTCGGTCAGAGTGGTACGAAGGATTGCCTTACCGTGTCTCATCGTCCCTTTCCTCAACATACCTTGCCATACCTCTTACTGCTGTGCTCAGCCTCATCTTCCCCTCCCTTCCCTCCCCTTCCCTCCCCTTACGCCTTCCTTCCCTTACGTCACGTTACGTCACCCTGCCTTACTTCCCCATTCGTTTAGATATACCAACCTGCATACGTACACGCGCGGCTGGCGTATGACGCAGCTTGCAAAGCGGAGTACGCATCGACTACCCAATCTATCGGATTCGCAGCTGGCGTATTCGCAAGAACTTTTATAAAACTACCAACGAGGTCGCAGAGGAGCAAGGAGCAGAGAACTATACCGCTTGTCACGCACGGCCACAGTTGGGAGAGTCGCATGAAGGGTGGGTTGCCTCCCAGAACTGCATACGGGGCGGACTTTCTCGCGTACGGCAGAGGAGTGCTGGGGGGAGAAAAAAAAAAAATGAAAACACACACACACACACACACACACCTGCGGCATCTCGTCGTCGAGGAAATGCGTCTTCAGCATAACCTGGCGAAAAACAAGTGGGTGTTCGCATGTAGCAACGAAACACGCCAAGAGCAAAAAAAACGATCGCAACACACACATGACGCAAAATACAAACGGAACGTTAGGACATGTGTTTATCGGGCGTGCACATACTCGTTCACGTGATTCACAGAAAACGTGAAAACTGCTACTGATGCCAGAGGCGGCGGCGGCGGCGGCGGCAGCGGCAGACGGTGGTTGGAGAAAGCCTTGATTTCTTGTCCCTGCGCGAGCGAGGCAGTAAGTAGCGCAATGTTCGCCTCTTTTGAAAACGGTGATGGTTCGGACACTGGACGTCCCTTGCTGCTGCTGCTGCTGCCGCTACTGATGCTTGATGCCCGGTTTTTGTACTTTGTAACGTTTGCGTCCGTCTGGTGGGGACGGACGAGAGTGTGGCCACGAGGCTAACTGATAAAACAAAAACGGCATCAGCAGCAACAGCTGCGGCAGCGACAACATCGGCAACAACAACAACAACAACAACAACAACAACAACAAGTAACAAACGTCAACAACGACGAATAACACCACCTAAAAGTTACCGTGCACACGCACATGCACATGCATATACATATATATCTCCGTCGCCAGCCAACTCCCCACGGACACAAGACACACAAAACATGCAAACATACAACCACAGACCCACGCACACCCACGCACACTCCGCAGCACTCACACACGCACACATACATAGCGCGCAACTAACTCGTAACACCCGCCGAAACTGAGCGCGTAACAGAGCGGTAACTCAGCGGTAATTGTGCTGTGACAGCTCCGTAAGTGTGCCGTAACAGCTCCGTAACTGCATCGTAACTGTGTCGTAGCCGCGCCGTATACTGTGCCGTAACTGTGCCGTAACACCACCGGAACTGCACCGCAACTGTGTCGTAACTGTGCCGTAACTGCGCCGTAACTGCGCCGTAACTGACCCGTAACTGCGCCGTGCGTGTCTGTGCCAGACCTACGCCGTAGTTATGCCGCAACTGTGCTGTAATTGCGGCGCACCCAGGGGAGCACGACGAAAAAGACAAAAACGAGACACACACACACAAAAAAGTTCGTCCTAATGAAAAACGAACCAGTGGGAAAGAGGATATCTGTACCAGTGAGAATAAAAACACACATTTTTTTGCTTTTACTTGGTTTCAGTGTACCCCCCGCCCTGTCTGGATCTCGAGAACAATAGCGGGGGTATCGGATTTTTTTTTCGAGTTCCCCTGCCGCACCTCGTACTCCGGCCCGATGGCCTTGTTGATGACCTCCACCATCGGCTCTGCCTTCCGCATCTCTCGGTTTTCCACGTACAACGTGCGGCATTTTTGCGCGGGGCCAGTCGTCACGGGTACCCCCTCGATGTTGACGCCAAAGATCCGGAAGGAGTCCACGGTCGCCTTCTCGAATCCTTCCGCGTCCTTGAACCTGACAAAGCCTGAGAATGTGGGAGAGTGCGAGAGAGGTCGAGTCAAGTCTGTGTGGTACAGATGGACAAAAAGTGGTACGCACACGAAGGACAAGAACGGAATGCAGATGAATTGAAAGTTTATTGGGCGAAGCCTGTTTTTACCCGAAGCTCCAACCAAAAAAAAATGCATAAATGTCCTACTAAAAACAGATGCCCAGCGCACAAGCACACGGACACACACGCATGTTTGTGGGACAAAACAAACGGGAAACATGATGGGGGGGGGGGGGGGGGGGGGGGGGGGGGGGGGGGGGGGGGGGGGGGGGGGGGGGGGGGGGGGGGGGGGGGGGGGGGGGGGGGGGGGGGGGGGGGGGGGGGGGGGGGTACTCATTATCATGCATGGTCGCAGTCATATGACCATGGCGGGGGGGGGGGGGGGGGGCGAGAGCAACCATCACCGCCACCTCCAACTCCAACACCTCCACCACTTCCGCTACCGCCACAATCACCACCATCACCACCACAAAAACCACCACCGCTACAACCCTCGTACCCCCATCACCACCACCACCACCACCACAGCACCATACCACGGGCAGGAAGGGGGCTGGCATGCTGCAATCACATCCACCCTCATACCACCACCACCTCAGCCACACCCCCAAAAACCACCCCGCCAATATCACCACCACTACGACTACACCCCCATCTCCCTCGCACACTCTTTTGTTGTTGTTGTTTTTTTTACATTTCTTACCGTGGGGTACGCTGTACGCGAACGAGCTGTGGGGCTGGGGGGCGAAGCGGCGCTTGGGCTTCGTGGGCGGCGCATCGTCCTTAATCCGAAAGGTCGGTTCCTTGAGGGTGACCTCCTCTACCTCCCCGCACCTTGAGCACCCGAAGCGATACGATACGATACAAAATACACGAGAAAGGGGCAACAAACGCCAGGCGACCACAATTTTTTGCTTCCTTTTTTTTGGACGAAAAGCAAAAAAAAGAAACAAAAAAAAGAGACACCACAAGACAGCTAAACAGCCGCGAGAAAAAAAAAATCTCGCCGAAACTCATACCTCTAAATCGTATGTACGAGGTATATATATTAGTGAGCTGCATGTGATAACAAACGTTTGCCTACCCTCTATTAGCTACTACGTATAGGAAGGCATTATTGCCTCCCTACTCTCTCGATTGGTCAAAAGACGGCTATTTGGGCGAGAACAGCAAAATAACACTCAAGACAGATTTGATAAGTTTTTCATGCCCAGCCTCGGAAGCTCTGAGTCGGAAAAAAAATCGGCGAAAAAATTGAAAGGGCAATGAGTGGGAACTGCGGGAATGAACCATCTGCGCTATAAAAAATCAAGGCATATAATATATACACCTGGTAAAAGTTAAAAAAAAAAAAAAAAAAAGCAGCTGTGAGGTCGAGGATTTGGCTGCAACTCATCTTGGTAGCCTGTGCATGATACTTCAGGGGACCATAGTAAATAGAACCTACGGGAGACACAAGAACCTATATATTTCCCTGTTTTTACTAACATCTGGTCCTATTTACTATGGTCCCCCATAAATACTACCTGTACGGGTTTTCTATGGCCTCATGCAGGAAACACAGTCCGTACACAAGTATGAGGGAGACAAAATCTGAAGCTGCAAGATTCAAGGAGTGGTAACTGTCGACACGACAAAGCGTAACACAATCATCTCTCAAGTTTACCCAAACCCTTGGGCTACCGGCATCTGTAAACTCCATAATCGAAAAATGCGGTCAAGCTTTGGGGACAAACTATGCCACACATCGGACACACATCACGACCTACAAGAAGATCATACAGTACGGCTGGGCACTGGCTGACTCAGTCAGTAGCGATGAAACTCTCGTCTAAACCGATCAGCGTACTGGATTGCAGCAGTATACGGTCTCCCCCCTCTCCTCTCTCTTCCGGAAACGCAATTGGTGGGTTTCCGTACTATAACATGGCGTGTTACTTGGCGCGTACGTACGATAAAAGTACTGGCGATTATACCGGCCAGGTCAATCAGTAGATTACTGCCGCCAGTAGGTGACTGCTGCCAGCATATTACTGCCGCCAGTAGGTTATTGCTGCCAGTAGATTACTACTGCCAGTAGGTTACTACTGCCAGTAGGTTACTGCCGCCAGTAGATTTTTACTGCCAGTAGATTTCTACTGCCAGTAGATTACCACTGCCAGTACATACTGTGCCAGTACATACTGTGCCAGTGCCCAACCCCATGGTAGATCTGAACTGAACCTGCCGTGGTGAACTGCCGTTCAAGATCTGTGTCATACAGATCCAACCCGAGAAAGTTGGTGCTAAATCACGCAGATTACACGGCCCCCACTCAGCAACATGCTGCAGTACTTATCACGGGGGACCATAGTGAATAGGATTAAATATTCTTAGTAAAAAAACGAATTATATAGGTGTTTGTGTCTACCGTAGGTCCTATTTACTGTGCCCCCCCGTAATAGTACCAGTTTAGCTCATACGTACAGGTCAGAAGTACGCCTGCACTCAAACACCTACATTATTAACAAGTGGATCTGTCCGGGGTGTGAAGTACTAGGAATTGAAGTGCGATACATTTTTGCATTATACAGTGAAAGCATGCCTCCCACCTTGAAAACGCCTCTTTGATGGTGTAGGTGCTCAGCCCGTAGGCAAAACCCTTGAGGAAAATCTTCTCGGTGCGAAGCACGGTGTAGAATAAAAACAAAAATGAATAAAAACAGCGAGAGAGAGAGAGAGAGAGAGAGAGAGAGAGAGGAAGAAGAACAAACGGAGAACGTAACCAAAAGAAAAAAGAAAATTGATGGAGAAGGGTCAGGCCGCCTGCATCGCGGGAGGCGCGTGCGTCAGTCGCAGCATAAGGAACACAAGAACGGGTACGTACGAGTACGAGTATGGGTATGGGTATGGGTATGAGTATGAGTACAAGTACGAGTATAAGTATAGGTATGGGTACGGGTATTTGTGAGTATGGGTATGATTATGAGTAGTACGAGTGTGAGCGAGCATGAGTGTGGGCATGAGCGTGAGTGCTATTGTGAATATGAACATGAGTACGAGCATGAGTATAGCATGAGTGTAGCACGGGTATGAGCATGAGTAGAAATCAGTACGGGTATGAGTACGAGTATGAGTACGCGTATGGATACAGGTGAGTCGGAGGGAAAGGAGGAGGAGGAGGAGGAGGAGGAGGAGGAGGAGGAGGGGGAGGAGGAGGGGGGGGTGGAGGAAGCGTTTGCGATGGCTTCTGCTTTAACTTGTCACACCTACTGCAGTACCGGGCTACCAGGCATACTTCATACTAGTAGGACAACAAACACGCCGCGAGCACCCTCAACATCGATGTCTAGAAGCCGCAACTATCTCGGCATGCGTCCACGTTCCGCACTGGCAAAGCAACTGTTTCAACACCGTGATGTGGCGGAATCCGAAGGGGGGAGAGAGGGGGGTGAGGGGTCCATCTACGCGCCGAAAAGGAACAAGAGAAAACGGCGAGAGCACTATCGCGACACCAAGACCACCCCTTCCCCTAGAAAATAGGCAAGTATGCCCGGGTGTCTGTCTGTCTAATCCATCTGTCCCTCTGGGAATATGCCTGTCTGCTCATGTGCCTGTTGATGAGGTTGTCTGTGTATCCGTCGGTCTGTTCGTCTGTCTGTCTTGTCTGCCTTATCTGTCTGCTTGTCTGTCTGTCGGTTTACCCGGCTATCTGTCCTTCTGTTGATACGTATGCCTCTAGGTCTGTCTGCCTAAAGTATGTTTCTGTACGTCCGTTTAGCTGTTTATCCGTCTACTCTATCCGTATGTCTGCCCGTCCCTCTGCCTGCCTTTCTCTCTGCCCCCTCTCTCTCCCTCCCATGCCATTTCTATGCGCCTTTGTTCTTGCCATCTATCTACCTATCCCTATATATTTGTGAGCCCGTCGGCCTCTCTTGGTGACCCCCCCCCTATATCTGATGCCATACGTGTCATCCCGCGTGCGCCCGCTAGCTCTCACCGTCCTCGTAGCCTCTTCCTCCAGCTCAAGCTCTACCCGCCGGCTCGCGTCAGGGTGCAGCTCCGCCACCAGCGCCGAACGCTCCAGTAACCGGGTCTTAATTTTCACCGCCTTCAAGTCTTCCTCGAGGTCCTGGCAACAGTAAAATCACAGAAGCTACAACTAAATACTGGTGCAGTTCCATGATTATGGCCACACGACCTCGAGTTCTCAACCAAATAATCACAACAACAACAACGAGAGTATCACTGTTCACACCAGACAGCTTATTACGACATACGCGGTACTGGTGTAGTGTACGCTTTCAAAGTACGACCACACAAATACAGCAATACGCAAAATATGGGTGTAGTTCCATGACTTACACGATGTCGCGGTCCTCACAGCCGACAAAATCGCACCAGAAATACCGCCATGGTATCTTATCACGTTGGGATATACGGCATGCTCGTATCGTACAGCCGATCACTCACCCTGCTGCACGATACCGGTGCGCTGCGAGACCATACCGTTGGCTGGTGGCCGAGACCGTGCTCCTGCTTTTTTTTTTTTTTTTTTTTGTGGTCGGGTCTGGGTCCCAAGCAGTACTGCCGAGGGTACAGTACCACTTACAGTAGTACAGTACTCGATACTACGACTGAGGGCCCACTGTGTACTACACGAACATAACCAATCTGAACCCTACATGCAACCCGAACCCGAAAGCAATCACTGTATGGGGGATAGGTAGCCTTTGTCTCGAGGAGCACAGTGTGCGCTAGCCATACTGTGGATTAAGCGGTAAAACCCTGTACGTATATAGAGCCTATTACGGGGGACCATAGCAAATAGGACCAAATATTGTCACGAAAAATAGGGAAATGTATAGGATTTTGTGTGTACCGACCGTAGGTCCTATTTACCATGGTTCCCCCGAAATAACACATACCAGGTACCAGGTACTCGACAATTCCCCAGGTGCTGTATGTAGGTCGAACGCTGATCTTTTCGGGATGTTTTTCATTGGTGAACTCACACACCAAAACAAACACGAACACATGTTTGCAGCATTCTGCCGCTCCCGCTTAGCGCCCTGATCCTACACAAAACTGACCCTGGGTGTATCGTCAGCCGTCGGCAGAGCCCGCCAAGCCGCTTGACCCCACGTCGACCAAAATCGAAAAATAAATGAAAGGAAATCACAGGAAAATCGAGGGTCGGCCACAGGCAGCACTTTCTTGAGGGTTGATTCACGGGTCGGGTCAAAACTCGCGGGACGGGTCGGGTTTAGGTGACCCGACCCGATGCGTGAGATTTTGAAGACCTCCTGACCCGCGGGAACAGCCCCTCCCGCATTTGTTTTGTCGAGCAAGTGGATAACCTGGTAACGCTGCGTTATGTGAAAGGTACCACGTTTATCGGCTGGAAAAAAAAAACACACACACACACACACACCATATTCATACTCCCAACTCAAGCTCGGAAAAAGGGGGGGGGGGGGTATTTTAAAGTCTTGACCCGTTTTTTCACCTGCATCCACGTTTTTTGGGGGGGGAACAAAGGTTTTATTGCTTGCCAATCAGAGTCGGGTCATTTTTTTCCCAAGCGGCTTCACACACCTCTCGGTCAGACAGATATATCAGACAGACCATGATCTATCTATCTACAAGCATCTATCTGCTGTAGATCATCTAGTTCCTCCCTCACCTCTGCCGCCAAGAGAGGTTGTGCAGGATTTGCACGCTACAGGATCTGTACAGTAAGGAAACATGTGCCACTGTAGATCGTGCAGATTATACGGCTTCTACCCGGCAACATGGGCTAGATCGTACAGATCGTACAGATCGTACAGATCATACAGATTTTACAGGTCATACAGATCATACAGATCATACAGATCATACAGATCATACAGATCATACAGATCATACAGATCATACAGATCATACATACCATGCAGATCATACAGATCAGCTGCCCTGAAAGAGCTAGACCGTGATATGTAGGTGATCTGTCCGGGGTGTGGAAGAGTTGAAAAAAAAAAAAGTACAGTGCACCCCACGTTTTGGGGACGAAAAACTTGGACACTATGACGGGATACGCATCACCAAAGGAGCTGGTGTAATTATTTATTTTGAGGCAAAAAACAACAACAACGGCAACAACAACAAAAGTACCTGGATGGTGACGTGCGGGGGCACGCGCCTATTCTTCCTCTTGCCGGTGAGCAGGAACTCCTCCACCTCCTCGTAGTCCGCCGTCCTGGCGCGCGACAGCCTCTCGTCCTTCACGCCCCTCTCCCACTTCCCGTCCGCCCAGCCCGCCTCCCCCCCTCCTCCCCTCCCAACCCTTACCTCAACCCCACCCCCACCCTCACCCCTACTGTCACCGTCACCCTCATCCCCATCTCCATCCCCATCCCAACCCTCACCCCCACCTCCACCCTCACCTCCACCCCCCTGGCCACCGCCCCGACCCCCAGCCCACGCCCACGGCCCCTCCGCCCACCGCGCTTCCTCCTCGTCCTCCTCTCTCCGCTCCTTCTCCACCTCCTCCGGCCAGCGGTACTCGTCGCCGGGCCTCATGCTCCGAGTGGCGTCCTCGTCCCTCCCGCGCCATATCGGAACCTCGTTCATTCCGGCCACTCCCAAACCGGCAGGAGTGTCCCCGCCGAAAATGTCGGCGGGGGGAGGCAAGTTAAGCGCCCGCGGAGACTCTGAGATATGCAGCTCGAACATCCCAAGAGGAGCCGTAGGCTCCACCTCAGGCATCTGCAGTCCGGGGGGGGGGGGGGGCGGGAAGGGAGGGGGGAGGGAGAACGGGGGTGGGGGGGTACTCGATATCATGCATGGCGGTAGTCGTATGACCGTAGACCCTCGCATCCCTGCAATGCCGGGACGGAGCACGTCGAGTTTTCACCGACCAGGCAGGCATTTACTTGCACCGAGCGCGAAGCGTCGTGAGGTGTCCGGCGAGTCGCATGAAGGGTGAGCTGCATCCTACTAAGAACCGCTTGTGAGGCGGACTTGCATATGAATGACAGCTTCAATGAGTTAATTTAATTTCCGGTGTAGCTACTTCCAGAGACTGCAATGGGAGTACTATGAAACTGCCTCGTGGTGCCTCACCATAAACACTACGTGATGCGACCATTCCCACTTGTGAACGGGGGGGGGGGGGGGGGGGGGGGGGGGGTGTACTCGATATCATGCATGGCCGTAGTCGTATGACTATAGACCCTAGCATCCCTACAATGGCGGGACGGAGCACGCCGGGTTTTCACCGACCAGACAGACATTTGCTTGCACCGAGCGCGAAGCGCCGATAGGTGTTCGGCGAGTCGCAGGAAGGGTGAGCTGCATCCTACTAAGAACCGCTTCTGAGGCGGATTTTCTTGCATATGGATGACAGCTTCAAAGAGCTAATTTAATCTCCGGTGTGGCCACTTCTGGGGGAGGGGGGTGGGGGGGGGGGGGGGGTGGGGGGGTACTCATTTGTTTCCTTGCTTCAAGTCATGTGGCCGTTGACTACGCACTCTTCTTGAGGCGGAGGTGTGGGGGTAAGTAAGGGCACAGAAGGAGGGAGGTGCACTCATGTCATGCATGACCGCCCTTCCGCTTTGTATGACCATGACCATGGGGGGGGGGAGGAACCGGGGGGGGGGGGGGGGGAAGGGGGGGTTCACGCTTTGTTCCTGTCTTGCTTGAACCTCTTCTGAAATACCACGTTGTTCACAAGGGTGGGTGGGCGACATGCCGGGTGGCGATTTGGCACCAAACAACGCACGAGGCATGGAGACACGGCGGGTCAAGGTAGGCAATGGGGCAGGGCGGTGACGAGAGCTACGCTCGTGCGTGTTTGGCCTGGCAGCCGCTGGTGGGGGGTGATGCGCGCACGCCCCTCACCGAGAAGGGGAGGGGCAGAGCGCGGACTCATTTTACTTGTGGCCGTCGAAGTGCGTCACTCTCATTGATCGACCAACCGAATGGTGTACCGAATGACCTCTCGACGGAACGGCCTGTATCCAGCGATCGACCGACTGACCGACCAATTGAACGACCTACCGACTGCCTACCGAGTGACCCGATTGACCGACCGACTGACCGATGGGCCGACCGACCGACCGGGTCACCGATCGACCGAATGACCTACCAAGTGATCGAACGACCGATCGACCGACCAATCGGCCGACTGGGCAATATACCTACCGACCGACCTACCGAATGACAGACCAACCAAACTTATGACCTACCAATCGATCGACCAATTGATCGATCGATCGACCAAAATAACCTAACGATCGACCAAGTGACCCCAGTTAGCGACCGAGCGACAGATTGATCAGCCGACCAAGCGACCGAACGATCGATCAGCCCACCATATGGGCCGACCGATCGGTTAACCGACCGGCAGACGAATCGACCGATCGAGCGAATGTACGACGGACGACTAACCCACCGATCGACTAGCCTTGGATTGATACAAACATATCGCACGCCGCTGCCCTAAATTCCATGGTATATAAAACACATCGTCGCGTAGAGGGTCACAACAAGCGCTCGCTTCAAAAACTGCCCTTTGAATGAACGCGCTCGTGTGCTGCTGCACCTACCCAAGACTGTGAAATCTGTGCCCCCCAAGAGTTCATGCGGTGCGCTTGCTTGGAGATGGCGAGACGTCGACGACGACTCCCCGACGCCGCCATGAGAGCATCGACAAACTGGCTAGGAGAGCTTTCGCCGCATTTTGAGTCGAGAGTTTTCGGAAATTTATACTTCTCCATACTTCGTACCCGGTACCAATATAGCGTTGTGTACGTAAACTGTACGAACCGCGCTCGACTGCTATACGTTCAACCGCTACAAGGTATTCATCGTTGATAGTTCTCGTAGTGCTGGTACTGTACGTAGACCAGTTCTGACCGTAGGCGATGCTTTGCTGAGAGGAGACCAACCCTTGTGTTTCCAACATGCTTCTTGCTTTCGCGAGCACTGCTTGGCGGATTGGCGAGAGAGCACAAGCGAGGTTGTTTTATCTCTTTTATGTATTCACCAGACCACCGACCGGACTGCTCGGTACACACAAAAAAAAAAGCTTCGGGGGTTTCTCAACTACTCGCATTCGCTTTGGGCTGGTTTTGTTCTCAACGCACAAAGTCAGAGCTACGTGCTGGTCGAATGGACCCGAAATGACGCCGCGAAACAGTACCATGTTTTCGTCCCGCCGGCTGTGATCAACAGGCCGATCGAAGCCCCCATGTCGTAGCCCCACCAAAACAAAACACGCGAGACCTCTCAATCCATCCACACACACACCGGCACCAGGAAACCTTACTGCAGCCCGCGCATAAATTCTCCCCTCCCCCGCCCCAGACCTCCCGCGTTGATTCAACACAAGAAAACACACAAGAAAGACGAAACAAGCAAACAAGCACACAAGCGGAGAAAAAACTAGCCAACCAAGAACCAACCAACCAACCAAACCAACCGACCGACCGACCGACCGACCAACCGACCAACCAACCGACCGACCAACCGACCAACCGACCAACCGACCCACCAACCAAAAACCTACCAAATCAACCAATCGACCAACAGATGCAAGACCAAAACCTGCTTCACCACACTATGTAACACTCTACGGACAAAAACGAAAAAAACAAAAACAAAAACCACCCACCTTTGGAGGAAGAGCCAACGATACCATGTTTATGGCCGCCTTGGCGAACTTCGCTTTCCGGTCCTCACGCGTCTCCTCGTCCTCCACCCCCTCATCCCCGCCCTCCACTCCCTTTTTCGGCCTTGAGGCAGCCATCGCGTCTTTCGTCTTACCCTCCTTCTTCTCTTCCTCTCGAGCACGCGCCTGCGAAAGGGCCGGTGACGGACGGAAGGACGGTTTCCCGCGGGGACGATCGGCGACAGCAGTTGATTGGCCAGGGGATCAACGCGCCGGCTTTTTCCCCGAGTAGACATCCAATCAGCGATGAGACTGAAACGTACCAGGCACCAACTACTCTTGTATGCTCAAAAATGTGCGGGACGTTTGGGTACTGCTATGAACACCCGAACCGACGGTCGCCTAGAGTCACGGACAGAGTGGTCCAAACACACAACATCTGGCACAAAAAAAAAAAACGCAGGAGACGAAAGGAACCGGATGGCCGCACGGTGGCTCGGAAACTCTTGCCAAATCGTCCGCAACCTCCACCCCCCCCCCCCCCCCCCCCCCCCCCCCCCCCCCCCCGCCCCCTTGAAAAAAAAAGGAGAACGTCATGAAGACACATGGCTTGTCGAGACTGGGCTCTCCGTTGATAGGTCAGTCTGTCGGTCGGTCCGTCGGGAAAATGAACCGCGCACGACACACCTAGTTAATCCACGAATCTACTTAACGGCCGACTGGCTCCATTCTCCTCCATTGCCCATCAATGATATCCCGCTCCGTCCTAACCCCTTACATTCCATCCGATCCCATCCCCTCCGGTTCCATCACATGATGTTCCATTATATCTCATCCCCATCCTACCTTTTGCCCCATCACATCCCATCCCGTATTATCCTGCCCCATTCCATCTCATCCTATTTGATCCCATCCCATCCCATCCCATCGCATCCCATCGCATCCCATTACAGATGGATGCGATCCTAACAGACCCGAACATTGACACTAGGATTAAGAGATGTATCTTGATGAATGTGATAGTACCAAAGCTAGAATATGCAGGAGAAGTATGGGAAGGGAACGCGAAACTCGTAAAACAGTTGGAAACAGTACAAATGACAGCAGCTGAAAAAAATCCTAAGATGCTCAAGTACGACTAGTAATACAATATCAAGAGCAGAACTGGGAATGCGCCCACTCAAGACAAATAGAGACACGAGAAAGTTGAACTGGCAATATAAAGTAAGGAACATGCCAAAAAAAAAAAAAAAATAAAAAAAAAAGAGGTTGCCAGCCATAGTTTATAGTACAGTATGGGCGAAAGTAACAAAAGGGCGAGTTGGAATAATAAGGTGGGATGGCGTAGTTGAGAAAGTATGGAAGGATATAGGGGGAAACCAAGAAGAGATTATGCCCGCCGGGAAGTTTGGGAGATACAAGGCAGAAGTAGAAGAAAGGATAGAAAGAAGGGAAAGCCTAGCGCTAAGAAACAAGGTGGAACCGGAAAAAAACACTTGGAGATATACGGGGGATTGAGGGAAGGAATAGGAATGAAAACGTATTTGCATGGCCCAATGGACTTCGCGAAAACGCTGAAACTGCGCTTTCGTGTAGGGGACCTGGACCTGCCAGAAAGAAGAAAGAGGTACACCAGTAGCCGGGAGGAGGAGGAAGCAGACGCACAGATGTGCCCGCGTGGCAAAGCAATAGAGAACAGAACTCACATAGTAGGAGAATGTGAAATATACAAGGAGGAACGGGATGTGTTAGAAGAGGAGATGAGGAAAATAGACGAATGTGACATGGAGGAGTTTGACACAATGAATAGCAGCGAGAAAACGATCGCTATCGTAGGAGATAGATGGTGGCCACAGGAGGCCAAACAGGAAGGGGATAAGATTAGCAAAAAAAAATTCTATGTAATATACGGAAACAACGTAATGAGCGCCCAATTGTTGGACGTGTCTCCATTAGGAGTAGGAACGGTGCTCCGTCTCGAAAGGGATGCGTGGTCAATGGTCAAAAGACTAAGGCAAGCAACAAATGAGTACGCCCCCCCCCCCCCCCCATCGCATCCCATCCCTTCCCTTCCCATCCCATCCCATCCCATCCCACCCCACCCATCGCATCCCATTGCTTCCCCCCCTATCGCATCCCATCCCATCCCATCCCACTTGCGCCTGAACGGATATGTTCAATCGAGCCCCCCTTCTCCAACTCCTGCCCGCGAACATCACCCTACCTCCTCCAACTTGTGACGTTCTTCGATGGACCACGGTCCCGAGAGCTCCTCGGTCTTCCGCTGGCTCTTGCTCCTGGCCCTCTGCAGCCACCTGGCCAGTAATACCTGATCCTCTAGGAGACTTACCTGGGAAAAACGACAACAACAAAAAACAGGCAGAAGACAATAAAAAACAGTGGGCAACAGGCACAAACAAAAACAAAAGGCATACATGGAGCACGCTGAGCCGACAACACGAGTAAACATATCACAAAGAAGAAAAGCAGAGCAGAGAGAGGAGGGGGGGGGGGGGGGGGGGGGGGGGGGGGGGGGGGGGGGGGGCGAGCGAGAGAGGAGGAGGCAAGCAGCGGACGCTGTGTGCACCAAAAGCGTCGAATAGGGGGCCAGGGGTGGGGGGGATGGGAGGGAGGGCGGGGGACATACGACGCTGTGTGACGTGCCAAACACGCCGAACGATTCACTACAGCTCCCCTGGGCGCGAGAAACCTCCGGAACGAAAAAAAAAACGCACCCCCACTACTGCTGCGATGACCCCGGCACGGTATACCTGGCACTACGAGTCACCGCACCATCGCGGAGCAGCCTAGCGTACGATATCTCGACGAGCAGGTTCAAGACACACGACGGAAGTCCTCTCGCCCCCGCGAATGCCGACAGCAGCATCTACTCGCGCATGGACCACATCTGGTGTTTGGCGTCACACCGACCGCCATGAACAGCGGAGGAAGGCGACATACGTTTCCGTTTTTTTTTTTTTTGTTGAATCCCTAGGGCTGGCGGTAGCGACGAAATTGCGTCCCGACTAGCCACGGGCCTATTACGGGGGACCATAGTAAATAGGACCAAATATTGTTAGTAAAAATAGGTAAATATGTAGGTTTTTATGTACACCATAGGTCCTATTAACTATGGACCCCCGTAATAGAAACAGTCAGACATTTCCATAGGAGGACACCATTTCCCCCCCCCCCATTTTGTTATCTGAGCGGTCCAGTTCCCGGTATATACTCCACGGCATGCCTGTGCACAGTTTTTCGAGCAAGAAGTTGAAGGATCTATAATCTGCCTGCGTTCAATATTAAGCAAAAAATAGCAAAAAATAGCAAAAACTCGACCGCACACTAGTAAAGCTAGGTAATTGCAAGGCAGCGACGTAAAAATACACATAATTGTTGGGTACAAAAAAGCCCAAATCCACGCCGTTTTCAAGAGGTAGAACTGACACTTTGCACACGTGTTCTTGGTGTCCTCCACGAGGATTGACCGCCAGATTTGTTTTTCGTTCGTTTGTTTTTCTTGCTGAAAATAGTTGGTCTAAGGAGGTCCAAATTTCCCAAAAAATCAAAACAAAACAAAACAAAACAAAACAAAACGAAACGAAAACAGGAAACAAAAAGAAGAAAAAGAAACATCCCGTTAGGTGAGGTCTTCGTAATGACTCGTATATAGAAAAGGTGCAAAATAATCACGGCCTGACTCTAGAAAAAGGCCGGCGTTGAGTCCGGCCGGGAAATAAGTTTCGGTCGTTCAACTCGAATCAGCCGGTGTACTTGTGCAGCATTTGCCGCCCCCCCCACCCCCGTGGCAAAGCAATAGAGTAGAACTCACATTGTGGGAGAATGTGAAATGTACAAGGAAGAACGGGATGTGTTGGAAGAGGAGATGAGGGAAATAGACGAATGTGACATAGAGGAGTTTGATACATTAGACAGCAGCGAGAAAACGATCGCTATCCTATAAGATAGATGGTGGCCACAGGCGGCCAAACAGGAAGGGGATAAGATTAGCATTTTTTCTTGACGTAATATACGAAAACAACGTAATGAGCGTCCCAATTGTTGGAGGTGTCTCTGTTAGGAGTAGGAACGGTGCTCCGTCTCGAAAGGGATGCGTGGTCAACGGTCAAATGACTAAGGCAAGCAACAAACGAATACCCCTCCCCCCCCCTCCCCCCCCCCCCCCCCCCCCCCCCCCCTCTCCATTCCCCCCCCCCCCCCTCCCCTCCCTCCCAAACAAAAAAAACGCGCCCAAGCCTACTATCGTACGTACATATTTGAAAAAAAAACAAACACCCGTGAGATCGAGGACATCGTCGAAACTCACTCTTTGCAAGCTGTGTGTCATGCGATTAATACTACGGGGCAGCAAAGTAATCAGGACCAAGCGCGCTTAAGAGTAAAAATACTGGAATACATAGGTTCATGCGTGTATGACGGGTTCTGATTACTTTGCTGCGATGATAGTGATACTTCCATCGCGCGTACTGCGGGTTTTTTAAGGCCTCATGGGAGGACACACATCCCGTACACGAGGAAGAGAAATTCAGAAAGTCTGCGGAATTTAGGGAGGGCGGAAATTAGACGGTGTGTGTCCATATGTCTAAATAATAACAATAAAATAATGGGGGGGAGGGGGGGGTGCACGTAGCTTTGCCTCGACTATTACGGGGGTCCATACTAAACAGGACCAAATATTGTTAGTAAAAATAGGTAAATATATAGTTTTTTTGTGTGTACCGTAGGTCCTAATAACTATGGTCCCCCGTAATAGGGAAGATGTCAAGTATGCATCTATTACCTGGTATAACTTGTTTAAAAATATGTATGTTTGGGTACCGCCGTATATTAGAGAGAGAGAGAGAGAGAGAGCGGGGCACAATGCTCTAAGCCCTCACCCTGCTCCGCTCAACGTCCTCGCAAAGCGCCTTGCTGCTGAAATCCACGCGCCAGAAGTTCGCCATGGCGGGAAGGACCAGATGCGCCCTGGTGCGCAGCGTCGCGCTCAGCTTCGTCAGGAACCGGCTCCTCCTGATAGTCTTCTCGGCCTCCAAAAAGCTAGAGAGCTTTTTTAATCAAAAGGCGTTTAAAACACAACCCGCGTCACACGACGGACCATCGACATCCGAAAAAAAGGGTGGGGGTTTCCAGGAAGAACAAGACGGCCGAGACAGAGACAGGAAGGGGGGGGGGGGGGGGGGGGGGGGGGGGGGGGGCATTAGCTTCTCTCAGAATTGCACCCCACAGAATGGTTTCGGGGGACGAATTTCTTGGAGTAAGTCTGGGATTATTTTTGCAGTACTATACGTACGTACGTAGCAAAACATATTTTTTGCGGCGGGAAAAGGCTTAACAATGTACCACGCTGTTCGAAAATGTAAGGATCGTTTGGGTGTTCATACAGTAGTGCCGGTATGTATGCGCCAGCCAGGCAACAATACCGGCACTATATACAGCGGCAACCGGCACTGATTACTCCGCACACTAACCACACGGGTTAACCCCATCCGTGCAAAGCGATTCCACAAACACCATGTAAAGCGGGCAGCCGGCACTTCTCAATCGGCACGCTACGTTCTGTCTTTGAACAAAACACACACACACACACACTCGCACACATCCCAGCTGTAAGATCGAAATTTTCCTCAAAACTCGTATCCACATCACACCCGCCCGGAAATGTATGGACCGTTTTAATATCCCTATTGGTACGGGGGACCACAGTAAATAGGACCTACGGGACACACAAAAAACTATATATTTCCCTATTTTTACTAACAAAATTTGGTCCTAACACTAACAATATTTGGTCCTAATAGGACCCACGGTACACAAAAATCTACATATTTAGCTATTTTTAGTGAGAACAATATTTGGTCCTTTTTACTATGGCCCCCCGTATTAATGGTCTAACGTTCCTTTATACTCCCGGACAGAGGGGTATACCCACAATGTAATGAAGGGCGGGAGGGGGAAGAAGCTACGCACGTACTGCTGGAGAGGAGGGTCGGTTCGACAACAAGCTTGACCTCGGGCCGCCCATGGTACGATGGCACGGAGTCCGGCACACAGCACCGCCCGCGCAGATCAACCTTTCGGGACACGAGGGGACAGTAGAGCTTACCACCTACTGGAATCAAATATGTGACGAGACATGTCAAGCACGGCAAATCGTGCGCTGTCAAGGTGTACTGTAGGGTCCGAGTGTTCCACACTAAAAGCTAGTAGTTGGGTGTCAGTCAAGGCATGTCAAGGCGAAGTTGCTGTCTGTCAAGGGGTGAAAACGCTGTCTCCTGACATCTTTGACTGGAATACTATTCTGTTCCGAAATGCAAGGACTGCTGTCTGAACACTACAAATGCAGTAGTAATAATACGTAGTCCAAACACGGTATTCGACGAAATGGTTGGCGCACACTGCCGCGTAGTACGTAGACGAAGAGGACCAGCCCCCAAAAACATTGGTTGATCGGTCAACCATTGGGCTCGGAGTTACGGTCAGGGTTATCAGTTACTCGGTATGTTCGTATCGTACACAGACAGCAGTGTCTGTCAACTACCTTCGGCAACAAGTGGTGACATGAGCTTCACATACATAACCTCCACCGGGGACGGACTATCATAGGCCACCATGAACAAAAAAAACAATCACGGGCCAAGCAAGACGCAGATCTTGAAAAAAAAAAAAATCGTAATAGACCACAAAAGAAAACCAAAACCAACCGGCAATATACCTATATTCTCGGGCGTATGCTTTCTGGGACGTAACGGTACGGCAGTGGCGGGGGCGGGACCATCCCCTCCACCCCGTGGGTGGGGAACGCCCAAGAACGCTCTCTTACCACCGTGACCTTCGAGCGCCCGAAAAAAAACGACTACCACTCTGTCCCGAAAATAATCACCTTTTGTTTTAACAATTAGTGTAAAAAAAAGGTGCTTACATTATGGGACTGAGAAGTACAATTTTCGAGCGAAGAGAGTTGCGAGTTTCCAACACGGCCGTAGGGTATGCCTTGCAGCCGGAGATCTGGAGCCGGAGATCTGGAGCCGGACGGACGGACCCTTTCCCTCCGCGCGCCATCAGATCAAAAATATTTCGGTTTTTCTGTTGCTTTTGGTTTGTTGACCAACCATTGACCAATCAATCACCACAAAATCACATACCAGCTCACAAAAACCAAGCCAGCACCAGCTCACAAAAACCAAGCCAGTATCATCGAATTTCTTGGGGTCACAATAGCACCTCTCCACCAACTCACACAAGCCGACGACAAAACACCACTACATATCCACCAGCACGAGTTCCTACTTGGCGAGACCTACGTACGAGTATACCCTCTTTTATGTTTTGTCCAAGTCGACGCCTAATGAACCCTACCACTACATAATTGCAAAATTTATCCCACACTAATTCCAAGAAACCTTCCTCTCACCCCCGCCCCGCCCCCGCCCCGCCCCCCCCCCCCCCCCCCCCCCCCCCCATCCACCCCTCCACCCCCCCCAAAAAAAACAAAGGAGTCCGCGTTGTTATAGGGGCAAACAAAAAAGGCTCGGCGTTTAGCGTTCGTGACCACCTACGTACGTACCCTTGCCGAGAGGAGCTGATGCGTGCACGGAGGGAGCCGGTCGGCGAGGTTCTTCGCCAGGGCCATCGCTTCCTCCCACCGCTCGGGGAAATCCTGGCAAAAAAGAGGGCGGGCGGGCGGGCGGGGGGGCCGGCGGCGTTTTTTAAAACAAAACAAAAAACAAAAAAAAAAATGCCGAGCGTATGCGTCGTCAAAAATTCGGCGAGAACGATGGAGAAAGGACCGAGAAGGACAAAAAATCAATCATTGCGTCTAGGGTATGCGTCGTATTCGGTAGGGTACGTACCGAAATTATGCCTGGGGTATTGCTCGGTAAATAAACCGACTACCCTTAATATACTGAACCTTACCGGAGCGTTCGGTACAGCGGCCGCAATACCCCGCAAGGTTCGGTACGAACTACACACCGTTGGGTAGTCGGTACCCGACACACTTCGGCAGCTTCCGTACGCCTACCGAAAATACTCGGGGGGGTCGTACCTGCACCCCTTACCACACATACCCCCCGGAACATTGCGAGAGAGAGAGAGAGAGAGAGCGTCGTCGCGATCGTGCAAGAACGAAGAAAAAGGAGCGAGGACACACAACTTGCGAAAATAGCGTGTTTTGGCACGCGCGAGCGCGCCGCTGACGCCAAGGCTCAATGTCCCATTTTCTGGGGAAATTTCCGGGAAAATAAAGTACACGCCACGTAACCCCCTTCATAGCTACCTGCACCCACGATTTTCCGCACATACCGCTCAGAAATCGTGTAGAAATGTGTGTGTGTGTGTTTTTTTTTTTTTTGTGTTTTGGTAGTTCGACAAGGTTTTTTTTTTTAATCCTGTTGAGATCGCAGTCCCATTTTAGAGCCAAAGTAGTTAGAACTAATTAGAAATAGAGGGGTCTGCCCTCAAGAGGGGACTGCTGCACTGAAAGGGGGCTAGCCCCTTACCGTCTTCAGCGTCTCCCGCGTCATGCCGGGCGTCCACCGGTTTCGCGCGTAGGCACGAACGAGTTTTTCCGCCATGCCCTGAGAAGAAAGGGGAGGGGCAGGAGGAGGGGGAGGAGGAGGAGGAGGAGAAGGGAAACATAAGAGAGGGGTGGGGGGGGGGGGGGGGGGGGGGGGGGGGGGGGTGAGGAGGAGGACGAGTGGGGCGAGGTAGAGCAGGAGAAGGAGAAGGGGGGAGGGGGGGTGGGAACGAGGAGGGCAGGGGGGATGAGGAGGAAGAGGGGGGGGGGGGGGGGGGGGGGGGGGGGGGGGGGGGGGAGGCGGAGAAGAACGGGGGGGGGGGGTGGGGGCGAGGGACAGGTGTTTCCCGGCGATCATCTGTTTTGGCGGGGGCGTGATACAGCAGCAGCAGCAGCAGCAGTCGCTCGCATTACTGCTACGACTGGTGGAATGTTTTTTGCAGGGAGACAGACGGCTGCTTGTCGGTGCTATGTTTTTCGTGCAGGGCTATTTAGCGACGTACATCGGGCAGCCAGCACCTATATAGCCGAGCTGTGGCAGCATCCAGTGTGATGGCCAGTGTCGGTACCAGTCTCAGCACCAATATCAGAATTATTTGTATCATCATCAAAATAAATACGATGCAACCTACGTGACCATCGGTATCAGCATTAGCAGCGGCAGCAGCAACAGCAACAGCGACAGCGAAAGCAAGGCCGGCAAACGCGTGACTGCAGAGCACTCCCACATCGTGAACTGAACGCATCATGAACTGGACGCATCCCCGGGCTGCACGACCATATTGCTGTGCCCACCCGATCTTCGCACGGACCACCTCGCCAAAAAAAACGAAACTACAACAAAATGCTGACTAAAACGGTCGCGCTCGCTCCCGCCGCCCCGAACGCCCGACCCTCCCCCCCCCCCCCCCCCCCCTGTCCCCGCCCTCGACTACTACCATGAATGACATGGGTACACCCCCCCCCCCCCCCCCCTGCCTCCATTTCTCGTGTAATTTTTTCCCACCTCAAGGCTGGTCTCCTTACGGTTTGTCTCTCGCACGTAGTGCAAATGCTCCTCGTGCGACTTCGCCGACGGCTTTCGCTCGTCGATCAGATGCGACCTGACACACCCAACAAGGCCAGGAGAGGAGGAATGAGTAGGTGGGAGGCAAGGGGGGGAGTACTCATGTCATGCATGGCCGTAGTCGTATGAAGCCTACAGCAGAGGGGGGGGGGGGGTGTACTCGATAGGAGAGATGTACTCGATCTCATGCATGGCCGTAGTCGTATGAAGCCTACAGCAGAGGGGGGGGGGGGGGGGGGGGGGGGTGTACTCGATAGGAGAGATGTACTCGATCTCATGCATGGCCGTAGTCGTATGACCATAGACCCTCGCAACCCTACAATGCCGGGACGGAGCATGTCGGGTTTTCACCGACCAGGCAGACATTGCTTGCACCAAGCGCGAAGCGCCGTGAGGTGTCCGGCGAGTCGCATGAAGGGTGAGCTGCATCCTACTAAGAACCGCTTGTGAGGCGGACTTGCATATGGATGACAGCTTCAATGAGTTAGTTTAATTTCCGGTGTGGCCACTTCCAGAGACAGTAATGGGAGTACTATGTAACTGCCTCTTGGGTGCCGTACCTTGAACACTACGTGATACGATCAATTCCCTTGTGTAGAGTAAAGGTTCTTTACTCCGCACAAATGATCTAACTAGACGACCAGCTGTGGACGACCAGCTGTGGGCGACCGCCAAAAAAAAAAAAAAAAAAAAAAAAAACGGTACCCTGGATGTCTAGCTCACGTAGTGAGCGGCATGTTTTACAGTGTCGTTGCCAACCGACGCCAACCCAACCCATATATATATTATATCGGCGGGGGGGGGGGGGGGTAGATGAGGAACAACACAAGACAGCACTTTGCTAATTAATGAATCGTCGAGAAGAGAAAACAGAAATGGCTCGGATTTTCCACAAAACATAAATATATATATATATATATATATAAAAATATTGAAAAAAAAAAACGAAATCATAAATTAGTGTAAGAAATCGAGGGAGCTTTTTTTTTTTTTTTTTTTTTTTTTCCAAGGCTCGATTTTTGCATCAAGCACGAGAAACAAATGCAGTCAAACAAAAGCAATCTAAAAAAAAACTGAAACTATTATTAGAGTAGGACACGCCCTGTCCTAATCCTAAAAAAAACAACAAATCCGAGCTTGGCCCAAGAGAAGAGTTTCTTGGTGTCGTGTGGCGTGCTGTAAACATTAATCCATCTATTAATAGCTGGCTTACGTCGGCACCCCAGCTAATAACTCGTTGACTTACGTTGCCACTCAACTGATAAATAGTTGGCTCACTTCCCCAACCAACTAGCAACTAGCTGGCTTACGTCGACACCCCAATTGATAGCTACTTGGCTTACTTCGCCACCCAATTAGTATTTCGTTGGCTTACTTCGCCAACCAACTAGTAACTAGTTGGCTTACGTCGGCATCCGACTACTGCAGTATCTAGCCGTAAAGTCGTGTGGTAAGCTATTACGGGGGTCCATAGTTAATAGGACCTATGGTACACATAAAAACCTATATATTTACCTATTTTTACTAACAATATTTGGTCCTATTTACTACGATGGTCCCCCGTAATAGTCCTTGGCGCAGAAGCGGCTGCAGTACGTACGTACAAAATAGAGTAGACATCACGTAAGAGAGGAACTCGCGCTGGCGGCTATATTTGTACCTGTCGTCAAACCACCCGTGTGCGCTTGCTGGTGACCTGATGTACAACGGTATGTGATGTTGAGATATACCCTGGTGTACGTTTGTTGATTTGTCGGGATCGTTTTCGTTTTTCGCTATTTTTTTAAACGATATATAAAACATATACTTTCGGTCAGACGGCGCGAAAAACAGGCTTCAGGTCTCGGGCTGAACGTATTGCTAAGAAATGGGGTCCCTTTTATATACGAGGCATCATATTTTTGGTGGTTCCGTAAACTTGCACGACTGGATCCGTTTCGAAAATAAATCAAACATGCAAGACCAAGTTTGGGTGGAAGAGCCGATGACGTTTTGTACATTTTCGGGGGGCGCAATGTGCCTCTTACGAGCATCGCCTTATCATCCATTTCTTTGCTTCATGCCGCCGGGATTTTTGTTTAAAAAAAACGATTTTGCGCTTGTTGCACGCAACGGTATGCTATATGTCCTGCAACTCGATCCGTTGTCGGGGAGAGGCAATAATGTGCACTATTAACAATCCTGTCTCGCCAACCCTATCGACACACATATATAGGACAAGACACATATAGGACAGACCACCGGCCCCTACCATCACTACTGCTATTGCTTCCACTACAAAAGTGCAACAGCAACAGCAACAAACACTACCGCGAGTACTCCTCCTCCTCTTCCTCCTCCTCTTCCTCCTCCTCCTCCTCCTCCACCTACTGCTGCTGCTGCTGCTGCCGTAGGCCTCACCTGACGAGGGGCATGACCCACTCCGTCTGGTGCGGGCGTTTGGCTAGCTGTTTCTCCAGCAGCTTCAGCGTCTGCTCCACAGTGCGCTCGGTGCTCGCAAAGGTGCGTAGGTTATCGGCCACGTCGCGCGCTAGGCCGTCCGCCAGGCCTCGAGACAACGCGTGGACCACCTCGGGACATGCCTGCGCAGTGGATATGGGTATCGGACTCAAGTTCGATACGGTACCGATAAACGAGATACGATACCGATAGAGATACTATACCGATAAAGGAGATACGATACCGATGAAGAAGATACGACACCGACAAAGAAGATACGATACCGATAAACGAGACACGATGTCGATAAACGAGATGCCATACCGATACAAAGGAGGTAAGATACCGACAAACGAACAAATCAAATCGATACGGTTTCCATACTCGGTACTGCACCCCGTACTCACGTAGGTTGATTTTCTCCGTTCAGCATCAGCTTTAATAAACATAGAATCAACGGGGGAGGTGCCCGGATATTGCAGGGCAAAAACACGCTTTCGGCACGACATTGACCAGGTACACACCGACACCTCCATACAATATAGGAATCGACGTTCCATATTTCAGTCTTTCAATAATTCGATACGATATCCAACACGGCTGCGCATACTGACGGAACATCGGCACGGCACCATTCCGATGGTCGTAAATCAGATCCGGGGTCACCTATGATAGCAGGCTTTTATCTCCCCCCTCCCCACCACGGCTCGTGCCTTCTTCAGTGTATCGCGAGTAAGACTTCGCCCCTTCTCTTCCCTTGTCGACTCGCGTCAAAGTTGCCCACCTACCACCCACGCTACGCGCTCTCGGCTGTTCCCTCCCGTTTTCTATTTTTGTAAATACACAGTCACAATATCGCCACGGCGGGGTTCGAACGAACGAAATTAACGCCTTTAACGAACAGCAGCAGCAGCAGCAGCAGCAGCGGTAGCGGCAGCGGCAGCAGCATTCGAGGGTACCACGAGACCACCCGGGGGCGACCGGCTGCATTGTGAGGTGACGGTCAAAAAGCATGCCAGGAGAGCGCGGTTTGACCCCCGTGACTGACCGTCGCCCCCCCCCTTGCACTAGAACTGCTATTAATAGTATTAATACTAATAGTGCACGCAATAATAGAGTAGTATGGCTAAAAAGAGGCCTTGGCGCGCTCAGAAAGACCGGCCCGTCCCCTACCTACCATATTTGACGACGGCAATTGACGTTGGGGTAGATACACACGGAAGAGTAAGAGACAGAGAGAGGTAGAGCAAATATATGGGCGTACGAGAGCAAGTATAGCAAAGAGGGCTGAGCTAGCTTACCACACGACTATACGGCTAGATACTGCAGTAGTCGGATGCCGACGTAAGCCAACTAGTTACTAGTTGGTTGGCGAAGTAAGCCAACGAAATACTAATTGGGTGGCGAAGTAAGCCAAGTAGCTATCAATTGGGGTGTCGACGTAAGCCAGCTAGTTACTAGTTGGTTGGGGAAGTGAGCCAACTATTTATCAGTTGAGTGGCAACGTAAGTCAACGAGCTATTAGCTGGGGTGCCGACGTAAGCCAGCTAGTTATTTTTTTGTGACAAAGCAAGCCAACTAGTTATTAGTCGGTGGGGGAAGTAAGCCAACAATATATTAGTTGGGTGGCGAAATATGCCAACTAGTTACTAGCTGGTTGGGGAAGTAAGCCAACTAATTATTAGTTGGGTGGCGAAAGTAAGCCAACCAATTTCAACACAAACACGCCGAAAAGCCACAAGCGCGCCAATGACAGACACAAAAGAACTGCGCAACCTGTCGCAAGCAAGCAACTGTACGTAATACCTACCCAGCCGAACTCTAAACCGGCGGCTTCTAGTGGCCCAACCTACCGCCTTAGGTTGTTTCCAATGTGTTTCAGATATTGAGCTACAGATTTTGACCCGATCGCATTTTCAGCTGTGAACTTCGCAAATCGAAACAGTCTTCCGATGCGGAAGTATCGGATTGGTTGTCGTGCAGAGATTCGAGCAAACGCCGAGACCAACCGCTGCTGTTGTGGTCTGGCGCCGCGAAGAGACTCGATGGGTGCGCTGCACTGCGCGTAGGACCCAAGAGCCCGAGCAAACGCTGATTGCCTTTGTTTTGAAGGTAAAGAGACGTGCCGAGTGCGCTAGAGTCAACCTGTCTTGATATTTTGTACCAGGTATTTCACAATCTGACTGATTGCTGCTGCTGCTGCTGCTGTGTAGTCTACGAGTGCGTGTCTACGGAGAGATGCGCGCCGAGTGCGCTTCTCTTGGTCTCTAGGCTCGAGCCCGCGCCAGCCGACTGTAGTCTGGCCACGGAGGGACGACCCGCCCGCCGACCGCGCGTCGGGCGCGAAGCAAGGTCGCCATACAGCTGAGCTGTGTGACCATCCAACTCATCGATCGTTCTGCTGCTGTGGATAATATCTTGAATTTATAAACCATGCCATTTTTCGATTCGAAAATCTGATGACCCGTCGGATTTCGGGCCAAAATCTGACCATTTGGGTCATCGGATTATCAAATCGAAACAATTCCGGTCACATTTTGCATGTTCAGACTGCATTCGCAGATGCTTTCTTTTTTGGGATCGAAAAATACAATTTTGAAGCTCGAAATCGAACCGCATATGAAACTGCCTTAGCAAAGAGACATGGGGGTACCATAACAGATAGAAAAAAGCAGACATTTGTGCCAGAGCAGATACGAGCCAAGAGGCACGCGTACCATGACGGAGAGGCGGGTGAGGGCATGCGACCACAAGGAGAGAAAGCGACACAAATGGCCACGGCATGCAGCAGTGGGCTAGGACGCCGTGATACCTCTAATGCGTGAAGGCACTCTGAGTTGCGACGGGAAAACACTTTTGAGATGACTTCAACACGTCGAGTTGTTATATACACGATGCAAATGTTGAGTTGCATCCGACGGGCCCGATTTTCACGCCCCCCCCCGCCAGCATGCGTGGGGCCGTCTTTCGGCCATGGATTAGAATAAAATGGCGATGGACACTGGACGACGGACTATTACGGGGGTCCAGAGTTAACGGGACCAAATTTAGTAAAAATACGCAAATATATAGGTTTTTACGTACACCATAGGTCCTGTTAACTATGGACCCCCGTAATAGAACATGGCGAATGAGATAATATAACGCGAGAACAGAAACAGCAAAGACGACAACAACAGCGTGGACGAGATACCCCCTCTCCAATGCGGAGGGGGGGGCGGGGGGTTAAGCATCAATTCTCACCGCCATGGCTCTCGGGTTCCCGCCGACTCCCGCCCCGTTACCACCATCCTCCGTACGCAAAGCGTACGCCTCGTCCTCCCCGTCCACTTCCACCAGGCGGGGGGCTCGGCAGGTCGTCCTCGACACCAACCTCGACCCCCGCCGAGCCCAGCTGCAAGGGCTTGCCGAAAACGTGGTATTTCCTGGTGCCTTTCTTGTTCTTTTTCTTGGTCGATTTTCCCGCCGCTTTGCTATCCTCCGCTCCGGAGCTCTCGCCGCCATCGTCAACGCTCCCGCTATCGCTCTCGTCCCCGCTATATCTCTGCCCCCCGCTATCTCTAGCGCTATCGCTTGCCTCCGCCCCCGCGCCGGCTTCCCCAGCGGTACCCACCGCTGCCGCCGCCGCTTCCCCTGCCACAGCCTTCTTCTTCTTGGTCTTTCTAGTTCGGGCAGTTGCTACTTTCTTCTTGCTTTTGACGGCCGGCTTCTCTCCCCGGTTATTTTCCTCTCCCTCGTCCCCCTTCTCCTTATCTTCGTCGTCGTTGTCGCTGCCGCTGCTGCTGCTGCTGCTGCTGCTGCCGCCGCCGCCGCCCCCATTAGACGCACCATCCGTCGCGTGCCCGTGCTCGCCCCCGCCGCCCGTGGTAGAGGTGCTCGCGCAATGCATCCGCCGATTTTTCCACCTACTACTACCCCTGTCGCGGCCGTTGCTGCCGCCACCGCCGCTGCCACCGGTGGCGGCCCAACGAGGTCGTTCTGTGCCCCCGCTGGGAGGGCGATGAACCCTCGGTGCGCAAAAGCTCCAGAGGGCAAGGGTCTGGCGGGGCGGAGGCCGCTGGCGTTGAGATGGGATCGCGGCGCGAGGGGGAGGGAGGGTCTCGTACGGTCCGTCCTCGCCGTCGGTGTTGTCGGTGCTGTCGGTAATGTCGGCGCCGTCGGTCGTGGAGCTGTCGTTGGTTTTGTTGTTGTTGGCGGCGGCGTTGCCCACCTAACGCGGGCGGTGGAGAGGGCCGCCGCCGCCGCCGATCGAGGCAGCCGCCCCTCGCGCCACCTGTTCCGGAGGTGCTGCGCCGAAGGAAGCATCTCTCGCCACACTGCCTGTGCTCTGGCTTGCTTGCTGTTGCTGCAGTACGTCCCGGAACTTGTACGTACTACAGCTTCTGGCCTTCCGCTTGTGGAGGTGATGGGAGCGGGGGCGGGCGGGGGGGGGGGGGGGGGGGGGGGGGGCGTTCTGGCGTTCTGACGAAACAGCAAGAGACCAAAATGAGTTTGTTAAGCGCGTCAGTGCTCACGGCTGTATCGTACGCATATATATATATGCATGTAAACACGCACGTCGTCGTAGAGGTGTTACGCGTACCTGTGGTGCTGCTTGTATGCTACCAGAACATGCATTGTTATGATACGTGTACATGGAACCTCAAAGATCCTTCGTAGCATAACCAGTATCAGAATAGAGTGCTGTGATTACAGTCAGTGGCACCAGGAGTAGAGCGAACTCGAGTCGTGTAATCGTACGTATACTACCCGAGGGTACTTGCTGTACTATGCAAGAACATCGACTGCTTCGTCAGACCGGGAGCAAAAGAGGAGCCCTATCCCTCCGCCGTGTCTACTCCTGTGTCAACGGTCGAACGGTGCGCACGTCGGCTAGAAGACACAGCTTCACGACGCAAGGCCGTACAGGGTCGTAGATTTTGTACGTCGGTTTCTTAGGCCCGCATTGGAATTGCGGTGCTCTGCTACTTCGATACTGGCTGCTCCTGTGTGTCTGTGTCTGTGGTCGACGTTTGAACCCAAACACAGGAATTCACGATCAACTTCGTATCATATCTGTGTGCACCTTTTACAACAGACAGCAGCAAGCAAGCAGTGCGTATCCGTGCGGTGGGCAGCCCTGGGCGCCGCCATTGCACCACGACGTGGCTGCACGAGAGTATGGGGTGGAGCAAACCGACGCTGCTCGCTCGAAGTGTCATCTTGCAGGCACTGCCGGGAACAAAGCTGGGCTATCGTACCCAGCCAGTAGACTGCTTGCTGCTGCCTGGTACCTGCTGGGTTAGATGACAACTCTTTATGTGACTCACCACGAAGCTTTGCAGCCCGTCAGGTATCCAGCGTTGCAGGGCTACCAATCTTGACACCCTCCGTGAATTTCACGGAAGCCTTAGACCTGTACTTTACTCGCGTTGCATGGGTGTGATCCGTGAAGCTTCTTGAAGGTGTTCCACACTATTGTGCGGGATGTTTGGTAAGGGAAACATATTCCTGTTGTTTGCTCGTTTCTTTTTTCCCCTTTTTTCGTTGCTGGGTTCACTCTGGACTACTGCTGCTGTGTCCATGGGGCTCTGCGGCTGTTGTGTGCCGAGCTACCCGTAAGCAGCTATATGCTGCTAGTCTTGCTGCTGTAGCAGTATATAATTTCCAGGCCCAAATAGTGAACAGTCCAATTATTCAACCCATATTTTTTCCCTCAATCGACATATACGCCTACATACTACTGCCGCAGTACAGTTTATTACCATAACACCCCTGCTCATGGCCGTACCATCGATTCTAACGTGTCGCTGATTGCATTTTAAAAAACCTGACCGGTGTTACCATGGCATTTTTTAAAACCTGACCGGTGTTACCATGGCAATGGCATTGCCATGGTAACACCGCCATTGCCATGGTAACACCGGTCAGGTTTTAAATATGCAATCAGCGACACGTTAGAATCGATGGTACGGCCATGAGCAGGGGTTTTCTGACACAGCAGAGACAAGCGACCGTCTGCGCCAAACCGCACCTCCCCCCCCCCCCCCCGTCCTGCCGTGTGTGTTTGAACGGCAAGAATTCCGCGAAAAGGTTGTTCTGATAAAACAAAATCAATAAAAACTGAATGTCCCCGCGCACGACGAGTAATAAAACACGTTTTTTTTTTTTTTGTCTTGCGTTTTTACTAAATCTACTTTCCAGCTTCTGGTCAAACCGTGGTCACAGGTGTTGCCCCTTCTCCCCCCCGATATGCGCATAGGGTTGAGCATTCCCACTGCTCGTCGATTTTCATCGAGTGTGTTTCTAACTCACGCTCTCGCGGTATCCGCTAATCAATTCTTAATTGCAAGAAAAAATCCCTAACAGAGTAGTGCACTCGATGAGACTCGAACCTGCGAAAACAAGTTTAGCACTGTAGGACTGTAGGCACGCGGACCACCCCCCAAGCCACCGGGGACGCCGGCGTCACGTATAGCAGGTATGTGATTATGTGATGCAATGAGGTGTCGTAACTCGTAGCGCACAGGTGTGGTCGCCGGTAGATATATCTGGGTGTTACTGTATAGTGAATGCATACTGCACGGAAATGTAAGGACTGTTTGGTTTTGATAAGAATCTCTAAACAGTCCTTGTATTGACGTCCAGGGCCGTATACTGATAAAGTCTTTCGTGGACGCGTAACATTGCCGACGGGGGGAAATCGAGAGTCAACGCTGAAAATACGAAAAATTGGCGTTGGTGCAGCCCGAGCTTGCAAAATATTCAGGGTTGTTCACGGGTCATGACCCGACCGTCAGGATGTGTTCAAACTTCATCGAGTCGGGTCGGGCCGGGTCGAGTCGGGAGGTGTTCAAACTCTCACGGATCGGTTCGGGTGAAGAGGTTCGAAATAACGTGGGTTCGGTTGGGTGGGATACAGAGGGTTTCAAAGCTCACGGGTGGGATGGGTCAGGTCAAAAGATTTTCGAATCTCACGAGTCCGGTCGGATCGGGCCAAAAGTGTTTTTTATTTTACTGGTCGGGTGGGGCCAGAAGGTGATGAAAAGCTCATGGTTCGGGTCGGGTCGGGAGATTTTCGAACATCACGGGTTGGGTCGAGTCGAGAGGTTTCCATAGTTTCGCGGTCGGGTCGGGTCAGACCAAGACATCTTATAATGTTCGCGTGTCGGGGCGGCTCAGGGGAGACATCTCAAACTGTTCGCGGGTCGACTCGGGTCAGCCGACCCGTCCCGTCCTGACCCGACCTAACCTGACGCGTGACGTTTGACCTGACCCGCGAATAACCTAGGGAATATTCGCCTACAGTAGCTTGAATCTCGCCCGAAACAACACGCGGGCGGGAAGGTACGCCACGCCAACAGCGGAACACCGCTGGTATCGAGCAGAGCGGCGACAAGCGCCCCCTCCCGCATATCGTCTGGACAACGGTCTAGTTGCGGCGGAATATCTATACAATATTAGTTGTGGATGCAGCACCGCGCTTTTGCCGCAAGGTACTACCGTAAACAAGTTGTTGTTGATTGTGACATGCATCAAATCTCTTGCGTGTTCATATTCCAAAATCGAGCATACGCAATGCAGCTGGTCTCTCCTACCCCTTCCCCATGACCCTTCCCCGTCTCTCCACCTTCGTATATCGACCCCTCATGCACCCCTCAGCCTTGCATTTGTTTGCCCCTCTCCCTCCCCGCCCATTGGCCTTGGCTTGCCGACCCCCCCCCCCCCCCGCGCGCATAAGCCCCTCTGCCTTCCGATTGATGTTCCTCCTCCCCCCCTCGCTTTCTCATCCCGCGCGTCCTGCCGATGCGCCCGACCACTTCGTAACATCACCAGCAAGCAGACCGTGTTGCGATCGAAACCGGCAGCTGCAGAAAGTACATCAAGCCAAATTTCTGTCCCACTCTATGTACGCCGCAATGTACTGTAGTCCTTTTTTTTCCAAGTACGCCACAAAGTGGCGCTGTGTAAAGTCACATAGCACCAGAAACTAGGGCTTCGGCATGACTCGGGCCCAAATGTTCATATCTTGCTAAAGCTCTAACGGCATTAGGTTGGCGCTCTTGTCAACTCCCGAACTGCAACGCGTGCTGTTGAAATGGGTTTATACCTTCCCTCCTCATCGTCAAAAACCACCGCCTCAAACCAACGCCAGAAGCTGACATTCCGCCACGTGCCAGGCCAATTATCTCTACTCTACTGTAATAGAAGCCGACACATGGCACGCAACAGTAAAAAAAACACGGCCCAACATCTGCCTCGAAGTGGCACCCGTCCCAGCCGGGTCTCGCTGACAGAAAACGCCTATTGTGATGCTATATGCCCCCGTGCCATCACCATCACGTCCTTGGTCATTAACCTCTAGCCGGGGCCAACGATGTAGACACACGGGATACAACCAGATAGAACAAACACGTAACGATTTCGCAGCGCCATCTGCTAGGTAGTCCGGCCTTGTCGGCTTGAAAATCGTCTACGCTCGAAAACCACCTTCTTCAAGAACCACCCTCTCCCAGAAATAAAATCAATAACCATCAGAGGTAGATGTTGGGGGCGACCCAACCGTACTGCCCCGGTCGCGCATCCAAGCTCTCTCGCTGCGCCCTGTACGGTCAGAGGTCGGGGACGTTGCGGTTGCGTCGGGGGGACGAGGAGAGAGCGAGGGGGGGAGGGTCAGGCTTGTTCACGATATACGAAGTATACTGTGCTCCGTTGGTGCTTCTGTTGAGGAATATTTCACGACGTTCTGCTCCCACGTACGGCGCGGTGAACGCTTCAGGGCAACCGTTCTCAGGAGGGCACCGCACGCAAAGCGACGGCGAGGAAAGGACAAGGAACAATGCTGACTCCGAGGGAAAAAGGCACGGGGTTGCCGCTTTCTCTCGCGCATCGCACCTCACCAAGCATCGGTACGATGAGGTAACTTTAAACAACACTGAACTCACTGGGTGGGCGCCGCACCGATGCCGAAACCGCTACCGGTAAGTGGCGGCGCCACAGGAAGCGAGGCCAAAAACGCGGGCACCGCTGCCGCCTGCATTCCCGCCGCCGCCCCTTGCGCCACCGCCATGGCCGCCTCCCCGTTCTGCGCCCTCTGCGGCACCGCCGGGGGTGTGGCCGCTTCGCCGGGCCCGTGTAACGAGTCCGCTGGGGGGGTGGTCGCCACTTCCGCCTTCCTTGCCGCGGTCCCTTCCGCTTCCCTTGCCGCCGCCGCCGCCCTCCTCGCTTTCGCCTTCGCCCTTGCCCCCGCCGCGGCCTCCCACAACTCCACCGCGTGCGACATGCGCTTCGCCTTCCACATTGCCACGTCCTCGTCCCGTTCCTCCGTCGTTCGGAAATTGGTCCTGCACCTATAAGGCGACGGTTTCGGGAACGCCGCCTCCGTCTTCCGTATCGCCGCCCTTCTCGCAGACACCCTTTCCTTGTCTGGGGTCGGTGCTAACCCCGGCCTCGGTCCCGATACAGCCGACTCTTGCCGAGCGTGCGCGGCGGCGGCGAGTGGAGCTGGTCCCAGATTCGGCGAGTACCTCTTCCTGGGCTGAACGGAAGGATAGTGTCGAGCACCTACGCTCGGGAACGCCGCATCCGCCTTTCTTGCCGCCGCCTTTCTCGCCACCGCCCCTTCCTTGTCTGGGGTCGGTGCTAACCCCGGCCTCGGTCCCGATACAGCCGACTCTTGCCGCGCGTGCGAGGCGGCGGCGAGTGGAGCTGGTCCCAGCTTCGGCGAGTACCTCTTCCTGGGCTGAACGGAAGGATAGTGTCGAGCAGCTACGTTCGGGAACGCCGCGTAAACCTTTCTTGCCGCCGCCTTTCTCGGCACCGCCCCTTCCTTGTGTGCGGTCGGCGACAACCCGGCCTCGGCCCCGATACCGGCGACTCCTGCCACACGTGCGCGGCGGCGGTGGTTGGAGCTGATCCCGGATTCGGCGAATACTTCTTCCTGGGCTGAACAGAAGAAAAATGTCGAGCAGCTACGCTCGGGAGCGGCGCGGTTCTGGTAGAGCGTGTGGTCTGTCCATAGCAAAATCGGAGGGAGAAATATGTACATATAGGGCGAGTAGGGACGCGGAATTAAAGCCGGTAAGGTCGTAACAAAGGGGCAAGGGGGGAGGGGAAGGCATCCTTCGTGGTCAAAAGCGGCTCGAGCGTACGCTGGAACTGAAACAGACATCGACTCTCCCCCCCGCTTGCACTCCGCGAGCGGGGCTTGTTCTCGGCCTATGAACCGCCCCTCTTTAGCGTACGAGACAAGCACCTTCAGCTGAATTGGCGAGTGGGTCGGCATGGCATGCGAATTCTCCTTTCGTGCTCATCGCGCTACATATCTCACATCGTGGGATTGGTAAATTTCCTTGCACAGGTCACGCTTCACGACATATGCTATTCGGTCAACCAACTAACCAGAAGATACAGCACGCCAGCGATGGTACACATTGTCGCTGCCAACCACCTACTTCGATACCTCAAAGGATCGCCGGATCTGGCCATCATCTACGAGAAGGGACAGTTCGCCATGTACGGGCACACCAATGCTTCGTTCGCAGCAAACCCGGATAACAGGAGGCCGACTACAGGCTACTTACTTCTCCTCGATGATGGGCGCTTGCCACGTTTCCAGTTGTCAACCTGCCAGTTTCAAATCCCATACACAGCGGCACAACCGCTAGATCCTCGCACCGTAAACTTCGTTATCACGATCTGAACTTTCATGGGGGGTCGCGTTCAGGGCGAGAAATGGCTCACATGAGCGGCGGGAAATCCTCACCAATACTGATTGTTTCTCCCGCACTTGGTGCAATCGTTCTTTGCCGGTGTGTGGTTCGACGCTCTTCATCGTACAGGACAGACACTACTTTTGACATGAACGACACATCATGGGATTGTAGAACGCCCCCTTTCTGTGCGTTGGTCTCATCCACTCACCCGACCAGGTGACTGCTGCCGCGGCTGCTCGCTCTCGCGCTGCTCAGTCAAGCCCAAGCAGCGCTCGAAGACGATCGTGCGGCGTATTTGACCCCGGGACCGAACTATTACCGTGTCTGTCGGTTGAGGGTAAACCATCTGCGGACATATGCAAACGTGCGGACGACGGCAAACGTAGGGAGACGGGGTGGGGTGGAATGGACCTATAAAATGTCTGTGTTGCTCAATCCGTAGCGTGTTTCATCCCATACGGTATATAGGGCTGTACTGTAGTGCTTTCTGAAGCACTTGTGGTGCCGGACAAGTGAGACCGATCAGTAGCCCAGAATATAGCAACCTATTGCAGTAGAGTGATGGGTCGGTCGTTTAGAGACGGCTATTGTTGTTGAATGCTTCCTCACCACCAGAGACAGTGCGCCGTTGAGCTACGGGGCCCGCGATGTGCGTTTCTCTGGCGTTTCGCGTTAGCCAAGCGGTACTTGTTGACAGCACCACGCCAGCTATACGACGGACCAGAACAGTGGCTGACTCGACATGGCATGGAACGCCTCCGTTCGTCTCTATCACGCTGTCGGATTGCTACGCTCTGTACCCCTCCACTCTACACCACAAGCGCACGGCCAAAGCTGGTTGCCATCAGTATGGAGTGTGGTATTAGTTTAATAGAGGTAACTATATCACAAGCGCTAAACGCTGCGGCCCGGCTATGGCATGTAGGGCTCCTGGGTGCAGACGGGTGGGTTCAACTACCTGTATGGCGAGGGGGTATCGCAACGTTATGATACTACTGACAGACCTCCAACCAAGCGCAACGCATGCTGCACGTTTTTCTGCCCGAAGCCTCCCACCGCACCTCAACGTGAAACACCTTTCGCAATCGGTACTCCTCAAAGCGGTGTGACGGTGATTCCCTGGCAGGCGGTCTGTCGGTCGGCGTGCCCGTGGCTGCTTCGCCACCGCTCGAAACTCCCCTCGGACCAGCTGAACGTAGAGGCCCAACCGATGGCTGGGGTGAGATACAATGGATGATTAAGGGCACGGACGGTCGCCAATGACGGAGGGAAATAGTTCAAGTGTCGCAGGGGCTCGGTCGTTTCGAGATATTTTGCGCCGTTGGGACCATGCTGCTGTTGTTATTGGTGTAGATAGCTACGTACGGAATCACGGTTGGCTCAAGGAGTTTTTTGCAGAGCCAATATCATAATCTCACGACCGATGTAAGGTACTGCAGGATTCGCTCGCAGAGTGGGGTATTTTGATCCTCGGCTTCGCGACACTGATGAGAGTCATCTGCGGTCATTCTGCCCCGGGACCAGACAGCGTGTAATCTCCAACAAAGTATGCATTGCATGCAATTCTGCACAGAACATCTAGGCCCGGTGCCGCACACTCCAAGCCTGCTCCTCAACCTCTTACTGTAATAGCTGGAGCTGGATTATTTGTCGCTACGATTATGTTAAAGGCTGCATGCGCTAAGTACCAAGGATGCTGTACCACTATTATATACCAGGTATGCCGCAAGCTCGCAAAACAAAAGAAACAAAAATAACGGGCAGCATGACGCATGCACTCTTCGCGCAGTCAACACACAGCAGTACGTTTCTGGCGGCGGCAGAAGTAGGTGAGGTGGTGTGGCCTTCTGCACGCACTACTTGCAGCGATTGCAGAGGATAAGAAAGATAATCATGCATCGGTAGCCGAAAGGCGGTCAAAAATGTCGCGGCGAGGGGGTGCAAAAAAAACACAAAAATCTCGGGAGGAGGAGATTTCCCTCCCCGTAGTTCTCCCTGTCACGTGCACTACTGTAGAGCGTACGGATGGAACTTGAAACGCTGCGGTCCGACCATTGTACGAGCATGGTACATGACGTTTCTGCTGTAGGACAAGATAGGTAAATTGAGGCACTGTTGTACAGCGCGTAGGTGTCGCAACACCACGGACCTCAGCCAACAGCAAACACGATAAAAAATCGTACAACGTTGAAAAAGCGTCTGCACTGCATCCACCGCACCTCATTGAGAGCCATCCTGCCCGTCTCTATCCCACTCCGTGCGGCGGACAGGGTCGGTGCCGTCCAATCGCACAGAGCGAGCGCTTGCCTGCGTGCTTCCCCCCGCGTTGCAGCCCCCGCTGCCGTACCGACCGTCCCCACCGTCGCTGTCCCTTGGTTGGCCGTCGCCCTCTCGGCGTTGTCGAGGCGCATCCGCTCCAAAAGCCGGTCAGACGGTAAACCCGTCCCCTCTCCCGGAGGTGGGCGTGGCTGGTTGCACAGGTTGGACCAGGCCAGCGTTTGGCACCGCCTCGTACGCGGGCGGATTGCACCCACCGGAGCCGCGGGCGCTGATGGTGCTGCTGCACGCGAGGTCGGCGTGGCCGTCGTTGGGCCGTCCCCGCTCCTCAATAGCGGACCATACTGTTGGGTGGGATGGAGGGCATCGTTTGTCGGCGAACGATGGAGGAAGAAAGCGGTTCTAGTGACGCTCTCGTGTGCACACGTTGGCACAGAAATGTTTCGTTGGAAACTGTCATCATGAACGATCATAGTATGCAACTGCTGTGGCATCGCGGTTGACTCAATCAAGGCGTTTTAGGGCAGCGGCAAAACCAGAATCTCACACTTACAGTTTATGTACTGCTGCACTTAGGCTTTGCAATGATCCACGGCATGTGGGACACCGGTACTATGCTGCGGTTGTTCTGCTCTGGTAAAGGGCAGCGTGAAGCAACAATCGCCAAGAACATTTTTATGTTGGATGCAATTCTGCAGAGGTCCTCTAGGTGTGGTGCTGCCATGGTCAAAGCTTTACTTGAAAGTCACCATGCTTGCTATGCTACTGCGCATCTTGGCCGGAGCTGAATTACTCTCGCTACGACTACATTCGGAGCTACACTACGAGTACGTACCAAGGATGCGTATTCCGGGTAGCGGTAACTACGTTTAAAAAATACCAGGTACGGTACGTAGAGCTCGAGGGTTGTTTTTTGGAGGAAATTCGGTATGTCCCCCCCGGCGGCCACGTATAGCATGAGTACACCCCCTCCCTTCCCCATTCCCAATGCACATACAACGCTTGCCAAGCACGGATCTCCCCCCAAAAAGCTTCGTATACCGCCTGCTAGCCTTTGCCGTGTTTTCGAACCACCAGTCAGTAAACATACCAGATAAAGCACTAAAAGTAGTACGAGTGAAGGGGGTCCGCACTGCTGTGTTGCAAGCAAGTCAACAAGAGCAACCAAGTCAACGAGGGCATGCAAACGTCATGGGACAATCGTCTAAAGTCTAATACTGCCGTAAACTTTATTCAGATCTTCAGATCGTAGCACGGTTTCGTGTGCGGTGGAACCCCGAAAAGATGATTTGTGATTGGCCTAGAAATATCTGTGTGTGCGTTTTTCTGGTGTAGTTCCAGTTTTGTTTTCACTTGTACGGCGTCTCATATGACATGGTCGTGCCGCGTGTACATATCATACGTACGTATATACTTTGGGGGATGCTATTTGACAGGGCGTTCCTAGGGAATTTTCTCGCGGTTGTGTGCGACATTTCGGGATAATCCCGTGGCCTCGTGATACATATTAAATCCCGTGCCCTCACCAACAACGCGTCCCGTGCCAATTCTAAGATCCCGCTCCCGCGTCACGGAAAAGTATGGATCCCGCTCCCGTACAAACGTGTCGCGCACAAATTGTAATATCCCGTTCCCGCACAAACACGTCCCGCACCAAAAATAAAATTAACACAGGGCCTTTCTCGGGTACGATTTTGGAAAAAAAATCCTGCGGGATTTAGCCACCTCGGGAAGTCACTGTTTTTTTTTGTACGGGAACTGGCCTCCACGGGAACCGTTCCCGCGGGAACTAGCCACCACGGGAAATCACAGGGTTTTTTGTACGGGAACCGGCCACAACGGTAAAAATTCTCGCGGGAACCGGCCACCACGGGAAATCGCTCTCTGTCTTCGGGGTTGTGTCGTTGGGGCGTTGAAGCCACACACGGAACACAGAACACGGACCCTTCTGGTCTCCATCATCTGAAATTGTGTTCCGCTGCGGAGATGTTAACAATGTTGTCATTTTGTACCACCTTTTAATATCAAATAATTGAAACGTACACAAAGTCGTACTTTTAATTTTGAATTTTGGTGTTTTATTTCATTTTGATATTTTTGTTATTTTTGTTATTTTAGCATTAATTATATTGGGATCTGGGTGCCAGTGCAATATACCTGGTATTATACAAGGACAATTCGAATGCCATTGGATTTGCATTTAGTTGAGAAAAACTTTCAGCACGTTCGAATGAGCTTTTGCCCCGGAATGGTTGCAAATTGGTTTTTCTCGGCTCAGAATGTGTCTGAGAATTCTCTCCAAGATCTATCTGGCGGCGTTTCCCGCTTCTCCAGGCACCAAGAAACAGGAAATTGCCGTCCGCACTTTTTCTATCCAACGGGGGTCAAACACGATCCAAACCCCCGATCGCAATCAACCATAGTTACTTCATTTGGATCGAAAAACTGTCGACGGTGATTTCTTGCAACCGGGCTCTGTAAAGGTCTTATTAATAGTCCGTTGGGCTAAAGATAAAAGGTTAACCGATCGCCTACCCAATCCAAGCCTCAGAACACTCTCCCCCCCTGGAACGTACCGGATATACGGGTGCACGTGACATCAACACGCGGTTCCAAGTTTTGGGGATCCAGAAGTATTTTTTTCAGATTGTTGACATGAGGAAATTCACTTTTCTTTAAAAAGCGATTTCATGGTGGACGTGAGATTCGAACTCACGACCAACTACCCATGTTCTGCCGTCGTCGCCATTTGTTAAGGTCTTGGTCCGTTTTGGGCTAAAGATAAAAGGTTAACCGATCGCCTACCCAATCTAAGCCTCATAACATTTCCACTGGATTTTACGGCACGGAATCGGAAAACCACGGAAATCAGACATTTCCACGGGAACTGTTTGGATGGGAACGGAATATCAAAATGTCTTCGGGAACTGTTTAGATGGGATCACGGGAACGATACATGCACGGGAATAGAAAAAATATACATTTCCGGTGAAATCCTGCGGGATTTTTCCCGAGGAAGGCCCTGCGTAAAACAACCCCCGAATGAACGTTTGCACTTCACTCGCGGAGACAGTTACGAACAGCTCCCCCCAAAAGCTCACAACGAGCGAAATTGGGTCACGTTTCTCATGAGGTGCGCGAAGGTGTCGGATGACCCACACAGCGGTCGAAGCCAGCTAGAAATCCCGTGGTCCCGTGATAAATGGGATATTTAAATCCCGTTCCCGCACAAACGCGTCCCGCACAAATTACAGTATCCCGCTCCCGCGCCACGGAAAAGTGCCAACACCGTTCCCGCACAAACGCGCCCCGCGATGGCCGCATCCCATCCAAATAGTACCGCTTAGTCCCGGGGAAAAGGAGTCCGGTGGGATATCGTCCCGGAGTCGAGAAGGCGTTCCGAGGAATGCCCTGCCATTTACGATACCAGTGTAGGTGTCGTAAATGGGCTCTCACGACACCGCGCCACGTTTTGCGGCACATGCCCTGAGTCGGCCCGGGACTGCCACGGCTGTGTTGGCGTGATGTAAAGCTGTCCACTATCCACTATTCGCTATCTAGCATTATCGTTGAAGCTATATACGTAGCTTGTACCCGAAACGGTCCAGCGCTCGAGGAAATACGAGGTAAACGACTCAACCCTCAGAATATGCAGACCGGTGTCTGTGGTAGGTAGAAATAAGCGTTAATCACGACAGACACCAGTATCGTAATTATTAGAGCTGTGGGCACTGGCACAGTATCTACTTACTGGCAGTACAGTTTAGTGGTAATCTACTGATTGACCCAGCCGGTACATTCGTCAACAGCTTTATTTTACTTATTATGTATGTTCAAGAAACACGCCACATATCATTGTTCAAGGTACTGAAACCCACCAAATGCGTTTCTGGAGGAGGGAGGAGAGAGAAAAGAGGAACTCCGGCTGTTGAGCCTTTTGAAGCGTTCCCTTCGCTTCTTCATGTTTGGTCTCTTTCTTTGCGTTCAGTGCCTCTCATACCTGATACCGGTTACTTTTACTACGTAGCGTTCCTTCGTTGTTTGAGATTGGTTTTTTTTATTTTCCTTCTGCTTTTGTTCGTCTGCACTTTTTCTCGTTTCCTTCTGTTTGCAAGTGATAGCCTACTATTAATACATCTATTTTGTGCCCTAAGGGTAAGAGCGATGGAGCAACATTAAATGTCAGAGCGCTTTGTTATGCACTTGCGCGAAAACCAATGGCATGATGAAGATCGCCACGCTTTACGATATTTGTCCTGTTGTTTTTTTCTTGGTTTTTCCTTTATAGTACCATGTTGATGACCCCAACAACCTCCGGCCAAAAAAGCAGTTTAGGGTCCGATGGGGAATGATTGCCTGAAGCGAAAACGCCTGTTATTTTCCCCTCTGACGACGCCTCCAGCGGGCCCCCCTCACCAGTCGGGGGGCAATTGGCCGAGCTACGCTCAGCCGCGTCACTCTGCTTGGCGTACCTCGCTTGCTTCGCTCGGCCTTAGTCGCTTCGCTCGGCCAGTATACTGCTGTAATTCAGTACACATACTACCAGGTACTGATTTTTTTTTTTGCGACAGCCAGTATAATCGCTACTACTATTACTGTGCTGACTGAGTCAGTCTGTCTGTGCTCAGCCTTTATCGTAAATGTATGTGCTATTAATATGATCATGACACCCGTGTCGCAAGCACGTAGCATGTTAATAGTTTATTTCGGTATCGTACGACAACACTCCACGTTCTTGGGCGGTTGGCGCACACACCACACCACACCACACCCCGGGTCGGCCACACTCGGCCTGCCTGCCACGGTTTGCTTGCGCTGGCATGGTGTAGGGCTATACCATCAATGTTAGTATTATAGCACCGAAGCTACAAGAAAGTGTCGTCTGCCCAAAAATGACCTATCAAGCATTCGTCGACGAGATAATAATGATGAAAGCAGTGCATATCTACAGCATAAAATAGTAGAAGCATACCGGTACCTATGGCACATACTACAAAAAGAAGGACCGAACTGATTGCAACAGCCGCAGAGAGATTTCGCTTGTTGCCCGCGCAGGCAAAGTCACTTGTTGAAAATCGTCGCGTGCTGCCTTAGCAAGTACTGCGACACCGAGGGATTACCCAGGGAGGAACAGTGCGGCTTTCCCCTCGCACGATCAACGAGTGATATGTTGTTCGTCGAGCGCCGGTCGCCAGAGCTCGGACGACAGAGGAAAATCCCCCTGTACGTGTGCTTCGTCGATCTGCAGAAAGCGTACGACTCTGTCAACCGAGAGCTGCTGTGGGAGGTACTCACACGCTCTCTGGCGTACCAATCAAGCTGCTTGCAATTATCTGTATTTTCACGTCGGCATGTGGGCTCGCGTGCGTGCGTACGGATGTCGGCGAGCACTCGGAATGGTTTGAAGTCACGCTGGGGCTGCGGCGAGGCTGCGTGCTATCACCGTTACTGTTCAATGTGTTCTTCGCTGCTGCGTTACACGTGGTATTGGTAAGCTGCAGCAAAGACGAAGCCATCGTCAGGGATTTGGTTCAACTCAATGATGCTGGAGTAGTCGCAACAGAAGAGAGGAGCCGTTGGCATGCGTGCGATCGGCTGTAATGGGCATGTTGTACGCCGATGACGGGGGAATTAATAATCTCGAAGTCGGCTAAAGGGCTCGCGGAAAATTATGCCAGTCATCGTGACTGTCTTCGAAGCAGCAGGCCTCACGGTATCGGAAAAAACGACGGAGTTAATCCTTCTACGAACGCCAGACCAGACAGCCCTCGCCCCACCGCTCGTCATCGAAGCAGCAGGCCAGAGGTATAAACAGACGGCCCAGTTTTTATACCTACAGGCCGCATTGTCGACGAAAATGCTGACGTCTCGCTCAAAATCGACCGACGGATCCGTCTCATGCGGGCATGCCTCAAACGATTAGGCCCGGAGTTGTTTGACAGGACGACCGCCCCGATTGGCCTGAAAGTCCGAATGCTGCTGGCCGAGGTGATTGAGACCCTGCTGTACGGTTGTGTAACGTGGACTCTCAGAGCGGAACACTTTGCCAAGCTTCGAACGGCTCACCACCAAATAAGTCCTCTTGTGAGTCATTGGCTTCCAGCGCCGACTCTGTACTGACCACGCCACACCCTCTCCTACGCGAAGGCCCTCAAGATGACACGTTGCGAGAGCATCGAAACGATCATCCGGAAACCGCCGCTCTTTTTTGCGGGGGTCGTGGCACGGCAAAGCGAAGAGCGATTACCCAGTCGGGTAATGTTCGGGACGATGGCTGGCGGGAAGAACCCCAGACCTGGCGGGCGGTTTAAGACTTGGCACATATGCATAGTCGAAGACCTTACGTAGTAGGGAGTTCGGAGCCACCGAAGGGTCAACGGAACAGCCCCCCTTGGTGTTTGGAGTTGAGACTGCACTGTCTGTGGTCCACAGCAGCAAAAAAGTCGGGGAAGGGGTACCGGGGGGTCCTTAGAGCAGCCGAACGGTTCATGGTGAGGTGGCACGAGTAGTCTTACTCTGTTTATATGTATAGTATGAAGTGGTGCTGTGTCTTTAGCTTGTTCTTTTTAAGCGTCTGTCACATCTCCTGAAGGGAGACACGACATATTTTATTTTATTTTATTTGTCCTCTATTATTTATTTCTCCGCTCTCTGTTTTTGTTTTGTTGTTTCTTTCTTTCTTCTGTTTCTCTCTTTCGTAGGGTGTGTATCTCGTGCATGCCGTATCCATTATCATGACATTGCCTTGCGTTGTCTGCTCTTCTTACTGCATAACAATGTATTACTGGCTGTAGTATGTATCCCTGCTGTGTCGTAGGTTTGTGACCCACAGAACTTGTATCTCGCTATTAATAGGACTGAAGAATCGGCACGGACACCGGTTGTGCTGGATGTCAACGGGTAGAACAGAACGGTTTAATGTGAAGAATACACTATTTTTAAATAATACGAACGTGTATTATTATTAATATTCGTTAATACTGATATACATGGAACGTACTATGCTGCTTGTATCATACGTGTACGTATCATACCCTGGTACTGATGTACCTATATTACACAACAGACAAGTAGGGTTGCGCCGTTGTGTGACTTGCCATACGTATACGTACATACGTGGTACCTGGTGCCAGGTGCAGAGTTCTTCGATCTGGGATGGATCCTCAAGAAGAACCGTTGCAACTTTTTCAACATCTGATGGAAGTCTGGAATCTGATCCGCGTTATTATTGATACTGTAGATACTCTCTCTCGCGCAGCATGCAGTACTAACTGCTGTAGTCTAATGCAGAATGTACGAGTAATAAAAGATTAAATGGTGACTAAAAAAGAGTCAATCTGTGTGGCTCTAGATCTAAAATGATGATACGAGCCCCCTCCAAAAAGCGTCGGGAGCAAGCAGAAAAACATCCAGCGCCCGGGCAACCATACCCACGGCCCTCACACAGCCCTGACTGATGTGCGAGGAAAAAGGGATAAGAAATCGCGTATACTGCTGTAGAGATCTGGGACTCACGACCACCCGCCCGCCCGTGAGATCACCACCACCACCACCACCACCACCACCATCTGATTCACCACAGCCAGCCGCCGATCGTGCTCACCTTCGCTTTCAAAAGCTCAAATTCCGCTTCGGCCGCCTCTGCCTCTCTCTCCAATGCGGCCATCTCCTCTTTGAATCCTCGGTCCGTCCTCCTGCGAGAAGAAGACGGCAGGGATGCAGGACAACAAACAGGCGACGTGTATTTATCAATCATGCATGCACGGCGTGATTGCGATCCATTTCGTATGGCCTTGGCAAAGGCCGTGCGCCATTCTGCCTGTGCCCCTCTGGCCTCAGCTACATAGGGTCGGTCTGCGTCCTCCCTGGCGGCGCAGGACGCGATTGGTCTGTGTCGTCCCTCGCGGCGCAGGACGGGGCGGCAGTACACTGCAACAAGCAATCATACTATTAATACAGCACAACAGTATATACCTGGTGGTACAGTAATAGCACTATGAATACTAATACTACAAGTTTGTACTGCTGTACGAGTATAACGGACTTTTTCGAGGTAAGATCTGCAGCAGCAGCAGAAACTCCGCACTGCTCGCTCCCACCCCTCTTTTTCTTTTTTCTTTTTCTTCTTGAGTCAATTGAGTTACGAACACCAGGCTCGTGCAGCTACAGCAGTCGCGGCGCTCATCGCGAAGCCAATCATCGACACTTAGTAAGCAACTAACTGTAGTAGTAGCAGTGGTGCGTTGCATCGTCCTTTTTCGCTCTGGGTTCTCTTGTGTTTCCCCCTCTGCCAACATCAATATCCCCGAGAGCATGATGAAGACTGCTGCATGCAGCAGAAAGGCTTATCACAGTACATCTATCTGATATAAATAGCAAGCAGACAGTAGTGATGGCTCACCTCTGCCAGTCCTTGATATCGGGCTCCAGCTCAACGAGTAGTTCTAAGGCGAACCAAACGCAGAGGTAAACCAGAACAATCACTCGTGGCTCAGCAGCCTGATCCAGGTAGCTGAGACATTCCATCGGCGCGAATGCGCATCCCAGAACACCCATTGCAAAGTGCAGCGCTTTCGAGCTCCTTCCTTCCTTCCCGCGTCGCAAACGTACGGTAGCAAGTAAAAGTGGCAAGCGATTGGCACAAAATATTTCGCAACAACAGCACCTGTGTGGAAATTTCAATTTTGTATTTTTGGGGGGAAGCATCGCGGATTTGTAGGAACTCCACAATTTGAAACGCTTGCTTGAACGAACGAACGAACAAAAAAAAAAACACGACAACATGCAACCGACGACAGCAAGGCCGAGGGTTTTCTGTTCTTTGGAAAGATGACAGATGGCAGATACTTCGGTTTCGCGAACCTCGGGTTACCTCGCACCAGCAGCAGCAGCACGCCGTAAATATTTAATGATGTAGTATTGATACTAGTAGTAGTGCGTCGTATTATTAATAGGAGCAGTAGTAGTAGCAGTGCTGCTGTACTGCAGTAGCTAGCTGCTGCTGAATACGCGGAGTTGTACGGTGCTTGCTTACAGTGCACAGTGTGTGTACCCCGCAATCATTGATAAGTAAGGCGATATAGGTCAAAAATAGAGGTAAGGAAGGCCGAATCAGCTTGCCCCGATTTCAAACTCAATATGGCGCCCAAAAGCGATGTATCCCCCTTCTTCATGGGCGGCTTCGGCCTTATTTATCCCGAGCGAATTCTCCGGTTTCGGCCTTGTCATCCCGAGTTGTTCACAGTTTCACTTTTTTTCCAAATTTTCCAAATTTCCCGACGAGGGCTGTTGATAAAGAGGGGAAAAGGTCTTGAACCCCTTCAGAACTGTACCCCCATTGAGGGGGCTGAACACTTACTTGGAAGTACAATCAAATTTCGGTACGTACACAGTTGGTGCAGTACTATTAATAACATGAAATTTAGGAATTTGGATAATTTGGATAATTTGGAAATTTGGAAAAACAGTGGACTAAAAAAAAAATTCGTGGACGCGTGACGCAACCACCGTAGCAGTAAGGCAGGCTCAAGTGCCTTGTCCCATACCGGTGTGCCCACTGCTGTTGTATTCGATCATATGATACCATGCCCGCTGCTGTAGCTGGTGGGATAGTTGTTCGTCGGGCTACGCGCATACGTTTTCTCCAAACATGTTTTGCGGTGAGCTCGGTAGAGCTCTACAGCAGTCAGTAGAGATCACGTTACTGTGTGGTATCGCTGTTGTGCTTGCTGTGAAGTCCGCATCATCATCAGTAGGAACCTGAGAAAGATAGGGGTCTCCTCTGACGTGGCTTGTTTCGAGAGGGAGGGGCTTGAGGGTCGCTTGCATCTATCCATCCGCACCACAGCCTGGTGTTCGATAGGCCCCCTGCCGGATGTTTTGTGACGATCGTGCTGGGCGATAAGCAACACGCCACCACCACACGCCTACATTGAGAACCTGATTCACCCACAGGAATTCAAATCAAGCAGAAACACGGCGCAGCAGCAGCAGCAGCAGCAGCAGCAGCAGGAGGAGTTTTCTCCAACTGCGAAGGCGATAAGAACAAGGGCAAGGACAGGGATAATATACATCATCCTGACAGAAGGCGTCAAGCCAGCCGGTCTCGCTTGGTCCTGTCTTTCGGTGCGGCATGGCAGACGATTCATTTGGCGTTTTTTTCTTTTGTATTTTTCACCCCCCATGCGGCAAAAGGGTTGTAACAAAAAGTCGACATGAGGGCGGAGCGAGGGTGGGACTAATCAAACACAACAATACACTCAGGCTCTGCCCACTGAGGCTCCTTGAATCACGCCCCACCCACCCCTCCACCCCCCCACCCACAAACCCACCATCCATCAAAAGAGGGCAGTCGGTAAGTCGGGGGCACTCTGCCCTCCATTTTCAAAAGCACGCCTCCCTTTGTTTGTTTTGTTGGAAAAAAAAAAAAAAAACAGTAAAAAACCGTTTTAAAAAAAACGAAAAAGAGAAAAGCAATACTGCTGTAGCCGCCACCCACTCCAAAAAATCAAAAGCACACACACCACGCATCGAGCGCAACACCGTGAGGAATTGCCACCATCCCCCCCCCCGTCCCCGTCCCCCTTTCTGTCTCTCCCCTCTTCTCGCACGCCGCGTGCGTCGCGGCTGTTAGTTAATCTTCAGCCAGCCTGGTTTACCGGTGCGCCTGCCAACACCAGACCCAGTGCCGGAACTCTTCGCCCCCTCCAATCTACCGCCTCCGCCACTTCTTGCCCCCCCGCCCCCCGTCTTCGACTCCTCCTTCCCTCTCCTGCCGCCATCAAGCGCGACCCCGGCAGGGCGGGCTGCTTGACTCGCCGTGCTTGACGAAGCTTGCGTCAATTCTGGCTTGAGGTATCCACCTTGAGCTTCCCCTGGAAAGCATATGCGTAACGGGGGTAGGGGGGGTGCGAAGGCATGTATGTAACTTATCAAGTTCCGTCACAACCTGAGGCGGTAATGAGACAAGTTATCGCCGATGGTTATACTGCACGCAGCGGTGGAACCGTGGTAAGTCAAGACTTTTCGATTGCACCTTCCGCCGAGGAAGCGATTTTCGCTGGTGACGCGGGGCTTTTGGCGAAGACATGTTTCGGCTAAAGCTTCACCCCCTCCCCCTGACTGGCTGGTCGGTGGAAACCCGACGTGCTCCGTCCCGGCATTGTAGGGATGCGAGGGTCTATGGTCATATGACTACGGCTAGCATGATAATAAGTACCCCCCCCCCCCCCCCCCCCCCCTGAGAAGCGCTTTATTCGGCGAAACGCTCCTATGACCACCACCACCACCACCACCACCATCACTGCCGCAAGCACCACCATCACAACAACCAGTATCACCACTGCCGCTCTCGCCGCCGCGCCACCGCCACCTCCAGTAGCAAAACCTCCGCTACAAACGGCTTGCGCTACAGCACCCAGCCGCCCTTTCTCTCGCGCATGCCTACCACTGACAGCGCCATGCACCGATTGTACAACCTTGCCGATAACGACGAAACAAACTTGCCGACACAGCATCGAAACCGACACATAACCTTGCCGATATGCAAACCCTGCCGACCAACAACCTTAACCTTGACAACAAACAAACTTCAAGTACCACGAACACCTCCACCCCCGAAGCATCTACACCAGCGAACAGTTTCATCGACGAACACCCCAACGAATGTACAGACGAGCACCATTACTGTACCGACAAACGATTTTTCACGGGTGTGCTCAGTAGCGAATAGATCCTACGGTACCCGAATACTGGCTCTTGTTGCTTTGGTCATACTCGGGTATACCCTTGGGGTACCCGGATACCGGCTCTTGTCGTTTATATCATACTCGGGTGTATACCCGGGTACCCTCAAGACTTTTTTGTTGTCATACTCGGGTATCTACCCGGGTACCCCTAGAACATAAAAACCTATACATAGCACACCCTTGCAACTAGAAATTACGAGCAACACTTACCGACGAACCGCATCTCTCCCGACGGAACAACCTCTGCATTACCCAGAGCCGCCTTTACCACACCGATGAATTAATGTCTACAGTACGTAGGATAAGGTATACCAGTAGAAACCGGGGAGTTTAGTGCGGCCCACGTGTGGCTCCAGATATAAGAGAAGGGACACTCCAAAGCTGCCCTAAACGCTACCTTAGGCCCTAATCCTAATCCTATCTCCAACCCCAACCTTGCCCCTACCTCTCTGACATTTGTCTCGAAAAAACTTGCTTTTGTTTTTTAATAAAACAAAATGTTCTCTAATATGGTCGACCACACTAAAACTCAGTATAAAACAAACATTTTCTCCGATTTCTATATTCTTATACATACTCTTAGACGATCATTCAGTGATGTGGTAAAGGCTACTGAATACCTGCCGGTGGGACCCCATGCCATGAGACGTAGACGAGCGCGGCGGGAACAAGCCCTGCATCCGACAACGAAGATGACTCCTTAAGAACCGTCCTCGGGGGGCTAACGTATAGCTCGAACTTGGGGGAGCACAAAAACATAAAAACCGACGGTACCACGGAGGGGAGGGGATTAGGGGGGGGGGGGGGGAAGGGAGGTGGTGAGAGGAGGCGAGGGAGGACGGGAGGGTCGGGGGGGGGCAGGCGGGAGGATGATGAGAGTATGAGAGTATCGAAGTAAGGTTGCGACCATTCTGGTCCAGATTCCCACTGCCTAGTTTTTGTATTTATTTGCGTGCGCCTGCTCCGACTGGCGGGTTGCTTGTTGGTGATGTGACACCGTGGTGCTTTGCTGACCGGCCCGTGGATGGTACGGCTACTACGTGCTGCTACTACTACTATACCACTACTAGTAGTAGTACTACTACTATTACTACTTACTACTACTGCTACTACTACTAGTAGTACTACTACTATACCACTACCACTACTACGGAGGACTATATTAAATAGAACCAAATATTGTTAGTAAAAATAGGGAAATATATAGGTTTTTGTGTGTACCGTAGGTCCTATTTACTATGGTCCCCCGTAATAGTACTATTAATACTACGGCTACTGCTACTACCACCACCGGTACTACTTTGACCCCTACTACTATTAATAGATAGTACGACTACAACTACACCACTACCACCACTGCTACCACTGCCACCACGACGGAACCGCCGCAAATCTGGTAGTCGAGAATTGTTGTCACAAGGGCGACCTCTTCTGATTCCTTCCCACCCCTGCCCCAAGCACTGTTGTTGTGGTGCCAGCTGGTGGCTGTTCTCATGGTTGTGCTTGCGCTGTGTTGCTGGTGGTTGTGGAGATGGGGGGGGTGGTGGGTGGTGGAGGTGGTGGCGGCGGCGGTGGTGACGCTAGTGTCGCTGCTGCTGGCACGACCCCGCCCGTTGAGAAGCAAAAAATACCGAAATTTCGGGAAAATACTGAAAAAAAAACTGAAAAACAGTCCTTGTTAAGATCGACCCTTACTTGGTACTGGTAGTAATTTTGAAAAAAAATCGTACTTCGTAGTTTGTACTTTCAGCTAAATATATCAGTACATCAACACCAGCACAGCTTCTGCTAAACAAACTATCAAGCAAATCTAATTTCTTTATAGAACTCGAAATTTCGTCATTTCGTCATTTCGTGGTGGAAATGAACGGAAACAGACGACCACCAGTGTATCTTGGATGGGGAGAGGTAAATTGTGTCGGCGGGAGGGGAGTGTACGTTACAACGATGCAGTTTATTTTAATGACTGTGCGGACTGTAAATTTACGGTGTCGCGACGGGACGGGACAGTAATTTCCAACGGGAAATATTTTATTGGCGGGACGGAACGGTACATTTACGGTGTCACGACGGGACGGGACGGTAGTTTCCAACGGGAGAGATTTATCGGCGGGACGGGACGGTAATTTGCAACGGCATAGGTTATTTGGACGGGACGGGTCGGTAAGTGACGACGGTCAGGGAACTTTTCGGTGGGACGGGACAGGAGGGGACGACGCGACCTTTTAACGACGGTATTGCTGTCCCGTCCCGTCCCGTCTCGATGTTACCGTCCCGCCAAAATACCGTGATAAGCCTTGACTTTTTTTTTCTCAACCTACACATCTACTTGCAGCTTAGTATCATGGTTACCGTAGCCCGTAGCCTCTACAGAGTAGCACCGGTCAGACGTTACTCCCCCAAAAGGCAACCGGCGACGCGTTAGAACCGACGGTACGGCTATGAGCAGGGGTGTTCTGGCACAGACAGAGACAAGTGATCGTCTGCGCCAAACCGTACCCCCCCCCCCCCCCCCCCCCCCCTCCTGCCGTGTGTGTGCTTGAATGTAAAGAATTCCGCGAAAAAGGTGTTTTGATTAAACAAGATCAATAAAAACTGAATGCCCCGCCGCACAACAAGTACCGCAACAACAGCACGTGTTTTTTTTTTTTTTTTTTTCGTTTTTTTATCGTTATTTCCAGCTTCTGGACACACCGTGGTCACAGATGTCGTCCCTTCTCCCCCCGATACGCACTTCCATTTTTATCGCGCATATAGGGTTTAGCATTCCACTCACTGCTCGTCGATTTTCATCGGTTATGTTCCTCACTCACGCTCTCGCGCTATCCGCTAATCACGTCGTAATTGCGAGAAAAATTCCCTACCAGAGTAGTGCACTCGGTGAGACTCGAACCTGCGAAAACGATTTTAGCACTGTAGGACTGTAAGCACGCGGACCACCCCCCAAGCCACCGGGGACGCTGGCGTCACGTATACCAGGTATGTGATTATGTGATTATGTTGATGCGGTGAGGTGTCGTAACTTGTAGCGCACAGGCGTGGTCGCCGGTAGATATATCTGGGTGATACTGGAATTAATGCATACTGGACGGAAATGTAAGGACCGTTTGGTTTTGATAAGAGTGTCTAAATCTTCCTTGTATTGACGTCCAGGGCCGTATACTGGTAGAATCCTTCGTGGACGTGTAACATCGCCGACGGGGGGAAATCGAGAGTCAACGCTGAAACTACGAAAAATTGGCGTTGGTGCAGCCCGAGCTTGCAAAACATTCAGGGCTGTTCGCGGGTCATGACTCGATCGTCGGGATGTGTTCAAAATTGAACGAATCGGGTCGGGGTCGGGTCGGATCAGGAGGTGTTCAAAATCTCACGCGTCGGTTCGGGTCGGGTCAAAAGGTTCGAAATAACGCGGGTTGGGTCGGGTTGGGTGGGGTGGGGTCAATAGGTTTTCAAAGCTCACGGGTGGGACGGGTCAGGTCAAAAGATTTTCGAATCTCACGAGTCCGGTCGGGTCGGGGCAAGAGTGTTTTTTATCTTACCGGTCGGGTGGGGCCAGGAGGTGATGAAAAACTCGTTGGTCGGATCGGGTCGGGTCAGGAGATTTTCGAACATCACGGGTTGAGTCGGGTCGGGAGGTTTCCATAATTTCGCGGCCGGGTCGGGTCAGACCAAGCCGTCTTAAAATGTTCGCGTGTCGGGGCGGCTCAGGGGTCAGGTTAAGACATCTCAAACTGTTCGCGGGTCGAGTCGGGTCAGCCGACCCGTCCCGTCCTGACCCGACCTAACCTGACGCGTGACGTTTGACCTGACCCGCGAAACACCTTGGGAATACTCGCCTACAGTGGCTTGAATCTCGCCCGAAACAACACGCGGGCAGGAAGGTACGCCACGCCGACAGTGGAACACCGCTGGTATCGAGCAGAGCGGTGACAAGCGCCTCCTCCCGCATATCGTCTTGACAACGGTCTAGTTGCGGCGGAATATCTATACATTATTAGTTGTGGGATGCAGCACCGCGCTTTTGTCGCAAGGTACTACCGTAAACAAGTTGTTGTTGATTGTGTCGTGCATCAAATCTCTTGCGTGTTCATATTCCAAAAATCGAGCATACGCCATGCAGCTGGTCTCTCCTACCCCTTCCCCATGACCCTTCCCCGTCTCTCCACCTTCGTATATCGACCCCTCATGCACCCCTCAGCCTTGCATTTGTTTGCCCCTCTCCCTCCCCGCCCATTGGCCTTGGCTTGCCGACCTGCGCCCCCCCGCGCGCATAAATCCCTCTACTTTGCGGTTTTCGATCCCCCTCCCTCGCTTGAGATCTCATCCCGCGCGTCCTGCCGATGCGCTCGACCACTTGACAACATCACCAGCAAGTAAACCGTGTTGCGATCAAAAACGGCAGCTGCAGAATGTGTATCAAGCCAAACTTCTGTCCCACTATGAGTACGCCGCAAAGTACTGCGGTCCTTTTCCAAGTACGTCACAAAGTGGCGCTGTGTAAAGTCACATAGCACCAGAAACTGATTGTTCGACATGGCTTGGGCGCACAGGTACAGATCATACATTAGTTTGGCGCTCTTGTCAACTTTCGAACTGCAACGCGTGCTGTTGAAATGGGTTTATACCTTCTCTCCTCATCGTCAAAAACCACCGCCTCAAACCAACGCCAGAAGCTGACATCCCGCCACGTGCCAGGCCAATTATCTCTACTCTACTGTAACAGAAGCCGACACATGGCACGCAACAGTAAAAAAACACGATCCAACATCTGCCCCGAAGTGGCACCCGTCCCAGCCCGGGCTCGCTGACAGAAAACGCCTACTATGATGCTATATTCTCCCGTGCGACCACTATCACGTCCTTGGTCATCAACCTCTAGCCGGGGCCAACGATGTAGACACACGGGATACAACCAGATAGGACAAACACGTAACGATTTCGCAGCGCCATCTGCTAGGTAGCCCGGCCTTGTCGGCTTGAATATCGTAGTACGCTCGAAAACCACCTTCTTCAAGAACCACCCTCTCCCAGAAATAAAATCAATAACCATCAGAGGTAGATGTTGGGGGCGACCCAACCGTACTGCCCCGGTCGCGCATCCAAGCTCTCTCGCTGCGCCCTGTACGGTCAGAGGTCGGGGACGTTGCGGGGGCGCGTCGGGGGGACGAGGAGAGAGCGAGGGGGGGAGGGTCAGGCTTGTTCACGATATACGAAGTATACTGTATTCCGTTGGCGCTTCTGTTGAGGAATATTTCACGACGTTCTGCTCCCACGTACGGCGCGGTGAACGCTTCAGGGCAACCATTCTCAGGAGGGCACCGCACGCAAAGCGACGGCGAGGAAAGGAGAAGGAACAATGCTGACTCCGAGGGAAAAAGGCACGGGTTGCCGCTTTCTCTCGCGCATCGCACCTCACCAAGCATCGGTACGATGAGGTAACTTTAAACAACACTGAACTCACTGGGTGGGCGCCGCACCGATGCCGAAACCGCTACCGGTAAGTGGCGGCGCTACAGGAAGCGAGGCCAAAAACGCGGGCACCGCTGCCGCCTGCATTCCCGCCGCCGCCCCTTGCGCCACCGCCATGGCCGCCTCCCCGTTCTGCGCCCTCTGCGGCACCGCCGGGGGTGTGGCCGCTTCGCCGGGCCCGTGTAACGAGTCCGCTGGGGGGGTGGTCGCCACTTCCGCCTTCCTTGCCGCGGTCCCTTCCGCTTCCCTTGCCGCCGCCGCCGCCCTCCTCGCTTTCGCCTTCGCCCTTGCCCCCGCCGCGGCCTCCCACAACTCCACCGCGTGCGACATGCGCTTCGCCTTCCACATTGCCACGTCCTCGTCCCGTTCCTCCGTCGTTCGGAAATTGGTCCTGCACCTATAAGGCGACGGTTTCGGGAACGCCGCCTCCGTCTTCCGTATCGCCGCCCTTCTCGCAGACACCCTTTCCTTGTCTGGGGTCGGTGCTAACCCCGGCCTCGGTCCCGATACAGCCGACTCTTGCCGCGCGTGCGCGGCGGCGGCGAGTGGAGCTGGTCCCAGATTCGGCGAGTACCTCTTCCTGGGCTGAACGGAAGGATAGCGTCGAGCACCTACGCTCGGGAACGCCGCATCCGCCTTTCTTGCCGCCGCCTTTCTCGCCACCGCCCCTTCCTTGTCTGGGGTCGGTGCTAACCCCGGCCTCGGTCCCGATACAGCCGACTCTTGCCGCGCGTGCGAGGCGGCGGCGAGTGGAGCCGGTCCCAGCTTCGGCGAGTACCTCTTCCTGGGCTGAACGGAAGGATAGTGTCGAGCAGCTACGTTCGGGAACGCCGCATCTGCCTTTCTTGCCGCCGCCTTTCTCGCCACCGCCCCTTCCTTGTGTGCGGTCGGCGACAACCCCGGCCTCGGCCCCGATACCGGCGACTCCTGCCACACGTGCGCGGCGGCGGTGGTTGGAGCTGATCCCGGATTCGGCGAATACTTCTTCCTGGGCTGAACAGAAGAAAAATGTCGAGCAGCTACGCTCGGGAGCGGCGCGGTTCTGGTAGAGCGTGTGGCCTGTCCATAGCAAAATCGGAGGGAGAAATATATACATATAGGGCGAGTAGGGACGCGGAATTAAAGCCGGTAATGTCGTAACACAGGGACAAGGGGGGAGGGGAAGGCATCCTTCGTGGTCAAAAGCGGCTCGAGCGTACGCTGGAACTAAAACAGACATCGACTCTCTCCCCCGCTTGCACTCCCCGAGCGGGGCTTGTTCTCGGCCTATGAACCGCCCCTCTTTAGCGTACGAGACAAGCACCTTCAGCTGAATTGGCGAGTGGGTCGGCATGGCATGCGAATTCTCCTTTCGTGCTCATCGCGCTACATATCTCACATCGTGGGATCGGTAAAATTCCTTGCACAGGTCACGCTTCACGACATATGCTATTCGGTCAACCAACTAACCAGAAGATACAGCACGCCAGCGATGGTACACATTGCCGCTGCCAAACACCTACTTCGATACCTCAAAGGCTCGCCGGATCCGGCCATCATCTACAGGAAGGGACAGTTCGCCATGCACGGGCACACCGATGTTTCGTTCGCAGCAAACCCGGATAACAGGAGGTCGACTACAGGCTACTTACTTCTCCTCGATGATGGGCGTTTGCCACGTTTCCAGTTGTCAACCTGCCAGTTTCAAATCCTATACACAGCGGCACAACCGCTAGACCGTCGCACCGTAAACTTCGTTATCACGATCTGAACTTTCATAGGGGGTCGCGTTCATCTCGAGAAATGGCTCACATGAGCGGCGGGAAATCCTCACCAATACTGATTGTTTCTCCCGCACTTGGTGCAATCGTTCTTTGCCGGTGTGTGGTTCGACGCTCTTCATCGTGCAAGACAGGCACTACTTTTGATATGAACGAAACATCATGGGATTGTAGAACCCCCCCTTTCTGTGCGTTGGTCTCATCCACTCACCCGACCAGGTGACTGCTGCCGCGGCTGCTCGCTCTCGCGCTGCTCAGTCAAGCCCAAGCAGCGCTCGAAGACGATCGTGCGGCGTATTTGACCCCGGGACCGAACTATTACCGTGTCTGTCGGTTGAGGGTAAACCATCTGCGGACATATGCAAACGTGCGGACGGCGGCAAACGTAGGGAGACGGGGTGGGGTGGAATGGACCTATAAAATGTCTGTGTTGCTCAATTCGTAGCGTGTTTCGTCCCAGACGGTATATAGGGCTGTACTGTAGTGCTTTCTGAAGCACTTGTGGTGCCGGACAAGTGAGACCGATCAGTAGCCCAGAATATAGCAACCTATTGCAGTAGAGTGATGGGTCGGTCGTTTAGAGACGGCTATTGTTGTTGAATGCTTCCTCACCACCAGAGACAGTGCGCCGTTGAGCTACGGGGCCCGCGATGTGCGTTTCTCTGGCGTTTCGCGTTAGCCAAGCGGTTCTTGTTGACAGCACCACGCCAGCTATACGACGGACCAGAACAGTGGCTGACTCGACATGGCATGGAACGCCTCCGTTCGTCTCTATCGCGCTGTCGGATTGCTACGCTTTGTACCCCTCCACTCTACACCACAAGCGCACGGCCAAAGCTTGTCGCCATCAGTATGGAGTGTGGTATTAATTTAATAGAGGTAACTATATCACAAGCGCTAAATGCTGCGGCCCGGCTATGGCATGTAGGGCTCCTGGGTGAAGACGGGTGGGTTCAACTACCAATAAGGCGAGGGGGTGTCGCAACGTTATGATACTACTGACAAACCTCCAACCAAGCGCAACGCATGCTGCACGTTCTTCTGCCCGACGCCTCCCACCGCACCTCAACATGAAGCACCTTTCGCAATCGGTACTCCCCAAAGCGGTGTGACGGTGGTTCCCTAGCAGGCGGTCTGTCGGTCGGCGTGCCCGTGGCTGCTTCGCCACCGCTCGAAACTCCCCTCGGACCAGCTGAACGTAGAGACCCCACCGATGGCTGGAGTCAGATACAATGGATGATTAAGGGCACGGACGGTCGCCAATGATGGAGGGAACTAGTTCAAGTGTCGCAGGCGCTCGGACGTTTCGGGATATTTTGCGCCGTTGGGACCATGCTGCTGTTGTGACTGGTATAGATAGCTACGTACGGAATCACGGTTGGCTCAAGGAGTTTTCTGCAGAGCCAATATCATAATCTCACGACCGATGTAATGCGCTGCAGGATTCGCTCGCAGAGTGGGGTATTTTGATCCTCGGCTTCGCGACGCTGACGAGAGTCATCTGCGGTTATTCTGCCCCGGGACCAGACAGCGTGTAATCTCCAACAAAGTATGCATTGCATGCAATTCTGCACAGAACATCTAGGTCCGGTGCCGCACACTCCAAGCCTGGTTCTCAGCCTCTTACTGTAATAGCTGGAGCTAGATTATTTGTCGCTACGATTATGTTAAAGGCTGCATGCACTAAGTACCAAGGATGCTGTACCACTATTATATACCAGGTATGCCGCAAGCTCGCAAAACAAAAGAAACAAAAATAACGGGCAGCATGACTCACGTGCTCTTCGCGCAGTCAACACACAGCAGTACGTTTCTGGGGGCGGCAGAAGTAGGTGAGGTGGTATGGCCTTCTGCACGCACTACTTGCAGCGATTGCAGAGGATAAGAAAGATAGTCATGCATCGGTAGCCGAAAGGCGGTCAAAAATGTCGCGGCGAGGGGGTGCAAAAAACACAAAAATCTCGGGAGGAGGGGATTTCTCTCCCCATATTTCTCCCTGTCACGTGCACTACTGTAGAGCGTACGGATGGAACTTGAAACGCTGCGATCCGACCATTGTACGAGCATGGTACATGTCGTTTCTGCTGTAGGACAAGATAGGTAAATTGAGGCACTGTTGTACAGCGCGTGGGTGTCGCAACACCACGGACCTCAGCCAACAGCAAACACGATATATAATGGTTCAACGTTGAAAAAGCGTCTGCACTGCATCCACCGCACCTCATTGAGAGCCATCCTGCCCGTCTCTATCCCACTCCGTGCGGCGGACAGGGTCGGTGCCGTCCAATCACACAGAGCGGGCGCTTGCCTGCGTGCTTCCCCCCGCGTTACAGCCCCCGCTGCCGTACCGACCGTCCCCACCGGCGCTGTCCCTTGGTCGGCCGTCGCCCTCTCGGCATTGTCGAGGCGCATCTGCTCCAAAAGCCGGTCAGACGGTAAACCCGTCCCCTCTCCCGGAGGTGGGCGTGGCTGGTTGCACAGGTTGGACCAGGCCAGCGTTTGGCACCGCCTCGTACGCGGGCGGATTGCACCCACCGGAGCCGCGGGCGCTGATGGTGCTGCTGCACGCGAAGTCGGCGTGGCCGTCGTTGGGCCGTCTCCGCTCCTCAATAGCGGACCATACTGTTGGGTGGGATGGAGGGCATCGTTTGTCGGCGAACGATGGAGGAAGAAAGCGGTTGTAGTGAGGCACTCGTGTGCACACGTTGGCACAGAGATGTTTCGTTGGAAACTGTCATCATGAACGATCATAGTATGCAACTGCTGTGGCATCGCGGTTGACTCAATCAAGGAGTTTTCTGGCAGCGGCAAAACCAGAATCTCACACTTACAGTTTATGTACTGCTGTACTTAGGCTTTGCAATGATCCGCGGCATTTGGGACACCGGTACTATGCTGCGGTTGTTCTGGTCTGTGAACGGGCAGCGTGAAGCAACAATCGCCAAGAATATTTTTCTGTTGGATGCAATTCTGCAGAGGTCCTCTAGGTGTGGTGCCGCCATGGTCAAAGCTTTACTTGAAAGTCACCATGCTTGCTATGCTACTGCGCATCTTGGCCGGAGCTGAATTACTCTCGCTACGACTACATTCGAAGCTACACTACGAGTACGTACCAAGGATGCGTATTCCGGGTAGCGGTAATTACGTTTAAAAAATACCAGGTACGGTACGTAACGCTCGAGGGTTGTTTTTTGGAGGAAATTCGGTATGTCCCCCCCGGCGGCCACGTATAGCATGAGTACACCCCCTCCCTTCCCCATTCCCAATGCACATACAACGCTTGCCAAGCACGGATCTCCCCCCAAAAAGCTTCGTATACCGCCTGCTAGCCTTTGCCGTGTTTTCGAACCACCAGTCAGTAAACATACCAGATAAAGTACTAAAAGTAGTACGAGTGAAGGGGGTCCGCACTGCTGTGTTGCAAGCAAGTCAACAAGAGCAACCAAGTCAACGAGGGCATGCAAACGTCCTGGGACAATCGTCTAAAGTCTAATACTGCAGTCCTAATACTGGCGTAAACTTTATTCAGATCTTCAGATCGTAGCACGGTTTCATGTGCGGTGGAACCCCGAAAAGATGATTTGTGATTGGCCTAGAAATATCTGTGTGTGCGTTTTTCTGGTGTAGTTCCAGTTTTGTTTTCACTTGTACGGCGTCTCATATGACATGGTCGTGCCGCGTGTACATATCATACGTACGTATATACTTTGGGGGATGCTATTTGACAGGGCGTTCCTAGGGATTTTTCTCGCGGTTGTGTGCGACATTTCGGGATAATCCCGTGGCCTCGATAAATAATAAATGTTAAATCCTGTGCCCTCACCAACAACGCGTCCCGTGCCAATTCTAAGATCCCGCTCCCGCGTCAGGGAAAAGTATAGATCCCGCTCCCGTACAAACGTGTCGCGCACAAATTGTAATATCCCGTTCCCGCACAAACACGTCCCGCACCAAAAATAAAATTAACACAGGGCCTCCTTTCTCGGGCACGATTTTGGAAAAAAAATCCTGCGGGATTTAGCCACCTCGGGAAGTCACTGTTTTTTTTTGTACGGGAACTGGCCTCCACGGGAACCGTTCCCGCGGGAACTAGCCACCACGGGAAATCACAGGGTTTTTTGTACGGGAACCGGCCACAACGGTAAAAATTCCGGCGGGAACCGGCCACCACGGGAAATCGCTCTCTGTCTTCGGGGTTGTGTCGTTGGGGCGTTGAAGCCACATACGGAACACAGAACACGGACCCTTCTGGTCTCCATCATCTGAAATTGTGTTCCGCTGCGGAGATGTTAACAATGTTGTCATTTTGTACCACCTTTTAATATCAAATAATTGAAACGTACACAAAGTCGTACTTTTAATTTTGAATTTTGGTGTTTTATTTCATTTTGATATTTTTGTTATTTTTGTTATTTTAGCATTAATTATATTGGGATCTGGGTGCCAGTGCAATATACCTGGTATTATACAAGGACAATTCGAATGCCGTTGGATTTGCATTTAGTTGAGAAAAAACTTTCAGCACGTTCGCATGAGCTTTTGCCCCGGAATGGTTGGAAATTGGTTTTTCTCGCCTCAGAATGTGTCCGAGAATTCTCTCCAAGATCTATCTGGCGGCGTTTCCCGCTTCTCCAGGCACCAAGAAACAGGAAATTGCCGTCCGCACTTTTTCTATCCAACGGGGGTCAAACACGATCCAAACCCCCGATCGCAATCAATCATAGTTACTTCATTTGGGTCGAAAAACTGTCGACGGTGATTTCTTGCAACCGGGCTCTGTAAAGGTCTTATTAATAGTCCGTTGGGCCAAAAGGTAAAAGGTTAACCGATCGCCTACCCAATCCAAGCCTCAGAAACACTCTCCCCCCCTGGAACGTACCGGATATACGGGTGCACGTGATATCAACACGCGGTTCCAAGTTTTGGGGATCCAGAAGTATTTTTTTCAGATTCTTGACATGAGGAAATTCACTTTTCTTTAAAAAGCGATTTCATGGTGGACGTGAGATTCGAACTCACGACCAACTACGACGTACCCATGTTCTGCCGTCGTCGCCATTTGTTAAGGTCTTGGTCCGTTTTGGGCTAAAGGTGAAAAGTGAACCAATCGCCTACCCAATCTAAGCCTCATAACATTTCCACAGGATTTTACGGCACGGAATCGGAAAACCACGGAAATCAGACATTTCCACGGGAACTTTTTGGATGGGAACGGAATATCAAAATGTCTTCGGGAACTGTTTAGATGGGATCACGGGAACGATACATGCACGGGAATAGAAAAAATATACATTTCCGGTGAAATCCTGCGGGATTTTTCCCGAGGAAGGCCCTGCGTAAAACAACCCCCGAATGAACGTTTGCACTTCACTCGCGGAGACAGTTACGAACAGCTCCCCCCAAAAGCTCACAACGAGCGAAATTGGGTCACGTTTCTCATGAGGTGCGCGAAGGTGTCGGATGACCCACACAGCGGTCGAAGCCAGCTAGAAATCCCGTGGTCCCGTGATAAATGGGATATTTAAATCCCGTTCCCGCACAAACGCGTCCCGCACAAATTACAGTATTCCGCTCCCGCGCCACGGAAAAGTGCCAACACCGTTCCCGCACAAACGCGCCCCGCGATGGCCGCATCCCATCCAAATAGTACCGCTTAGTCCCGGGGAAAAGGAGTCCGGTGGGATATCGTCCCGGAGTCGAGAAGGCGTTCCGAGGAATGCCCTGCCATTTACGATACCAGTGTAGGTGTCGTAAATGGGCTCTCACGACACCGCGCCACGTTTTGCGGCACATGCCCTGAGTCGGCCCGGGACTGCCACGGCTGTGTTGGCGTGATGTAAAGCTGTCCACTATCCACTATCCACTATCTAGCATTATCGTTGAAGCTATATACGTAGCTTGTACCCGAAACGGTCCAGCGCTCGAGGAAATACGAGGTAAACGACTCAACCCTCAGAATATTCAGACCAGTGTCTGTGGTAGGCAGATATAAGCGTTAATCACGACAGACACTGGTATCGTAATTATTAGGGCTGTAGGCACTGGCACAGTATCTACTTACTGGCAGTACAGTTTAGTAGTAATCTACTGATTGACCCAGCCGGTACAATCGCCAACAGCTTTAGTTTACTTATTATGTATGTTCAAGAAACATGCCACATATCATTGTTCAAGGTACTGAAACCCAGAAAATGCGTTTCTGGAGGAGGGAGGAGAGAGAAAAGAGGAACTCCGGCTGTTGAGCCTTTTGACGCGTTCCCTTCGCTTCTTCATGTTTGGTCTCTTTATTTGCGTTCAGTGCCTCTCATACCTGATACCGGTTACATTTACTACGTAGCGTTCCTTCGTTGTTTGAGATTGTTTTACTTTTCTTTTTCCTTCTGCTTTTGTTCATCATCTGCACTTTTTCTCGTTTCCTTCTGTTTGCAGGTGATAGCCTACTATTAATACATCTATTCTATGCCCCAAGGGTAAGAGCGATGGAGCAACATCAAATGTCAGAGCGCTTTGTTATGCACTTGCGCGAAAACCAATGGCATGATGAAGATCGCCACGCTTTACGATATTTGTCCTGTTGTTTTTTTCTTGGTTTTTCCTACATAGTACCATGTTGATGACCCCAACAACCTCCGGCCAAAAAAGCAGTTTAGGGCCCAATGGGGAAAAATTGCATGAAGCGAAAACGCCTGTTTTTTCCCCCTCCAACGACGCCTCCAGCGGGCCCCCCTCACCAGTCGGGGGGCAATTGGCCGAGCTACGCTCAGCCGCGTCACTCTGCTTGGCGTAACTCGCTTGCTTCGCTCGGCCTTAGTCGCTTCGCTCGGCCAGTATACTGCTGTAATTCAGTACACATACTACCAGGTACTGATTTTTTTTTGCGACAGCCAGTATAATCGCTACTACTATTACTGTGCTGACTGAGTCAGTCTGTCTGTGCTCAGCCTTTATCGTAAATGTATGTGCTATTAATATGATCATGACACCCGTGTCGCAAGCACGTAGCATGTTAATAGTTTATTTCGGTGTCGTACGACAACACTCCACGTTCTTGGGCGGTTGGCGCACACACCACACCACACCACACCCCGGGTCGGCCACACGCGGCCTGCCTGCCACGGTTTGCTTGTGCTGGCATGGTGTAGGGCTATACCATCAATGTCTTGGTGTAGGGCTATACCATCAATGTTAGTATTATAGCACCGAAGCTACAAGAAAGTGTCGTCTGCCCAAAAATGACCTATCAAGCATTCGTCGACGAGATAATAATGATGAAAGCAGTGCATATCTACAGCATAAAATAGTAGAAGCATACCGGTACCTATGGCACATACTACAAAAAGAAGGACCGAACTGATTGCAACAGCCGCAGAGAGATTTCGCTTGTTGCCCACGCAGGCAAAGCCACTTGTTGAAAATCGTCGCGTGCTGCCTTAGCAAGTACTGCGACACCGAGGGATTACCCAGGGAGGAACAGTGCGGCTTCCCCCTCGCACGATCAACGAGTGATATGTTGTGCGTCGAGCGCCGGTCGCCAGAGCTCGGACGACAGAGGAAAATCCCCCTGTACATGTGCTTCGTCGATCTGCAGAAAGCGTACGACTCTGTCAACCGAGAGCTGCTGTGGGAGGTACTCACACGCTCTCTGGCGTACCAATCAAGCTGCTTACAATTATCTGCATTTTCACGTCGGCATGCGGGCTCGCGTGCGTGCGTACGGATGACGGCGAGCACTCGGAATGATTTGAAGTCACGCTGGGGCTGCGGCGAGGCTGCGTGCTATCACCGTTACTGTTCAATGTGTTATTCGCTGCTGCGTTACACGTGGTATTGGTAAGCTTCAGCAAAGACGAAGCCATCGTCAGGGATTTGGTTCAACTCAATGATGCTGGAGCAGTCGCAACAGAAGAGAGGAGCCGTTGGCATGCGTGCGATCGGCTGTAATGGGCATGTTGTACGCCGATGACGGGGGAATTAATAATCTCGAAGTCGGCTAAAGGGCTCGCGGAAAATTATGCCAGTCATCGTGACTGTCTTCGAAGCAGCAGGCCTCACGGTATCGGAAAAAACGACGGAGTTAATCCTTCTACGAACGCCAGACCAGACAGCCCTCGCCCCACCGCTCGTCATCGAAGCAGCAGGTCAGAGGTATAAACAGACGGCCCAGTTTTTATACCTACAGGCCGCATTATCCACGAAAATGCTGACGTCTCGCTCGAAATTGATCGACGGATCCGTCTCATGCGTGCATGCCTTACACGATTAGGCCCGGAGTTGTATGATAGGACGACCGCCCCGCTTAGCCTGAAAGTCCGAATGCTGCAGGCCGAGGTGATTGAGACCCTGCTATACGGTTGTGTGACGTGGAACCTCAGAGCGGAACACTTTGCCAAGCTTCGAACGGCTCACCACCAAATAAGTCTTCTTGTGAGTCATTGGCTTCCAGTGCCGACTCTGTACTGACCACGCCACACCCTCTCCTACGCGAAGGCCCTCAAGATGACACGTTGCGAGAGCATCGAAACGATCATCCGGAAACCGCCGCTCTTTTTTGCGGGGGTCGTGGCACGGCAAAGCGAAGAGCGATTACCCAGTCGGGTAATGTTCGGGACGATGGCTGGCGGGAAGAACCCCAGACCTGGCGGGCGGTTTAAGACTTGGCACATATGCATAGTCGAAGACCTTACGTAGTAGGGAGTTCGGAGCCACCGAAGGGTCAACGGAACAGCCCCCCTTGGTGTTTGGAGTTGAGACTGCACTGTCTGTGGTCCACAGCAGCAAAAAAGTCGGGGAAGGGGTACCGGGGGGTCCATAGAGCAGCCGAACGGTTCATGGTGAGGTGCCACGAGTAGTCTTACTCTGTTTATATGTATAGTATGAAGTGGTGCTGTGTCTTTAGCTTGTTCTTTTTAAGCGTCTGTCACATCTCCTGAAGGGAGACACGACATATTTTATTTTATTTTATTTGTCCTCTATTATTTATTTCTCCGCTCTCTGTTTTTGTTTTGTTGTTTCTTTCTTTCTTCTGTTTCTCTCTTTCGTAGGGTGTGTATCTCGTGCATGCCGTATCCATTATCATGACATGGCATTGCGTTGTCTACTCTCTGCTTACTGCATAACAATGTATTACTGGCTGTAGTATGTATCCCTGTGGCGTAGGTTTGTGACCCACAGAACTTGTATCTCGCTATTAATAGGACTGAAGAATCGGCACGGACACCGGTTGTGCTGGATGTCAACGGGTAGAACAGAACGGTTTAATGTGAAGAATACACTATTTTTAAATAATACGAACGTGTATTATTATTAATATTCGTTAATACTGATATACATGGAACGTACTATGCTGCTTGTATCATACGTGTACGTATCATACCCTGGTACTGATGTACCTATATTACACAACAGACAAGTAGGGTTGCGCCGTTGTGTGACTTGCCATACGTATACGTACATACGTGGTACCTGGTGCCAGGTGCAGAGTTCTTCGATCTGGGATGGATCCTCAAGAAGAACCGTTGCAACTTTTTCAACATCTGATGGAAGTCTGGAATCTGATCCGCGTTATTATTGATACTGTAGGTACTCTCTCTCGCGCAGCATGCAGTACTAACTGCTGTAGTCTAATGCAGAATGTACGAGTAATAAAAGATTAAATGGTGACTAAAAAAGAGTCAATCTGTGTGGCTCTAGATCTAAATCGATGATACGAGCCCCCTGCAAAAAGCGTCGGGAGCAAGCAGAAAAACATCCAGCGCCCCGGCAACCATACCCACGGCCCTCACACAGCCCTGACTGATGTGCGAGGAAAAATGGATAATAAATCGTATACTGTAGAGATCTGGGACTCACGACCACCCGCCCGCCCGTGAGATCACCACCATCACCACCATCACCACCATCTGATTCACCACAGCCAGCCGCCGATCGTGCTCACCTTCGCTTTCAAAAGCTCAAATTCCGCTTCGGCCGCCTCTGCCTCTCTCTCCAATGCGGCCATCTCCTCTTTGAATCCTCGGTCCGTCCTCCTGCGAGAAGAAGACGGCAGGGATGCAGGACAACAAACAGGCGACGTGTATTTATCAATCATGCATGCACGGCGTGATTGCGATCCATTTCGTATGGCCTTGGCAAAGGCCGTGCGCCATTCTGCCTGTGCCCCTCTGGCCTCAGCCACGTAGGGTCGGTCTGCGTCCTCCCTGGCGGCGCAGGACGCGATTGGTCTGTGTCGTCCCTCGCGGCGCAGGACGGGGCGGCAGTACACTGCAACAAGCAATCATACTATTAATACAGCACAACAGCAGTACACCTGGTGGTACAGTAATAGCACTATGAATACTAATACTACAAGTTTGTACTCGTACTGCTGCTGTACGAGTATAACGGACTTTTTCGAGGTAAGATCTGCAACAGCTGCTGCAGCAGAAACTCCGCACTGCTCGCTCGCACCCCTCTTTTTTTTTTTTTCTTTTTCTTCTTGAGTCAATTGAGTTACGAACACCAGGCTCGTGCAGCTACAGCAGTCGCGGCGCTCATCGCGAAGCCAATCATCGACACTTAGTAAGCAACTAACTGTAGTAGTAGCAGTGGTGCGTTGCATCGTCCTTTTTCGCTCTGGGTTCTCTTGTGTTTCCCCCTCTGCCAACATCAATATCCCCGAGAGCATGATGAAGACTGCTGCATGCAGCAGAAAGGCTTATCACAATACATCTATCTGATATAAATAGCAAGCAGACAGTGATGGCTCACCTCTGCCAGTCCTTGATATCGGGCTCCAGCTCAACGAGTAGTTCTAAGGCGAACCAAACGCAGAGGTAAACCAGAACAATCACTCGTGGCTCAGCAGCCTGATCCAGGTAGCTGAGACATTCCATCGGCGCGAATACGCATCCCAGAACACCCATTGCAAAGTGCAGCGCTTTCGAGCTCCTTCCTTCCTTCCCGCGTCGCAAAACGTACGGTAGCAAGTAAAAGTGGCAAGCGATTGGCACAAAATATTTGGCAACAACAGCACCTACCTACCTGTGTGGAAATTTCAATTTTGTATTTTTGGGGGGAAGCATCGCGGATTTGTAGGAACTCCACAATTTGAAACGCTTGCTTGAACGAACGAACAGAAAAAAAAAAAACACGACAACATGCAACCGACGACAGCAAGGCCGAGGGTTTTCTGTTCTTTGGAAAGATGACAGATGGCAGATACTTCGGTTTCGCGAATCTCGGGTTACCTCGCACCAGCAGCAGCAGCACGCCGTAAATATTTAATAATGTAGTATTAATACTAGTAGTAGTAGTGCGTCGTATTAGTAGTAGTAGTAGTAGTAGCAGTGCTGCTGTACTGCTGCTGCTGTACTGCAGCAGCTAGCTGCTGCTGAATACGCGGAGTTGTACGGTGCTTGCTTACAGTGCACAGTGTGTGTACCCCGCAATAAGGCGGTCGTCATTGATAAGTAAGGCGATATAGGTCAAAAATAGAGGTAAGGAAGGCCGAATCGGCTTGCCCCGATTTCAAACTCAATATGGCGCCCAAAAGCGATGTATCCCCCTTCTTTCATGGGCGGCTTCGGCCTTATTTATCCCGAGCGAATTCTCCGGTTTCGGCCTTGTCATCCCGAGTTGTTCACAGTTTCACTTTTTTCCAAATTTTCCAAATTTCCCGCCGAGGGCTGTTGATAAGAGGGGAAAAGGTCTTGGACCCCTTCAGAACTGTACCCCCATTGAGGGGGCTAAACACTTACTTGGAAGTACAATCAAATTTCGGTACGTACACAGTTGGTGCAGTACTATTAATAACATGAAATTTAGGAATTTGGATAGTTTGGATAATTTGGAAATTTGGAAAAAAAAAAAAAAAAACAGTGGACAAGAATTCGTGACGCAACCACCGTAGCAGTAAGGCAGGCTCAAGTGCCTTGTCCCATACCGGTGTACCCACTGCTGTTGTATTCGATCATATGATACCATGCCCGCTGCTGTAGCTGGTGGGATAGTTGTTCGTCGGGCTACGCGCATACGTTTTCTCCAAACATGTTTTGCGGTGATCTCGGTAGAGCTCTACAGCAGTCAGTAGAGATCACGTTACTGTGTGGTATATCGCTGTTGTGCTTGCTGTGAAGTCCGCATCATCATCAGTAGGAACCTGAGAAAGATAGGGGTCTCCTCTGACGTGGCTTGTTTCGAGAGGGAGGGGCTTGAGGGTCGCTTGCATCTATCCATCCGCACCACAGCCTGGTGTTCGATAGGCCCCCTGCCGGATGTTTTGTGACGATCGTGCTGGGCGATAAGCAACACGCCACCACCACACGCCTACATTGAGAACCTGATTCACCCACAGGAATTCAAATCAAAGCAGAAACACGGCGCAGCAGCAGCAGCAGCAGGAGGAGTTTTCTCCAACTGCTAAGGCGATAAAAACAAGGGCAAGGACAGGGATAATACATCATCCTGACAGAAGGCGTCAAGCCAGCCGGTCTCGCTTGGTCCTGTCTTTCGGTGCGGCATGGCAGACGATTCATTTGGCGTTTTTTTCTTTTGTATTTTTCACCCCCCATGCGGCAAAAGGGTTGTAACAAAAAGTCGACATGAGGGCGGAGCGAGGGTGGGACTAATCAAACACAACAATACACTCAGGCTCTGCCCACCGAGGCTCCTTGAATCACGCCCCACCCACCCCTCCACCCCCCCACCCACAATCCCACCATCCATCAAAAGAGGGCAGTCGGTAAGTCGGGGGCACTCTGCCCTCCATTTTCAAAAGCACGCCTCCCTTTGTTTGTTTTGTTGGAAAAACAAAAAAAACAGTAAAAAACCGTTTAAAAAAAACGAAAAAGAGAAAAGCAATACTGCTGCAGCCGCCACCCACTCCAAAAAATCAAAAGCACACACACCACGCATCGAGCGCAACACCGTGAGGAATTGCCGCCATCCCCCCCCCCGTCCCCGTCCCCCTTTCTGTCTCTCTCCCCCTCTTCTCGCACGCCGCGTGCGTCGCGGCTGTTAGTTAATCTTCAGCCAGCCTGGTTTACCGGTGCGCCTGCCAGCACCAGACCCACTGCCGGAACTCTTCGCCCCCCCCAATCTACCGCCTCCGCCACTTCTTGCCCCCCCGCCCCCCGTCTTCGACTCTTCCTTCCCTCTCCTGCCGCCATCAAGCGCGACCCCGGCAGGGCGGGCTGCTTGACTCGCCGTGCTTGACGAAGCTTGCGTCAATTCTGGCTTGAGGTATCCACCTTGAGCTTCCCCTGGAAAGCATATGCGTAACGGGGGTAGGGGGGGTAAGGGGGGGGGTGCGAAGGAATGTATGTAACTTATCAAGTTCCGTCACAACCTGAGGCGGTAATGAGACAAGTTATCGCCGATGGTTATACTGCACGCAGCGGTGGAACCGTGGTAAGTCAAGACTTTTCGATTGCACCTTCCGCCGAGGAAGCGATTTTCGCTGGTGACGCGGGGCTTTTGGCGAATACATGTTTCGGCTAAAGCTTCACCCCCTCCCCCTGACTGGCTGGTCGGTGGAAACCCGACGTGCTCCGTCCCGGCATTGTACGGATGCGAGGGTCTATGGTCATATGACTACGGCTAGCATGATAATAAGTACCCCCCCCCCCCCCCCCCCCCCCCCTGAGAAGCGCTTTATTCGGCGAAACGCTCCTATGACCACCACCACCACCACCACCACCATCACTGCCGCAAGCACCACCATCACAACAACCAGTATCACCACTGCCGCTCTCGCCGCCGCGCCACCGCCACCTCCAGTAGCAAAACCTCCGCTACAAACGGCTTGCGCTACAGCACCCAGCCGCCCTTTCTCTCGCGCATGCCTACCACTGACAGCGCCATGCACCGATTGTACAACCTTGCCGATAACGACGAAACAAACTTGCCGACACAGCATCGTAACCGACACATAACCTTGCCGATATGCAAACCCTGCCGACCAACAACCTTAACCTTGACAACAAACAAACTTCAAGTACCACGAACACCTCCACCCCCGAAGCATCTACACCAGCGAACAGTTTCATCGACGTACAGACGAGCACCATTACTGTACCGACAAACGATTTTTCACGGGTGTGCTCAGTAGCGAATAGATCCTACGGTACCCGAATACTGGCTCTTGTTGCTTTGGTCATACTCGGGTATACCCTTGGGGTACCCGGATACCGGCTCTTGTCGTTTATATCATACTCGGGTGTATACCCGGGTACCCTCAAGACTTTTTTGTTGTCATACTCGGGTATCTACCCGGGTACCCCTAGAACATAAAAACCTATACATAGCACACCCTTGCAACTAGAAATTACGAGCAACACTTACCGACGAACCGCATCTCCCGACGGAACAACCTCTGCATTACCCAGAGCCGCCTTTAACACACCGATGAATTAATGCCTACAGTACGTAGGATAAGGTATACCAGTAGAAACCGGGGAGTTTAGTGCGGCCCACGTGTGGCTCCAGATATAAGAGAAGGGACACTCCAAAGCTGCCCTAAACGCTACCTTAGGCCCTAATCCTAATCCTATCTCCAACCCCAACCTTGCCCCTACCTCTCTGACATTTGTCTCGAAAAAACTTGCTTTTGTTTTTTAATAAAACAAAATGTTCTCCAATATGGTCGACCACACTAAAACTCAGTATGAAACAAACATTTTCTCCGATTTCCATATTCTTATACATATTTTTAGACGATCATTCAGTGATGTGGTAAAGGCTACTGAATACCTGCCGGTGGGACCCCATGCCATGAGACGTAGACGAGCGCGGCGGGAACAAGCCCTGCATCCGACAACGAAGATGACTCCTTAAGAACCGTCCTCGGGGGGCTAACGTATAGCTCGAACTTGGGGGAGCACAAAAACATAAAAACCGACGGTACCACGGAGGGGAGGGGATTAGGCGGGGGGGGGGGGGGGGGGGGGGAGGGAGGTGGTGAGAGGAGGCGAGGGAGGACGGGAGGGTCGGGGGGGGGGCAGGCGGGAGGATGATGAGAGTATGAGAGTATCGAAGTAACGCTGCGACCATTCTGGTCCAGATTCCCACTGCCTAGTTTTTGTATTTATTTGCGTGCGCCTGCTCCGACTGGCGGGTTGCTTGTTGGTGATGTGACACCGTGGTGCTTTGCTGACCGGCCCGTGGATGGTACGGCTACTACGTGCTGCTGCTGCTACTACTATACCACTACTACTAGTAGTACTACTACTATTTCTACTTGCTACCATTGCTACTACTACTACTACCACTACTACGGAGGACTATATTAAATAGAACCAAATATTGTTAGTAAAAATAGGGAAATATATAGGTTTTTTGTGTGTACCGTAGGTCCTATTTACTATGGTCCCCCGTAGTAGTACTATTAATACTACGGCTACTGCTACTACCACCACCGCTACTACTTTGACCCCTACTACTATTAATAGATAGTACGACTACAACTACACCACTACCACCACTGCTACCACTGCCACCACGACGGAACCGCCGCAAATCTGGTAGTCAGAATTGTTGTCACAAGGGCGACCTCTTCTGATTCCTTCCCACCCCTGGCCCAAGCACTGTTGTTGTGGTGCCAGCTGGTGGCTGTTCTCATGGTTGTGCTTGCGCTGTGTTGCTGGTGGTTGTGGAGATGGAGGTGGTGGGTGGTGGAGGTGGTGGCGGCGGCGGTGGTGATGCTAGTGTCGCTGCTGCTGGCACGACCCCGCCCGTTGAGAAGAAAAAAACACCGAAATTTCGGGAAAATACTGAAATAACAACTGAAAAACAGTCCTTGTTAAGATCGACCCTTACTTGGTACTGGTAGTAAATTTTGAAAAAAAATCGTGCTTCGTAGTTTGTACTTTCGGTTAAATATATCAATACATCAACACCAGCACAGCCTCTGCTAAACAAACTATCAAGCAAATCTAATTTCTTTGTAGAACTCGAAATTTCGTCATTTCGTAATTTCGTGGTGGAAATGGACGGGACCAGACGACCACCAGTGTATCTTGGATGGGGAGAGGTAAATCGTGTCGGCGGGAGGGGAGTGTACGTTACAACGATGCAGTTTATTTTAATGACTGGGCGGGACTGTAAATTTACGGTGTCGCGACGGGACGGGACAGTAGTTTCCAACGGGAAATACTTTATTGGCGGGACGGAACGGTACATTTACGGTGTCACGACGGGACGGGACGGTAGTTTCCAACGGGAGAGATTTATCGGCGGGACGGGACGGTAATTTGCAACGGCATAGGTTATTTGGACGGGACGGGACGGTAAGTGACGACGGTCAGGGAATTTTTCGGTGGGACGGGACAGGAGGGGACGACGCGACCACATTTTAACGACGGTGTTGCTGTCCCGTCCCGTCCCGTCTCGCTGTTTCCGTCCCGCCAAAATACCGTGATAAGCCTTGACTTTTTTTTTCTCAACCTACACATCTACTTGCAGCTTAGTATCATGGTTACCGTAGCCCGTAGCCTCTACAGAGTAGCACCGGTCAGACGTTACTCCCCCAAAAGGCAACCGGCGACGCGTTAGAACCGACGGTACGGCTATGAGCAGGGGTGTTCTGGCACAGACAGAGACAAGTGATCGTCTGCGCCAAACCGCACCCCCCCCCCCCCCCCTCCTGCCGTGTGTGTGCTTGAATGGCAAGAATTCCGCGAAAAGGGTGTTTTGATTAAACAAGATCAATAAAAACTGAATGCCCCGCCGCACAACAAGTACCGCAACAACAGCACGTGTTTTTTTTTTTTTCGTTTTTTTATCATTATTTCCAGCTTCTGGACACACCGTGGTCACAGATGTCGTCCCTTCTCCCCCCGATACGCGCTTCCATTTTTATCGCGCATACAGGGTTTAGCATTCCACTCACTGCTGGTCGATTTTCATCGGTTATGTTGTTCACTCACGCTCTCGCGCTATCCGCTAATCAATTCGTAATTGCAAGAAAAATTCCCTACCAGAGTAGTGCACTCGGTGAGACTCGAACCTGCGAAAACGATTTTAGCACTGTAGGACTGTAGGCACGCGGACCACCCCCCAAGCCACCGGGGACGCCGTCGTCACGTATACCAGGTATGTTGATGCGGTGAGGTGTCGTAACTCGTAGCGCACGGGCTTGGTCGCCGGTAGATATATCTGGGTGATACTGTAATTAATGCATACTGGACGGAAATGTAAGGACCGTTTGGCTTTGATAAGAATGTCTAAACCGTCCTTGTATTGGCGTCCAGGGCCGTATACTGGTAGAGTCTTTCGTGGACGTGTAACATTGCCGACGGGGGGAAATCGAGAGTCAACGCTGAAAATACGAAAAATTGGCGTTGGTGCAGCCCGAGCTTGCAAAACATTCAGGGCTGTTCGCGGGTCATGACTCGATCGTCAGGATGTGTTCAAAATTGAACGAATCGGGTCGGGGTCGGGTCGGATCAGGAGGTGTTCAAAATCTCACGGGTCGGTTCGGGTCAGGTCAAAAGGTTCGAAATAACGCGGGTTGGGTCGGGTTGGGTGGGGTGGGGTCAAGAGGTTTTCAAAGCTCACGGGTGGGACGGGTCAGGTCAAAAGATTTTCGAATCTCACGAGTCCGGTCGGGTCGGGGCAAGAGTGTTTTTTATCTTACCGGTCGGGTGGGGCCAGGAGGTGATGAAAAACTCATGGGTCGGGTCGGGTCGGGTCGGGTCAGGAGATTTTCGAACATCACGGGTTGAGTCGGGTCGGGAGGTTTCCATAGTTTCGCGGCCGGGTCGGGTCAGACCAAGCCATCTTAAAATGTTCGCGTGTCGGGGCGGCTCAGGGGTCAGGTTAAGACATCTCAAACTGTTCGCGGGTCGAGTCGGGTCAGCCGACCCGTCCCGTCCTGACCCGACCTAACCTGACGCGTGACGTTTGACCTGGTCCGCGAATAACCTTGGGAATACTCGCCTACAGTAGCTTGAATCTCGCCCGAAACAACACGCGGGCAGGAAGGTACGCCACGCCGACAGCGGAACACCGCTGGTATCGAGCAGAGCGGTGACAAGCGCCTCCTCCCGCATATCGTCTTGACAACGGTCTAGTTGCGGCGGAATATCTATACATTATTAGTTGTGGATGCAGCACCGCGCTTTTGTCGCAAGGTACTATCGTAAACAAGTTGTTGTTGATTGTGTCGTGCATCAAATCTCTTGCGTGTTCATATTCCAAAAATCGAGCATACGCCATGCAGCTGGTCTCTCCTACCCCTTCCCCATGACCCTTCCCCGTCTCTCCACCTTCGTATATCGACCCCTCATGCACCCCTCAGCCTTGCATTTGTTTGCCCCTCTCCCTCCCCACCCATTGGCCTTGGCTTGCCGACCTGCGCCCCCCCGCGCGCATAAATCCCTCTGCTTTGCGGTTTTCGACCCCCCTCCCTCGCTTGCGATCTCATCCCGCGCGTCCTGCCGATGCGCTCGACCACTTCGCAACATCACCAGCAAGTAAACCGTGTTGCGATCAATAACGGCAGCTGCAGAATGTGTATCAAGCCAAACTTCTGTCCCACTATGAGTACGCCGCAAAGTAATGTGGTCCTTTCCCAAGTACGTCACAAAGTGGCGCTGTGTAAAGTCACATAGCACCAGAAACTGATTGTTCGACATGGCTTGGGCCCAAAGGTACAGATCATACATTAGTTTGGCGCTCTTGTCAACTCCCGAACTGCAACGCGTGCTGTTGAAATGGGTTTATACCTTCTCTCCTCATCGTCAAAAACCACCGCCTCAAACCAACGCCAGAAGCTGACATCCCGCCACGTGCCAGGCCAATTATCTCTACTCTACTGTAACAGAAGCCGACACATGGCACGCAACAGTAAAAAAACACGGTCCAACATCTGCCTCGAAGTGGCACCCCTCCCAGCCCGGGCTCGCTGACAGAAAACGCCTACTATGATGCTATATTCTCCCGTGCGACCACTATCACGTCCTTGGTCATCAACCTCTAGCCGGGGCCAACGATGTAGACACACGGGATACAACCAGATAGGACAAACACGTAACGATTTCGCAGCGCCATCTGCTAGGTAGCCCGCCCTTGTCGGCTTGAATATCGTCTACGCTCGAAAACCACCTTCTTCAAGAACCACCCTCTCCCAGAAATGAAATCAATAACCATCAGAGGTAGATGTTGGGGGCGACCCAACCGTACTGCCCCGGTCGCGCATCCAAGCTCTCTCGCTGCGCCCTGTACGGTCAGAGGTCGGGGACGTTGCGGGCGCGTCGGGGGGGGACGAGGAGAGAGCGAGGGGGGGAGGGTCAGGCTTGCTCACGATATACGAAGTATACTGTGTTCCGTTGGCGCTTCTGTTGAGGAATATTTCACGACGTTCTGCTCCCACGTACGGCGCGGTGAACGCTTCAGGGCAACCGTTCTCAGGAGGGCACCGCACGCAAAGCGACGGCGAGGAAAGGAGAAGGAACAATGCTGACTCCGAGGGAAAAAGGCACGGGTTGCCGCTTTCTCTCGCGCATCGCACCTCACCAAGCATCGGTACGATGAGGTAACTTTAAACAACACTGAACTCACTGGGTGGGCGCCGCACCGATGCCGAAACCGCTACCGGTAAGTGGCGGCGCTACAGGAAGCGAGGCCAAAAACGCGGGCACCGCTGCCGCCTGCATTCCCGCCGCCGCCCCTTGCGCCACCGCCATGGCCGCCTCTCCGTTCTGCGCCCTCTGCGGCACCGCCGGGGGTGTGGCCGCTTCGCCGGGCCCGTGTAACGAGTCCGCTGGGGGGGTGGTCGCCACTTCCGCCTTCCTTGCCGCGGTCCCTTCCGCTTCCCTTGCCGCCGCCGCCGCCCTCCTCGCTTTCGCCTTCGCCCTTGCCCCCGCCGCGGCCTCCCACAACTCCACCGCGTGCGACATGCGCTTCGCCTTCCACATTGCCACGTCCTCGTCCCGTTCCTCCGTCGTTCGGAAATTGGTCCTGCACCTATAAGGCGACGGTTTCGGGAACGCCGCCTCCGTCTTCCGTATCGCCGCCCTTCTCGCAGACACCCTTTCCTTGTCTGGGGTCGGTGCTAACCCCGGCCTCGGTCCCGATACAGTCGACTCTTGCCGCGCGTGCGCGGCGGCGGCGAGTGGAGCTGGTCCCAGATTCGGCGAGTACCTCTTCCTGGGCTGAACGGAAGGATAGCGTCGAGCAGCAACGCTCGGGAACGCCGCATTCGCCTTTCTTGCCGCCGCCTTTCTCGCCACCGCCCCTTCCTTGTCTGGGGTCGGTGCTAACCCCGGCCTCGGTCCCGATACAGCCGACTCTTGCCGCGCGTGCGAGGCGGCGGCGAGTGGAGCCGGTCCCAGCTTCGGCGAGTACCTCTTCCTGGGCTGAACGGAAGGATAGTGTCGAGCAGCTACGTTCGGGAACGCCGCATCTGCCTTTCTTGCCGCCGCCTTTCTCGCCACCGCCCCTTCCTTGTGTGCGGTCGGCGACAACCCCGGCCTCGGCCCCGATACCGGCGACTCCTGCCACACGTGCGCGGCGGCGGTGGTTGGAGCTGATCCCGGATTCGGCGAATACTTCTTCCTGGGCTGAACAGAAGAAAAGTGTCGAGCAGCTACGCTCGGGAGCGGCGCGGTTCTGGTAGAGCGTGTGGCCTGTCCATCGCAAAATCGGAGGGAGAAATATATACATATAGGGCGAGTAGGGACGCGGAATTAAAGCCGGTAATGTCGTAACACAGGGACAAGGGGGGGGGGGGAAGGCATCCTTCGTGGTCAAAAGCGGCTCGAGCGTACGCTGGAACTAAAACAGACATCGACTCTCTCCCCCGCCTGCACTCCCCGAGCGGGGCTTGTTCTCGGCCTATGAACCGCCCCTATTTAGCGTACGAGACAAGCACCTTCAGCTGAATTGGCGAGTGGGTCGGCATGGCATGCGAATTCTCCTTTCGTGCTCATCGCGCTACATATCTCACATCGTGGGATCGGTAAATTTCCTTGCACAGGTCACACTTCACGACATATGCTATTCGGTCAACCAACTAACCAGAAGATACAGCACGCCAGCGATGGTACACATTGCCGCTGCCAAACACCTACTTCGATACCTCAAAGGCTCGCCGGATCCGGCCATCATCTACAGGAAGGGACAGTTCACCATGCACGGGCACACCGATGTTTCGTTCGCAGCAAACCCGGATAACAGGAGGTCGACTACAGGCTACGTACTTCTCCTCGATGATGGGCGTTTGCCACGTTTCCAGTTGTCAACCTGCCAGTTTCAAATCCTATACACAGCGGCACAACCGCTAGACCGTCGCACCGTAAACTTCGTTATCACGATCTGAACTTTCATGGGGGGGGGGTCGCGTTCATCTCGAGAAATGGCTCACATGAGCGGCGGGAAATCCTCACCAATACTGATTGTTTCTCCCGCACTTGGTGCAATCGTTCTTTGCCGGTGTGTGGTTCGACGCTCTTCATCGTGCAAGACAGGCACTACTTTTGATATGAACGAAACATCATGGGATTGTAGAATCCCCCCTTTCTGTGCGTTGGTCTCATCCACTCACCCGACCAGGTGACTGCTGCCGCGGCTGCTCGCTCTCGCGCTGCTCAGTCAAGCCCAAGCAGCGCTCGAAGACGATCGTGCGGCGTATTTGACCCCGGGACCGAACTATTACCGTGTCTGTCGGTTGAGGGTAAACCATCTGCGGACATATGCAAACGTGCGGACGGCGGCAAACGTAGGGAGACGGGGTGGGGTGGAATGGACCTATAAAATGTCTGTGTTGCTCAATTCGTAGCGTGTTTCGTCCCAGACGGTATATAGGGCTGTACTGTAGTGCTTTCTGAAGCACTTGGGGTGCCGGACAAGTGAGACCGATCAGTAGCCCAGAAATATAGCAACCTATTGCAGTAGAGTGATGGGTCGGTCGTTTAGAGACGGCTATTGTTGTTGAATGCTTCCTCACCACCAGAGACAGTGCGCCGTTGTGCTACGGGGCCCGCGATGTGCGTTTCTCTGGCGTTTCGCGATAGCTAAGCGGTTCTTGTTGACAGCACCACGCCAGCTATACGACGGACCAGAACAGTGGCTGACTCGACATGGCATGGAACGCCTCCGTTCGTCTCTATCGCGCTGTCGGATTGCTACGCTTTTCACCCCTCCACTCTACACCACAAGCGCACGGCCAAAGCTTGTCGCCATCAGTATGGAGTGTGGTATTAATTTAATAGAGGTAACTATATCACAAGCGCTAAACGCTGCGGCCCGGCTATGGCATGTAGGGCTCCTGGGTGAAGACGGGTGGGTTCAACTACCAATAAGGCGAGGGGGTGTCGCAACGTTATGATACTACTGACAGACCTCCAACCAAGCGTAACGCATGCTGCACGTTTTTCTGCCCGAAGCCTCCCACCGCACCTCAACGTGAAGCACCTTTCGCAATCGGTACTCCTCAAAGCGGTGTGACGGTGATTCCCTAGCAAGCGGTCTGTCGGTCGGCGTGCCCGTGGCTGCTTCGCCACCGCTCGAAACCCCCCTCGGACCAGCTGAACGTAGAGACCCCACCGATGGCTGGAGTGAGATACAATGGTTGATTAAGGGCACGGACGGTCGCCAATGATGGAGGGAACTAGTTCAAGTGTCGCAGGCGCTCGGACGTTTCGGGATATTTTGCGCCGTTGGGACCATGCTGCTGTTGTTATTGGTATAGATAGCTACGTACGGAATCACGGTTGGCTCAAGGAGTTTTCTGCAGAGCCAATATCATAATCTCACGACCGATGTAATGTACTGCAGGATTCGCTCGCAGAGTGGGGTATTTTGATCCACGGCTTCGCGACACTGATGAGAGTCATCTGCGGTTATTCTGCCCCGGGACCAGACAGCGTGTAATCTCCAACAAAGTATGCATTGCATGCAATTCTGCACAGAACATCTAGGCCCGGTGCCGCACACTCCAAGCCTGCTCCTCAACCTCTTACTGTAATAGCTGGAGCTAGATTATTTGTCGCTACGATTATGTTAAAGGCTGCATGCACTAAGTACCAAGGATGCTGCACCACTATTATATACCAGGTATGCCGCAAGCTCGCAAAGCAAAAGAAACAAAAATAACGGGCAGCATGACTCACGTGCTCTTCGCGCAGTCAACACACAGCAGTACGTTTCTGGGGGCGGCAGAAGTAGGTGAAGTGGTGTGGCCTTCTGCACGCACTACTTGCAGCGATTGCAGAGGATAATAAAGATAATCATGCATCGGTAGCCGTGAGGCGGTCAAAAATGTCGCGGCGAGGGGGTGCAAAAAAACACAAAAATCTCGGGAGGAGGGTATTTCTCTCCCCATATTTCTCCCTGTCACGTGCACTACTGTAGAGCGTACGGATGGAACTTGAAACGCTGCGGTCCGACCATTGTACGAGCATGGTACATGTCGTTTCTGCTGTAGGACAAGATAGGTAAATTGAGGCACTGTTGTACAGCGCGTGGGTGTCGCAACACCACGGACCTCAGCCAACAGCAAACACGATATATAATGGTTCAACGTTGAAAAAGCGTCTGCACTGCATCCACCGCACCTCATTGAGAGCCATCCTGCCCGTCTCTATCCCACTCCGTGCGGCGGACAGGGTCGGTGCCGTCCAATCGCACAGAGCGGGCGCTTGCCTGCGTGCTTCCCCCCGCGTTGCAGCCCCCGCTGCCGTACCGACCGTCCCCACCGGCGCTGTCCCTTGGTTGGCCGTCGCCCTCTCGGCGTTGTCGAGGCGCATCTGCTCCAATAGCCGGTCAGACGGTAAACCCGTCCCCTCTCCCGGAGGTGGACGTGGCTGGTTGCACAGGTTGGACCAGGCCAGCGTTTGGCACCGCCTCGTACGCGGGCGGATTGCACCCACCGGAGCCGCGGGCGCTGATGGTGCTGCTGCACGCGAAGTCGGCGTGGCCGTCGTTGGGCCGTCCCCGCTCCTCAATAGCGGACCATACTGTTGGGTGGGATGGAGGGCATCGTTTGTCGGCGAACGATGGAGGAAGAAAGCGGTTCAAGTGACGCACTCGTGTGCACACGTTGGGACAGAGATGTTTCGTTGGAAACTGTCATCATGAACGATCATAGTACGCAACTGCTGTGGCATCGCGGTTGACTCAAATCAAGGAGTTTTAGGGCAGCGCCAAAACCAGAATCTCACACTTACAGTTTATGTACTGCTGCACTTAGGCTTTGCAATGATCCGCGGCATTTGGGACACCGGTACTATGCTGCGGTTGTTCTGGTCTGTGAACGGGCAGCGTGAAGCAACAATCGCCAAGAATATTTTTCTGTTGGATGCAATTCTGCAGAGGTCCTCTAGGTGTGGTGCCGCCATGGTCAAAGCTTTACTTGAAAGTAACCATGCTTGCTATACTACTGCGCATCTTGGCCAGAGCTGAATTACTCTCTCTACGACTACATTCGAAGCTACACTACGAGTACGTACCAAGGATGCGTATTCCGGGTAGCGGTAATTACGTTTAAAAAATACCAGGTACGGTACGTAAAGCTCGAGGATTGTTTTTTGGAGGAAATTCGGTATGTCCCCCCCGGCGGCCACGTATAGCATGAGTACACCCCCTCCCTTCCCCATTCCCAATGCACATACAACGCTTGCCAAGCACGGATCTCCCCCCAAAAAGCTTCGTATACCGCCTGCTAGCCTTTGCCGTGTTTTCGAACCCCCAGTCAGTAAGCATACCAGATAAAGTACTAGAAGTAGTACGAGTGAAGGGGGTCCGCACTGCTGTGTTGCAAGCAAGTCAACAAGAGCAACCAAGTCAACGAGGGCATGCAAACGTCCTGGGACAATCGTCTAAAGTCAAATACTGCCGTAAACTTTATTCAGATCTTCAGATCGTAGCACGGTTTCATGTGCGGTGGAACCCCGAAAAGGTGATTTGTGATTGGCCTAGAAATATCTGTGTGTGCGTTTTTCTGGTGTAGTTCCAGTTTTGTTTTCACTTGTACGGCGTCTCATGGTCTTGCCGCGTGTACTTGAACATAATTTACGTTTTATCCTTTTTTTTACTTGAATACAAGCACCTGCCTCGCGCTCAGCGAGTCGACCACGATTTTTTGTCGCTTCTATGATCTTCGCTTTCTTCGCGCTCTTTGGGTTTCTTTGCGTGCTTGCTTATCGTGCCACATTTTTTTTCCCGGGAAAACGAAAAAAAAATATCTCGGAAAAATATAAAGTCGATTTTGTTTTTTCAGCGGTTTGGCAGGCTCTCTTTCGCTTTTTTTCACCGACTCGTTGATTTTTTTTGTGCAATTTCAGTTATTTTTTCCCTTTTTCTTCATTCGTTTCGTGTGCGTGCGTATACTCGGACCCCGGCACCGCGGGCGAGCCCGGCGCCGTCGCGGGTGTCAGCGGATGCTGGCGAGTAGAGGGGGGGTTGCAAGGAGCGCGCTCGCCGTTTTCGTCGCTAGGCGTCGCATGTGCTTCGAGCCACGAGGCAAGCATGAATGGGCTTTCTCTGGCCTCCATCTGAAGGATTAGATTGAGTATGTACGGATCTATTAAGGGTCGTTCGGGATTGCAAGATAATATTCAAGCCTTGCTTATTTTGCGACCTAGCTGAAGATCACAGAGAGAGCTACGCAGTATGAGCACCGACACTGTCGAGCTGGCAAACGAGGGTCACGGTGGGCACCGGGCTTCACGCGGGGCGGGCGACGGGGCTCACTGTGACAGAGAGGGAGGAAAGCTTTAACCGGACCGGATCGGTGGCGAGGTGGTCGCGAGAGGGGTGGGCGGCGCACGAGGCTAAGAGAGAAGTTCTGCTGTTCGTTTCATTTTCTTTTTTGACCGGTGCAAGGTGTTCCAATCAGGCAGAAAATTATTACATGAGAGGGGACGGTGGGGTTTTTTCTTTCCGGAATTTAGCTTTACCCGGGCCTGATCGGTGGTGAGGTGATCGCGAGAGGGGAGGGCGGCGCACGAGGCTGAGAGAGAAGCTCTGCTGTTCGATTTTGTTTCTTTTTTGACCGGTGCAAGGTGTTCTAATCAGGCAGAAAATTTATGGCATGAGAGGGAACGCTTTTTTTTTTCTTTCCGGAAATTCGGTTTCATTTTCATTGTTTTTGCGGTGCTGCTGCTGTGCCGTACCGTGCTTTCTCTTTCGTACAGATATACCATGTACATACAGCATATCAAAAGAAGAAAATAAGTACCTGTTAAGATCGAGCTTGCGGGACACTTTGTATCCCTGGACAGGTCTGCCTTTCAAGTCGGTAAACGTTGGTACTCACATGTGTTGTTTGCTTAGCTATAGAAGAAGAGCAGTTTTATTCCTTTCGTGCACGCGGAGACTGAGACCAAGCTCGTGCGCCTCTGGAAAACCCCTGGTTTTCCATCTAAGATACGCCTTCCAAGTACTACAAATACGATCCCAGTGACTGAACCCAGGTAGTTACCGGGCTTTCAACCTCATACAAAGCAGTATCATAACATACCCTACCTGGGATATGTACGTACGTACGGCATGCGGCATTCGGGTTGTTTTCCTGGGTGGAGCATGAAGCTCTTGCGTTTGCAAATCGCCTGTTTGCGCCTAATTGTTCGGGCCGTCTGTTCCGTTCCCTTCTTCTTCCTAGTGAGCGTAGCAAGCGGACGACGCGAAGCGTATGTATGTGGCGTCCGAGCTGTTTTTTCCTGAAGCATGGCGGCGGGACTCTTGGCATTGTCAAGTCGCCAGTTTGCAACTAGTGTATTCAATCATGGACCTCTGTCCGCTTCGCATGCTTTAATGTATATTTCCTTCCTGAGCGAGCGTAGCGGGCGGCGTATGCCGCCCGCGGAGCGAAGCGCTTTGAATCATACGTACGTATATACTTTGGGGAATGCTATTTGCCAGGGCGTTCCTCGGGATTTTTCCCGGGGGATTTTTCTCGCGGTTGTGTGCGGCATTTCGGTATAATCCCGTGGCCTCGTGATAAATGTTAAATCCTGTACCCTCACCAACAACGCGTCCCGTGCCAATTCTAAGATCCCGCTCCCGCGTCACCGAAAAGTATAGATCCCGTTCCCGTACAAATGCATCGCGCACAAATTGTAGTATCCCGTTCCCGCACAAACACGTCCCGCACTAAAAATGACAACAACACAGGGCCTTTCTCGGGTATGATTTGGAAAAAATCCTGCGGGATTTAGCCACCTCGGGAATTCACCGTTTCTTTTGTGCCGGAACTGGTCTCCACGGGAACCGTTCCCGCGGAAACTAGCCACCACGGGAAATCACAGGTTTGTTTGTACGGGAACCGGCCACCACGGTAAAAATTCTCGCGGGGAAGCGGTCACCACGGGAAAAATTCTCGCGGGAACCGGCCACCACGGGAAATTGCTCTCTGTCTTCGGGGTTGTGTTGTCGGGGCGTTGAAGCCACGCACAGAACACAGAACACGGACCCTTCTGGTCTCCATCGTCTGAAATGGTGCTCCGCTGCGGGGATGTTAACAATGTTGTCATTTTGTATCTTTAATATCAAATAACTGAAACGTACACAAAATCGTACTTTTAATTTTGAATAATGGTGGTTTATTTCATTTAGATAGTTTTGTTATTTTTTTATTATAGCAATATTTGCATTGGGATCTAGGTGCCAGTGTAATATACCCGGTATTATATAAGGACAGTTCGAGTGCCGTTGGATTTGCAGTCAGTTGAGAAAAAACTTTCAGCACGTTCGCATGAGCTTTTGCCCCGGAAATGTTGGAAATTGTTTTTTCTCGCCTCAGAATGTGCCTGAGAATTCTCTCCAAGATCTATCTGGCGGTGTTTTTCCCGCTTCTCCAAGCACCAAGAAACAGGAAATTGCCGTCCGCACTTTTTTCTATCCAACGGGGTCAAGCACGATCCAAACTCCCGATCGCAATCAATGATAGTTACTTCATTTAGATCGAAAAAGTGTCGACGGTGATTTCTTGCAACCGGGCTCTGTTAAGATCTTATTAATAGTCCGTTGGGCTACTGGTAAAAGGCTAACCGATCGTCTACCCAATCTATGCCTTGTAACACTCTCCCCCCCTGGAACGGACCGGATATTATACGGGTCTACGTGCCACCAACACGCGGTTCCAAGTTTTGGGGATCCACAAGTATTTCTTTCAGATTCTTGACATGAGGAAATTCACTTTTCTTTTAAAAATCGATTTCATGGTGGACGTGATATTCGAACCCACGACGAACGACCCATTTCCTGCCGATGATGCCATATGTTAAGGTATTGGTCCGTTGGACTACGGGTAAAAGGTTAACCAATCGCCTACCCAATCTAAGCCATGTAGCAGCTCCTCGAGAAGCGGGAAACACCCCCAGATGAATCTTGTGGGGAACTCCGACACATTCTGAGGCGAGAAAGTGTCAAGATCAAGAACGGGACACTTTGTACCCCTTGTTATTTAGGTTTGCCTATTGAGCAGGTAGTCGTCGGGACTCACGTGTGTTGTTTACTTAAGAGATGGAAGAGGAGCAGCTGCACTCTTTTCGTGCACGATGAGAGGCTGAGAGCAAGGCTTGTGCCTCGCCGGGAAAACTCCTGGTTTTCCATCGATCTCCCAAGTACCACAAATGCGATCCCAATACCTGCACCCAGAAAAGTTATTACTGGCCTTTCAGCCTCATTCAAAGCAGTACCATAACAAAAGACCATTTCCAACATTTCCGGGGCACAAGCTCACGCAAACGCGGTGAAAGGGACTTTTTCAACTGACTGCGAATCCGACGGCATAAGAAGTGGCCCAACTCCATAACTTTTAGATTTACAAAAATACAAATTGTAATTTTATGTTGTGCCAGACCTCGAACTGCTGTACGTGTATTTTATTTATATTAATACTTCGAAGTAGATGAATACGAACATTACATCTTATCAACTGAATAATACCATATCATACGTACCTGGTAGGTACGTACGAGTACTCGTAGCGTCCCTGGGTGTATGTGCTGATCCCGTTTGCTGATCCCTTGCACGCTGAAGACGCGGGAATGATTCCCGCGGGAACGATTTTTTCCAACAGTTTTGGTGTGTTCGGGATTTGGGAAATAGATATTTCCACGGGATTTTACGGCACGTAATCGGAAAACCACGGGAAAGCAGACATTTCCGCGGGAACTGCTGTTTGGATGGGAACGGAATATCAAAATTTCTTCGGGAACGATACATGCACGGGAAATGGAAAAAATAAAGATTTCCGGTGAAATCCTGCGGGATTTTTCCCGAGGAAGGCCCTGCGCAAAACAACCCCCGAGTGAACGTTTGCACTTCACTCGCGGGGACAGTTACGAACAGCTCCCCACAAAAACCCACAACGAACGAAATTGGGTCACGTTTCCCATGATGAGGTGCGCGAAGGTGTCGGATGACCCAAACAGCTCGGTCGAAGCCAGCTACAAATCCCGTGGTCCCGTGGTAAATGGGATATTTAAATCCCGTTCCCGCACAAACGCGTCCCGCACAAATTACAGTATCCCGCTCCCGCGCCACGGAAAAGTGCAAATCCCGTGCCCGTATAACACGCCCCGCGGTGGGGGCATCCCATACAAATAGTACCGTTTAGTCCCGGGGTGACTGGGTCCGGTGGGATATTGTCCCGGAGTCGAGAAGGCGTTCCGAGTGATGAATGCTGCGATTTACGATACCCGTGTAGTTGTCGTAAATAGACTCTCATTCACGACATTCACGACACCGCGCCACGTTTGCGGTACATGCCCTGAATCGGCCCGGGACTGCCACGTGTGATATGAGTAGAGCACTCACGGGCTATAGATATAGATAATGCGTTGCAGTCTTGTAGTCTCACGAATACGAGAATAATCCAAAGAATGGATTAACCCGGCGGATATTCCGTTAGTTGAGAGTAACGTTCTCTTAGGAATGTTCCCTAGGGCAGAAAACCCCTTAGACGAGAGTAATGTTCCTTAGCGCAGATAGGACCACGAAGTGAGATATTCTTATATTAGCAGAAGAACGATTGGTAGCCATAGGAAAGTTCTGTAGGCGTACATCAGATAAGAGGAATTTAGGAGAGCTTGTGGCGTGGGGTGGGATGAGTATATCTGGGCGTCGAGTCCCGCCCCCCTACCTCTCACTTCTCTACCAGAGCACCTCCTCAGCTCTCGCCATCAATAAGAAGATCTAAATCAGAAGAAGCGAAGCACTGCTTTCCAGCTGCCAGAACAACCTGCGTCCCTTACCACTACCCTTACCACTACCCTAGAGCGGTCTCCGCATCACACACGGCTGTGTTGGCGTGATGTAAAGCTATCCGCTATCCACTATCCACTGTCCACTATCCGCTATCATCTACGCAGCTTGTACCCGAAACGGTCCAGCGCTCGAGGAAATATGTACGTGGTAAACGACTCAACCCTCAGAATATTCAGACCAGTGTCTGTGGTAGGCAGAAATAAGCGTTAATCACGACAGACACCGGTATCGTAATTATTAGGGGTGTAGGCACTGGCACAGTATCTACTTACTGGCAGTACAGTTTAGTAGTAATCTACTGATTGACCCAGCCGGTACATTCGCCAACAGCTTTAGTTTACTTATTATGTATGTTCAAGAAACATGCCACATATCATTGTTCAAGGTACTGAAACCCAGAAAATGCGTTTCTGGAGGAGGGAGGAGAGAGAAAAGAGGAACTCCGGCTGTTGAGCCTTTTGACGTGTTCCCTTCGCTTCTTCATGTTTGGTCTCTTTCTTTGCGTTCAGTGCCTCTCATACCTGATACCGGTTACATTTACTACGTAGGGTTCCTTCGTTGTTTGAGATTGTTTTGTTTTTTTTTTTTTTTTCCTTCTGCTTTTGTTCATCATCTGCACTTTTTCTCGTTTCCTTCTGTTTGCAGGTGATAGCCTACTATTAATACATCTATTCTATGCCCCAAGGGTAAGAGCGATGGAGCAACATCAAATGTCAGAGCGCTTTGTTATGCACTTGCGCGAAAACCAATGGCATGATGAAGATCGCCACGCTTTACGATATTTGTCCTGTTGTTTTTTTCTTGGTTTTTCCTACATAGTACCATGTTGATGACCCCAACAACCTCCGGCCAAAAAAGCAGTTTAGGGCCCAATGGGGAAAAATTGCATGAAGCGAAAACGCCTGTTTTTTTCCCCCTCCAACGACGCCTCCAGCGGGCCCCCCTCACCAGTCGGGGGGCAATTGGCCGAGCTACGCTCAGCCGCGTCACTCTGCTTGGCGTACCTCGCTTGCTTCGCTCGGCCTTAGTCGCTTCGCTCGGCCAGTATACTGCTGTAATTCAGTACATATACTACCAGGTACTGATTTTTTTTACGACAGCCAGTATAATCGCTACTACTATTACTGTGCTGACTGAGTCAGTCTGTCTGTGCTCAGCCTTTATCGTAAATGTATGTGCTATTAATATGATCATGACACCCGTGTCGCAAGCACGTAGCATGTTAATAGTTTATTTCGGTATCGTACGACAACACTCCACGTTCTTGGGCGGTTGGCGCACACACCACACCACACCACACCCCGGGTCGGCCACACGCGGCCTGCCTGCCACGGTTTGGTTGTGCTGGCATGGTGTAGGGCTATACCATCAATGTCATGGTGTAGGGCTATACCATCAATGTTAGTATTATAGCACCGAAGCTACAAGAAAGCGTCGTCTGCCCAAAAATGACCTATCAAGCATTCGTCGACGAGATAATAATGATGATACCAGTAAATATCTACAGCATAAAATAGTAGAAGCATACCGGTACCTATGGCACACACTACAAAAAGAAGGACCAAACTGATTGCCACAGCCACAGAGAGATTTCGCTTGTTGCCCACGCAGGCAAAGCCACTTGTTGAAAATCGTCGCGTGCTGCCTTAGCAAGTACTGCGACACCGAGGGATTACCCAGGGAGGAACAGTGCGGATTCCCCCTCGCACGATCAACGAGTGATATGTTGTTCGTCGAGCGCCGGTCGCCAGAGCTCGGACGACAGAGGAAAATCCCCCTGTGCGTGTGCTTCGTCGATCTGCAGAAAGCGTACGACTCTGTCAACCGAGAGCTGCTGTGGGAGGTACTCACACGCTCTCTGGCGTACCAATCAAGCTGCTTACAATTATCTGCATTTTCACGTCGGCATGCGGGCTCGCGTGCGTGCGTACGGATGACGGCGAGCACTCGGAATGATTTGAAGTCACGCTGGGGCTGCGGCGAGGCTGTGTGCTATCACCGTTACTGTTCAATGTGTTATTCGCTGCTGCGTTACACGTGGTACTGGTAAGCTTCAGCAAAGACGAAGCCATCGTCAGGGATTTGGTTCAACTCAATGATGCTGGAGTAGTCGCAACAGAAGAGAGGAGCCGTTGGCATGCGTGCGATCGGCTGTAATGGGCATGCTGTACGCCGATGACGGGGGAATTAATTGTCTCGAAGTCGGCTAAAGGGCTCGCGGAAAATTATGCCAGTCATCGTGACTGTCTTCGAAGCAGCAGGCCTCACGGTATCGGAAAAAACGACGGAGTTAATCCTTCTACGAACGCCAGACCAGACAGCCCTCGCCCCACCGCTCGTCATCGAAGCAGCAGGTCAGAGGTATAAACAGACTGCCCAGTTCTTAATTCTAGGCCGCATCGTCCACGAAAATTCTGACCTCTCGCGCGAAATCGATCGACGGATCCGTCTCATGCGGGCATGCCTCAAACGATTAGGCCCAGACTTGTATGATAGGACGACCGCACCGATTAGCCTGAAAGTTCGAATGCTGCAGGCCGAGGTGATTTAAACCCTGCTATACGGGTGTGTGACGTGGACCCTCAGAGCGGAACACTTTGCCAAGCTTCGAACGGCTCACCACCAAATAAGTCCTCTTGTGAGTCATTGGCTTCCGGCGCCGACTCTGTACTGACCACGCCACACCCTCTCCTACGCGAAGGCCCTCAAGATGACACGTTGTGAGAGCATCGAAACGATCATCCGGAAACCGCCGCTCTTTTTTGCGGGGGTCGTGGCACGGCAAAGCGAAGAGCGATTACCCAGTCGGGTAATGTTCGGGACGATGGCTGGCGGGAAGAACCCGAGACCTGGCGGACGGTTTAAGAGTTGGCACAAATGCATAGTCGAAGACCTTAAGTAGTAGGGAGTTCGGAGCCACCGAAGGGTCAACGGAACAGTCCCCCTTGGTGTTTGGAGTTGAGACTTCACTGTCTGTGGTCCACAGCAGCAAAAATGGCGGGGAAGCGGTACCGGGGGGTCCTTGAAGCAGCCGAACGGTTCATGGTGAGGTGGCACGAGTAGTCTCACTCTGTTTATATGTTTAGTATGTAGTGGTGGTGCGTCTTTAGCGTGTTCTTTTTAACCCTTTTAGTACCGCAGTCCCATTTTGGGGACAAATCACTTGGAATTAGACTGGTTTGTCCCCAAATCGAGACTGCGGTACTGAAGGGGTTAAGCGTCTGTCACATCTCCTGAAGGGAGGCACGACATATATATATATTATATATATGTACATATATTATTTGTTCTCTTTGATTTATTTCTCTGCTCTTTGTTTTTTTTTGTGTTTGTTTGTTTCTTTTGTTTCTCTCTTTCATAGAATGTGTGTGTCGTGCATGTCGTATCCATTATCATGACATGGCATTGCGTTGTCTACTCTGCTTACTGCATAACAAAGTACTACTGGCTGTAGTATGTATCCCTGTGGTGTCGTAGGTTTATGACCCACAGAACTTGTATCTCGCTATTAATGGGACTGAAGAATCGGCACGGACACTGGTTGTGCTGGATGTCGACGGGTAGAAAGAACGGTTAAATGAGAATACACTATTATTAAATAATACGAACGTTTATTAGTATTAATATTAATATTCGTTAATACTGCTGTACCTGGAACGTACCAAGTACTATACTGCTTGTATCATACGTGTACGTATCATACCCTGGTACTGATGTACCTATATTACACAACAGACAAGTAGGGTTGCGCCGTTGTGTGACTTGCCATACGTATACGTACATACGTGGTACCTGGTGCCAGGTAGGAGGTGTAGAATTCTTCGATCTGGGATGGATCCTCAAGAACCGTTTTTGTTTTTCAACATCTGATGGAAGTCTGAAATCTGATCCGCGTTATTATTCTCGCACAGCATGCAGTACAAACTGTAGTCTCATGTACGAGAAATGAAAGACTAAATAGTGACTAAAAAAGAGTCGATCTGTGTGGCTTTAGATCCTAAAATAAAGATACGAGCCCCCGCCAAAAAGCGTCGCGAGCAAGCAGAAAAACATCCAGCGCCCCGGCAACCATACTCACGGCCCTCACACAGCCCTGACTGATCTGCGAGGAAAAATGGATAATAAATCGTACCACTGTAGAGATCTGGGACTCACGACCACCCGCCCGCCCGCGAGATCACCAACCACCACCACCACCACCATCTGATTCACCACAGCCAGCCGCCGATCGTGCTCACCTTCGCTTTCAAAAGCTCAAATTCCGCTTCGGCCGCCTCTGCCTCTCTCTCCAAGGCGGCCATCTCCTCTTTGAATGCTCGGTCCGTCCTCCTGCGAGAAGAAGACGGCAGGGATGCAGGACAACAAACAGGCGACGTGTATTTATCAATCATGCATGCACGGCGTGATTGCGATCCATTTCGTATGGCCTTGGCAAAGGCCGTGCGCCATTCTGCCTGTGCCCCTCTGGCCTCAGCTACGTAGGGTCGGTCTGCGTCCTCCCTGGCGGCGCAGGACGGGGTTGGTCTGTGTCGTCCCTCGCGGCGCAGGACGGGGCCTCAGTACACTGCAACAAGCAATCATACTATTAATACAGCACAACAGCAGTATACCTGGGAGTATATTAATAGTAATAATAGCACTATGAATACTAATACTACAAGTTTGTACTGCTGTACGAGTATAACGGACTTTTTCGAGGTAAGATCTGCAGCAGCAGCAGAAACTCCGCACTGCTCGCTCCCACCCCTCTTTTTTTTTTCTTTTTCTTCTTGAGTCAATTGAGTTACGAACACCAGGCTCGTGCAGCTACAGCAGTCGCGGCGCTCATCGCGAAGCCAATCATCGACACTTAGTAAGCAACTAACTGTAGTAGTAGCAGTGGTGCGTTGCATCGTCCTTTTTCGCTCTGGGTTCTCTTGTGTTTCCCCCTCTGCCAACATCAATATCCCCGAGAGCATGATGAAGACTGCTGCATGCAGCAGAAAGGCTTATCACAGTACATCTATCTGATATAAATAGCAAGCAGACAGTGATGGCTTACCTCTGCCAGTCCTTGATATCGGGCTCCAGCTCGACGAGTAGTTCAAAGGCGAACCAAACGCAGAGGTAAACCAGAACAATCACTCGTGGCTCAGCAGCCTGATCCAGGTGGCTGAGACATTCCATCGGCGCGAATGCGCATCCCAGAAGATCCATTGCAAAGTGCAGAGCGTCACGTACTTGATGTTCCGCTTTCGAGCTCCGTCCTTCCTTCCCGCGTCGCAAAACGTACGGTAGCAAGTAAAAGGGGCAAGCGATTGGCACAAAATATTTGGCAACAACAGCATTAAAATAAAAAAAAAAAAATTGGGCGCAAGCATCGCGGATTTATAGGAACTCCAACAAAAATTGAAACGCTTGATTCAATGGGAATCCTAGTCATTCCCATTGGCTTGATTATTGCTTACCTGGTATGATTTTTATAAAAAAATTTCATACGTAGGTATGAGGTTTTACCCTCAGCGATCTTCTGCTGTCTGGACAAGCCGTGGTCACAGGTGTCGTCCCTTTTCCCCCCCGGTACGTGCCCTTATTTTTAGTCGCGCGCATAGGGTTCAGCATTCCCACTGCTCGTCGATTTTCATCAAATGTGGCTAACTCACGCTCTCGTGCTTTCCGTTAATTAATTTTTATGCAAGAAAAAGTCCCTACGAGCATGCACTCGGTGAGACTCGAACCTACGAACTTGATCTTGAAAGGCACGCGGACCACCTACCGAGCCACTGGGGACACCGGTCATAACCCCCCCCCCCAACAACTACCGACAACAAGCCCGAGGACTTCGGAAATATGGCAGATGGCAGATACTTCGGTTAACGTCAAGCAGCAGAACGCAGCGTGCAGTAGTAGTAGTAGCAGGCACAGAGGTACTACAGTAGCACTGCAGCAGCTGCTTGCTGCTGTAGAACAGGTAGTAGGTAGAGTGTACCAAATACGCTTGCTTGTTGCAATATAAGTGAGGGCACGTGCCGGGGGGGAGAGGGGACGACACCTGTGACCACAGGGTTGTTCAGAAGATTGCTCAGGGTAAAAACCTCCGACGAGTTAAGCTGGAGAGTAAAATAAAAGCGATGACAATAGTAATAGCAATAATAAAAAAACTGGGCTAAATTGACACACGACACGAAATTGGAACGTGGAAGTGTGGTGAGCTTAAGCTTTATTTTTACCAATCCGCCGGAGGATAAAAAAAAAAAAAAAAAAAAAGAGTACCGTATACATACACAAAGTGCCACGATTCAGGTACAGTACGTGTGCGTATAGTAGGTATCTGCGGCCAGGTCGCGTCCAAGGCATCATACCTATGGACGAGGTGTAAGCAAAGGGTGATGATCAGGCACATCAAAATAAAATAGATTGTGTTTCAGTTGAAAGCTGGTTATAACTCAGATATCTCCGCCTTTGACAGATCTGCCCGCCGGTTCCCACGACCGATCACCCTCCACTCCGTCGTTCGGCGTGCAGCAACATCGCCTCAAGGACGCCTACAACACTCCCCGAAACACCTCCTCCCCGCCCCCCATCCCATCCCCCCCACAGCCGCCCACGGGGACATCTATTCGCCCACCAACCAACAAGAAAAACAAACCACCTCCCATCGAGAACTACGGTGACAACAACATCCAAGAAGAGGCTTAACTTAACGAGCCCAGACAAACGAAAAGCACGCGTGCGTGTGAGTCATAACACAAACACACAACCCTCCTCCTCCACCTTCCCCCTCCCCCTCCTTCCTTCTCCTCCGACGGCCAGCAGACGCTGCTTTTTTCTGTTTCTTTCAACCTCTCCCGTACTCCACCCGCCCCAACGGCAGCACGGCCTTGTCCCGACCTTGCTAGAGGCACAACACCGCCACCAACACCACCACCATCGGCCTACACTATCATCCCTCCAGCAATCGGGGGTTTTGTCACACCACCATCACCATCAATCGTCATCAGCCTACACCAACCGTCCAGCGGTCTCGGCGTGTGTGTCACACCATAACCATCAACATCATCATCGCCATCGCCACCGCCACTACCATCAGCGCCACTACCATCGGGGATCAGTCACACAATCAATAATCATAATAACCATCATCATCCGTCATCATTCGTCACAATGTCCAGCGTTCGGGGTTCGTCCAATCAAAACACTAAACGTTCCGCGTCACAAACGAACCGATACGATGAACAAGGGGGGTAAACAAACGTGCCCCCTCCCCCCCATCTCTCTCTCTCTTTTCCCACGACAATCAACACCCTGCTTGTGCTCAGCGAGGACGCACGAGAAGGCGGAGGGGAAAACGGCGAGGACGAGTAGGACATCAACGACAACGTCGACCACGTCTGGCCGCAGACTTGCGGCCCACCCCGTCTACCGATCCCTGGCACGGACGCGTGCATCTCTCTTGAACCGCTTTTTCGTCAAAACGACTCGTCGAAACGACCGTCAAAAAACGAATCGTCAAAATGAATTGTCGAAATGAAGTCGTCAAAAACGATGGTCAAAACGAGACGTCCAAACGGATCGGCCAAACGACTGACACACACAAAATCATCCAAAAAGATCGTCAAAACGAAGGGTAAAAAAAACGGTTGGTCAAAACAAACGGTCAAAATGAAACGGAGTCCGAGGCTGCCCTCTCCTACCCGGAGCCAGAAACACTGGGGGGCAACAATCCGTACCTCGCAGCGGAGGACAGCGCGTCCCCAATTCGGATCGAGATTATTCGGACGCTGAAGATTCAGAAACCGAGCGGGTTCGGACACCGAGGCCACAGAAACCAAGGATTCGGAAAAAAACCACCAGCAGTCAAAAATCAACGGACGATCAACTGATTGTCGCGATCCGACGCCATCACCCCTCACTCGCCTCCTCCCCTTTCCTTCCCCGCCCTGCCCCCCCCCTCTACGTACTCCTCAAAACCAACTTCCAACTCCATCACACCGTGCACTCTGCGTGGCAGTTACAACGATCGAAAAAAAGCTGAGCGGGTGTTCAATCACTGCAGATACCAACGAGTGCGCCAGGGCGCGGGGGGGTCACACTCAAAACTCAACTCGGTTGCGCCCGAAAAAAAGCAAAAAGCACAAAACAAAAAAAAAGAAGCGCATAAGAGAGACAAACAAAGAACACGGCGGAAATGATGAGAAGAGAAAAAGTGGAGAGATAAGGCGACGGACACACTGAGGGTGTGCGGCGAGGGCGGGGGGGGGGGGGGGGGGGGGGGAAGATGTACGTACGAACAGAAAATAAAATGGAACACAGCAGTTTAACACATTGGCGGGGGGGGGGGGGGGGGGGGGGGGGGGGGGGGGGGGGGGGGGGGGGGGGGGGGGGGGGGGGGGGGGGGGGAACCTGTTGCTCCGAGCAAACAAGACCACAAGCTAATAAAACCCCTTTTTACCGATAACCGCCAGCAATCTTGAGAAAATAACGCCCCCCTAAATATAAATCCACCGACAGTCCCTATTCTACAGGAGGTATTCCCCTTACCCCCTAACCTCCCTCCCCCTCCCACCCGGCTCTCTACGGTTTCAAGCCCAACAGCTTCGAGCCACTCCCACTGTAGACAGCCGCCTCCGTCCGCATACAAAACCCTTCGCTTGCGTCAGTCAGGCTAAATAGTTGTAGGCACGTCTGCGCCGTCCGTCGCCGCATGAAACACCGAGAGAGAGAGAGAAAAAAGAGAAACGCAGGGAGAGCGAAGGAGAAAAGTAGAGGGAGAGAATGAGAGCGAGGCATAAAGAGAGACAAAACAGGAAGAAAGTGAGAGAGATAGAGAGCGGGAGGGGGTAGAGGAAGTGGACGAGGAGAGGGCGCGCGCGCGGGGGGGGGGGGGGGGAGAGAGGGTATAGATAGAGGAAGGAAGAGGGGGGGGGGGGGGGGGGGGGGGGGGGGGGTGTGTTACACATCGTGCGGGGCAAGATCGTCCCAGCTAACTGCGGTCGTCACCAAAAATAAGAACGCACCGACCAGAAGACGCGTTAAAAATCGGGGAAGGCAACAACCTAAAATCCTGGAAGCGAGGAAACAACGCAACGCAACGAAAAAAACATACGCACACAAGAAAAACGCAACCGCATCAACAAAAAAAAAACAAAAACTCGCACGAACCGTGAAAGCAGCGCTTCCGCAACCCGCCACGTTTCTTCGTAAAACGGTACCTGCATTTCGTAAAATACCCTTCTCAAAGTTTTCCCAGTCAACAATAAATCAGTGTTCAAATAACTTCATCACAACATTGCTTACCGGTCGCTTCGGTCCCGCTCCAGGTACTCCCGGTCGATGAGGCTCTCGATGCGCGACTTAATAACCGTTGGGGAAGGCACGAAGCGGCTAGATAGCTGCCGCGTAACCTGCACAAAGAGAAGGCGACGGCGGCGGCAGCAGCACGAGGACATGAGAGCAAGGGCAAGCACAAGGGGGTAAACGAGGATGACAGAAGCAGAGGAGGGAGAGCGAGCGAACAAACGAGCGAGCCAACGAACAGACGAACGAACGAACGCACACATGTGCATTAGAGCAGCATGCAATGACGCAAGTCGACGAGGGAAAACAGGGCTGAACTCTTCACGCGAAAAAAAATACCAAGATACGAACCGCCGAAGCGGTGAGGGCAGGGGGCGGGTGTACTCATGACCATGCATGGCTGTAGTCGTATGACCATAGACCCTCGCATCCCCACAATGCCGGGACGGAGCACGTCGGGTTTTCACCGACCATACAGACATTGCTTGCACCAAGTGCGAAGCGACGTGAGGTGTTCGGCGAGACGCATGAAGGGCGAGCTGCATCCTACTAAGAACCGCTTTTGAGGCGGATTTTCTTGCATATGGATGACAGCATCAATGAATTGAGAGGGGAGGGGGGGGGGGGGGGGGGGGGGGGGGGGGGGGGGGGGGGGGGGGGGGTAGGGCCTGCGATGTGACCCAATGGTTGACCTGAGTTACGACTAGGAGGGGGAGAGAAAAAGAAGGGCCAAGACAATAAATGCGATGGAATAAAAAAACAAAAATGTGACCGCGAGGCGACGCCGACGCGAAAACGGTCACACGGGGTTCGAGGACGGAGTTCTATCTACAAAGTAACCCCAACGCTGCAGTTTCGGTGCCGAAAGCAAACGGGCTGTGGGAAAAAGGTTCACCGGTGTGCGAGTCCTACATACCCTTGCGTCTTGTCACAGAGTGCACCCACGAATACAGCCGTGGGCACTTTTTAAAAGTATGCACGAAAAAATATGAACACGTCCGCAGACACTGTACATGTATAAACGCGGGCAAACACATACATTATGGCCTCATCATGCACAGACTTCACGGACACGTGTCACGAATTAGGGACAACCTCAAGTAACTCTTGGGACACCTATATACGTGAGAATATTGAAGCGCACGTGGCACACACCAACCGATCGCCTTGGCAACTAACCAATCGACCAGTCAACTACCAACTAGTCAATCAACGAACCAACCAACCGACTAGCCAATTGACCAACCAACGACAAAGGCAAACCAATCAAACAGCCAACTGACCAACTACTAAGAGCCCATCTTAACGGGGAACACTAAATTTCGTTCAATCAGATGTAAATTAAATTAGAAGAAAAAAAAATCTAGTCAAATTGAAAGAACCGAAAGTCCTCGATAAGATGGGCCCTTAAATTGAACTAGAAAAAAAAAATCAAGTCAAATTGAAAGAGCCGAAAGTCGCCGTTAAGATGGGCCCTAATAATAAAAAAACAAACCAATCAACCAACCAACTAACCAACGGACCAGCAACTGGTAATATCAACGAACAGACCAACTAACCGACCAGTAAACCAAATGACAAACCAAACGACCAACTACAACCAATCAACAAACAAACCAACTGACCGACTGCTGCGAATGATGAACCAACCGACCAAATGAACTGACCAACTACTAACAATCAACAAATCAACTATACAACCAACTAACCAACTACTACTATTCATCAAACAAACCAACCAAATGATCAACTACTACATTCCCTAAATAAATAAAAATTAACCAACCAACCAGCTAAGCAACTACCCAACCAACTACGTCGCCGATCAACGAACCAACCAACCAACCACGGCACAAGTCGCTGTGCACCAGCACTATCAATCGCTGCTGAGCCAAATCTCGAACTATATAACGCTATATTATGTTTTGCCCCACCTCTGCCCCCAAGGCTCGTTGTGCCCCACACGGATCAAGAACACCCACATAAACAATTAATAAAATCAGACACCGAACACATCCACCAACCAAAACTACGGTAAGAGTATCACATGCTTCTGTACACCGGTTGTCCAGTCACCCTGTCACTCGCTGCCGAGCAATACGCCTGTTAACTTGAAAAAAAAAAAAAAAAAACAAAAAAACGTGTTGCTCACCTCTGCCACGAGGTCGTTGTGCCTCAAGCTTTTCCGCGCCTTCATGATGCGCACCACAGCCGCTTCCGTCAGATGCCTTAGTCGTCACCGCATCACATGAACGGTGCAATTCGACACGAGTCGGGGAGGGAAGAAGAAGGGGCTCATCAAGTCTTCTCAGCGAAAAAAATGCAAGACACGAGCCGTAGGAGGGGGGAGGAGAGCCTGCTATGTGACCTCTGATCTGAGCTCCGGCTACTAATATTACGGGGCGATCATAGTAAACAGGACCAAATATTGTTGGTAAAAATATGTATAATATAAAGTTATTTGTGTGTGCGGTAGGTCCTATTTACTATGGTCCCCCGCAATAGCATAGATGTCAGGAGACAGCACTTTCAGCCCTTGACAAGACAGCAACTTCGCCTTGACCTGACATGCCTTGACCGGCCCCAAAACAACTAGGTTTTAGTGTGGAACAACCGCCCCCCACACCGTTGACAGCGCGCGTGTTGCCTTGCTTGCCATGCCTCCTGACATCTTTGATTAATAGGAGGGAGAGAAAAGAAGGGCGAAAGAAATACCAGTAAATCGGATGAGAAAAAAAAAAAAAAAAAAAAACTACGCAGAAAAAAGCACGCGATCATCATCAGGACCGGTCAAAACAGCGCCGGAAAAACCAAAAGCACGCCAAAGCGCAGCCCAGGGCGGAAGAGAGGGGACGGGGGGGCGTACTCATTTGTTGCTTGCCGTCGTCATTTGACCATTGACCACGCATCCCTTTCGAGACGGAGCACCGTTCCTACTCCTAATAGAGACACCTCCAACAATTGGGCGCTCATTACGTTGTTTCCATATATTACATAGAAACTTTTTGCTAATCTTATCCCCTTCCTGTTTGGCCTCCTGTGGCCACCATCTATCTCCTAGGATAGCGATCGTTTTCTCGCTGCTATTCATTGTATCAAACTCCTCCATGCCAGATTCGTCTATTTTCCTCATCTCCTCTTCCAACACGTCCCGTTCCTCCTTGTATATTTCACATTCTCCTACTATGTGAGTTCTACTCTCTATTGCTTTGCCACACGGGCACATCTGTGCGTCTACTTCCTCCTCTTCCCGGCTACTGGTGTACGTACCTCTTTCTTCTTTCTGGCAGGTCCAGGTCCCCTACACGAAAGCGCAGTTTCAGCGTTTTCGCGAAGTCCATCGGGCCATGCAAGTACGTTTTCATTCCTATTCCTTCCCTCAATCCCCCGTATATCTCTAAGTGTTTTTTCCGATTCCACCTTGTTTCTTAGCGCTAGCCTTTCCTTTCTTTCTTTCCTTTCTTCTACTTGTGCCTTGTACCTCCCAAACTTCCCGGCGCACATCATCTCTACTTGGTTTCCCCCTAGATCCTTCCATACTTTCTCAACTACGCTATCCCACCTTATTCCAGCTCGCCCTTTTGTTACTTTCTCCCATACAGCTCTATCAACTATGGCTGGCAACAAGAGAGGGGACGGGGGGGGGGGGGGGGGGAAGCAGCAAGGGGGGACTGGGGGGCAGGTTGGGGGCTGTTTGTTCGCCACGGTACGATACAACGAACACACACGCGCGTTTCCGTCATCCGAATAAATGAAGGGTGTGTCAGGCCTGTTTGGTCTCTCCTAACTCCGACCTTTTTCCTATACCGGGATGGGTACGAAAAAGCTTTAGTGTGCCCGTGCCAAAATATGAGTTATCAGATTGGTGGGTACTCGTAGTGTTGGGGTTTCGTAGTTTCGATTCACCGAAATATCGGAATTTCGATAAATCGTATCGAACGGGTGTTTCGGCCTCCATCCCCTGGCGCCCCCGTGTGCTTTTTATGCAGATATATACTGAAAGAAAATTAAATAGTATCGGACGGTTGTTTCGGCCTCCATCCCCTGGCGTCCCCGTGCGTGCTTTTTATGCAGATATAAACCGAAAGAAAACTCCGATACATCAATTATCGGAATCGTATTCGATTAGTTTTTTTGGTTGTCGGTATCGTATCGATTTTTTTTTTTTTCGCTTACCGGTATCCGTTTCGAATTCGATCCTCGTTTTGATATTCCAACAACCAGTTTTGTTTTCTCTATTACTACGGGGGACCATAGTAAACAGGACCTACGGTACACACAAAAACATATATATTTCCCTATTTTTTACCAACAATATTTGGTCCTATTTACTATGGCCCCCCGTAATGATAGTTCCATTTCATCCTCGGGCGGACTGGTAAAAAACAAACCTCAAGCTTAAACCCCTCTAAAACTGCAGTGTGTCATTTTGGGGAACAAGCCACTCAAATTCCACGTAGTTTGTCCCCTAAACGGGACTGCAGTCTTACTAAAACGGTCAACACACTTCCATCCACTTTAAAATACGTGTGGCGTGTCGTTTTGTGTTTATCCGTGTGGTTGGGGCACCTTCGATCCTCCTCCACGGCAGGAGGGAGCGCCGCCGTTGCGGCCGGACCAGACGCCGAGTCCTTCATGCTGACCAACGGTATCCGGACGCGCTTGAGCTTGGACGTGAAGCCGCTGTTGAACGCGAAGGTATCGTCTGGGCCGGAGATACCCTTGCCCTGTACAGCAAAAGAAACAAAAAAAAATGGGGGGGGGGGGGGGGGGGGGGGGGGGGGGGGATCGACGGTAAGGTCAACGTTAGCGAAAACGCAAAAATCATTGAAAGCATGGGCGACGACGACGAAAACGACAAAAACGACAACAGCAGCAACAACAGACTACGCTACGGTGACAGCGGGCGAACGGAAACATATTCATGAGGATCCTCCGTTGAGGGCATCTCTCATCTCACCCAAAAAAGCGGTCATACAGTAGACATGTATGATGCGCGTATGGTGAGAGATTCTATGACAATGGGGAACGCGAAAGTCTGAAGGGTTTTCTTTCAAAAATATTTGCTTTCAAGAAACAGCCGAAGATAACTCTCGTACCGCCCATGTGGAAAAAAAAAAAAAAGGGGGAAAGATGTTTTAATTTTTTTTAGTACTGTAGTTTTTTTCGAAACGGCTGCAGGCGGCTCAAGTTTGTTTTTTTTTCTCGTTGCAAATCATCAACACGCTGATAAAAATCAGCTCGTGCGACGATAGACCTTCGATCTTGACACGACTCAGCCCACGGCCAACCCACTTGATCCCGGGCAAGGCCAACGAGTGTAGATGACGGCCTCGGAGCTATCAGGTGGATTCAGGGTCTATAGGGGGCGAGAGCTTGCTTGCCCGTGGCGTCCTACGGTCTTCTCTCCCAAACCTGAAAAAAAAAAAAACTATTTTTTTTGCCTTCCAACACGGATCGAGATTTTTTTTCATCTGTTTTCTGAACATCAGCGGCCACTCACTATTTCATCACACGCCTGGCCAGAGCCCGTCGCATATCACCCGCCATTGTGTGAACACGGTGATCCTAGTGTGGGTCGGAGCCCCTAACGAGCGCACTCCGTTCAGACTCCACGACACAGTCGTTGGTTTGTCGATCGACGTCTGTGGGTGACTCGGGATCTCGCCGCTTCGAACCAACATCCGCCTGAGAGTTTTTTCTGAAGCCGATCTTGGCCCAAAATCGGCCTCAGAACATTAGTTGCTTTTTTCGGGCTTTTCCCAAACGTTTTTGGAACTTTTTTTTTTTTTTCCGTTTAAAAGAATCGTGTTCAAACCGAAAGCTTTGTTGCTGAAAAAAATCTGGCGGGCATCTTTGGAATTCAAACTTTTTTACGGAAGTTTCTGCGTTTCCATTGGCATACCTAGGTCTCAGCAACATCATACTGTTATGTCTTAAGAGGTAGATGTGTATCGAAAAGGAAAGGGAAAACAGACACAAACGATTTTCCAGCGATGAAGGGCGAGTCGTTTTCCCCACAGCTGAATAGGAGCCTCAATCAGTCAGACAATGTTCCAGGCCAGAAAAAGTGCTTACGTACCTCTATCGTACTCGTAACACGGGTGAGCAATCAACGTCAACATCAGCAACAATGAAGAACATCAACACCAGCAGCAACATCGGCCGCCCCCGCGGTCTGGTCTGGTGGCTAACCTCGAACCCCCACCACGCACGTACCTGGCAGCGTAAGAAGGTCGGGGTTTAAATCCCGGCGTGTTCGCTAAAAAAAAAAAAAAAAATGCTTCCATGTTCCAATTTATCGTCGCGGAACGCGCGAGAGTGTGAGCTATTACGGGGGACCTTAGATAGTAAACAGGACCAAAATATTGTTGGTAAAAATACCTAAATATATAGGTTTTTATGTACACCATAGGTCCCGTTAACTATGTACCCCCCCCCGTAATAGCGAAATTCGATGAAAATTCGACGAGCAGTGGGGAAACGCGAGACCCTCCCTCTGCGCCATAAAAATGAAGGCATATAGGTACCGTGGGGGGAGGAGGCAAGACACCTGTCAACACGGCTTTTTTTTGGGCCAGAGAGCTGGAAAGAATAAGCGATGGTAAAAAATTCCTGGTACCGAACAAACCAACTAAAACTACATCAACAACACAGCAGCAGCAGCAGCAGCAGCAGCAGCCAAAACAACAACAGCAACAACGAATCCTGAATGAAGATAGCGGCATTTAAAGAGAACGAACATACACATAAAAGGAAAAACAAGAGCAAGAAAAAAAGAAAAGAAGTGATTTTTTGTAAAAAAAAAAAAAGGAGAAAAAAAAAAAAAAAAAAACTGGAAACCAAACAGCAAACACATCAAATAAAACAAAAAAGGCAGTGTACACCGGTAGAGAACAAAAAGTGAGCAACCATCATCGTTACGTACCAGGTACGTACGTACCAACGCCGTTCATACCGTGCAGTCGACAGCACAAGGCACCACTCTCGCCGCAAATGTAAGGACCGCTTGGTCTTCACCTTACTGCATAAATGGCCCTTTCTATTCCCGCCCAGAGTCATAGTAACGCACTTCATCGTAGTGCGGGCTGTCATGCAACATGAACGCGTGTACCAGGCAATACGTTGAAAAAAAAATAAATAAACCCGCCCTACAGTAACTCAACCCTTCGTTCACCTTGCTAGATTTCCGTAAGATGCGGAACTTGGGCGTGCACAGCGATATCAAGTGTCGCTTCAAATCAGAATCCCCTATCTGCGCACGCCCACGGCAAACACAGGAAACCCGACAAAAAAAACACAGTACGGGGGGGGGGGGGAGACAGCGCGGGTGGGTGGGCGGGAGGGGGGAAGGGGGGTCAGCAAGAAAACAAATGGAGCAGAGATGGTCATGGTCACACAAAATATGCGCACCGATAAAAGCATGCCTCGTGATATGGAAAACCAGAGGCGTGCTTTCCGTCACTCATCGCGCAAGAAGACGGCAGCATTATCGTCAGCATCAAGAGCACCAACAACACTACCGCCGCCACCACAAGCAAAATCAACAATGACGACATGAAAAACAAGGACGGAGGACAGTACCGATCACTACCCGGCAACCCCCCTCGCCCTTCGCCAATGGCATCATTTGGTGACGTCGTGCGTCCCCCCCCCCCCCCCCCCCCCCCCCCCCCCCCCCCGCCTTTTGCCTTTCCCACCGTTGCTCGACAACAATACAAAGTGTCACCCCGCAAGACCCCCCCCTTCTCCTGCCCCACCATGGTGGTGTGACAGCCAAGCCAAAGAACACGCAAGCATCATCACCTGCGTGGCGTCCTGGATGTCAGCGTAGGACAGAGTGTCGGCTGCGTTGAAGAGGAGGAGGACGCACATCTGGTACGTCGACACGTTGAGGTCGTGCCGGCTGGCCCCGAAGGTGGACTTCAGGTCCGCCGTTCCCTGGGATGTGTGCCACGTCACTTTTCGCCCCTGCTCGTCAGAACGCAGCAACGAGTCGTACGACACGCCACAACAAGCGATCGCTCCGAGGTGCGTAACTTTTTTCAAGCAGTGAACACCACACTTTGCGGAAAACAAATGAGCACTTAAGACATTAATATGAAGACGAACGGGGCCTTATATTCCCGTCCAGAGTAGCCAATACCTGGTACCGGTTTTAGAGAAGAGGAGGCGTTCAGACAAGGGGATCCGACCGAGGCCCCCTTTACACTATCTTTGTTACCGTATGCTTCGCTTACCCCCCCCCCCCCCCTCTCCCCCAGTACACTCACCCCAACACCGGGAAACCAATCAATAATTTCGAAAGCTGTCGTCCATAAGCAAAAGAAAGTCAGCCTCACAAGCGGTTCTTAGTAGAGCACGCAGCTTGCCCTCCATCCGACCGGCCGA